>CM040125.1:74079091-74679091 GCA_022559845.1 Amorphophallus konjac
AACTATGCTAGGCGTTTGATTAAAGACCTTGTGTTTTTTTTACAGAGCTTCTCTCCGAGGAGGGGGCACGTGATCCAAGTCAGATCGACCTCCTAATGAGTGCCACGTGGAAGGCTACAACACTTAGATCGCGACACGTGGCTGAGAGCCTTCTGGAAGCTAATGGGCGGGAGTTCTTCATCCACACGCCTAGTGAGAGTATATACGAAGACAACGATCGATGCAAAAATAGTGAACAAAAAAAAAGAAGAAGCGAAGTAGAGAAGAAAGAGAAGTTGAAGAGGAAGAAAAGAGAGCAGCAGAGAAGAAAAGAGAAGTTGCAGAAGAAAAAGAGAGAGAGAGTTCGTGAAGAAGAAGAAAAGAGAGCAACAGAGAAGAAAATAGAAATTGCAGAAGAAAAAGAGAGAGAGAGTTCGTGAAGAAGAAGAAGAGAAGCTTCATCTGAAGATCTGTCTTCACTGGAATCTGGATCAAATCCAATCCAGTCAGCTCCGTGCGAGCCATATCATGTTCTTATAGCTTGCAGCTTTCAGTTGCTGTGTGTCCTCGTCTTTGTTTCCCTTTTCTCATTTGTTATTTACTCAAGCTGTTGGTCAGCGGTTGCAGAGGACTTGTTCCTCTGGTCGGCAAGTTGTAAGGCCCAGCGAAGCTGTGTATCAGCGGATGGCAAGCTGTGTTGCCCAGTCGGTGTAGGTAAGCTGTGAAGACCAACGTTTCTTCAAGCTGTTTGGCAGCAGAATCCACACTCAGGTTCGAGTGTGGGGTGGATGTAGGTCTGGAGGATCGAACCACCTAAAAATCTGTTTATCTTTATGGTTTGATTCGTTGATTGCTTTCCGCCAGATGCATACTAGGACCGTAATCCAACTGTGGTGATTGCTTGAGTATGCATCTCCGATGCTTGACAGTTTGTCTATTGAATTTGTATCTCTTACTTCGTTCAAATCTTAAATTGATCAAAATTTCTAAAAAGATCCATTCACCCCCCTCTGGATCTATTTCTATTAGCTCACGCACCCCATCAATTGGTATCAGAGCGGTTCCTACACAAAAGGTCTAACAACCTATAGATTCGTTCCTGGATTCGAGTTCGGTGCGTTCTTGGGTTGATCAGTGTCTCTCCCTTTACTTTTGAATTGTCCTGCATTTGATTCTGTGATTTGATCTGAGGATGTCTTCGATTGTTGATTTTCTGAAGTATGAAGGTTTAGATTTTTATAACTGGCTCAATCAGTTCAGGGAACATGTGATGCAAATTAATCCTGATCTGTGGATAATTATTGCACACAGCCCTTATGAAGTTCCAAAGATAGATCCTTATGGAAAGCTTCCGACAGACTGAAATTCTCTGAGAATCAGGGAGCCCTGAACCTAGTAAAAGGGGTGATAAATATTCATAAATTCCCATGCATTGTCAATTGTTGCAGTGCCTTTGAAGTGTTCGGCATGATAGCATCCAGCAGGAGTAGGGACGAAGTGAAATGCCTCATGGCTACAGATGAAGATCTGGTTCAAGTTGAAGAAACGTCATCACAGGTAGACTCTGACATTGTGAATCTCTCTTTTGAAGATCTGGTAGACTTGAATGAACACCTGTTGATCAAGTATGATAGAGTAAAATCTGAGAAAAGGAAATTGAAGAGAGAGCTGGACACACTAAGATCTGAGAATAAGAATCTGAAAAACAATTCGGCTGAAAATGTAGGTTCGTGTAATGAATGTGCATTCTTGAAGGAATTAATTGAAGATTTAGATTCTGATGATAATATGTAGAAAAACTTAATCACTTCATTGAAAGAAGAAAACGACTCCTTGCTGGCTCAGAAGAAAGAAAATGATAAATTTCATGATAAATTGATTAAAGAAAACAACCACTTGAAGGAACAGAATAAAAAGTTGATGGTTCTGAATACGGTCCTTTCTGACAAATGGCTAGCTTTTGAAAGAGGAAAATCAATCTTGGAGGAAAAAGAAGTGAACATAGAAATGAAGTTAACATAGGAAAATGAGACTCTTAAAAGTCTAAATGATAATTTGCAAAGTCAAATTATTTTCTGTGAAGACCACATTGTTTCCTTGCAAACTGAAATTGAAGATCTAAAGAATTCATTGTCAAAGTTTGTTAAGGGAAAAGATAATTTGAACAAGCTGCTTGGAACTAATGTGAATTTTCAGAAGGAGGGACTCTGTTACAATCCTGTAATGAAGAAGGTTGATGGAAATATATTGAAAACTATTTTCGTTAGAAGTTCAGAACAAGAAAAACCTTCCACTTCATCTGTATTTTAGTTCACGGTCAAAAGAGGTAAGAACAGGCAAAAATATAAAAAATGAAAGAAATCAGAAAAGGGCTGGAAGTAAAATGTAAACCAATTTCTCACCCATTGCTGTTAAAGCCTCTTCTGAATGTGGTACACCTTATGACATTGTGCATGATACAAAGCAATTCTCAATCCAGTCACATGCATACATGAAGAATACTTCATGCCATTACTGTGGCATAACAGGTCATCATATGCATGAGTGTAGAATAATGGTTCAAGATGAATTGAATACTAAGATGGTTCATAAAAAACCCCATGCTTTCAGGAGGAAGAAGAAAATCCAGTGCTTCCAATGTGGGAAGTTGGGTCATGTTGCAGCTCAATGCTGGCATGCCCGGGGAGGAAAACGAAGGTCAAAACCTGAGAATGTTCTTATGAACAAAACTGCTCTTAATAGAAAAATACCCGCATGTTTTGAATGTCGTAAAATTGGCCATCGAGCCTCTGAATGCTGGCATGCAAAAAGAGGTAACAATTCTCATGGCAGAACTGTCTCAACGAAAGTTCACCCACAAAGATTCAATGAATACCCTGTCAAGAAAAATTTGAACACTACTACTCACTACTATTATTGTGGGAGAATAGGTCATATCATGAATAAATGCCATGATTTGGAACTTGATAATGAAAAAACTTGGAAACCTTGGAGTGCATCAGAGAGAGGTGTTACTCAACTAAGAAGACCCAAGAATTTTTGGGTCCCCAAATTTGCAAATTGATCTATCTTTGCAGGCGTGCCTTGAACAAGGAAATAAAGGGAAAATGAAACCAAGGCATACAAAGGTTAGTTGAATTTAATTTCTTCTCTAGTTTACATCTGTAGATTTTCAGTTATAACTCCCTACATGATTTCTATCCCTCCTTTATGACCCATGCCATGTCATTAATTCATGTTATTACAGAGGGTGCATTCTTGTAATGAGTACTAGATGGTGATTCTCATGTTGAATGATTAGGATGTTTGCATGAAGTTTAAACATAACATCATCATTTATAGTAACACTTCTGTGAGCTTTAAGAAGAACAAAAACAATAATGTTTAATGGAAATCTCTGCTCACCCAGAGGGGGTGCTGAGTCTTTCTAAGGAAGCTGGTCATTAGAGGTTTACCCGTTTGAAAAAGAGAACGTGAGATTGGGTATCTCTTCTGCTGTTTGAGCTAAAATGTTTGAATTTCTATGAGCTGTTGTCTCTTCTAGTGGAGTGTCACTGGTATTGGTTCAGTGAGCTAGATGTTACCTGGTGGTTGTTTAAAATCTTGAGAGGTTATACATTGCTCTAGTGAGAGTCTTTTAGTAGTGCCAGATGATTCTGAAAATACTGGTGCCGTGTCTGACACTGGAGTAAGCTGAAGTCTGGTTGAGGAGATTGTCTAAAGGCTGGATGAAGGTTTATCTTATGAGAGTAGTGCTGGTGGGTTGATGAACGTCCAAGCTGTGCTCTTTGGAAATGTTCTCACCATGCTCACGTATGGCATTCATCTTCACCACCTATCATTGGTCTATATCTCCCATCACTCTCCACCTTCTAAATGTTTCTGATTGCTCAAGTAAGGGGGAGTAGTATATATATAAATACTGCCACCCTTACCCTCTTCAATAAGTAAATGCCCACATCACTCTAAACTAAAAATATCTTGCTGATCTAAATTGAGATGTAATTTATCGTGTATGAACATTAAATCCTATCCGAATTGTTCTCACAAATAACTATGAATGATTTCTCAATGTTTTTGAAACAGTCCAAATTGGAAACATCTATGTAAATGGTCTGTTATCTAAAAATCTTTAGTAATAAGCCAATCTGTTCGAAACCTAAGGCTTATGTTCCTTCTTTTATGTCTTGTTAAAGAGATTCCTATGATAAAACTGGGAATACGCCATTATATAAAATAATGAAAGAATTTCTTGGCAGAGCAATGGCATGACATTTGAGAAACTGACCATATGTTTCAAAGAAATTCAGTGGTTATGTCATGATAACTAATGCTAACTCTGTTCATCATATGAAGTACGAAAGTTATTTGCACTGAGTAACCAGGGTCTCTGGTGTTTGATTGACATGTCTCTTGTGTAAAAAGGTGCAATTATACTGGAATACTCATCAGTTTTTTTTTTTAAAAAAAATGAAAAATCATAATAAAGAAAAGGGGAAGAGAAAGGTGTAATGGTTTATATTCATGGTTGACCCATGCTTTTCTTCAGTTTATCTCTACAGACTTAAGAAAAATATAAAACTGGGTTCTTCAATCAGCTTTTGGCAAATGAAAAGGATCGTAAGATTAATGACCCTAATGTCTGAGTTGTTTCCCTGAATAAGCTGTTTGACCTTCATTGATTTCAATTCATAAAATATTTGTAAAGAACCATTCTGTGAGATATAATCTCATACTCTGTAAATAGCTCCTCTACGAAGAAAGGCATTTTATCTTCAGAAAAGGGTATTTTGGGTATTATCTACTGAAGATTGGTAAAGTCGGTAGTATTCCCTTATATACGAAACCCTATCTTACTCTTTACCTTCTTACCCCTTCTTTCGAAGCCGAAGCGTCCTCCCGCTCCGTGGCTTCTTCTCGCGTGCACAACCTGCAACCTTCCACGTCTCCAATCCTTCTCTACCACCCTCTCGGCTTTCACATTTCGTCTTACCTCCATCCTTGCCGCTATGTCTACTTCGTCAGTTGTGAGCAAAGGGAAGAGGAAGGCAGTGAAGCAGCCGCAGCCGGAAGATGCTATGTCTACGGTGGCCGCTGCACAACCTCAAGGTTCGAAAAGACAGAAGAAAGCAGCTTCTACCGCGAGAAAGGGAGATTCATCTACAAAGTCCACAGAGGAACCTGTGCTGATGTTGGAAGCCGGAAAGATAATACCCCCTCGGTATATTGATTTTGCTGATCTAGAGATGGCCTCCGAGTTCCCTGAGGTATTTGAGCTGTTTGAATTCCAACAATGGATAGAGTTCCTGAGCATTCATAGGGTGTATTGCCCTAGTCTGGTAGCAGAATTCTATAGCAACCTAAGGTTCGATGCTGTTAATTTCACAATCTCCTCTCTGGTCAAAGGAAAAGTCATAGAGCTCTCTAGGGAGTCCCTTCATAGGACTCTAAGAATTCCCTTAGACGGAGAGATTGAAGGAGAATTTACGTTTAATCTACATGATGTTTTTGCCCTCATCACTGACTTACCCAGAAACTTTCATGATAAGCAGCAGACCAAGCTCGGTCATTATAACACCAACAAATTGTCTGAACCAAAGAGGCTACTCCATCACATTCTCACCTCTATGATTACTCCACAAGTAGGAGGAAGGGGTAGACTGACAGATTCCAAAAGGTTTATTCTCTACTGCTTGCTGAAGAAAATCAAAATATGTCTACCGCACGTAATGATTCAGTTAATGGGAGCGTGTAAGGAATCAAGAAGATATTCTCCTTTTGTTGCTCAGTTGACTACAATCTTCAAAGAGGAAAACATCTCCCTGGATGGTAATGTTGTGTCCACAATCCCCAAGATAAACATTTACAACATAAGTTTCATTAATACATTCATGAGGAGGAAAGGAGCCAAACGAACGAGTACTCCTGTGACAAAGGATACTCTTCTGAAAATGGATACAGAAACCCAGGCTGTGTCAGTACCTGAACAGCCTGCACAAGCCTCATCAGAAGAGACTCACATCCTTGAGTTGATTCAAAGTGAAAGTCAGACAGTTCCTTCTCCTTGGAAATTTGCTCAAGTACAAGCTAGTGGAAGTTTTGATGAGCAAGAACTACAACAGGACCCAACTGCAGCTACTGCACCTGAGGCATCTTAGATTCCTGAAACAGTCGTACAAAATGTCCAAAATAAGGATTTCATTCAGGAATTACACCACAATATCCATGAGATATTTGATGATTTTGGTCAACAGTCATAGAAAAGACCAATCACTGACCAAGCAGAGCTGGCTATGGAAGAGGCTCCAACAGAAGAACTAACTAGTGACAGAGAAAAGGAAGTCATTATAGAAGAAGAGGAAATGAGTAAACTGGTCGACGAAGTTATGAGGGAAGCTATTGAAATGATTTATGAAGAAACAGCTGAATCTTTGGACAATGAACAAGAAAAAGATCAACAGGGAACTCAACCACCTGCTGAAGAAGCTCAACATGAGCAACCAACCGGTTTAGCTCCAGGGGCACCTGAAGAAGTATCACAAGACTATGGCATGGGACCTGCCCCTCACCATAGGATGTCTTTCACTCAGGCTCCTGAGTATGGTCCACACCTTGGGGAGCTAATCAGTCTTGGTATTCCACCTCCTCCACCATCTGAACAGCATTATGAATACGTCACTGAGCTGCCAGATTCCAGTGCTTCTACTTCTAGTACATGTGGAACAAATGCTGAATCAAATCTATCTCAGATGTTATCTAAGCTGACAGATATTGTTCTAAATCAGAATGACTTGATGAACAAACAGTTCCTGTTCAGGACCGTTCAAATAGATAGAATAGAGAGCCGAATGGAGCATTTGGAAAAAGTTGTGAAACGTCAAGGGAAAGAATTTTTGACTACGAAGCGAAGGACAGATGAGACTGTAAGAGAAATTCTAGAATCTCTCATGCGCATCAACACTCGAATAGGTGAGATGGTTAGTAAAATTCAAGATACCCAAATCTCCATGCTCAACAATATGGGTCTAATTCTCTCCCATACATTTGATCTAAAAATTGAGTTTGAACTGATGAAGGGGACAGTAAGCAAGATAGCACCTAGTCAACCAAAAATCCTCAGAAAGTTTGAAGTTGTCCAGTCTGAGTTGCAAACTTTGTCAGAGACAGTTTCACAAGTGTTCAATAATCGAGAGTCAGTTACCTCTCTAGTGGAACGGCTGGGGGACACCTTGCATCGCAAACTTGATAGACTAGCCGATTCCATTAGAGATTTTCATACCTCCTTAATGAACAGATTTCCTACATCTGCCTCCAGTTCAGCATATTCTGCAAGAGACAGGGGGAGCTACCGAGGTCACTAGTATCTCCAAATTTCCCATTTTTGATAATGACAAAGGGGGAGAAGAAGCCATCCTCATGTATGAAGAAGACCTCACCTCATGGACTTTTTGCTGAGTACAAGAGCAAACCGGGAGATTAAAAATATTCTGCATAAAACTGTTAGGCCGGATAGAAAAGACTGGTCTGAAAGACTAGATGATGCATTATGGGCCTATAGGACTACTTTCAAAACTCCCATTGGTATGTTCCCTTAACACCTTATCTTTGGTAAAGCCTGCCACTTGCCCGTAGAATTGGAACATGGAGCTTATTGGGCCATTAAGCAAGTTAATTTTGATTTAACTCAAGCTGGATCCCAACGAGCTCTGCAAATTAATGAACTTGAGGAATTAAGGAACGAAGCCTATGAAAATGTAAGGATTTACAAAGCTAAAACCAAATCATTTCATAATAAGCACATTCACAGAAAGAGTTTTCAAGAAAATCAAAAGGTTTGGTTATTTAATTCAAGGTTGTGTTTGTTCCCCGGTAAGCTAAAGTCCAGATGGGATGGACCATTCATTATTGTTAAAGTTTTTGACCATGGTGCTATTAAAATTTTGGATCCTAAAAATGGTCACATTTTCACTGTCAACGGTCAACGATTAAAACCTTACGTGGAAAGTGAGCAGCTGTTAAAAGAATCAATTGCTTTGAGTGATCTGGAGTAAGAATTTCTTCTTGCGTCTGGCTGAAGACGGAAAACTTAGCGCTTTTGGGAGGCAACCCAAGGATTTTTTGTTATTTAATATTTTTGTTTAAGTATGTTTCAGTAGTCAGGATAAGGTCGAAGGAGAAGAAGTTGTTGCCGTCCATTGATGGAGTTCTGCCCCGCACACCAGGTTGTCTCTTTCCTACTCATCAAACTTCACCGTTACATTGTTCTTTCATTTTAACTTTACATGCCATTGAGGACAATGTCATTCAAGTTGGGGGGAGAGGGTAGAAAATTTTCATTCCATATAGTACAATCTGGTAGGGATTTTGCATGAATTCTTGCATATCATTTTTTACAAATTTACATGAAAGTGAAAAGATGAAAGCCTCTACAGAATTTTATTAATTCATGCTTTAATTGGAAGTAATTATAGATTAGAAAAGACTAGGAAAAGGTTGAAGGAAAATTAAGTTCGATCTAGCCATGGAAAACTGATATAAGAATCTTTTTAAAGTTCATGCGCACTATTAGAAAAAAATATTCACTATGCACTCTGATGAAGCAAAATAAGACAAGGCCTCTATTATTTTGGGAACTGTATCTGATACTCTGTATTTCTTGAGGAGGAGATCTATTTCAAGAAAAAGCTTTCTGCCAAGTTTTATAGAAAAAAGAAAAGAAAATGCAAAGGTATATTGTTGAAAAAGAGAGAAATGATGAAATAGAAAGATCACGCCATGAAAAATACCCCTGATCTGAGAAATCAGGCCTGCTTCACCTAAGACGTATTAAGGTTCGCGTAAAAAGGTGAAGGGTAGTGCAGCATCATGGTTGTGCAAATGAAAAAAAAAAGAGAAAGTTCCAAAGGGACAAAAGAAAAAGGCAGACAAAAGTTAGTATGCTTAAATGCTCAGATCTAAGAGGTGCATGGTTGAAAGGTACTTACTTAGAATAACAAAAATGGGATGTAATTCTCTTAACTGCAGATTTGGAATTACACATGCACAAGTGCTATTGAACTTTGATTTGTATTCTTAAGTCGTGTGCTTTAATTTCCAATCTAAGGCTAGTATGAGCATTAATGATTCTAGATTCCTAATCTTTGGTTGATTCTATGAAGGGAGAGCTGGATATAAGAGTATGATCTTTGTGAACTCTTGTTGGTCCTAAATTTTAATTTAATTGCATTGCTAAGGGACTAGCAATGAGTAAGTTAGGGGGGTGATAGGTGCTATATTTTACATCATAATTTACATCACATCCATCATCTTTGAGCATTAAATGGATAAAGTTGTGCAACATGAGCATTACTTACATTCTCACACATTATTTGAGTCTTCATGCATTTTAACATCTTTTTGAGCTTAAAAGACCATGTGAGAAATATTTAAATATTTGCACAATTATTTTGGAATTAAGTAGATTGATATTTTAATTTTTAGGAAACAGCGACCTAGATCAAGGCGCTATTTAATTAACGACCGCTTCAAGGGTGCGTATTCAGTAAGAAGCGATAGCTCCAAGGGCGTCAATTCATTTGAAAAAAAAAGAAAGTGAAAAAAGAAAAAAGAATTAGCGCCCAAGATGCAGTCACTAATTATTGAAAGAACGCCCATATGAACAGTCGTCAATTCTAATTTTATGAAAAATGAGGAAAATAGCAAATAAGGAAACAACGCCCGAGTGAAGAGGCGCTACTTCAAGAAAGGACACCCCAGCCTAGGTCGCTATTCAAAGTTGAACCAGAAATGGCAACTGTAGTTTCCCGATCGAAGTGTTCTTCCATGTTTGCTCTTATCTAAGCCATGTTTTATGGAAAGGAGGACTCTATCTATGGAAAGCCACCTCCTTTGATCAAATCTGGATGCTAGAAGTTGAGTTTTGATGGGATTCTCAAAAGTCATGGCCGTATATCTTCTCTGCTACTATATAAAGCCACCGAGAGTGCCACGAGGGGAGATAACCAGTTGGAGATCTGCCATAGGGACTTATTTTGAAGCTTTTCCTTTCATCTTTTGCAGTTAGATTTTTCTTCAAAGTTTTTCATTTTTAAGTCTCCTACAAATTCTTCTTCATCATCTTCTTTTAATTCTCCACCATTTGTAATCTATTCTCATTTTTCAAGCATCTATCTATGCATTTTTACTGTTCATCTGATTTTTATAAACTCTGTTCTTTCTCATTTTTCTCCCCCTTCTAATCCTTATCTCTCTTTGTGTTCTTCACAAAAGTTGTGCGTTTTTTAAAGTTCTTAACTTTATCTTCTACCACTTGTTCCAAATCTTCACCATTTTCAAGTTACAATCAATTTTTCAAAGTTCAGTTTCTTTTTAGGTTTACTATTCATCCGCGCGGCTACTCTATGATTTTTCATATTTTTCTCCATCTTCCTCTTGTTATTTGCTTTTGAGTTCTTCATAAATTCTTTCCCTCTCTTCGCTCTCTACAACTTTCATTTCTTCCACTTTCTCTAAATCTCATTAGTTTTTAAGTTATTCCTCCTCCAATCTCTCTCTATTTTCAACTTCAATTTTTTCAGTATGTTTTCTATTTTATCACCCACCGTAGCCATCTCTCTTCCTCTCACACATGCTTTTGTTTTAATTTTATTCTTCTTCCTCCACCTTTTCATCTCCCTCTCCTATATTTCATCCACACATCCCTTTGGTGGATTCTCTTCCAATCTGTCCTCTCACGGCATCGGCATCCAAGGCGGGGTGATACACTCAAACACTCGGCAAGGAGTTGACAGTGTTCTTCATCCTATTGGCTTACAATTTCTTTTCTCTTCTTTTATTTTGCAAGTTGTAATTTTAGTTTTCATATACATTGTACTTGCCACCTCTCATAGCAATAAAGTTGATCTTTGTGAAATTATGTTTATCTTTCTATCTCCTCCAAATTTCTCTACTTAAACCCTCTCATATTCTTTCTTTAAATAGTTTTCATACAATTTATTTTTCCTTAGATTAATCACACTAAAAAATTTGGTTTTTAAAGCATAAGGTGTTTTTCCAACTTGTTCTATAAAGATTTATTCCTCCTCGTGGGATCGACTCTGCTTACCACTATATATTTGATTTTTCCAATCTTTTAAAGTGAGTGACTGTGAATATTTTGAAATTGTGGCACGGCTTTCTTAATGACACTAGTCGGTGCGCATCAGATACCGTGGGTGACCGGGGCCCCACACTCTTACGAACTCCAGGTCCTCAGGCGGGAGCTTCGCGACTTCCCGGCTTCACTGGTACTTATGATTATGATATGCTTTATTTCCTATTTATGATGATATGAAAATGTGATGACATGGGTTTATGCAGGTTGTGTGGAGGCCCTACTTGGGCATGATAGACGAGTGTCAGCCTTGGATCGCAGTGGGCCGACACTTGTTTGGGCGTGAAGTTTGGCTTCACTGCCTGAACGAGATCGAGCCGCTGAGGCTCAGGCTGGCGATGCGAACCTTGGGGCGCCACTAGGAGATGATTGAGGTTACGGAGCCACGCGGGATTGGGAGGAAGTCCCGGGGATGAGATATGGTTACCGACTGGCAGCTGTGATTCTCGGAGTAGTACGCCGATTGGCGGAGAGGCGGGACCCCATTCGTCTCACAGGCAGAGGATAGTGAGGCATACTTGCGACAGTATTGGCTGACTTATGCAGCCCGGCCTCAGATGAGGCCCAAAGGGGTATGTATGAATGCATGCTTTAATTTCTATATGTTTTCTATATGATATGATGAAATGCTAGACTGACATGTGATGGATGCAGGATGCACATGATGCAGTAGTGATTAACATGCAGATCCATCTCCACAGCTTGGAGATCCAGCTTGCGACCATGCAGGCGGACCTGGAGATCCTTGTGAGCATGCTTTATATCTTCATACTATGATTAATTCTTGAGTTCTGGTGATTAGCAGCTAACGGTCTCAATTAATGCAGCGTACCCTGCAGGGAGCGGCAGCTAGAGGGGCAGGAGAGGCAGGAGGTGCCTCCACGAGCTCGAGGGACCAGACCGCCGAGGTCACTTCTTTGCAGGAGTGACTCACGGGAGCAGTGGCGCACACGGAGGCAGCAGAGCGCGACCTAGCAGCACGGGTGAGTTCACAAAAACCATGGATGCACATTATTTGAAAATATATCATCATGCTTATAAAATGGTGGTTCTTGTAGGCTGAGGAGTTAAAGATCATGCTTCCCAGCGCCGTGGCAGCCGAGCGTGACTTGGCTGCACGGGTTAGTTCATAAATAACATTCATGCACATTCTTTCCTTGAAAAAATATATATGATTATGCTTAACAAATGTGACGAGTCATGCAGGCTAATGAGTTGCATGAGGCACTCGCTCGGGCAGCACTAGCCGGCACCGAGCTCACGATCTGTGACTAGCGGGTCATGGAGTTAGTGGAGGAGAGGAGGAGGCAAGAGGTAGAGGCACTTCCTCGAGAGGTGGTGGAGTTGCAGATCCTCCTTGGAGTGGAGAGACGGCAGTGAGCTCGAGAGCGAGAGGAGTTGACACGGGAGCGAGCAAAGCACGAGCAGGAGTTGACAGAATTAAGGATCCGCTTTGGTGCCATTGAGGAGCGCACGCGAGCGGTGGAGGAGCGTTACCGGAGAGGAGGGGAGCGAGCACAACCAGAGGGGCGTCCCAATGCTTACTCCAGCACCAGTTTCCTCGCCGGTTCCTCTACATAGCAGAGGAACGAGGCGAGCGAGCGAGCATGATCCGGGAGGTCGGCTGCCACCCAGGGGTCGATGGGACCACCATAGGCTCCAGCTAGAAACTGGGATGAGAGAGTGGAGGCAGAGAGTAAGAGAGATGAGGGTGGTGGTGAGAGCTAGAGAGAGATTGCTGTATACCACCTCCTAAACATTTTGTACACACATATATATGATTATGACTATAGAAATGAAAAGCATGTTTGTTACCTGAGTTTGTCCTTTTGTGCGTTTGTGTACCTGTGTCATTTGCTTCTCTCTATCCCTGCGCTCCACACTTAAGCAAACTGATTAGTTAATCTGTCTGGCTTGGCCCCAAGCTCGATAAGCAAGGGGATATTCTTGTTGACCTTGATAAAGGGTCAAGGGGCCAAGCCTTTAATCAACCAAAGCAAATAACAAAGAATAGAGGAAAATGCAACATGCAGGCAGGCATATGCAAACTGGAAAGAAAGAGATGATCAAGCAAATGTTTTTTTTCTTTGTTGTCTTTTGTTGGCTTTTCTTTCTCTTTTTTTTATCTTTTGTGTTTTGTTTTGTTTTGTTTTGTTTTGTTTTCCTTCTTTTTTGCTTTTTTTGTTTTTTTTAAAGCACAATGTATTATGTAGGCCAAAGAAACAAAACCTTGCTTGTTCACCATCTTAAATTCATTAATCATTCTTAAACAATTTAATAGAGGGTCAACTTGCTGGAATTAGTGCTTTCACTTGGCGTCTCATATGGCATATCTTCCTAAGCTCGTCTTAACTGCCCTACAAGCTTATAGTGCACCATGGAGGGAGACGGAAGAAAGTAGTTGGGGAAGTTTACAAGTGGGGTTTGGAAGATTGGGAGACTTCCCTCCCATACCCTATTGCCTGTTGGGGTTCGGTCTATGACTTAGAAAAATTTTTGTTGCCCATTTGCCTTTGGGAATGCATGCTTACGACTAGAGTTTTCCTTGCGGGGACTTTGCCCTCATGGCATGCTCTTTTTGCTTTGTAGTTTTGTTTCATGCATACTTACACCCAGGATTTTCCTTGTGGGCACTTTGCCCTGTTGACATGCTCTTTTTTTATTGGATAGAGAATCGAACTTTACTTAGGCCTTTGGCAGATTTATTCCCTTTTGGGCCGTGACCTCCACCTACTAGGGCGGCAGGTAGGTTTGATGGTCTAACCAAGGCCTCACTCCCCCCTCGTGAACCGAAGAGAAGAGAATAAGTGATACCTTTCACTATTAATTTGGTTTTGACTTATCTCAGATTCCGTGCCATTTGAGCTTAAGAGCTAAGCGTGTTGTGTGTGTTGGTAATAACCCAAGGTTAAACTATCAAGACTAAAGAATGAATTAAAGATTTTGATCTTTCAAACCTTGCTTGGCCCGCATACCACACCGGCTCCTCTTTTTTTTTGAAGACTTAGGGGTAATATTTCTTTAGATGTAAGCCATTCCAAGGGTGAGCCAATTCTTCTCCTTCAGCATTAAGCAGTTTATAAGCATTACCATGATAAATTTCTTTTTTACATAAGGCCCTTCCTAGTTTGGTTGGAGCTTTAAGCGAGGTCCGCCAAGTTTTACAAAGATTCTTTTAATTACCATCTCACCGATCTTACGTTTTCTCTCAATCACTTTCTTTTGATAAAATAGTGAGAGCCTATTTTGATAAATTCGCGCATGTTCAACGGCGGCCAGGCGCTTCTCATCCAAGAGTTCCAACTGTGCAAGGAGAGATTCACGTCGTTCATCAATGGAGAGCTCCTTATCTAATTGTACTCTAAGAGAAAGTATAAGAATCTCATAAGGAACCACCGCCTTCATTCCATAAGTAAGGGCGAACATGCTTTGCCCGGTAGGAGTCCGAATAGAGGTACGGCAGGCCCATAGAGCTTCAACGAGTTTCTCTGGCCAATCCGCAAACTTGTTAGCCTCACATATTTTCTTGATTTTTTTGATTAGAGTTTTATTTGTTTCCTCTGCTTGCCCATTACCCTGTGGATAATAAGGAGACGAATGATGCAATGCAATGTTAAGCCTGTTGCAGAGGTCTTGAAGCTCTTGAGAGATAAACTGTGGTCCATTGTCGGTGACGATGGAGCTTGGTATTCCAAATCTGGCGATGATGTTCTTCATAATAAACTTACAGACGGTTGATGCTTTTATCTCCACGTATGCTTCTGCTTCCGCCCACTTGGTGAAGTACTCCGTGGCCATGAGTATAAATAACTTGGATTTCGTGAGGAGGTTTGCATCACCAAGAGGTCTGTTGATATCAAAAGCCCACATGGAGAAAGGCCATGGGGAGGACTCAGGATGGAGTGAAGAAGTAGGAGAATGAATTTTGTCAGCATGCAGCTGGCACTTAACATACCTTCGAACATAGATGGAGCGATCTTCTTCTAGAGTGGGCCAATAGAACCCTAGCCTAAGGATTTTCTTAGCTAACATCTGGCTATTGACGTGGCCACCACAGACTCCTGAATGGCCTCTTCAACAACTTTCCAATCCTCGTCATCATCAAGGCATCTGAGAAGGACACTAGTGAGACCTCTTCTATAGAGTACGTCTCCAACTAGAGTGTATCTTTGGGGGACTCTCCGGATAGCTTTCTTTTCTTCGACAGTGGCCTCTTTAGGATACGACTGATCTTGACAGTATTTGGCAATCTCATAATATCATGGCTTTTCCTCATCGTCCAATTCTTCTTCTAGATCCAACAGCATGACCTCTTTATTCTCAATGATCTCTCCTTCCATAACCCTAAGGAAAGCGGGATCCTTAATGGTAGGAGTAAGACTCCTATGAATGATGACAGAATAGAAATTCCTCTTGAGAGGGAAGGCCAAGAAAGATGCTAGCAAAGCAAGAGTGTCAGCTAAGATGTTTTAATTACAAGGAACATGGACAAGGATCAGCTTAGAGTAGAGCCTGGCATAGACGGATGTGAGTTCCTGGTAGGGTTTAAGTTTAGGATCAAGAGTGCAGCACTTGGTGAGCACCTGGCACAGAATAAGTTGGCTATCACCTACAATACACAATTGGGTGACACCATATAGATGGGCGGCCTCTAGTCCGGTCAGAAGAGCCTCGTATTCAGCCATATTATTTGTGACAGGAAATGCAAGCTGAAAGGCTTGTGGAACGGTGACTCCCTCAGGTGATAGGAGAACAATGCCGATCCTATTACCTTGCAAATTCAGAGCACCATCAAAATGTAACGTCCACATCAAATCGGGCTCATTGACGGACATCAGTTCCTCATCTAGAAACTCTGAGCGAACAGGATCGAAACGAGGGAGAGGGTGATGAGCAAGATGTTCTGCTATGGCATTGCCTTTAATTACTTTTTGTTGAATGTAAGTGATGTCGAATTGAGAAAGGAAGCTTTGCCATCGTGCTAATCGATCAGTGAGAACATATTTTTCAAGAAGGAATTTGATGGGATTCATGCGAGCGATAAGATGGACTTTATGAGCTAAGAAGTAATGCTTCATTTTCTGAACTACCCAGACCAGAGTAGTGCAAGTTTTCTCCATAGCCATATACTTATGCTCACAGGGGTTGAGGAGCTTAGACAAGTAGTAGGCTACCCTCTCCTTACCTTCATCACCAACTTGTGGAAGGACAACACCTACTAAGTCATCCAGGACAGAAATATAAAGAATAAGCGGTTTGCCTGGAACCGACAGCCTCAAGATAGGAGGATTAGCCTAATAATCCATCAATCTGTCAAAATCCGCCTGACATTTGTCATCCCAATAAAACTTGACTCCTAGCTTGGTAAGCTCGTAGAATAGCCTACACCTTTGTGAGTGCTGGGAGACAAATCAGTGAATAAATTGCAGCCTCCTGATTAATCCTCAAACTTCTTTCAAACTCTTGGGAGGAGGCATGTCTCTTATTGCTCTCACCTTGTTGGGATCAATCTCAATACCCCTTTTGCTAACGATGAACCCAAGCAACTTACCGAATGACACACCAAATACGGACTTCTTGGGGTTCATTTTCAACTGATATTCACGCGCTCTTTGCAACACTTTGGCTAGAACCCCAGGATGTTCAATCCTTCTCTTTGATTTCACTACCAAGTCATTAACATACACCTCGATATAAATGTGGATCATATCATGAAAGATAGCCATCGTAGCCCTTTGGTAGGTGGCTCCGACATTCTTGAGTCCGAACGGCATGACCACAAAATAATATGTACCCCACATGGTAGTGAATGAAGTCTTCTCTTGATCTTCTTCAGCCAGGCGAATCTGATTATAATCAGAGAAGCCATCCATAAAAGAGAGAGTATCGAACCCTGCTGTATTATCAATCAAAACGTCTATGTGAGGAAGGGGGAAGTCATCCTTTGAACATGCGCGGTTAAGGTCTCGGAAGTCTATGCAAATCCTGACACTTCCATCTTTCTTCATAACCGGGACAATATTAGCCACCCAATTTGGATAGAGGATGACTCTAATGAATCTAGCCTTATGAAGCTTATCGACCTCTTCTTTCATCTTCAATGCCAGGTGCGGGTGGAAACGTCTTAACCACTGCTTAATCGGGACAGATCCTGGCATAAGTGTTAGGTGGTGTTCAACTAGCGCAGGGTCTAGGCCCAACATATCCTCGTAACTCCACGCAAACGTGCCCTTGTACTCTTGGAGAACCTGAATAAGTGCCTCTTCTTTAGATGGTGGCAAATTTTTGCTTATGAGGACAATCCTAGGGTTTTCCTCAGTTCCCAAGTTGATTTCTTTAGCATGTTCTTTTACTGAGACTGACGGTTCATCAAATCTCTTCATGCCATTGGCAAATACGTCAGCCTCATCCTCATACTCATCATACTCTTCATCCCCTTCTTCGACAAGGTCTTCATCATTCATGATCTCATAAACACCAAACCCTTTGTCTAAAGCATAAGCTACCTCACATTCCAAATCTGACAGAAGAATCTGATCCTCTAAAAACTGGGGTATTGTTAAACATGCTCGACACCTCCTGGCTAGTTCTAACAAGAACCTACGGGGAATTTGCTTACTCTTGGCTTTCTTAGTGGTAACTACCCTAAGACCCTTATCATTAGCAGAACTAGAAGAACAACTAGCCTAATCACTAGAGCCTAAAGAAGAGAGAGGAGAATGGGATATAGAAGAAGGTACAAAAGAAGCCCCCTCATCGGTGGAGTAAAGGAAGTCCGCTAACGGACCTTGAATGAGCAGCCCTTGGGTCGGGGAGCACTCATGAACAAGATAGGAGGTCTCTTCAACATAGATGGAGGTGCAAGATTTGAAAGTTTGAGAATTGGCTTTTTTTGCTTTCAATAATAGTGAAGCAATGAGAGGGAGAAGGATTTGAAGTTGAAATCGAGAGATTTGAAAATGTTTGAATGAGAGATGGCCCATGCGGGGGCACGGTGGAGAGTTGAGAGAATTGCTCAATGAGCAGAGGAGGGGTTGATGGAGTTCGTAGAAAATCAAGAGACAAGAAGATCAAGACTACGGGTGGTCTAGCGATGTTCGACATAGAAAAATTAGAGCACAAAAGGGTAATGAGTGACGGGTGTTGTGTCTCCTTCTGGATTTGATGATGTGTTTTGTTGATGGGTGTTTTGATGCTGGCAACAGTTTATGCTTTCATGCATTGAGATAGGCAGGTCGGTGCACATGTCAACATATGTCTATAAGGTCAGTGCATGTGCATATCTGTAAGTTATAAGGTCGATGTACCTTCCACTTCATTAAACTCTAAGTTCAACGCACATATGGCATTTGGTCTAGAAGGTCGATGCATGTATGGGTTAAAAACCAAGAAGGTCGATGCTCATATTTCGCTGAGTCTAGAAGGTCGATGCACATTTGCGTTTGTGCTAAGCAAGGTCAATGCATATTTCCTTATGAGGTCTGTGCACACTTCACGTCTTGTTCTACAAAGTCGATGCACATTTCACTTCTTGTTCTATGAGATCTGTGCACATGCTTAGTCTGAGGTCTATGCACATGCATAGTCAGAAGTCTGTCCACATACATAGTATAGGTCAATACACGCCATATGAAGGTCAATGCTAGCATGCCAGTACACACATTAGAAAGTTGGTGCACAACCACATTTTATTTTGTGAGTTCAGTGCATACAATCAATTCAGAAGATCAGTGCACATGAAGCATCTAGGCCTGTGCACATGTGGAGTCTTAGAGTCTGAGAATATATAGGTCTGTGCATATCTAGGGTTCGTCCACATGCAGCATTTAGAGTCTGAGCACATATAGGTCTGTGCATATCTAGGGTCCATGCACATGCTGCATTTAGAGTCTGAGCACGTATAGGTCTGTGCATATCTAGGGTCAGTGCAAATGAAGCATCTAGGTCTGTGCACATGTAGAAACCAGGGTCGATGCACATGTAGATTCAGGTCACCAAGTCTGTGCATCAAGTCCATACTTAAAGCATTTGAATAATCACACAATTCTTTGGTCTGAGCATCTGATTTCTCTAAATATTGTCTAAGTACGCATTTTAATGAAACAAGTGTTTGACGAAATGTCTTTCTTTTTATTAACAGGATTCAATTACATATTAAGTGGACTGAGAGTAGCAGAGACTCTTGTGGGCATGTGATCCAAGTTTCAAGTTAATGAAACACGTGATTCAAGGCGGCTTGCTCTCCAAGAACACTCAGCCACGTGGTCTTATTCCAACTACCCGATCTGACACGTGGAATCTCAAAATATGTGGGAATGATGCCACCACGCACCCAAATCAGGAGCTCGTGAGACCACTGGTCTTCTACCCTATAAAAAGGCAGCCTAATGCTCGAATTCAAGACATAGACAGAGAGAAGAAAAGAGATCAGAGCAGATTAGAAGAAGAAGAGAAAAAGAGAAAGTGAGGGAGAAGAATCTAAAGAGTGAAAGAGATTATTGCTGAGAGAGAAAAATAGAGTGTCGTAGAAGGGCTGTGAGAGAAGTGAAATTGAGAGTTTCTTGTCTATCCTGACTCCTGGATCAAATCTAGAGTCAGATTGCTCAAGTGGAGCTACGTTTTTCAATTCTGTCATTGTTTTCTTTGTTTCTTGGTTTTTCATCTGTAAACTCAGGGTAAGTTGTGTATCAGCGGAGCAAGCTGTGGGGCTCAGTAGGCGAGATTTGATCCTCAGACAGTAAGCTGTAAGGCTCAGCGAGCTGTAGGGATTTTATCCCCAAAGCTGTGGATCAGCAGTTTCAAGCTGTGTGGTAGCAGAATCCTTACTCAGTTGGGTAAGGGGTGGATGCAGATCTCAAGCTCGAGATCGAACCAGCTAAAAATTGAATTGTCTTCCGTGTGATTGCATCTCTCTTATGATCTACGATTAGATGAATGCATAGGATTGCTTACCTCTAGCATGCGTTTAATTTGGCTAATACATTCATCTGTTATATGTGCCTAAGTCTTTCATCCAGAAGGTATATAAAAAGACGTGGCTGGCAGGATAGGGAAGCCTATATGGATCGCTACTTCTTGTGTGAGGAGATCCTTGATCAAACCTTCGCCAACTACCAAAACCTAAATGTCTGACTGATCTCTGAATTTGAATTGTGATAACTTTTTCTATAGTGTTGTTACTACCTGGTATTATACTGAACTGTCTAATTTCTCTATTTGGTGCTCGTAGCTGCTGATTGCCATTTCATATCAAATCTCTTGAGAGTTACTTCATATTGTATAGGTGTTTCTGCCCTTAGCAGTTCGTCTATTTCCGCATTTCTTTTAATTGTTATTGATATCAGAAAAAGTTGGGGTTGATCTATTCACCCCCCCTCAAGATCTGTAGTGCACCCCTTTACACGCTTATCACTTGGTATCAGTCCCTAACTCTCCCTTAGGGCTTTACATCCCGGAGAGTTTTAGAAAATGGATGCTATAGGTCTGACCGCTGAGGGTCATTCCACCAGTAAGCCACCTTTCTTTGACGGATCTAATTATGCTTACTGGAAGAGCCGTATGCAAGTTTCCTTCGGGCGAAGGACTACGAGATCTAGAAGGTTGTCAATAAAGCCCCCTTTGAGCTACCTGAGGATGAGGAGGTCTGGACCAGTGAGCAAATCTATAAGTCAACTTTAAACTGGAGCGCTATAAACGCCATGCAGTGTGCTCTTCACCCTACCGAATTCTCTAGAGTTTCCTCCTGTTCCACAACCAAGGAGATGTGGGACAAGCTGGAGGTGATATATGAAGGGACGTCTCAGGTTAGGAAGACTAAGGCAAACATGTTAGTCTCTAAGTATGAAGCCTTCAAGATGAAATTTGATGAGTCCATTTTTGAGATGTACGCTCGTCTGATGGCACTCACTAACAGCTTGAGAAGTCTAGGTAAAATTTACAGTGAGTACGAACTGGTTAGAAAAATTCTTAGGTCTCTGACACCTATTTGGCACACCAATGCCATTGTTATGGAGGAGTCCAGGAACCTAGCTACCACATCAGTAGATGAACTCATTGGTTCTCTCATGGCATATGAGTTGAACCTCAAGAGGGTCAATGAGCCTGAGAAGAAGAAGAAACCCCTAGCTCTTAAAGTAACCTCCAGTAGCAAAGGGTCATCAAGTGAGCATAGTTCTGGTAGTTCAGATGAAGACCAAGATGAATTCGCCATGATCACTAGGAAGTTTAAGAAATTCCTCAGGAAGGAAGGAAAAGGGTTCAGAAGGAAATATTTCACAGGAAAAAGGCAATCAAAATCTAAATCTAATACTGCCAAGAAATCTGATGCTATTGTCTGTTATAATTGTAGGAAAGTAGGATATCTGAAAGCTAAATGCCCTGAGTTGCAGAAGGAAAAATAACCCAGGTGGAAAAATAAGAAAGGAAAAGCCATGATGAGCACCTGGAGTGATGAAGAGGAAGGAAGTCAGAGCAGTTCCTCTGACAGTGAAAAAGAAGGCCGGCTATGTCTGATGGCCAATAGAGATGAAGCAAAGGAAGACGATGATGAGGTAACTTCCCCTTTTAATAATTTTACACATAGTGATTGGGAAGAAGCCTATGCAGAAATTCTAGATAAATATGATGTCATGCGTAGAGAAAACATGCATCTGAAGAGAAAAATAAATGCTTTAGGTAATGATACATCCTTGAATGACAAGCTTGCATGCCTAGAAATAGAAAACCATAGTTTAAAAAATTATCTTGCTGAAACTGAAAATGCTAAAACTATTTTCAATGATTTGAGAATGGAAAATGAAAACTTGAAAAACACCATTGATGAACTGAAAATAAGAATGCAAAAATTTGAGGAAGAAACCAGAATTGCAAATGAAAAATATGATGCTGTTAATGGTGTAAATGAAGAATTGAAAAGATCAATTAAAAATTTAGAAAAAGAGAATAAAGATAAACAACATTCCCTTAAGGGCATGACACAGGGAACTGAAAATCTGAACGCCATCTTGGGAACAAAAACAAACTTCAGAAGAGAGGGATTGGGTTTTAACCCAACAAACAAGAAAAGGTTTTGATGTGAAGACTATCTCTTTTGTGGCTGAAAAAGGAACATCAAAACCTTTAATAAAAATGAATTTTGGAGGAAATCAAAGCAAAAAACCTGTGAAAATATTGAGAAAACCAAGCCTAGTGCCAAGGACAAGGGCAAAGGAAAGGTGGAGGTTTCTAGGGAGTCATGCTCATAGGGCAAAGGAAAGGTGGAGGTGTCTAGGGAGTCATGCTCATACACTACTACACCTTGGGGTAAGGGATAGGCTAGGGGTCAAACAGTTAAAGCTAAAGTCCAAGAAAACCCCAAAGCCAAAATAACCCAGTTTCAACAGAAAGGTCGAGGCAACCACCCACCTACACCGACCAACTCTTCATTACATCATTCCTATCTCTACAACTCTGATAGGAACGGTCGAGGCAGCCCCTATGTGAGATCAACACAGCATAATATTCAGAACCCACAGTCTAGTCAGATGCATCGACCTTACCCCTGGAATCCCCTTGTGCAACCTAAGTTCCGAAATCAGAACTCATATGGCCTTGACCATTTTATGTCTAATCAGCCTAGGGTCTACAGTGCACACTTATTTCTTAATGCCAACTGGACCAGTCACTGGCACATAAATCTTCACAATAACTCTAAAAATAAATATGCCACAACACAAAAACAATCATCAAAAATTCCAAGTGGCAAGAAAATGCAGACTGAGTAAAGAGTTAAGGAATTCACAGAACAAGTGAAAACACAAAATCAATTGTGGATACCAAAACACTTACTATATTGTCTGCATGAGATAAACGCTTTTATGGGGCCCAAACAGCTTTGGGTTCCAAAGTTTTCCACTTGATTTTTCTTACAGGTTTGCCTGGCAGCCAATCACAATAGATGGTACCTTGATAGTGGCTGTTCCAGGCAGATGACCGGAGATAAAGACAAATTCTGCATGCTGGTTGAAAAGGATGCTGGTCATGTTACCTTCGGAGGTAATACTAAAGTCAAAATAATTGGAACATGTAAAGTAGGTAAGTGCTCTTCTTGTTGTATTGAGGAAGTTTTACTAGTTGAAGGACTTACCTATAACCTGCTTAGTATTAGTCAGCTATGTGATAAAGGTCATAAGGTCGTTTTTGACTCTCTTGCATGTACCATCTTTGAACCTAATTCTAAAAATGTGAAATTCACTAGTAAAAGAGTCAACAACATCTATATGGTAGATTTAGATGATACATCACACACTAATTTGTGTCTCACAGTTAATAAGGATGGTGTAGCCTGTCTTTGGCATCGTAGGTTAGGTCATGCCAGCTATAATGTACTGCATAAACTGAATAAACACAGCATGGTAAGAGGTCTTCTTGAAATCTCCTTCAAAAAGAATAATAAAATATGTGAGGCTTGTAACCAATGCAAGCAAACTGGAAAGTCTTTTAAGTCCAGAACTAAAAATATGTCTTCTAAACCCTTTGAGCTAATACACATGGATTTGTTTGGACCAACAAAATCAATCAACTTATCTGGTAGAAGATATGGTTATGTTTTAGTAGATGACTTCTCTAGATTTACTTGGGTATTTTTCTTAACTCATAAAAATGATGCATTTGAGGAATTTTAGGAATTTTATCATAAAATAAAATAGACTGGTGAGCATTCTATTTTGAATATTCTGTCTGACCCTAGTGGTGAGTTTGAAAACTCACAGTTTGATGAATTTTACATGAAAAATGGGATCAACCATAGATTTGTTGAGTTATGGTTTTGATGATTGTTGTGATTGTTAAGTTATGGTTTTGATGATAACTAAACTTAATGTGTGATTAAGCGATGATAACTAAACTTGTGGTTGATTGCTGACGCTCTTGTTATCTATGTATGGTTGAGATGGCAAATGACAACGGTTACATGGTCTTGATCATTGGTTTGCATAGGTTGGCTTTACAAGAGGCAAGAGGTTTCATAACCTCTTTAATGTGAGCAAGTATGGTATTAACCCTGACTATCTTACTTGCAGGATTAAACTCACGGCAGTCACCTGGTGAACCAAGCGTGTGGATAAGCACCCTGCTCCTCTATAATCCAATAGGTGGTATATGTCATTTACTGTCAAGAATCATTGGTGAGACTCTTACCTTATCTTAGCATCGATCTCACCATGTGTATCTCATATACCTCTCCTAAATACACCTCATTCATGCACATTAAACATGAAACCCTTCTGGCCATCATGCGCCCTCGCCCGCGGATCGACCTGCGCGGTCAGGTCGCGGGGGTCAAGCGGGCAGCGCCCCTTACGGGGGTTTCCAGGGGCGGAGCGCCCAGAACAAAATTTAGAAATGCTTAAGTGTTTAGCATTCCAAATGCATTCCTAAGAACTCAAATGAACTTTGGAGAGGGGGATTTCCGCAGCCCACCACAAAGGCAGCCCAACAAGACCCACAAGGTCCAACCCGGCGAGCCCACCCGAGTGATAGCCCACAGGGCCCACTTAGGGAGAAAAGCCCAATAAATAAGACTCGAGGAACTAACTCTCCCCGGCGGCCTTCTAGGCTCGGAGGGCCCGAGACAACGGTCAGGTCCCAAGGAAGGTCCGGCCTAAAGCCCTCTCCCCGTCCGAGAGAGATAGGCTCCAGCCGACCTATCCGACCCCACCCTCGCCGGGCCATGCCTATCGCTCGGACATGAGCTAGCATCCCCGAGACTCGGTAAGGCCGGTTGATTATCTGCAGGTGCAGCCGTTCAGAGTCCTCCGCCAGCGGGAGAGTCAGGGGAGCCGCCGGACTCCAAGGGGATAACGTTCCCACGATCAGGCCATGAAAGCCCCCTTTAAAGACGTAACTCCCGCCGGGAACCCCTCAGCTTACAGGACTCCTGAAGGCGGCGCACTATTTAAGCAAGGGATACCCTCCGGAAGATGGTAAGATGAACTAAGCATTCACACACCCTAAGCTCCAGAGCACAATTCGCTTCACCCTTTGGTGGAGAGGATTCTCGTTCATCAGCTCTCTCCTCCCCCCATTATTGCTTCCACCATAGCTCTACTGACTTAGCCATCGGAGGGTTTTGCCCCAGGGAGATCCCCTGGGCCCTCTGATACGTTTCCCTATCTTGCAGATTCATCTTCTGGTGATCCATAGCCCGCTCAGGATCCAGCGCGAGATCTCGCCTCTTCATCTGGCGCCGTCTGTGGGAAACGCACGCAAAGTCGAGATGGTGAGAAGAAGCTCAGGGAGGAGATCCGCCGGTGGGGCAGGTAAGGCTGTGGCGGCGGCGGGAGGCGCCCCCTCTAGGGTCTCGCAGAGCCCCCCCTCCAACGCCAGCATCCCCACCAACAGGCCACCACCCCCCCCAGCGGAGACAGGGGCACCCCTCGACGGCGGCGCCAACGCCTTCCAGGCCCTCAACGAAAAGATGGACGTCCTCGTGGAGCTCATGAGGGCCCAGGCGGCCAGGGACGCAAGGTCCCGCGCCCCGTCAGGAAGTCCCCCTCGAAGGAGTGCAACGCAGCACACCGCCGGAGGCCGCTTCACCCTCCGCGGCCGACAGCTCCTCCGCAACGACGTCGGAGGACCCTCGCAAGCTCCGCCTGCGGAGCAAGAGGCTTCCTCCACGCCGAGGAGAGGGAAGCAGGGGGCGAGGCCGCCGCGCCTGGGCACTAGTGCCCCGGGAGATCGCCAAGACGCCCCCCCGAGCCCCACGGTGCGACTGCAGCCAGAGCTGTCCCTCCGGCTGCGAGATTTCGAGAGACGGTTCACAGAGCAAGAGCGCGCCCTCCGCGCCCTGCAGAAGACCTCTCTCCCGGAGGATGAGGAGAAATCCCCTTTCTTCGAGTGCATCTTGAAGGCAGAGGTCTCTCCCAGAGCCTCCATTCCAACCTTCAAACTCTACGACGGCCAGGGCGACCCAGCCGACCACTACGATAGCTTCGACGCCCTGGTGACTCTTCATGGAACGCCGGATCCCATCAAATGCCGAGCCTTCGCGGCCACCCTGGTCCAAGGTGCTCAGGCATGGTTCCGGGCCCTCGCCCCTGGGTCCATTCGAGACTTCAGGCAATTCGGGCGAATTTTCAAGGAGAGTTTCGTCGGTAGCGCCCCCCCAAGGTCAGTAGCGGGGCTCCTGGCCCTCAAACAGGCGCAAGGGGAGAGGCTCCAGACTTACGTCCACCGATTTAAATCGGAAGCCCTTAGGATCTCCCGCCTGGATGTGGCCGCAGCCACAACCGCACTGACCGGGGGCACCCGGGACGAGAATCTCCGCCGCGAGCTTGTCCTCCACCCTCCCTCGACCCTTGCCGAGCTAGTGCCTCTGGCACTGCGCCACGCCGAGTGCGAAGAAGTACTCAGCGCCTGCCGAGACGCAACCGGCTCGGGTCGGGAGGGGGACAAAAAGCGGACCTCCGAGCCAAATCCTAGCTCGAGTAAGAAGCGCGATCGAGAAGGAGAGCGCAAAAGAAAGTACGAGCGGTACACCCCCTTGACCGCGCCAGTCTACGAGATCTATGAAGACATCAAAGACTCGGGACTTCTCCGCCAGCTCGAGCCAATGAGGTCGAAGAACCGCAAGCGGGACAGGCATTGCCTGTTCCACGGCGACCACGGGCACCACACCGGAGATTGCCATCAGCTCCAGGATGAGATCGAGTGCCTCATCCGTCTGGGGCACCTAACCCGGTTCACGACCGGGCACAAAGAACACCGAGACACCGCAGAGGAAATCGACAACGCCCCCCGAGGGGTCCACATCAATGTCATCTCTGGAGGAGCGGCATCGGGCGGCGACACCAATCGAGGGAGGAAACGTCATGCCGAGAGAGCCAGCCGAGCCTTAGAGCCCCCCAGAGGCCCGCCGATGGAGCCCCAGGTCATAGTCTTCTCCGACCAAGACCTGGAAGGGCTGAGCACCCCGCATGACGATGCCCTCGTTATCTCGGCCACGATAAATCACTGTAATGTAGACAGGATTTTGGTTGATAATGGGAGCGCCCCCGATGTATTATCTTATGACTGTTTTCTCAAGATGGGGGAAGACCCATCCAAACTCCGCCCGATCCGAACGCCCCTTTGCGGGTTTAATGGCCTGGCCACCTACCCCGAGGGAGCCCTAAGCCTGCCGGTCACTATCGGCACCCCACCCAAAACCGTTATGGTCATAGTGGACTTCATAGTGATTAAAGGTATGATAGCGTACAACGCCATTTTCGGCCGAAAAATTCTCAGCCGAATAAAGGCCGTACCATCTACCTATCACTAAAAAATGAAGTTTCCCACCAAAAATGGGTTGGGGGAAGTCCGAGGTAGCCAGGCCACGGCTAGAAGGTGCTACAATATCTCGGTGGAAGCCTCAAGGCCGGACGGGAAGGATAAGGGCCCCAGGGGAGTCGAAGGAAGAGCCGTGACCACCGAGCCCGGTGGCGAGTTATTAACGGTATTCCTGAACGACGACCCGGCCCTAGGAGTAAGGATCGGTGCCGACCTACCACCAGAGGAACAGCAGCAATACAAGGAGTTTCTTTCTGAGTATGTTCGGGTCTTCGCTTGGTCCGATGATCAACTCCCTGGTATACCAGAGGAGACTGTGATGCACAAGCTCAACCTCGATACCACCGTGAGACCCGTACAGCAGCGGAGAAGGAAGCATGCGCCGGAGAAACAGGCGATCATCAAGGCGCAGGTCACCAAGGGACAAGAAACTGGTCTTTTCAGACCAGTCCTGTACCCAACGTGGCTAGCGTCCTGGTGCCTAAGACTACAGGCAAGTGGCGAATGTGCGTAGACTTCACCGATCTGAACAAGGTCACCCCCAAAGACTGCTATCCGCTACCGAGCATCAACCAATTGGTTGACTCAACCTCGGGCAACGAGATACTCAGTTTTCTGGATGCCTATTCGGGTTATCATCAGATCCGAATGAGCCCTGAAGATGTCGAGAAGACCGCCTTCATCACCGACTACGGCGTGTACTGCTACACCCGGATGCCCTTCGGATTGAAGAATGCTGGAGCCACATACCAGCGACTGGTCAACCACATGTTCGAGGGACAGTTAGGTCGGAACGTCGAGGCCTACATCGACGACATGCTCGTCAAGACCCCGAGGGCCAAAGACCACTTCACCGACCTCGCCGAGACTTTCGGCACCCTCCTGAAGTACAGCATGAAGCTCAACCCCACCAAGTGCGCCTTTGGAGTGAGATCCGGGAAGTTCCTGGGTTTCCTGGTCACTCAGCGAGGGATCGAAGCCAACCCCGACAAGGTCCAGGCCATCCTGGACATGCGCCCGCCCACATGCATTAAAGACATCCAGCGTTTGACGGGGCGTGTCGCTGCTCTCAGTCGTTTCCTGTCCCGTGCGGCCGAACGATGCTTGCCCTTCTTCAAGCTGATGAGGGGGCCCAAGATAGCATCTGCTACGTTCGCATGGGATGGGGAATGCCAGACAGCGTTCGCCGAGCACGAAGAGTTCCTGGCTTCGGCCCCGGTGCTTTCCAAGCCCGTCCCGGGCGAGGTCTTGTTGCTCTATCTCTCGGCGACGCCATCAACGGTCAGCTCGGTCCTAGTCAGAAATGACTCGGGAGTCGAGAGGCCGGTCTACTACACCAGCAAGGTGCTCGGCGAGGCCGAGCGGAGGTACCCCGCAACCGAGAAACTCGTGCTAGCGTTGGTTACCTCCGCAAAGCACCTCCGCCCCTACTTCCAGGGGCATCCCATCACCGTGCTAACTGGCGAGCCACTGAAGAAGATTCTGGCCCATCCCGAAGCCTCGAGGTGACTCGTCAAATGGGCCATCATGCTCGGGGCCTACGACATCTCGTATCGGCCGCGATCAGCTATCAAAGGACAAGCACTCGCTGACTTCATCGCCGAGAGCACCGTTCCGGTCGAGGATAGGCCTCCGACAGCAACCGGGCCAACCTGGGAGCTGTTCGTCGATGGATCGTCCAACTTGGTCGGTAGCGGCGAAGGGATCCTCCTAAGGTCCCCTGAAGGAATAGAGTTGCAATACGCCCTAAAGTTCAACTTTCTGGCGTCCAACAATGCTTCTGAGTACGAGGCCCTCATCTCGGGAGCCCGCATGGCCCGACGGCTGGGGGCCGAGCGAGTCAGGATCCACACCGACTCCCAGCTAGTTGCAAGCCAGGTCAATGGCGAGTATGAAGCTCGAGAGGTACCTATGATCAAATACCTGCAGTTGGTCCGGAGCCTGGCCCAGCAATTCGAGGAGTTCGAGGTAGTCCGAATAGCTCGGGAGCAAAATTCTCGGGCGGACGCCCTCTCCCGACTGGCCTCCTCCCTAGACCCGGAAGGTACACGATCGGTCCTCCTAGAAGAGCTAGAGCGCCCGAGCATAGACTCGGAACTCCTCGCCATTGACTCGGCCACTCCCGATGACTGGCGCTCCCCCTACCTGTCCTGGCTACGGGACTCCCGGGAGCCCTCCGACCCTCGGGAAGCCCGCCGAATGAAATACCAAGCTCGGCGCTTCGTCATCCTCGACAACGTTCTCTACCGAAGATCGTTCTCCGGGCCCCTTCTGAAGTGTCTCGGTCTCGACGAAGCAAGCCAAGCTGTTGAAGAGATTCATCAAGGCCTGTGCGGAGCACATTCAGGAGGTCGGTCGTTGGCCAGAATACTGCTAAGACAGGGGTACTGGTGGCCGACCCTGCAGCGCGACTGCACGGCCTACGCACAACATTGCGACCGTTGCCAGCGGTTCGACCATTTGGTCCACCAGCCGGCCACGGAACTTATCACCCTTACCGAGCCCTACCCTTTCGCTCGGTGGGGGATCGACATCCTTGGGCCATTCCCAACGGCTCAATCCCAGAGAAGTTCATCATCGTCGCCATCGACTACTTCACCAAGTGGATCGAGGCTGAAGCAACAGCTAGGATCACCGAGACAGTCGTCTGGGGTTTCGTATGGAAATCGATCATCTGTCGCTTTGGCATCCCCCGAGTGATAGTGAGCGATAACGGGCGGCAATTCGACTCTCGGTACTTTTGAGACAGATGCGCCGACCTAAATATCCGCAACCACTTCACTTCGGTCGCCCACCCTCAGGCCAACGGGCTGGTTGAAAATGCCAACAAGACCATCTTGAAGGGCATAAAAACCAGACTCGGCAAGGCTAAGGGTAGCTGGCTCGAGGAACTGCCTAGCGTACTATGGTCGCACCGAACGACCCTCAGGACGGCAACCGGTGAGACCCCTTTTCAACTGGTATATGGCACCGAAGCCGTCGTTCCGTTAGAGATCGCCAATCCGTCTCTCCGAGTGATCAGCTTTTTGCCCGAGCCAAACGAGCAGAAGTTGCTCGAGAACCTCGACCTGGCAGACGAACTCCGAGAGATCGCGAACGTCCGAGCTACGGAATACTAGCGCCGCCTCACTCGGTACTACAACACCAAGGTCCGAGGCAGACAATTCCAACCAGGGGACTTCGTCCTCAGGAAGACCGAAGCCTCACGACCACTGGAGGCGGCGGGCAAGCTATCCCCCAACTGGGAAGGCTCCTACCGAGTGATCGAGACGCTCGGGAAAGGTGCGTACAGGTTAGCCACAATGGAAGGGGAACCCATTCCCCGGACATGGAACGCAACCACACTACGCAGATTTTATTTCTGAAAACTGTATCGACAAATCGGGTAAAATAAACCCCCTTTTTTGCATTCATTCAAGATAACTGTTGGTACATCAGAAAGGCAACTGCCAGTACATTACATAGTGAAAAGCAAAAATCCATCTAGCACCGCGGAAAACGGCCATCGCCCGACCGACCCGGTCTTGACCTTCTCGCACCCAGCCACTGACTCTGCCTCGCGTAGAAACTGGCTCGGACAAGAGATGGTCGACCCAGTTGGCTCGGGTGGACCGTGACAAAGGTGACAGAGGGACAACAAGGAGAAGGCCACCTTTCACGCGAGGAAGGCTACCTTCCAAGTTGGCAACAACCTGGAAAAAGGAGCGCCGTGAAGGTCTCCTCTCTGCCAAACTACCAACTCTTTGGAGGTGAACAGAAAGCAAGCAGCCCCCGAAGAGTGAAAGAAATGAAGAACAAAAGAGAGAGAAAGAGGCTGCGGACAGAGCTGAGGAAGGAACTGGAGCCGCCTCCTCCCCTCCCACGGAGGGGAATGGCGGCTGACATCCCTAACTCCCCCATCTACCCTCCATCTCGACGTCCGCCCGGAAGCCTCGCCGGAGCTAAGAGGAGGCAAACGGCGTACCCCCGCACGTCGAAGCCCTCTCCAGATCCGCGCGACGACCGTCGGACCCGTCTCATGCACGCGCGGCGACTGTGGGACCCGACCGATATTCCAGGATAGCTGGAACCAACCGCTCCCGGTCGTCTGCGGCGTCATCTTCTGAAGGGTCCTCCATGCTCTGATCGCGGCGGCGCAACGCAGAGCGAAAACGAGGGAACAAGAGCAGACCACCGGCGAGAGTCTTAAGTGTTAAGAGGGAAGGAGCACCCTTCGGTCCTTTTTATAGGCCAAGGGAGGCCACGCGCCTTAAATGACTCCCCCCTTGAAAACACGCTATAGGACCTCCCTTGGAAGGTCACCTCCAATTCCTCGGCCCCCGCCCTAGCGGGATTCACGAAGCGCCTCGACTTTCAAAGCATGGTGGAATGAAAGGACGCCCCGCCAGAAGTCTCCCGAATCGGCATGTGAGAACGGTGCAGAGAATATCGGCACCTTCCAACTGCCCCCGATACGCCAGCCAAATCACGGCAAAGATAACGATCAAACGAAGTAAGTCCTTTATTGCCTCCCATAAAGAAATCCTCTTAAAAAAGGAAAAATAGACAAAAAGGGGAAGGGGCAAAATAAAGCATAATACATCAGGCCTCGGGCCCACTTTGAAGCTCGGGAACAGCAGTAGGGGACGCGTCACCCCCGGTGCCTTCGGTGACGGCCGGCCCAGACACTGACCTCGCCTGTGCGAGAACTGTCCCGGTCGTGAGCCCTCCTGGAGCCTCCGGAGTTGGTGACCCCGCTGGAGGTGACTCCTCCGGTTCTTCCCCGGCCGAGGATGAGGAGCTGGAAACTGACTCATCCGAGTCATAACTCTGGCCGTAAGGAAAATCACTCTCGGCAAGGTGCTCATTGGCATAGCTCATCGCCCGGCGATAGCCCTTCCTGAATCCCTTTCGGGCACCCCGGCGGAGCGCTACCTCGTAGTAGGGTAGGGCAGCTGCAATCAGGTCGGCCGAGTAAGCTTCCGAGCCTTTATAGCGCTCGATCGCCTCCGCCTCGACCTGCCGTCCCGAACCCGCTCCGCCTCGGCCGCACACTCTTCCGCCCTCGCCAGATGCTCCTCCAGCTCGGTCATCCTCCGCTCGGCTTCGATCATCCGACCCTCCGCCCGGGCTCGGTCCGCCTCGGCCTCAGCGCGAAGGCGCTCCGCGTCCTCCGCCCGATCCTGCAGCTCGCTGCGCTCAAGCTCCCAGAGGCTATCCAGCTCGATGTGACGTTGACGCTCGTCTTCTAGACGTTTGCTCTTCCTCTCGAGCGATTCTTGGGCCCTTGTCAGCTGCTCGGCCAGCACCTCGGCTTCCCGTCGGCTCGACCGCGCCAACTCCCTGAATGTGAGGAACTACCGCCGGAGCCCCTCGTGCTCCCCCTCGAGCCGAGCTAGTTTCCCCTCGCATCCACCAAGGGTCCAGGCGAGCTTCGACCGCTCCGCCTCCGTCCGGCCGTGCGCCTCTGCCATCACGGCCGCTGTCCGAGCTATGACCAGGCCGCCCTCCATCAGGATGTCAAGGACCCCGGCAGGAGTGCTGCGCTTTTCTCCCCCCCTCGTCCTATCGGCGATCGACCGGCAGAGCCGGTACAGGTCACCCGAGACACCGAGCCTGACCAGAGATTCCGACAAAGGGGACTGCTCCACCCTGGGCACCCCGCCAGAAGGCCCTGTTGTGGCGGCGAGACCAACCGCCCCGCGCGCCTCCACCATCACGACCGCTCCACCTCCGTCCGGGCGTGCGCCTCCACCATCACGACCGTTGTCCGAGCTATGACCAGGCCGCCCTCCATCAGGACATCAAGGACCCCGGCGGGAGTGCTACGCCTTTCTCCCCCCCTCTCGGCGATCGACCGGCAGAACCGGTACAAGTCGCTCGAGATACCGAGCCTGACCAGAGGTTCCGGCAAAGGGGACTGCTCCACCCTGGGCACCCCGCCAGAAGACCTTGTTCAGGCAGCGAAGCTGACCGCCCCGCGCGTCACGGTCGGTTGGGGTTGCAACGCCTCCCCGGGCGAACCCCCACCCTCGACCGGCGCCACGGGATCAACCGCACCAGCAACTGCTGGCACTTGGGGTTGCGACGCCCTCACGGGCGAACCCCCATCCGCGCCGACCAATCCCTCGGTCCCAGCGTCGGCCACACCGGCACCGGCCCCCTCTGCCCCCACAGAGGGGAGAGCCGACCCATCACCTCCCTCTGCGGGGCCCCTGGTCTCCTCGGCCCCCTCTTGCCCGGCGGATGGGAGAGCCAGCCCGGAGGGGTCGGCCCCATCCTGCACCCGAGGGGGGAGCGCCGCCGAGCCAGAATCGCCCCCGACGGCGGTAGGAAAACCGGCTTTCTTGGCCCTTTTCCTGGCCTTTGCGGCCTCCCGCAACTTCCCCGCCAGGGGATCCTTGCGCTTCAGGTCGGTCGATCGAGAAGTCCTGATGGGGCATCAAAGGTGATTTCCATACACGGGTGAAGTGTATTTGTGAGTTATGGCTTGTATGAGATTGTAATTGTGTATTTTCTTTCTTTTAGGCTCCTTGTAAGGCTTATATCAAGCCAATGGGCCATTTGTTATGTCAAGTCCAAGACTAGGTTGCCATTAGTAGAGTCCATTAGGGAGCTTATGCCATATTGGGTCATTAGGTTGTTAATGGGTCATTAATGCACTTAAGGCCCAAATTGGGTTACACTCCTTCATGGGCCAACTAAGTTGGAAGGGTCTAGCATGGTTGGTGGGCTGGTTACATGGCCTTTAACCACACTTGGCCCAAGAAGAGGCCCATGAATGGGGCGCCCCCTCTTTTGGCCTTATTAGGCTTGTTAGGTGGTGTTTGAATGGATCTAGTCCAAGGTTGAATAAGTATGGTCAAATTAGATTAAACTAATGTATTAAATGTGTGATTCACATTGTATCCCAGCCCTTCAATCCAAACCCCTAGATCCAAGGGTTGAGGTTGAGTTTGGTTGGCATCCTATATAAGGTTGTATTTTTCATATTGAATGAATTAATGAATGGAAAAAAAGGCATTTGCCCCCAAGTGAAGCTTGCGCCCCTCCCCTCTCTCTCCCTGGTTCCTCCACCCCCTCTCCCCTTTCTAGAGTGTAATCCCTTCCCCCTTGATCCCCTCCAGCATCTGAAGCAACTCCGGTGATCGCCGCCGCCATCGTCTCGCCGCCGACGCGTCGTTGCCAACGGTTTCGGTGTTCTGTCTACTCAGGATAGATCCTTCTTCTCCTAATTCTTGCTATCACTCCCTTTGTCCTCTGAAGTTCAAAATTTCAGGGTTGGTTCCCCTCTAGAACCCTTATCCCCACAAAAAAAATCACGTCAAAATTCATCCTTTAGCTATGTTTTGATGTTCGTCCAAATCCAAGTTCCAGATCTGTCCTGGTTCTGTTCACTGTTCATCAGCTCTGAGTCTACCCCATTCGAACCATCTTTTGATTTTTTTTGGGACGCCCAAATTTTTTGGGAGTTCTGTCCACATCCCTCTACCACCAGGCATTTTCTTAATTTGGTTCACCCTCCAAGTATTTTACAAATTTCGTCCAAGCTCCCAAGAATAGTCTGCCCACAGTTTCCCAGATCCGACCCAGGTCTAGTAAAAAACTCCCCGAAAATCCATTTCTTCTCCAATCAAAAAACCAAAAATAGTCCCGGATTCCTCTCTCAGAGACCTTCAACTTTGCTGAAGAAATCATTGCCAGATTCAGAGGTCTTCTCCCCGGTCAACGTCGATCTTCCGAGAAGATAGATCCTACCCCTGTAGTTCTGGCCTGAATTCATCAAGATTGTAAATTCAACAATCAGAAATACAGATCTGATTATTTTTTCTGAAGACCCCTATGTCGAAGTATTTTCAGTCCTCTTTCCAACGGCTCTAATTTCGTCGCGTTCCGACGACGGGGCTGATCGCAGCAGCAGTTTCCTCCAAGTCGCGCGCCTGCTTACAGAAGTTCAGGTTTGTGGCCGAGTTCCCCGCGAGCGTCGTCCAAGGGCCGCCCGGCGTCCGGTGGTCGTTCCAGCAGCTCGCCATCCCAGGGGAACGCTTCCCAAGTGTCTCCTCAATAGAGGAGTCATCAGGCCTCACACGACCCCTCCGGTCAGCACGTGGGCCCCCACTAACACGAGTACGCGTGAAGCTGAAGCATCACCCGGAACCGCCCGTCAACCCGAAACTGGTTCTCCTGGGCCCGCTGGTGTCGCCCTTTACCTCCCTGCGTGGAGTGGGCTTAGTTTCATTGCTGTAACCATAGTGTATTAAGTTCCCGGGGGTACGAGTTCCGGCCGGGTCCCATCTTCGCCACGCCGAGAGCGTGGAGGTATCGCCTTCACCCTTACACTTGGCATTAGCTCAATTCCTTATATACTTTATATGCCGCTGCTAGAGAGCATGTGTAGGGATACCTAGCCCGCTTTCAATTTTTAATATCACTGCTGCGAGAGAGAGCGAAGCCGTCCCGTGACCCGATCCGGGCACAAGTGAGAGCCGACCACCCTAGCTCCCAGCCGGTTTCTCAACCGCGCACATCCGACGCTTCCCTCGTTAAGGGACGATCGCGAGCTTGTCGTGTCCGTGGTCCCGTCCCGCATCAATTTGGTATCAGAGACAGGTTGAGTCTAGGGTGTCAAAAGAAAAAAAAAAGAGTGTCATTTACATCGAGTCATTAGTCGGTTTAAGTCGAGTCTAGGATCATCATATTTTCAAAACAACAAAAAGAGTCATTTTTGGGTCGCATACATCCCTTTACTCGGTATATCAAAAGGTGTTGTCCGAACGTTAGGCTACGCCTATCGGGAAGGCCGCACATTTGCGCGAGTGATCTTTGGATCGATTGCCTCCGCCACGTATCGAGTTTTGGTTAAGTCTAGGCGCATCATTTGCATTAGTGTGTTTTGCTTTAGTCGGCGTCTTCTAGTCGGTGTGTTTGCATGCCCACTCGTCGGGGTACTCAGTACTCACCCCCACCACCACCACCTATGGCCAACCCACGGGATACCTCGGGAGACTTCCACTCCCTACAAGAGGCGATGATGGCCATTATGGCTAGGTTGGACCAATCCGATGCTAACTTTCAGACCTTCTCCGAGAATATGGATGGTCGCCTTAGGGCCATGGAGGGACGCATGGAGACCTCCGATAGGTCGGTCCAAGACCTCGTTGGGCGGTTACATAGGATGTCACACGGGGACCCTCTTGGGACAGCCCAAGGTCCACCCGCACCTCCTCCCGCGGTGGCCCAAGTCCAACCCGCTCCCATGGTCCAAGTCCAGGCCGCTCCCGCGGCCCAAAACCAGCCACCACTGGTTCCTCCACCCGCCCCTCCTTGGGTTCCCCAACTACCGCACCGTGACCTTGGTCTCGAGGACTATGGGTCCGACAATGCCTACGAGGGGTATGGTCAACGCCGTCGTGGTTTTCAGCCACAACGAGATGAGGATGATGATCGGGTCCTTAAGACCGTGCGAGCGGATCCTCCCGCTTTTTACGGGTCTTTGGATCCGAAAGTCTACCTAGATTGGGAGTTTGGCATGGACCGTTATTTTGAATGGTATGATATGTCGGAGCGTCGAAGGGTCCGATTTGCCACCATGAAACTTATGGGGCAGGCACAAACTTATTGGAAGAATGTGGAGAGCCTGCTACTTCAGCGGCTAGAACCCCCGATCGACACATGGGCCGAGATGAAGAATAAACTTCGGCAAAAGTACCTTCCTCCCACATACCGCCAGCGACTCATCGATAGATGGCAAAGTCTTAGCCAGGGAGACCGGTCCGTCTCCGAATACATCGCGGAGTTTGATGAGTACTTTCTACGATGTGGTGTCACGGAGGAGAGTACCATGCCCGTGTCCCGCTTTCGACGTGGTTTGCGGCCACACTACCAGTATGAGCTTTTCCGCCGCAATGCCAAGACGTTGGAAGAGGCATACCAGGTTGCTCTCGAGATGGAGCAATTTGAGGGAGAGTTCGAGTCTAGCCATCGGTTGGGCCCCACCCCTCTCCGTAGTACCGAGCCCCGTCACTCTATAGGCCCACATCAGCGGCCTCCCATGGCTCGACCTCAGGAGCCCACCCGTCAGGAGCACTTCGCTCCACGGCCTCGCCCTCCTCCACCCCGGGATCTATTTCCATCCCAACCATCGGCACCCTTTGCCCGTCCCCCAGCTCCTATAGCCCGTCCTCTGGCACCGGCACCCCCTCCACTCTTGTCCAAGGCACCTACACCTCCCCCATTGTTGCCTACACCCCCTACCCGGCGGGATGATAAGGGTAAGGCCCCTCTTATCGGGGAGAGTAGTCGATCGCGAATACAGTGTTTCCACTGTCACGGGTATGGCCACATTGCTAGTGAGTGTCCCGCTCGCACCACCCTAGCCTTAGGTGTTGGCGGATCCGCACCTCCCGAGCTTGAGCATGTCAATTACGAGGCCGATGAGGCACTGGCCGATGAATACTATGCCATGGGGGAAGAGCTGGGCGACCCTTCGGCCGCCCAGGATGTCGCCACCTAGTGGGCTTGATGCTACCACCTTAGTCTAGAGTCGTGCATGAGTCGGTGTGTTTTCTTTATGTGGTTTGTTTGTGTGGTGATTTTGAGTCGATTTTTTGCGTGGTTTGCATTCGTGTGTCTGTGCATGGTGAGTCTGCATGTGTCTTGTGCAAGCTCGATGTCGGTCTCTTACGAGTAAGAGGCGAGTGGACTCACTTGATGAGTATGGGATCGGTTTTACTTCTATATCCGGATCAGTCACCTATAGGGACTCAGCGGTGATTCCTAGTGAGTCTTCGAGCTGTCTCCTTCCTTTTGAGAGTGCCCCTTCGGAGTGACCACCTTTAGCCATAGCAGTGCGCATATCGTGTATATATGGAATGAGTAGGTGCCGATCATTTGGAGGGGAGCATACCCACGTTACTTGGCACGGTGACAGATCCGCCGGAGTACCGGAGCAGCCATACCCCTACTCGACGGGGTCGAGTTCCTCCCACCCGGGGAGAATTGATGGGGCATCAAAGGCGATTTCCATACACGGCTGAAGTGTATTTGTGAGTTATGGCTTGTATGAGATTGTAATTATGTATTTTCTTTCTTTTAGGCTCCTTGTAAGGCTTATATCAAGCCAATGGGCCATTTGTTATGTCAAGTCCAAGGCTAGGTTGCCATTAGTAGAGTCCATTAGGGAGCTTATGCCATATTGGGTCATTAGGTTGTTAATGGGTCATTAATGCACTTAAGGCCCAAATTGGGTTACACTCCTTCATGGGCCAACTAAGTTGGAAGGGTCTAGCATGGTTGGTGGGCTGGTTACATGGCCTTTAACCACACTTGGCCCAAGAAGAGGCCCATGAATGGGGCACCCCCTCTTTTGGCCTTATTAGGCTTGTTAGGTGGTGTTTGAATGGATCTAGTCCAAGGTTGAATAAGTATGGTCAAATTAGATTAAACTAATGTATTAAATGTGTGATTCACATTGTATCCCAGCCCTTCAATCCAAACCCCTAGATCCAAGGGTTGAGGTTGAGTTTGGTTGGCATCCTATATAAGGTTGTATTTTTCATATTGAATGAATTAATGAATGGAAAAAAAGGCATTTGCCCCCAAGTGAAGCTTGCGCCCCTCCCCTCTCTCTCCCTGGTTCCTCCACCCCCTCTCCCCTTTCTAGAGTGTAATCCCTTCCCCCTTGATCCCCTCCAGCATCTGAAGCAACTCCGGTGATCGCCGCCGCCATCGTCTCGCCGCCGACGCGTCGTTGCCAACGGTTTCGGTGTTCTGTCCACTCAGGATAGATCCTTCTTCTCCGAATTCCTGCTATCACTCCCTTCGTCTTCTGAAGCTCAAAATTTCAGGGTTGCTTCCCCTCTAGAACCCTTATCCCCACAAAAAAAATCACATCAAAATTCATACTTTAGCTATGTTTTGATTTTCGTCTAAATCCAAGTTCTAGATCTGTCCTGGTTCTGTTCACTGTTCATCAGCTCTGAGTCCACACCATTCGAACTATCCTTTGATTTTTTTGGGGACGCCCAAATTTACTGGGAGTTCTGTCCACATCCCTCTACCACCAGGAATTTTCTTAATTTTTGGTTCACCTTCCAAGTATTTTACAAATTTCATCCAAGCTCCCAAGAACAGTCTGCCCATAGTTTCCCAGATCCGACCCAGGTCTAGTAAACAAATCCAAGAAAATACATTTCTTCTCCAATCAAAAAACAAAAAATAGTCCCGGATTCCTCTCTCAGAGACCTTCAACTTTACTAAAGAAATCATTGCCAGATTCAGAGGTCTTCTCCCCGGTCAACATCGATCTTCAGAGAAGATAGATCCTGCCCCTGCAGTTCTGGCCCGAATTTAGCAAGATTGTAAATTCAACAATCAGAAATACAGATCTGATTATTTTTTCTGAAGACCCCTACGTCGAAGTATTTTGAGTCCTCTTTCCAACGGCTTTAATTTCGTCACGTTCTGACGACGGGGCTGATCGCAGCAGCAGTTTCCTCCAAGTCATGCGCCTGCAAACAGAAGTTCAGGTTTGTGGCCGAGTTCCCCGCGAGCGTCGTCCGAGGGCCGCCCGGCGTCCGGTGGTCGTTCCAGCAGCTCGCCATCCCAGGGGAACGCTTCCGAAGTGTCTCCACAATAGAGGAGTCATCAGGCCTCACACGACCCCTCTGGTCAGCACGTGGGCCCCCACTAACACGAGTACGCGTGAAGCCGAAGCATCACCCGGAACCGCCCGTCAACCCGAAATTGGTCCTCCCGGGCCCGCTTGTGTCGCCCTTTACCTCCCTGCGTGGAGTGGGCTTAGTTGCATTGCTGTAACCATAATGTATTAAGTTCCCGGGGGTACGAGTTCCGGCCGGGTCCCATCTTCGCCACGCCGAGAGCGTGGAGGTATCGCCTTCACCCTTACACTTGGCATTAGCTCAATTCTTTATATGCTTTATATGCCGCTGCTAGAGAGCATGTGTAGGGATACCTAGCCCGCTTTCAATTTTTAATATCACTGCTGCGAGAGAGAGCGAAGTCGTCCCGTGACCCGATCCGGGCACAAGTGAGAGCCGACCACCCTAGCTCCCAGCCGGTTTCTCAACCGCGCACATCCGACGCTTCCCTCGTTAAGGGACGATCGCGAGCTTGTCGTGTCCGTGGTCCCGTCCCGCATCAAGTCCCCTTGGGGGCCGCCCCCTTGCCCTTATCTCGGGCATGGACGCGACCCACCGGGGCATCAGGCTCATTGGCTGCCGAGTCATCTCCCAGATCGATGACCTCAGCCGCCTCCTCCAGAGGCTCCCGCCTCACGTCTGCAACAAGAAGAAGCCCCGGTCAGGAGGAGGAAAAGAGCTACCACCCCCGAAAAAGAGCCTCAAGAGCTGTACCTGTCGACGTCAACCGCGAGGGAAGACACCGTTCGATGTTCTCCGGCGTCACCTGCTCCTCGGTCGATTGACGGTTCTCCAGCAGACGGGCAGCCTGCTGCTCCACGTGGGGGGGGAACTCCTCCTGACGAGGGGGCAGATTCGGGTGAAAGTTGGGCGAGGTCCGGCATCTCCAGATCTTGTCCGTCACCACTGCCTTCACCCAGAAGAATTGGCTCTTCCACCCCTTGTGCGAGGAGTCCTTCGCCGCAAGCGAGATGCAGCTCCTATTCCTCCGCGCCTGGATGAAGTAAAAGCATTTCCTCGCCGACGGGTGCGCCTTCAACTCAAAAAAGAAGTGGAAGAGGTCCAAAGAAGGAAAAATGTCGCGCTGACGACAAAGAATCCCGAAGGCCGAAAGAAGAAGATAGGAGTTGGCCACCAACTGAATAGGCGCCAACCGGAAAAAATTAAGAAGCTGCAGCACATAAGGATCGAAAGGAAGCCAAAATCCACTCTTCCAAGCCAGAAGGAAGGTGCAAATGAGCTCATAGCGATCATCTAGACTCGTCTCGTACGGAGTGGCGGCGATGAAGCTGTATCTGAGAGGCAGGCGGAAACGATGCTCCAGCCTCCGCACCTCCGCTTCCCCCAACTCACTACAGTTGGGGACGGGTTCCCACCTCACCGGCACAAGCTCCGGACTCTGACCCGCCATCGAGTCGGGAAGAGATCCCTCGTACGAGCTTGAAGACTCCGGGGGAGAAGGAAGTTGCTGGACCGCCTCTGCGGTTATCCTCGCCAACTCCTCAAACGCCGCCGCAAGGCTCCGTGTCTCCGCTGTGCTCTCACGGCGCATCAAGAAGCAAGGAAAGCCTAAAACCCTGGAAGCCTAGAATGATGAGCAGCGCCCCCTAAAAACCCCTGAGGGTGGCGGCGCGCCGTTCTGTGCTCCGAGAAAAAGGGGGGCCCCTTCGTTTCGAATCCGTCAGGATCATCATTACGGGCCTCGGCGACCGCTATAAGCGGCTCCATAACGCCAACGGAATTCCACCCACCTGAGCCACGCCGGTCCAAAGCCTCGAAAAAATACTCATCCGAGCCTCCTTGGCTCGGGAGTAGGAGGGGGACAAGTGGAGAGGGGGATTTCCGCAGCCCACCACAAAGGCAGCCCAACAAGACCCACAAGGTCCAACCCGGCGAGCCCACCCGAGTGATAGCCCACAGGGCCCACTTAGGGAGAAAAGTCCAATAAATAAGACTCGAGGAACTAACTCTCCCCGGTGGCCTTCTAGGCTCGGAGGGCCCGAGACAACGGTCAGGTCCCAAGGAAGGTCCGGCCTAAAGCCCTCTCCCCGTCCGAGAGAGATAGGCTCCAGCCGACCTATCCGACCCCACCCTCGCCGGGCCATGCCTATCGCTCGGACATGAGCTAGCATCCCCGAGGCTCGGTAAGGCCGGTTGATTATCTGCAGGTGCAGCCGTTCAGAGTCCTCCGCCAGCGGGAGAGTCAGGGGAGCCGCCGGACTCCAAGGGGATAATGTTCCCACGATCAGGCCATGAAAGCCCCCGTTAAAGACGTAACTCCCGCCGGGAACCCCTCAGCTTACAGGATTCCTGAAGGCGGCGCACTATTTAAGCAAGGGATACCCTCCGGAAGATGGTAAGATGAACTAAGCATTCACACACCCTAAGCTCCTGAGCACGATTCGCTTCACCCTTTGGCGGAGAGGATTCTCGCGCATTAGCTCTCTCCTCCCCCCATTATTGCTTCCACCATAGCTCTACTGACTTAGCCATCGGAGGGTTTTACCCCAGGGAGATCCCTTGGGCCCTCTAATACGTTTCCCTATCTTGCAGATTCATCTTCTGGTGATCCATAGCCCGCTCAGGATCCAGCGCGAGATCTCGCCTCTTCAAACTTGAAATAACTTATAAACATACGTTCAATTCATGCCTCGATCTTGTGGATATGATTCTCTAGGCTAAACTCTTCATTTTTTAGGTTTTTGATAGTCCGGTCGACCTCCGGCATGACTCCGGTCAACCTGAAATAATAGAATGCAACCTTCCACAGTCTGTCACAGTGGCGGTCGACCGCCCCTCCAATCCCTGTCGATCAGAAATCTCAGGGACCGGCCTCCTACAAGTTTCTCAGTGGCTGTCGATTGCCAGCCCCTACAGGTCGACCGCCAGCCCCGAGCTGCCCAACATTGTTGACTTTTTGTCACTTCGAGGAAAGCCCTTCCTCTTGATATTGTTTAATCCCTAAATCACCAAACCCTCCAGAATTTGTGGATCTGGTCTAGGGCTTGTCCATAGACCTTCCAAGGGTTATAAAACATCCTATTAGAGTCATATCACTAACCAACCAAGAGGGCTTCAAGGGAGATCAAGGTGGAGGCTGTCCAAGGTGAAAAGAGAGGGTACTGTAGCTCCAGGAACAATACTTTGTGCAGCAAGATTTCCATCCTTCCTCAACACATTGAAGGTAAATCTGAAGCCAATATACTTCCATTCAAGTGAAGAGGCAAGCAAGCATTCAAGGAAGATCAAGGAAAGGCTATCCAAGGAGAAAGAAGAAAAGAAGCAAGCAAGCAAGCACATATTCAAGAAGAGGGTGCTCAAGGTGAAAGGATAACGCTTCCCAAAGTCCATTCAAGCTTAGTTTGAAGCCATTCAAGCAAAGAAGGAATCAACGCAAGATCTGCATCATACACCCAGGGGGAGCCTAAATCAGGAGCATTCTAAACTGTGGTTTATTTGTTTTGATGTCTTGTGCTTTGAGTTTCAAATTTGTGTTTCTTATAAACTGTAAACTCGTGTGTATGTGGATCATTATTGGATCCATGGTCGTGTGTGTCTGTCGTATTTGATTCGTGTGTGTGCGTGGATTTTCCTAGATCTACGTTTGTGTGTGAGTGGATCTTTTAGATCCGTTCTGTCTCGTGTGTGTGGATTGCAGCACTTGTGGCAGCGGGTGTTTGTGTTGGTGATCCGCTTGTTGGATCGTATTGAAGACCTCGTCTCCGTGTGTGTGTGTGTGTGTGTGTTGGGGCGCGTCCCCATGTGTGTGGGCAGGTGTCATCCTGTGTGTGTGTTTGGAGCGTTGTCTCCGTTTGGGGATTTATCCCCGAGTGAAGCCTCATCGAGTTTGGTGAGGGGTGGATGTAGGATTACCGTCGTTGCATCCGAACCATCTTAAAAACCGTTGTGCATTGTATTTTTATATTATGTGGTTTGGTCATTTTTTTCTACCTCCATTCTACGTGAGTGTTAGTATAATTGCGATTCCGGATTTATCCTTGTATATCTTGCATAATCTATATCATCATCTAATTAAGTTTGATAAATCTAATTTGTGAATAAATAGTTTTGAACCTCTTGATTAACATTGTATCACATATTTTGAAAAGGCCAAAAGTTTTCGTAAAATTGGTAAACACCCAATTCACCGCCCTCTTGGGTGTCATTGATCGCGGGACTTCAAGATTCTCTTCATCAAGGACTCCAGAGCTGAATATAGTAGTTGAAAGGAGAAATAGAACCTTGGTGGAGATGGCTCGGATAATACTAGTTGAAGGGAATCTATGATGCGGGACGAGACACGGACACGACAAGCTCGCGATCGTCCCTTAACGAGGGAAGCGTCGGACGTGCGCGGTTGAGAAACCGGCAAGAGCTAGGGTGGTCGGCTCGCACTTTCGTGCCCGGATCGGGTCAAGGGACGGCTTCACTCTCTCTCGCAGTAGCGGTGATATGAAAATATATCGAGCTAGATATCCCTACACATGCTCTCTAGCAGCGGCATAAACAAGCATATATGAAATAAGTGAAATGCCAAGTGTAGGAGCGAAGACGATACCTCCACGCGCTCGGCGTGGGGAAGACGGACCCGGCCGAAGTCGTACTCCCGGAACAATTATACACGGATATTACAGAAATGCAACTCGCTACCCACTCCACGCAGGGAGGTAAAGGGCTGCACAATGGGGTCCGGGACGACCGAATTTGGGTTGACGGGTGGCTTCTCGCGTTGATTCGGCAACACCCGAACACGTGACGGTGGGGCCCACGTGCTGTCAGGGGGGTCCGTGTGGGACCCGGTGGCACCGCTGTAGTGGTGGATGCCCGGAGGGTCTCTCCTTGGGATGGCGGCACGCTGGTTCGCCGGCCAGAGGCCCGGCGGCTCCGTTCGGCACCGGTCGGAAAACCCGATCGGAAATCTGTCGGTTCTGTATTACGGCGCGCGCTCCGGCGAGAATGGGCGATGCGATCAGCCCCGATGTCGGATCGACACGAGACTGGCATCGTTGGAAAGCTAGGTTGAAGTTATTCAACCTAGGCCCAAAGATCTGGCCTGGATCTGCCCGAATCTTGACTTATGGAATTTTCAATCTCCTATTATACAGTAACCGAAGACTCAGACCTGCAGAGAACTTGACTGTGGATTGCCTTTCACCGTGAGGTAGACGTTCGAATATGGGGTTGTGTTCTTCATAACAATTGTGGGACATTGAGTTGGGAAGACAGAAAAATTCGTTTGGACACGTTGGGATGTGTCTATGATTTTCTGTGATTTGTTTACTGGATGAAGGTCGGATCTGGGATCTGACTGAAAGTACTGTAGCTCCGGTAGAACATGAATTTTTAAAAATAGGTAGAAGGATGATAAACATTTAAGAAAAATTGTGGTGGTAGGGGACGATGGACAGAACACCCAGTTAAATTTGGAGGTCTAACAAAATTCAAAAGGGTGGTCGAAGGTGAAGAACTCAAGGCTACTCTCACTGTAGACAGTGGCAGAACAGATCTAAGATTGAGAGTTGAACGAAATGGTAAAGATATGAAATGGTGGCTTTTGAACCTGGATTTTTTTGTGGAGAATGGGATAGAAGATAGGAACCAACCCTCAAAATTTCAAATCGATCTGAGCTCGTGGCTGGCTTCAGGAATTCACGAACTGCACCTTTGTCCAGCTGGATAGAAAATCGAAGACAATCCCGTGGCGGCTCGAAGGCGGCACGAACGGCAGCGGCGGCGGCACAAACGATCACCGGAGGTTGAGAGGGGAGGAAGGAGATAGAATCCACTCTAGATCTAGGGTTGGGGAAGGAAGAACAGCAAGGGAGGAGAGAGGGGCGCACCAAGCTTCAAGGCATTCACAAAAATTCTGATTTTTCCATTGAATTTCTCATGAAAATTACAACATTATATAGGCTAGGTCTCTAACTAATTCTAGACCCTTGGATCAAGGGTTGATGAGTGAAGGGCTGGGATGTGGTTTGAACAACCACAATAAATCCCAATAAACTACAAGGTTCACCCCCCCCCTTTAAGAAGGAAAGTTTGAATTGTCTTCGTTAATTAAATCTAGGTCCAAGTCCAAGGTTGGACCATGGACCAGCCACCTTGGGCCCGGGAGTCCAAGTGGACCAATAAGGAGGAGGGAGGGGGCCCCTATAGGGCCTACATGCACTTTTGCAAAAATACCCAATGGCCCTTTGCAAATAAACCCACTAAGACCTACTATTGTGTACCCATATATCACAAGGGTATACATACAAATATAAAAGGACGGAAATACAAACACAATGTGAGCGGGCTGTCGTTGATGTCCCCATCAATTCTCCCCGGGTGGGAGGAACTCAACCCCGTCGAGTAAGGGATGATGTTGCTCCGGTACATCGGCGGATCTGTCTCCGTGCCAAGTAACGCGGGTACGCCCCACTCCAAATGATCGGCACCTGCTCGTTCCATATATACTCGATATGCGAACTGCTATGGGCTAAAGGTGGTCACTCCGAGGGGCACTCTCAAAAGGAAGGAAACAGCTCAAAGACTCACTAGGAATCACCGCTGAGTCCCTATAGGTGACTGATCCGGGTATAGATGTAGAACCGATCCCATACTCATCGGGTGAGTCCAATCACCTCTTACTCATAAGAGAACGACAACAAGCTTACACACGACACACGCAGACTCACCATGCACTAACACACGTATGCAAACCACACAAACAATCGACTCAAAACACACCACACAAACAAACCACACAAGGAAAACACACCGACTCATGAACGACTCTAGACGAAGGTGGTAGCATCAAGCCCACTAGGTGGCTGCATCCTGAGCGGCGGGAGAGCTCTCCCACTCTTCCCCTCCCAAGGCATAGTACTCCCCGGCTAGTGCCTTATCGTCCTCGTAATCAGCACACTCAGGCTCGGAAGGTACGGATCCTCTAACACCTAAGGCTAGGGTGGTGCGAGCGGGACACTCGCTGGCAATGTGGCCAAATCCATGACAGTGGAAACACTGCACTCGTGATCGACTACTCTCCCCGATAAGAGGGGCCTTACCCTTATCCTCCCGACGGGTAGGGGGCGTAGGTAACAAGGGTGGAGGTGTAGGCGCCGTGGGCAACAGCGGGGGAAGTGTCGGGGCCAGGGGGCGGGCCATGTCTGCCGGGGGACGGGCAACGGGTGCCGGTGGATGGGGTGGAGGTAGATCCCATGGTGGGGGAGGTCGAGGTCTAGGAGCAAAGTGCTCCTGACGGGCGGGCTCATGTGGACGAGTCATGGGTCCCCTCGGGTATGAACCTAAGGAGCCACGGGAGTCACTACGGGGAGGAGCGGGGCTCCACCGGGGAATAGACTCAAACTCACCCTCGAAGTGCTCCATCTCGAGAGCAACTTGGTATGCATCCTCCAGCTTGTCCACCTTGCAGCGGTGAAGCTCATACCGTAGGTGTGGGCGTAGGCCACGCCAAAACCGAGAGACGGTAAGGGAATCCTCCTCCGTGGCATCGCATCGCAAGTAGTACTCATCAAATTCAGCGATGTAATCCGAGACGGACCGGTCTCCTTGGGTGAGACTTGGCCACCTCTCTATAAGACGCTGGCGGTAGAAGGTAGGGAGGTACTTCTTCCTAAGCTTCTCCCTCATATCGGTCCATGTATCGATCGGGGGTTCTTGACGATGAAATAATAGGTTCTCCATGTTTCTCCAATAGGTTTGGGCTTGGCCTAAAAGTTTCATCCTAGCATACTTGACTTTTCGTTGGTCCGACATCTCGAACCACTCAAAATATCGGTCCATACCAGCCTCCCAATCAAGGTAGACCTTCGGGTCTAAGGACCCGTCAAAGGTGGGAGGGTCGGCCCGAACGGTCCGAATGGCCCGTTCATCCATATCTTGGTTGTGGGTACGCCGTGTATGGCGATAATCACGACCATGTCCCCGATGCTCATTATCGGACTCGTAGTCATGCACCTCGGGGACTTCGTGCCTCCTAGTAGCTACCCCTTGAACCATTGGAGTCGCGGTTTGATGAACCGGCTCTGGTTGACCTTGTGTAGGTGGGGAGGGTGCCTGGACTGGGGCAATCGGGTGTGTCTCGGCTGGTCCTTTCTCTAGTGCGGTGACTCTCCCGACCAATCCTTGAACGGACTGGTTCGACCCAGCGGCCCTATCCTCTACAACTTTCATCCTCTCTTCTAGGCGGGTGCCTAGGCCATTCACTCGGGTACTCGCTTCTTCCATCCTATCCACTCGAGTGCTTAACTCATCCATGCGCTCACTCAACCCATCCATTTTTCCCATAAGAGTTCGGAACATAGTGGCCACCTCATCGGAACTATAGACTCGGGATTCCGCCATTGGTGGTGGTGGGGGTGAGTATTGAGTACCTCGACGAGTGGGCATGCAAACACACCGACTAGACGACGCCGACTAAAGCAAACACACACTAATATGATGCACCTAGACGTAACCAAAACTCGGCACGTGGCGGAGTTAATCGATCCAAAGATCACTCGCGCAAGTGTGCAGTCTTCCCGATAGGAGTAGCCTAACGTTCGGACAACACCTTTTGATATACCGAGTAAAGGGATGCAAATGCGAAAAGACTCTTTTTTGTTTGTTTTAAAACAATGATGACCCTAAACACGACTTAGACCGACTAATGACTCGATGTAAATGACACTCTTTTTTTTTCTTTTTGACACCCTAGACTCAACCTCGCTCTGATACCAAATTGATGCGGGACGAGACACGGACACGACAAGCTCGCGATCGTCCCTTAACGAGGGAAGCGTCGGACGTGCGCGGTTGAGAAACCGGCAAGAGTTAGGGTGGTCGGCTCGCACTTTCGTGCCCGGATCGGGTCACGGGACGGATTCACTCTCTCTCGCAGCAGCGGTGATATGAAAATATATCGAGCTAGATATCCCTACACATACTCTCTAGCAGCGGCATAAACAAGCATATATGAAATAAGCGAAATGCCAAGTGTAGGAGCGAAGACGATACCTCCACGCGCTCGGCGTGGGGAAGACGGACCCGGCCGAAGTCGTACTCCCGGAACAATTATACACGGATATTACAGAAATGCAACTCGCTGCCCACTCCACGTAAAGAGGTAAAGGGCTACACAATGGGGTCCGGGACGACCGAATTCGGGTTGACGGGCGGCTTCTCGCGTTGATTCGGCAACACCCGAACACGTGATCGTGGGGCCCACGTGCTGTCCGGAGGGTCCGTGTGGGACCCGGTGGCACCGCTGTAGTGGTGGATGCCCGGAGGGTCTCTCCTTGGGATGGCGGCACGCTGGTTCGCCGGCCGGAGGCCCGGCGGCTCCGTTCGGCACCGGTCGGACAACCCGATCAGAAATCTGCCGGTTCTGTATTTCGGCACGCGCTCCGGCGAGAATGGGCGCTGCGATCAGCCCCGATGTCGGATCGACACGAGACTGGCACCGTTGGAAAGCTAGATTGAAGTTCCTCAACCTAGGCCCAAAGATATGGCCTGTATTTGCTCGCATCTTGACTTATGGAATTTTCAATCTCCTGTTGTACAGTAACTGAAGACTCAGACCTGTAGAGAACGTGACTATGGATTGCCTTTGACCGCAAGGTAGACGTTCGAATCTGGGGTTGTGTTCTTCAGAAAAGTTGTGGGAAATTGAGTTGGGAAGACAACCAAATTTTTTGGACACGTTTGGATGTGTATATGATTTTCTGTGATTTGTTTACTGGACGAAGGTCGGATCTGGGATCTGACTGAAAGTACTGTAGCTCCGGTAGAACATGAATTTTCAAAAATAGGTATAAGGATGATAAAAATTTAAGAAAACTTTTGGTGGTAGGGAACGATGGACAGAACACCCAGTTAAATTAGGAGGTCTAAAAAAATTCAAACGGGTGGTCGAAGGTGGAGAACTCAAGGCTACTGTCACTGTAGACAGTGACAGAACAGATCTGAGATTGAGAGTTGAACGAAATGGTAAAGATATAAAACGGTAGCTTTTGAACCTGGATTTTTTTGTGGAGAATGGGATAGAAGACAGGAACCAACCCTCAAAATTTTAAATCGATCTGAGCTCGTGGCTGGCTTCAGGAATTCACGAACTGCACCTCTGTCCAGCAGGATAGAAAACCGAAGACGATCCCGTGGCGGCTCGAAGGCGGCACGAACGGCGGCGGCGGTGGCACAAACGATCACCGGAGGTTGAGAGGGGAGTAAGGAGATAGAATCCACTCTAGATCTGGGGTTGGGGAAGGAAGAACAGCAAGGGAGGAGAGAGGGGCGCACCAAGCTTCAAGGCATTCACAAAAATTCTGATTTTTCCATTGAATTTCTCATGAAAATTACAACATTATATAGGTTAGGTCTCTAACTAATTCTAGACCCTTGGATCAAGGGTTGATGAGTGAAGGTGATGCGGGACGGGACCAAGGACACGACAAGCTCGCGATCGTCCCTTAACGAGGGAAGCGTCGGATGTGCGCTGTTGAGAAACCGGCTGTGAGCTAGGGTGGTCGGCTCTCACTTGTGCCCGGATCGGGTCACGGGACGGCTTCGCTCTCTCTCGCAGCAGTGATGTTATAAATTGAAAGCGAGCTAGGTATCCCTACACATGCTCTCTAGCAGCAGCATATAAAGCATATAAAGAATTAAGCTAATGCCAAGTGTAAGGGTGAAGGCGATACCTCCACGCTCTCGGCGTGGCGAAGATGGGACCCGGCCGGAACTCGTACCCCCGGGAACTTAATACATTATGGTTACAGCAATGCAATTAAGCCCACTCCATGCAGGGAGGTAAAGGGCGACACAAGCGGGCCCTGGAGGACCAGTTTCGGGTTGACGGGCGGTTCCGGGTGATGCTTCGGCTTCACGCGTACTCGTGTTAGTGGGGGCCCACGTGCTGACCGGAGGGGTCATGTGGGGCCTGATGACTCCTCTGTTGTGGAGACACTTGGGAAGCGTTCCCCTGGGATGGCAAGCTGCTGGAACGACCACCGGACGCCGGGCGGCCCTCGGACGACGCTCACGGGGAACTCGGCCACAAACCTGAACTTCTGTTTGCAGGCGCGCGACTTGGAGGAAACTACTGCTGTGATCAGCCCCGTCGTCGGAACGCGACGAAATTAGAGCCGTTGGAAAGAGGACTCAAAATACTTCGACGTAGGGGTCTTCAGAAAAAATAATCAGATCTGTATTTCTGATTGTTGAATTTACAATCTTGCTGAATTCGGGCCAGAACTGCAGGGGCAGGATCTATCTTCTCTGAAGATCGATGTTGACCGGGGAGAAGACCTCCGAATCTGGAAATGATTTCTTCCGAAAAGTTGAAGGTCTCTGCGAGCGGAATCCGGGACTATTTTTGGTTTTTTGATTGGAGAAGAAATGGATTTTCTGGGATTTTTTTACTAGACCTGGGTCGGATATGGGAAACTGTAGGCAGACTGTTCTTGGGAACTTGGACGAATTGTTTAAAATACTTGGAGGGTGAACCAAAAATTAAGAAAATTCCTGGTGGTAGAGGGATGTGGACAGAATTCCCAGTAAATTTGGGCATCCTAAAGAAAATTAAAAGATGGTTCGAATGGGGTAGACTTAGAGCTGATGAACAATGAACAGAACCAGGACAGATCTGGAACTTGGACTTGGACGAAAATCAAAACATAGCTAAAGGATGAATTTTGATGTGATTTTTTTTGTGGGGATAATGGTTCTAGAGGGGAACCAACCCTGAAATTTTGAGCTTCAGAAGATGAAGGGAGTGATAGCAGGAATTCGGAGAAGAAGGATCTGTCCTGAGTGGACAGAACACCGAAACCGTTGGCAACGACGCGTCGGCGGCGAGTCGATGGTGGCGGCGATCACCGGAGTTGCTTCAGATGCTGGAGGGGATCAAGGGGGAAGGGATTACACTCTAGAAAGGGGAGAGGGGGTGGAGGAACTAGGGAGAGAGAGGGGAGGGGCGCAAATCTCCAAGGGGGCAAATGCCTTTTTTTCCTTCATTAATTCATTCAATATGAAAAATACAACCTTATATAGGATGCCAACCAAACTCAACCTCAACCCTTGGATCTAGGGGTTTGGATTGAAGGGCTGGGATACAATGTGAATCACACATTTAATACATTAGTTTAATCTAATTTGACCATACTTATTCAACCTTGGACTAGATCCATTCAAACACCACCTACCAAGCCTAATAAGGCCAAAAGAGGGGGCGCCCCATTCATGGGCCTCTTCTTGGGCCAAGTGTGGTTAAAGACCATGTAACCAGCCCACCAACCATGCTAGACTCTTCCAACTTAGTTGGCCCATGAAGGAGTGTAACCCAATTTGGGCCTTAAGTGCATTAATGACCCATTAACAACCTAATGACCCAATATGGCATAAGCTCCCTAATGGACTCTACTAATGGCAACCTAGCCTTAGACTTAACATAACAAATGGCTCATTGGCTTGATATAAGCCTTACAAGGATGGCCCAAATGAAAGAAATCAAAAATTACATACACTTCAAGCCAATACAACCCATACTACACACCTATACAAGCCAATGCACTCAAAACCAACCCACAAGTAATGAAGTCGGGCTCATCCGGTAGCGGGAGAAGTAGAAGAACCTCCGTGGTAACACAACCCGTGGTACATACGGAGGTAATGGACCCTATGGCCGGATGGGTGATGCTACGACTAGTGGGTTGGTCGAAGCCTCGGGCCAATAAATGTGTAAAGGTCAACTGCCGGTCTAACCCTTTAAGAAGGTCGTCCAATGTGTCCACATAGTGACGAGACCGGAAGGTGGTATGAAATGAGTTACTTGACACTAGTGGTAGTGTGGGGTCCATTGATGGGAAGGAAGGTAGGACCAAGCCATCCTTGAGCCAACTAAGAAGCGGCTCGGCTATGAAAAGCGTACCCGTTAGAAATACGGGTGGCTCGGGCCTTGGTGGTTCCAAATGAGAGGACTCTGAATCAAATTCGGAAATAGAGATGGATGACATTGGAACTCTCTCGAGTGGTGAAGGCCATGGTGTAGGCGGCTGGGAGGTGGATGCTTGTCGAAAGCCACCATACCGAGAGAAGTGTGACTCAAATGGTTCGACCACTAGAGCGACCGTATAGGATTCCGCTAGAGAGAATGCATTGCGGATAAGACATTCCAATTGGAAGTGAAGGCGCAAACCTCTCCGGAACTGAAATGCGGCCGTTTTGCTCTCCTCTCCCAAGCCATGTTCCAACCAATACTTATGATATGCCCGAATGTACTCGGACACGGACCTATCACCTTGGATGGGTCGACATGGGTTGGCCATAGTTGCCTAAATACGAGAATGGATCCCTAGGAATGGATATGCAAGGCCATTTGGGCAAGACACTAGACATGACCCTAAGTAATGCAAAGTTGGAATGCATGCACACTAAGGACCCTAGATGTAAACCAAGACTCGGTACGTGGTGGAGGTAATTGATCCGAATATCACTCGCGCAAATGTCCGGCCTTCTCGATAGGCGTAGCCTAACGTTCGGACAACACCTTTTGATATACCGAGTAAAGGGATGTATGCGACCCAAAAATGACTCTTTTTGTTGTTTTGAAAATATGATGATCCTAGACTCGACTTAAACCGACTAATGACTAGACGTAAATGACACTCTTCTTTTTTTTTTTGACTTTAGACACCCTAGACTCAACTCGCTCTGATACCAAATTGATGCGGGACGGGACCAAGGACACGACAAGCTCGCGATCGTCCCTTAACGAGGGAAGCGTCGGATGTGCGCGGTTGAGAAACCGGCTGTGAGCTAGGGTGGTCGGCTCTCACTTGTGCCCGGATCGGGTCACGGGACGGCTTCGCTCTCTCTCGCAGCAGTGATATTATAAATTGAAAGCGAGCTAGGTATCCCTACACATGCTCTCTAGCAGTGGCATATAAAGCATATAAAGAATTAAGCTAATGCCAAGTGTAAGGGTGAAGGCGATACCTCCACGCTCTCGGCGTGGCGAAGATGGGACCCGGCCGGAACTCGTACCCCCGGGAACTTAATACATTATGGTTACAGCAATGCAATTAAGCCCACTCCACGCAGGGAGGTAAAGGGCGACACAAGCGGGCCCGGGAGGACCAGTTTCGGGTTGACGGGCGGTTCCGGGTGATGCTTCGGCTTCACGCGTACTCGTGTTAGTGGGGGCCCACGTGCTGACCGGAGGGGTCGTGTGGGGCCTGATGACTCCTCTGTTGTGGAGACACTTGGGAAGCGTTCCCCTGGGATGGCGAGCTGCTGGAACGACCACCGGACGCCGGGCGGCCCTCGGACGACGCTCGCGGGGAACTCGGCCACAAACCTGAACTTCTGTTTGCAGGCGCGCGACTTGGAGGAAACTGCTGCTGCGATCAGCCCCGTCGTCGGAACGCGACGAAATTAGAGCCGTTGGAAAGAGGACTCAAAATACTTCGACGTAGGTGTCTTAAGAAAAAATAATCAGATCTGTATTTCTAATTGTTGAATTTACAATCTTGCTGAATTCGGGCCAGAACTACAGGGGCAGGATCTATCTTCTCTGAAGATCGATGTTGACCGGGGAGAAGACCTCCGAATCTGGAAATGATTTCTTCAGAAAAGTTGAAGGTCTCTGCGAGCGAAATCCGGGACTATTTTTGGTTTTTTGATTGGAGAAAAAATGGATTTTCTGGGATTTTTTTACTAGACCTGGGTCGGATATGGGAAACTGTGGGCAGACTGTTCTTGGGAACTTGGACGAATTGTTTAAAATACTTGGAGGGTGAACCAAAAATTAAGAAAATTCCTGGTGGTAGAGGGATGTGGACAGAATTCCCAGTAAATTTGGGCGTCCTAAATAAAATTAAAAGATGGTTCGAATGGGGTAGACTCAGAGCTGATGAACAATGAACAGAACCAGGACAGATCTGGAACTTGGACTTGGACGAAAATCAAAACATAGCTAAAGGATGAATTTTGACGTGATTTTTTTTGTGGGGATAATGGTTCTAGAGGGGAACCAACCCTGAAATTTTGAGCTTCAGAAGATGAAGGGAGTGATAGCAGGAATTCGGAGAAGAAGGATCTGTCCTGAGTGGACAGAACACCGAAACCGTTGGCAACGACGCGTCGGCGGCGATCACCGGAGTTGCTTCAGATGCTGGAGGGGATCAAGGGGGAAGGGATTACACTCTAGAAAGGGGAGAGGGGGTGGAGGAACCAGGGAGAGAGAGGGGAGGGGCGCAAATCTCCAAGGGGGCAAATGCCTTTTTTTCCTTCATTAATTCATTCAATATGAAAAATACAACCTTATATAGGATGCCAACCAAACTCAACCTCAACCCTTGGATCTAGGGGTTTGGATTGAAGGGCTGGGATACAATGTGAATCACACATTTAATACATTAGTTTAATCTAATTTGACCATACTTATTCAACCTTGGACTAGATCCATTCAAACACCACCTACCAAGCCTAATAAGGCCAAAAGAGGGGGCGCCCCATTCATGGGCCTCTTCTTGGGCCAAGTGTGGTTAAAGACCATGTAACCTGCCCACCAACCATGCTAGACTCTTCCAACTTAGTTGGCCCATGAAGGAGTGTAACCCAATTTGGGCCTTAAGTGCATTAATGACCCATTAACAACCTAATGACCCAATATGGCATAAGCTCCCTAATGGACTCTACTAATGGCAACCTAGCCTTGGACTTAACATAACAAATGGCTCATTGGCTTGATATAAGCCTTACAAGGATGGCCCAAATGAAAGAAATCAAAAATTACATACACTTCAAGCCAATACAACCCATACTACACACCTATACAAGCCAATACACTCAAAACCAACCCACAAGTAATGAAGTCGGGCTCATCCGGTAGCGGGAGAAGTAGAAGAACCTCCGTGGTAACACAACCCGTGGTACATACGGAGGTAATGGACCCTATGGCCGGATGGGTGATGCTACGACTAGTGGGTTGGTCAAAGCCTCGGGCCAATAAATGTGTAAAGGTCAACTGCCGGTCTAACCCTTTAAGAAGGTCGTCCAATGTGTCCACATAGTGACGAGACCGGAAGGTGGTATGAAATGAGTTGCTTGACACTAGTGGTAGTGTGGGGTCCATTGATGGGAAGGGAGGTAGGACCAAGCCATCCTTGAGCCAACTAAGAAGCGGCTCGGCTATGAAAAGCGTACCCGTTAGAAATACGGGTGGCTCGGGCCTTGGTGGTTCCAAATGAGAGGACTCTGAATCAAATTCGGAAATAGAGATGGATGACATTGGAACTCTCTCGAGTGGTGAAGGCCATGGTGTAGGCGGCTGGGAGGTGGATGCTTGTCGAAAGCCACCATACCGAGAGAAGTGTGACTCAAATGGTTCGACCACTAGAGCGACCGTATAGGATTCCGCTAGAGAGAATGCATTGCGGATAAGACATTCCAATTGGAAGTGAAGGCGCAAACCTCTCCGGAACTGAAATGCGGCCGTTTTGCTCTCCTCTCCCAAGCCATGTTCCAACCAATACTTATGATATGCCCGAATGTACTCGGACACGGACCTATCACCTTGGATGGGTCGACATGGGTTGGCCATAGTTGCCTAAATACGAGAATGGATCCCTAGGAATGGATATGCAAGGCCATTTGGGCAAGACACTAGACATGACCCTAAGTAATGCAAAGTTGGAATGCATGCACACTAAGGACCCTAGATGTAAACCAAGACTCGGTACGTGGTGGAGGTAATTGATCCGAATATCACTCGCGCAAATGTCCGGCCTTCCCGATAGGCGTAGCCTAACGTTCGGACAACACCTTTTGATATACCGAGTAAAGGGATGTATGCGACCCAAAAATGACTCTTTTTGTTGTTTTGAAAATATGATGATCCTAGACTCGACTTAAACCGACTAATGACTAGACGTAAATGACACTCTTCTTTTTTTTTTTGACTTTAGACACCCTAGACTCAACTCGCTCTGATACCAAATTGATGCGGGACGGGACCAAGGACACGACAAGCTCGCGATCGTCCCTTAACGAGGGAAGCGTCGGATGTGCGCGGTTGAGAAACCGGCTGTGAGCTAGGGTGGTCGGCTCTCACTTGTGCCCGGATCGGGTCACGGGACGGCTTCGCTCTCTCTCGCAGCAGTGATATTATAAATTGAAAGCGAGCTAGGTATCCCTACACATGCTCTCTAGCAGCGGCATATAAAGCATATAAAGAATTAAGCTAATGCCAAGTGTAAGGGTGAAGGCGATACCTCCACGCTCTCGGCGTGGCGAAGATGGGACCCGGCCGGAACTCGTACCCCCGGGAACTTAATACATTATGGTTACAGCAATGCAATTAAGCCCACTCCACGCTGGGATGTAAAGGGCGACACAAGCGGGCCCGGGAGGACCAGTTTCGGGTTGACGGGCGGTTCCGGGTGATGCTTCGGCTTCACGCGTACTCGTGTTAGTGGGGGCCCACGTGCTGACCGGAGGGGTCGTGTGGGGCCTGATGACTCCTCTATTGTGGAGACACTTGGGAAGCGTTCCCCTGGGATGGCGAGCTGCTGGAACGACCACCGGACGCCGGGCGGCCCTCGGACGACGCTCGCGGGGAACTCGGCCACAAACCTGAACTTCTGTTTGCAGGCGCGCGACTTGGAGGAAACTGCTGCTGCGATTAGCCCCGTCGTCGGAACGCGACGAAATTAGAGCCGTTGGAAAGAGGACTCAAAATACTTCGACGTAGGTGTCTTAAGAAAAAATAATCAGATCTGAATTTCTGATTGTTGAATTTACAATCTTGCTGAATTCGGGCCAGAACTACAGGGGCAGGATCTATCTTCTCTGAAGATCGATGTTGACCGGGGAGAAGACCTCCGAATCTGGAAATGATTTCTTCAGAAAAGTTGAAGGTCTCTGCGAGCGAAATCCGGGACTATTTTTGGTTTTTTGATTGGAGAAGAAATGGATTTTCTGGGATGTTTTTACTAGACCTGGGTCGGATATGGGAAACTGTGGGCAGACTGTTCTTGGGAACTTGGACGAATTGTTTAAAATACTTGGAGGGTGAACCAAAAATTAAGAAAATTCCTGGTGGTAGAGGGATGTGGACAGAATTCTCAGTAAATTTGGGCGTCCTAAAGAAAATTAAAAGATGGTTCGAATGGGGTAGACTCAGAGCTGATGAACAATGAACAGAACCAGGACAGATCTGGAACTTGGACTTGGACGAAAATCAAAACATAGCTAAAGGATGAATTTTGACGTGATTTTTTTTGTGGGGATAATGGTTCTAGAGGGGAACCAACCCTGAAATTTTGAGCTTCAGAAGATGAAGGGAGTGATAGCAGGAATTCGGAGAAGAAGGATCTATCCTGAGTGGACAGAACACCGAAACCGTTGGCAACGACGCGTCGGCGGCGAGTCGATGGCGGCGGCGATCACCGGAGTTGCTTCAGATGCTGGAGGGGATCAAGGGGGAAGGGATTACACTCTAGAAAGGGGAGAGGGGGTGGAGGAACCAGGGAGAGAGAGGGGAGGGGCGCAAATCTCCAAGGGGGCAAATGCCTTTTTTTCCTTCATTAATTCATTCAATATGAAAAATACAACCTTATATAGGATGCCAACCAAACTCAACCTCAACCCTTGGATCCAGGGGTTTGGATTGAAGGGCTGGGATACAATGTGAATCACACATTTAATACATTAGTTTAATCTAATTTGACCATACTTATTCAACCTTGGACTAGATCCATTCAAACACCACCTACCAAGCCTAATAAGGCCAAAAGAGGGGGCGCCCCATTCATGGGCCTCTTCTTGGGCCAAGTGTGGTTAAAGACCATGTAACCAGCCCACCAACCATGCTAGACTCTTCCAACTTAGTTGGCCCATGAAGGAGTGTAACCCAATTTGGGCCTTAAGTGCATTAATGACCCATTAACAACCTAATGACCCAATATGGCATAAGCTCCCTAATGGACTCTACTAATGGCAACCTAGCCTTGGACTTAACATAACAAATGGCCCATTGACTTGATATAAGCCTTACAAGGATGGCCCAAATGAAAGAAATCAAAAATTACATACACTTCAAGCCAATACAACCCATACTACACACCTATACAAGCCAATACACTCAAAACCAACCCATAAGCTCTTGATGTCCTTATCAGAAGGGCTGGGATGTGGTTTGAACAACCACAATAAATCCTAATAAACTACAAGGTTCGCCCCCCCCCCCCCCCCCTTTAAGAAGGCAAGTTGGAATTGTCTTCATTAATTAAATCTAGGTCCAAGTCCAAGGTTAGACCATGGACCAGCCACCTTGGGCCCGGGAGTCCAAGTGGACCAATAAGGAGGAGGGAGGGGGCCCCTGCAGGGCCTACATGCACTTTTGCAAAAATACCCAATGGCCCTTTGCAAATAAACCCACTAAGACCTACTATTGTGTACCCATATATCACAAGGGTATACATACAAATGTAAAAGGACGGAAATACAAACACAATGTGAGCGGGCTGTCGTTGATGTCCCCATCAATCTACCTAGAAGGTTCTGGGCTGAGGCAGTTAATACTTCCGTTATATCATTAACAGAGCCTTGGTAAGACCTTCTACCCAAAAGACTGCTTATGAGATACTTAAAGGTAAGAAACATTCACTAACATATTTCAAGATTTTTGGTTACAAATGCTTTATTCATGTTAATTCCAAAAGAGACCTTGACAAATTTAAACCTAAAAGTGAACCTAGAATTTTTCTAGGTTATTCTGAAAAGTCTAGAGCCTATAGAATCTATTATATTAATTCTCAAACTGTTGAGGAATCACCACACATTGTATTTGATGAACATTCTAATAAATCTGAAACAGACTTCTACAGGGACAAAGCAGATGGTGAATTTCTAGAGAATAAAGAAGAGCAGAATGTTGAACCTGCAGATGAAGGTGAATCTAATGGGTCTAGAGCTCAAGGGGAGGTAAATGCAGATACATGTAATTAGTTTACCCACATCAAAATTCTTAGAGACCATCCTTTGGAGAATGTGATTGGTAGCCTTAATGAGCCTCCTTGGACTAGATCACATTTCAGGATAGAAAATGAGCTGAACTCATTTGCTCTAGTCTCACAGCTAGAACCCAAAAACATAGATAGTGACTTAAAAGATGAGCATTAGATTAATGCCATGCACGATAAACTAAATCAATTTGCATGGAACAAGGTATGGCACCTAGTTCCTAAACCTTCTCATGGCTCAGTAATAGGCACTAGATGGGTTTTTAGAAATAAAACTAATGATCAGGGAAACATAATCGGAAATAAGGCTAGGCTAGTGGCACAAGGATATAATCAGGAATTTGGGGTAGACTTTGAAGAGTCTTTTGCCCCTATGGCCAGGCTTGAAGCTATTAGGATTCTTCTTGCATTTGCATGTAGTTTAGGAACTGAGCTTCATCAGATGGATGTTAAATCTGCCTTTTTGAATGGCTTAATAAAAGAAGATGTTTTTGTCAAACAACCTCCTAGCTTTGAATGTGTTGATTTTCCTGATCATGTGTATAAATTAGATAAGGCATTGTATGGACTGAAGCAGGATCTCGGGGCCTGGTACGACGGGCTGAGCTCCTTCCTTATAGGTAAGGGATTCTCAAGAGGTGGGGTTGACCAGACCCTATTCACTAAGGTAGACAACAAAGATATCTTGATTGTTTAAATCTATGTAGACGATATAGTGTTTGGATGAACTAAACCTGCCATGTGTGAGGAATTTTCTAGATTAATGATAAATGAATTTGAAATGAGCCTAATTGGAGAACTAAAGTATTTCCTTGGATTGCAGGTAAATCAAACATTAGAAGGAAGCTTCATCACACAGTCTAAGTATATCATGGACCTGCTGAAGAAATATAATTTGGAGAACCTAAAAGCCATCACTGCACCCATGGGCACATCAACTAGTCTTGATGCTGACCCAAAAGGTAAACTGGTTGACACCAAGTTATATAGAGGTATGATCGGATCCCTTTTATTTCCTACTGCATCTCACCCTGATATCTAGTTCTCAGTATGTTTGTGTGCTAGATTCCAGGCTAGTCCTAGGGAATCTCATTTAAGTGTTGTAAAAAGAATCTTTAGATATCTATCAGGCACCCTTGACTTAGGACTATGGTATCCTGCTAGGTGTGAGTTTGAACTTGTGGCTTACACTGATACAGACTATGCATGGTGTAGGATAGATATGAAAAGTACTAGTGGATATTGTCAATATCTAGGTCATTGTCTAGTATCTTGGGCATCTAAGAAGCAACACACTGTTGCTCTTTCTACTACTGAAGCAGAATATGTTGCATCAAAGTATTGTGCAGCCCAAGTCCTCTAGATTAAACACCAGCTTATTGACTGTCACATAAAACTAGGATGTATTCCTATTTTGTGTGATAACACCAGTGCTATTTTATTAACTAAAAATCCTATTCATCATTCTAAGACTAAGCACATTGAAATAAAACACCATTTCTTAAGAGATGAAGTTAGTAAGAATGAAATTGAGCTTGATTTTGTTGAATCTGAAAAATAAATTGTTGATATATTTAGTAAGCCCCTTGGAAATGAAAGATTTAAATTTTTGAGAAGAGAACTAGGCTTATGTAAATATCTGCATGATGATTGACTGTTCATTCTTCCTTGCTTTAAATAAATGCCATCCTTGCTATTTTGCCATACACACATGATTCAGAATGTCACTAGATTTTGTATGTCTGTGGTGTCCTTGCATACATTGCATTCTATCCATCTTGATCTCAGAGGTATATCAAATAGAAAGTTGGGAGAAGGACATATCTCTTCTATCTGGAAACCCATGCTATGCATAGAGGCTAGTCCTTCGCTAGGTACCCTGAGTCAAGAACATTTTATTGTGTCTTCATCTCATATGTCAAATGCAGTCTATCACAATAATGCATATAGACAGGGGGAGTCTATTAGATTGTGCATTTTGATAAGGGGAGTTCAGAATAAACTGTTCTTACTCTGTCTCTGATCAAAGAAACATTATTGTTCTTCACATATTTTCTGTCAACTCAGATTCCTTACTCAACTCTTGGCATCAGCTTGTCACATATCACTTAGTATCACATTGCCTTTCACAGTATTCCTGACCTGAAAATCTTAGAATTCCTTCTCATATCTGATATCACATTCCTGAAACATCTTGAAATTCTTTTTCTGAATAAATGACAAACTGATTATTAGTTCATTACTCTAAGCTACTAAAATCAGAAATCTTCTCTTATAAGAATTAGTAATGAACCATGAATAAACTGATGGTTTAAGTTTAATGAACTTTAAAGTCTAAAGACTTCCCTTAATGAAAAAGGTTGCTCATTACGATTAATAGCTCTCAACCATATTTTACATATTATGTCTGATTCAATCTCTCAAAATCTTAAAGTCTACATACTCAGATATTATTTATTGAGAAGCTTAGATTTGTGTATTGTTTTTAAAAAAATCATCTGTAAAGCCAAAGGGCAGCTAGGCTAAAATCATGAGTCAAATGTTAATGGCAGAGCAATGGCTGAATGCACAGAGAAACTAGGTTCTCTATCAATGAAATAGGGTGAACCCATGTCATGAAGTGCTTTAGTTACCTCTGTTCAAAATTAAAACTGAAAGGTAAGCTTCACTGAGTCACTAGGGGTACTAGCGTCTAAACAACGTGTACCCTTGCGTAAAAAGGTGTAAACTATACCTGAAAAGCCTTAATGAAATAGAATGATAAATCCTACTGAGTAACTAGGGGTACTGGCATCTAAACAACGTGTACCCTTACGTTAAAAGGAATGGATTATACCTGACAGTTCAAACGATGGTAAACAAAAGAGAAATCCAGCTACAATCCTAAGGTAAAATATCATAGTTGTGTAAAATTTGTTTAACCTCAATACATGGTCTAGTTACTCCCAAGAAGTTCAATGAATTTTAGATAAGCAAGATGCAGTTAGATTTTTTGTCTGACATGATCAATGTATGTTTGGTTTATTGCTATTAACAGCTAATACGAACTTCTTCAAAGAAGTGCAGTTGCTAAACTCCAACTTTCATCACCCTTAAACCAAATTTTAATCAAGGATGCAATATCTGAACTCTTATACTAAAAGACTCTGAGCTATGTATGCTTGTTTAAAGAAAGTAAATCAGTTTGTCAGTCAGATCATCTTTCATGTGCTTCTCTTTCTTTGATTCAGTCATCTCTGTTCCTTTCCAGATAAATTCCATTGATCTCTCTGTTATTTTGTTGATGGCAAAGGGGGAGAGATTTGATGCCTTGATGGTTTGGTAATTAGTAAAAGGGGGAGAGAATTGGAATAGAGCATGGGGGAGAAGATTTTTTTTATGTCTAAGTGTCCATCTGTCTGCTTTAAGGAAGTCTGTCTGCATATGTGGCCATCAATGTTTAGAAGGGTTGATGCGACACGCCTAAGGATGATGATGCTCTGATACCACTTGATGTGACACACTAAGGGGGTTTGCAGCAAAGGGATAAAGATCCTTGGACCTATTTGTTGACACCTTGAAAATGAGCAAGGGGGGAAACATAATTGAAAAGAAGATTAGACTAACAGTGAAAAATTAATGGTGAAGCTCGTCAACCATCTACCCGGCTGAAGCCTTTTCCGGCCAAGCTGATGTTCGGTTTCGTTGTCAGCCAGACGGCGACACTGATGAAATAGCAGTCACTTGACTGATGAGACCTCCTATCACGCTTTAACAAGAGTTATATTACTGCCTCGTCCGGAAGTCTACAGGTAACACATCCGACTAAGTCAGATGTTAACTTGTTGACAGATGAGATATGAGCAAAGACAAAGATAACATCAGAACCGATAAATGAAGATTATGAAAACCTCTGTAAAGTCGTAGCGGAAGAAGAACCTTCTCCATGGGCTATATATACCTAGCTGAAGTCTTCTCAAGCTAAAGCTGATATCCGGTTTTGTCATCATGCGGGTGACAATGCTGATGAAATGATGTCCTGTTCTGTCATCATTCAGGTGACAATGCTGATGAAATGATGTCCTGTTCTGTCATCGTTCAGGTGACGATGCTGATGAAATCCCAGTCCACTGACTGATGAAGGTCTCCATAATCCCACTAAGACCCGGGTCCACCAACAAAAGGCCTGCTGCGGTCACAACCAGAAAAAGCGGGATTTCAGACGGACGTTATCCGTCTCAAATCCGTCTGAAAATCCGTCGCAACACATATTTGTAACGGATTTCTGACGGATTTAAGACCGAACTCGACCGTCTGAAATTCTTAGTCACAAATTTGTGACAGTTAACTTTTCGGTCTGAAATTCCGTCTGAAATTAAGACACAAATAATTTTGGTCATAAATTCCGTCTAAATCTCACACGATAAAATTTCCGTATGTAATTATCAGTCTGAAATTTCCGTCTGTATTTCATACGGTTTTTAAGACGGATTTATTATCCGTTGTAAATACCGTCCGTAATCCGTCTGAAATATTGTCTGAAATCCGTCTCTATTTCTGCCGGATATTACGACGGATTACTTTGTCGTCGTAACTTCCAACGACGGTTCCATATGTTGTTCGTCCTAAATCCGTCGGTGTTTAAAACGTAATTCACGACGGATATAAATTCCGTCTGAAATTACCGTCTCTATTACAAACGTCATTTCAGACGGATTATAAATCCGTCTGAAAAAAAATATTTTTTTTAAAAATTTAAGTTTATTTATCTAATAAACCTGTTAAAAAAAATTATTGGAACTAACCACAAAAAAAAACTCAACATCAACATACCCAAATAAATAAACACCACCGAAAAAATCTCAACATAACATAGATGTTCAAATAAATAAACACCACCAATAAAAAAATTCAACACCATGCTGACAAAATAAATACAAAGAAAAACACATTAACCCTGCTGATCCGTCTGAATAACATAAAACAAATATCATTAAACATCAAGAAATATCTGGTACATCGTCAATATCCTCATCATCCATATCGTCACTGCCCTGCTCATCTCCTCTGTCGCTGCCCGCAGAAGGATCCCCCTACATTAAAAAAATAATAACATTCATTCATAGATAAAAAAATTAGTGCGAAGAAATGAGCATAAATATAAATCAAACATATCAAATTGATAACTGCAGATTTTATAGATCAACTACTAGCTTGAAACAATATTTAGACCCCCGGACCTGACCTGGGAGTTCATTTAAGCTAAGTTTATTTTAAAACTGAACTTTGAGTGCCGAGCTCAAACCGGACATCCGATTTGGATTCCGTCAGTTCTGACAAGTCACTTTCATCTCCCCGGTCGCGTTGGAATGATCGGCACGGCCGTCCGACCGGTATTTCCAATTTTAGACCCCCGGACCCGACCTGGTAGTTCATTTAAACTAAGTGTATTTTAAAACTGAGCTTTGAGCGCCGAGCTCAAACCGGACATCCGATTTGGATTCCGTCAGTTCTGACAAGTCACTTTCATCTCCCCGGTCGCGTTGGAATGATCGGCACGGCCGTCCGACTTGTATTTCCAATTTTAGACCCCCGGACCCGACCTGGTAGTTCATTTAAACTAAGTGTATTTTAAAACTGAACTTTGAGCGCCGAGCTCAAACCGGACATCCGATTTAGATTCCGTCAGTTCTGACAAGTCACTTTCATCTCCCCGGTCGCGTTGGAATGATCGGCACGGCCGTCCGACCGGTATTTCCAATTTTAGACCCCCGGACCCGACCTGGTAGTTCATTTAAACTAAGTGTATTTTAAAACTGAACTTTTAGCGCCGAGCTCAAACCGGGCATCCGATTTGGATTCCGTCAGTTCTGACAAGTCACTTTCATCTCCCCGGTTGTGTTGGAATGATCGGCACGGCCGTCCGACTTGTATTTCAAGTTTTTGACCCCCGGACCTGACCTGGGAGTTCATTTAAGCTAAGTTTATTTTAAAACTGAACTTTGAGTGCCGAGCTCAAACCGGACATCCGATTTAGATTCCGTCAGTTCTGACAAGTCACTTTCATCTCCCCGGTCGCGTTGGAATGATCGGCACGGCCGTCCGACCGGTATTTCCAATTTTAGACCCCCGGACCCGACCTGGTAGTTCATTTAAACTAAGTATATTTTAAAACTGAACTTTGAGCGCCGAGCTCAAACCGGGCATCCGATTTGGATTCCGTCAGTTCTGACAAGTCACTTTCATCTCCCCGGTCGCGTTGGAATGATCGGCACGGCCGTCCGACCGGTATTTCCAATTTTAGACCCCCGGACCCGACCTGGTAGTTCATTTAAACTAAGTGTATTTTAAAACTGAACTTTTAGCGCCGAGCTCAAACCGGACATCCGATTTGGATTCCGTCAGTTCTGACAAGTCACTTTCATCTCCCCGGTCGCGTTGGAATGATCGGCACGGCCGTCCGACCGGTATTTCCAATTTTAGACCCCCGGACCCGACCTGGTAGTTCATTTAAACTAAGTGTATTTTAAAACTGAACTTTTAGCGCCGAGCTCAAACCGGGCATCCGATTTGGATTCCGTCAGTTCTGACAAGTCACTTTCATCTCCCCGGTTGTGTTGGAATGATCGGCACGGCCGTCCGACTTGTATTTCAAGTTTTTGACCCCCGGACCTGACCTGGGAGTTCATTTAAGCTAAGTTTATTTTAAAACTGAACTTTTAGCGCCGAGCTCAAACCGGACATCCGATTTGGATTCCGCCAGTTCTGACAAGTCACTTTCATCTCCCCGGCTGTGTTGGAATGATCGGCACGGCCGTCCGACTTGTATTTCCAATTTTAGACCCCCGGACCCGACCTGGTAGTTCATTTAAACTAAGTGTATTTTAAAACTGAACTTTGAGCGCCGAGCTCAAACCGGGCATCCGATTTGGATTCCGTCAGTTCTGACAAGTCACTTTCATCTCCCCGGTCGCGTTGGAATGATCGGCACGGCCGTCCGACCGGTATTTCCAATTTTAGACCCCCGGACCTGACCTGGTAGTTCATTTAAACTAAGTGTATTTTAAAACTGAACTTTTAGCGCCGAGCTCAAACCGGACATCCGATTTGGATTCCGTCAGTTCTGACAAGTCACTTTCATCTCCCCGGTCGCGTTGGAATGATCGGCACGGCCGTCCGACTGGTATTTCCAATTTTAGACCCCCGGACCCGACCTGGTAGTTCATTTAAACTAAGTGTATTTTAAAACTGAACTTTTAGCGCCGAGCTCAAACCGGGCATCCGATTTGGATTCCGTCAGTTCTGACAAGTCACTTTCATCTCCCCGGTCGTGTTGGAATGATCGGCACGGCCGTCCGACTTGTATTTCAAGTTTTAGACCCCCGGACCTGACCTGGTAGTTCATTTAAGCTAAGTGTATTTTAAAACTGAACTTTTAGCGCCGAGCTCAAACCGGACATCCGATTTGGATTCCGTCAGTTCTGACAAGTCACTTTCATCTCCCCGGTCGCGTTGGAATGATCGGCACGGCCGTCCGACTTGTATTTCAAGTTTTAGACCCCCGGACCCTGACCTGGTAGTTCATTTAAGCTAAGTGTATTTTAAAACTGAACTTTGAGCGCCGAGCTCAAACCGGACATCCGATTTGATTCCGTCAGTTCTGACAAGTCACTTTCATCTCCCCGGTCGCGTTGGAATGATCGGCACGGCCGTCCGACCGGTATTTCCAATTTTAGACCCCCGGACCCGACCTGGTAGTTCATTTAAACTAAGTGTATTTTAAAACTGAACTTTGAGCGCCGAGCTCAAACCGGGCATCCGATTTGGATTCCGTCAGTTCTGACAAGTCACTTTCATCTCCCCGGTCGCGTTGGAATGATCGGCATGGCCGTCCGACCGGTATTTCCAATTTTAGACCCCCGGACCCGACCTGGTAGTTCATTTAAACTAAGTGTATTTTAAAACTGAACTTTTAGCGCCGAGCTCAAACCGGACATCCGATTTGGATTCCGTCAGTTCTGACAAGTCACTTTCATCTCCCCGGTCGCGTTGGAATGATCGGCACGGCCGTCCGACCGGTATTTCCAATTTTAGACCCCCGGACCCGACCTGGTAGTTCATTTAAACTAAGTGTATTTTAAAACTGAACTTTTAGCGCCGAGCTCAAACCGGGCATCCGATTTGGATTCCGTCAGTTCTGACAAGTCACTTTCATCTCCCCGGTTGTGTTGGAATGATCGGCACGGCCGTCCGACTTGTATTTCAAGTTTTTGACCCCCGGACCTGACCTGGGAGTTCATTTAAGCTAAGTTTATTTTAAAACTGAACTTTGAGTGCCGAGCTCAAACCGGACATCCGATTTGGATTCCGTCAGTTCTGACAAGTCACTTTCATCTCCCCGGTCGCGTTGGAATGATCGGCACGGCCGTCCGACTTGTATTTCCAATTTTAGACCCCCGGACCCGACCTGGTAGTTCATTTAAACTAAGTGTATTTTAAAACTGAACTTTTAGCGCCGAGCTCAAACCGGGCATCCGATTTGGATTCCGTCAGTTCTGACAAGTCACTTTCATCTCCCCGTTGTGTTGGAATGATCGGCACGGCCGTCCGACTTGTATTTCAAGTTTTTGACCCCCGGACCTGACCTGGGAGTTCATTTAAGCTAAGTTTATTTTAAAACTGAACTTTGAGTGCCGAGCTCAAACCGGGCATCCGATTTGGATTCCGTCAGTTCTGACAAGTCACTTTCATCTCCCCGGTCGCGTTGGAATGATCGGCATGGCCGTCCGACTTGTATTTCCAATTTTAGACCCCCGGACCCGACCTGGTAGTTCATTTAAACTAAGTGTATTTTAAAACTGAACTTTTAGCGCCGAGATCAAACTGGGCATCCGATTTGGATTCCGTCAGTTCTGTCAAGTCACTTTCATCTCCCCGGTCGCGTTGGAATGATTGGCACGGCCGTCCGACCGGTATTTCAAATTTTAGACCCCCGGATTTTCTCAATTATTCTGAAGTAAATGAGTTTTAAAATTAATAATGAACATAATTGAGTAATTCCATCAAAATAAAAACTTGGCTAGAGACTCACCTGTGCGGGCTGTGCTGTGGTGGTGGTTGATTTCTGAGGGACCATTCCGCTCTGGGAGAGGAGGCCACTAATTGCCTGCAAGAATACTGACACTTGGCTAGAGATCTCTTGCTGGAAATGCTGCTGCTGCCGCTGCATATCAGAAATCTGCGATCGGACCATGTCCATCATGTCGCTGGCAGAAGCGCTGGGGGCAACGGAAGGTATAGTGAAGGCACTGCCACTGGAAGAAGTATAGCTAGAACTCGCACACGCTGATGTCACCGCGCTTGCGTCTAGGCTCTCCCCAAAACCATATATTCGGCCTTTCTTCGGTACGCCAGCTGCTGCCACCCACTCCACCGGATCGAACTCCGGCTGCTGCGTGTCTCCCTCCCCGTACTTCTCTGTCACTGCTTTGCTATATGTTTCCTACAAATTGAATAAAATAACTAGTCAATTTCATATGAATTACATGCCGATTTAAATGAACGGTACAAGTTACATATGTAGATAAACTTACCGCTGCTGACTTAGCTGTGTCACTCACAAAATCATTAGTCCCCTTCTTTTTGTGTGTTCTGTCGAACACCTCGAGGAACGACGGAGGTCGATTAAGCTCCACAGCCTGTTATACAATTCATAGTAAAAAAAAGTCAAATATTGGGATAAATTGTAAGAAGATAAATTGGTATATTACTTACCAATTTTTGTTTATGAGCCGCATAAGAGATGGACCCACTCGTATGCAAATTTGAACCTGGTTTTGACGCCCTGTTTGCTTTGGCTTTTTCGACTTTTCTATCCACTTGGGGTCGGCAAAATGGTCACAAGATATCTCCCAATCCTCCTGCCTCATCCATAGAGGGCGATGCGCCTTCCACAATTGTCGGTCTTCACTCCCCCCACTCAATTTTTTAGCGTGTGCTCGGGCCTCATGTATTTTCCTCTTGTAACTTGAGAGCATAGTAGACTCCCAGGCACGACGACATCTCGCCGCGTCATGTCCACATGTGAATTGAAAAGACCGCTGTAAATCAATTGCTTTTCACACTTAGTATAAAGTTGTAAATAGACTTTGGGAAATACTTGAATTAAATGACGTAATTACTTACTAAGAACATGTTGTACAATGAATCGCGGACGGACATCGGAAAATCTCTGAAAGTGGAAGCTGCCCCGGGCACATGTGCCAACATGAGTTCGGTGGAATGATGGACAGCGCCGTGGGGTTCAAATTTCATACTGCAATTGCAAATGTCAAAATATTCATATTACACAGTTGAGGGCTAATTAATGTAATATAACCTTATAGATTTACCCGGATACCCAACACGGGCGACGTCTATCATGGGTCGTGCCTCCCTCGTGACAACTGCCGACATCGTCAAGGGGCTGACTGGTGGGGGTGGGCCCTGTACAAGTGGGAGGTGGTGGGAGGGCACTGAGACCTGCAAGAATTTATTGTCATGTGGAGTGATACATATACTGCGAACATATAATTAAAATATACATACCTGCAGCGGGAGGTGGTGGGGTTGGCGTATGCACAACATGTGGGAGGCCACTGAGACCTGCAAGAATTTATTGTCATGTGGAGTGATACATATACTGCGAACATATAATTAAAATATACATACCTGCAGCGGGAGGTGGTGGGGTTGGCGTATGCACAACATGTGGGAGGCCACTGAGACCTGCAAGAATTTATTGTCATGTGGAGTGATACATATACTGCGAACATATAATTAAAATATACATACCTGCAGCGGGAGGTGGTGGGGTTGGCGTATGCACAACATGTGGGAGGCCACTGAGACCTGCAAGAATTTATTGTCATGTGGAGTGATACATATAATGCGAACATATAATTAAAATATACATACCTGCAGCGGGAGGTGGTGGGGGTGGCGTATGCACAACAGGTGGGAGGCCACAGAGACCTGCAAGAATTTATTGTCATGTGGAGTGATACATATAATGCGAACATATAATTAAAATATACATACCTGCAGCGGGAGGTGGTGGGGGTGGCGTATGCACAACAGGTGGGAGGCCACTGAGACCTGCAAGAATTTATTGTCATAAGTAGAACAAATATTGAAGAATTTAAATTAAAATATACATACATGATCCTCGAGTCTTTTTGCCACTGAGACCTGCAAGAATTTATTGTCATGTGGAGTGATACAAATATTGCGAACATATAATTAAAATATACATACCTGCAGCGGAAGGTGGTGGGAGTGGCGTATGCACAACAGGTGGGAGGCCACTGAGACCTGCAAGAACTTATTTTCATAAGTAGAACAAATGTTCAAGAATTTAAATTAAAATATACATACCTGTAGCGGGAGGTGGTGGCGTATGTACAAGTGGTGGTGAGCCGACACTTGCACCTATAAATAAATTCTTTTAAGTTTGTAAATAAATAAAATATTTATATAGCTAACTTATTGATCAAATATACCTGTGTCTGAAGAAGATGGTAGCGAGGAGATAGTAGTGCCCCTCTCACTGCTAGATCTCCTCCCACCCCTACTACGACCTCCTCGCACCATTTCCTTATTAATAACAAAACAATTAATACATATTAATCCACAATTATATAAGGCTAGACAAATGTTATTTAAAATTATGCTTAAAAGTAAGAATCTTCTTACTAAATTATCAAAACATGCCTCCCTCATGTTGATATATCTAGCTCAACTTCATCATCTTCGTCATCCATAGTAGTCTCATGAGATTCAAAATCTTCATCTTCATCTGATTCTTCCTCCCCTCTAACATCAACATTTAGCTCCGTCGGATCGACTTCTTCCACGCCATCTCGCGTACGTAATGACAGTGGCTCATCAGATTCGTCCATATTAAACCTAGAGGAACCGACAACGCCAACTTCGTCTGATTGATAATATTCAGCACGAGCAACCTCTGAGACATCTCCACTCATAGTTAACTCATAAGTGGGAAAGAGTTTTGAGTTAACCCTGCAAACTGCCCACCAATCTCTATTCTTGGATGATGGATAGCTTGAATAGTACACTTGCTGGGCTTGTGCGGCTAAAATGAACGGTTCATAGGTCTTAAGTTTAAACCTATGCTTGACATTGACAATCCCATAATTTGTGTCATGTAGAACAGAATTAGGATCAAACCATTGACACTTAAATATATATACATGATTGTCTTGTCCCAAATACTGAAGTTCTAAGACTTCTTCAATAATACCATAGTAGTCCAATTCCATTTCATTGTATAAATTTCCCTTCACACATACGCCGCTGTTCATCGTAGACTTATTTCGCCCATAATCCCTTGTATGAAATTTGTATCCATTCACAATATATCCCGGATAGGCACGTGTCTGGTTCGAGGGGCCATAACTTATCTGTTGTACTCTTTGATCAGTAATGAGACCTTGTTCAACCTATATTCAAATTAGAGTAGTTAAAATAATAACAATTACCTCAACATACGTAAATACAAACATATATATTCAGAGTTCACACTAACTCGGTTTCTTAGCCATTTGGAAAAAAACTTGTCGCGTTCTTTTTCAATCTCCACATCCTGGATATTTGGACATTTTTCAGCTAATTCTGAATCAAATTGTCTGCAATATAAATGTAGCACCCCGTAAAAAAAATGATTAAAAAAATTGATAAAGCCAATGTATAGACTTTGTGAAGTCAATGTTGTATAGACTTTGAGGAAGCCAATGTATAGACTTTGAGGAAGCCAATGTATAGACTTTGTGAAGTCAATGTTGTATAGACTTTGAGGATGTATAGACTTATGGAGTTGCTGGAAATGTGAATTAATATCTTACTCAACATAAGGTTCAATCTCGAGGCAATTCAAAAGAATATATATCTCAGCGGCGTGCAACTCTCTATCTTCGAGCGTGCGAGTCAAGCAACGTCCGAACGCACGTCCAGGATGTTTAAATATGGAGAGCCGATCGGACGATTCATCCACTCCCCCATCATCATTACGTGGAGGTCGAGTACGACGAGTTTGAATCTCTGGCTCAAAGTACATAGAACAGAAGTTCGAAATTTCTTCAAGAATGTATGCCTCAGCAATCGAACCCTCCACCTGTGCCTTGTTGCGAACTTTCATTTTTAATTCATGCATGCACCTACAACAACAAGTCAGATGGCAACAAAATGTAGCGGCTATGGACGACTTATAAGTTAACAAAAATTGTCACATACCTCTCAAATGGATACATCCATCGAAATTGTACTGGACCTCCGACGATAGCCTCATATGGCAAATGAACTACCAGGTGCTCCATCGAATCAAAGAATGCCGGAGGAAATATCTTCTCTAGCTTGCAAATGGTTGTGACAACATCTTGTTCGATAGTTTGTACATCCCGAAGTCTGAGTTCAGATGCACATAAAATCTTGAAAAATTGACTCATCTCAGCTAGTGCTCCCCATATCTGCTTTGGCAACAAATCACGAAATGCAATGGGCAGTAGCCTCTCCATGAACACATGACAGTCGTGACTTTTCATACCATATATTTTCCCCTCATTAACATTCACACAACGGGCTATGTTGGATGCATATCCATCTGGGAATCTCAGTTGTTTCAACCACTGGCATACTTCCTTGATCTGTGTATCATGAAGCACATAAGTTGCTTTAGGCTGCACAGTTTTGCCATTGACACTTTGTAGTTCCAATTCTGGACGTCTACAAAGCATCTTTAAATCCATACGTGCTTTGGCGTTGTCCTTTGTTTTCCCTTTAACATTCATGATCGTATTGAACACATTATCAAAAAAATTCTTCTCGGTATGCATGACATCCAGATTGTGTCGTACAAGAAGAGTTGACCAATAAGGTAATTCCCAAAAAATGCTTTTCTTGACCCAGTTGTGATCCTTTCCAAAATTAGGGAGTTGCCGTGTGCTACCAGACAATTGAACTACATCTGGTAAATTGTGCACCCGTGACGCCATATGTAGACCCGACACCCGTTGCAAGTCAGCTTCATCCATTTCAACAGTATTTTTTTTAAACGAGTCTTTTTGCCTTCGAAAAGGATGGTCACTTGGTAGCAACCGCCGATGGCAATCAAACCAGCAGCTTTTCCCCCCATGTTTCAATACAAATGATTTGGTATCTTCCATACAGTAAGGACATGCTAGCCTCCCATGTGTGCTCCAACCAGATAGCATTCCATATGCAGGGAAGTCACTTATTGTCCACATCAGTGCAGCCTTCATAATAAAATTTTTCTTCCTATATGCATCATAAGTAACAACTCCATCAGTCCATAAAACTTTGAGCTCATCAATCAACGGCCTGAGATATATGTCTAAATTTTTTCTGGGACTTTTTGGACCAGGAATTACTAGGGACAAAAACAGATTTTCTCGCTTCATGCACATGTGCGGCGGAAGGTTGTACGGTGTCATGAACACTGGCCAACAAGAATAAGCTGCCACTGAACCACCGAATGGATTAAAGCCATCTGTGCATAAACCCAATCGAACATTACGTGACTCCCTTGAAAAGGCAAGATGAGTACGACTAAAGTGAGTCCAAGCTTCACCATCGGCAGGATGACTGATTATATCATCGGCACGACGTACTCTTTCGGTGTGCCATGTCATATGCCGAGCCGTCTTTGAGGACATATACAGTCGCTGCAGCCTAGGCACAAGAGGGAAGTATCGCAACGCCTTGTAAGGTACATCTTTTGCCTTTGAATTGACCCCCCCCTTAGGTTTGAATCTGTCATGGCCACAAACTGAACATGATATCTTATCTGCATCATCTTTGTAATATAACATACAATGATTCGGACATGCATCTATTTTCACATATCCAAGTCCTAAGTCATTGACCATCTTTTTTGCACGGTAAAAAGTTTCTGGCAACTTCTCGTCTCGAGGTAACATACTCTTGATCAAGAGGAGGAGACGGTCAAAACAAGTCTCACTGATGTGAAATTCAGATTTCAAGTTCAACAACTGTGACACTGCAGACAATCGAGTGTGATTTTCACAACCATCCCACAGCGGCTCATCAGCATCCCTAAGTAGTTCATAAAATCTTCCGGCTATCTTATTCGGCACTTCATCGTGAATATTAAAACTAGGACCAGCAGCATCTACAACCATATCCACGTACCCACTTGTGCCTGCAATATTGTCGGGCTCATACCTCCCGAATTGCTCACCATGACACGTCCAATTCGTATAACCATCCACGAACCCTTTCGTGTACAAATGATGTTGCACATCCCATGTTGAACACCACCTCAAGTTTCTACAACTTGAACAAGGGCAACGAATGTGACCGTCGCGATCTATTGCTGCATTTGGATTCCCCAATGCAAATTGAATGAAACTCTCAACCCCAAGCTTAAAGTCATCTGACACCACCCGGTCAACTATTCTACGATACATCCATGAACGATCTGTCGACATTTTGCCTGCACCCAATAAATGACAATACACATCCTAACTTTCAAATCATTACTCATAATATTACACCCGACCCTTTCCTCACATCGTTCATCATAGACCATTTGCAGTTGGAAGAGGAATATTGATTAGATTATCACTTTTTAACCCATCCATGAAGGTTTGATCGCACAATCACTTACTATATGTGCTGCACGATTTGCTAAAAATTTCGGCATCATCTCCCCACACTTCTCCGATATACCAAATATATTTATTGATTTTGAAATTTTCTTAAACACTTACAAGTAAGTGGTTAAGAAAACACTCAAAATCAATAATGGTATATCAGAGAAGAGTGAGGAGACGCAACCGAAATTCTCAACAAACCATACAAACATATATAGTAAATGACTGCCTAAGTGCGATCAAACATTCACAGACTGTCCAAACGGGACAATTCAAGACTTTGAGGTAGATATATACATTCTCATAAATAAATGAGAACATACATATCAATCCCAAAGTCTTGAACGGGAAGGCACATTGACACGGTTTTAACGTGCTCTCCTGAGGTGCGTGTAATGTTAGGTCGCACCCACGCACCTCAACTCACAGGGAATACCCCATGCATTTATATAACATAAAATTAAATAACAACGCAATTATCATTATGCACATATCAAATTAAATAACACCCAAATTACAAAAATTTTCAAATGAATAACATCGAAGCAAAACAATCTACATTTTTGAGCTAAATTAACATCAAATTTCTATTAAAATCAGATTTAAAATTATATTTACATGCAATTAAAATCCACAAAGTTTTAAATCACAAAACGAATTTTTTGGGTATTTACCTATTGCTATAGAGAATTCTGATTTCTTTGCATTTATCCACATCTTTGTATATATGTACTACTTAAGATATGTGGTCATTCCATTTCTCTATATCTTCTTATCATCATAAGACAAGGTTCAAATGGGATCACTTTCAACCTCAGTGGAGCATGTACGGATGCCCCTCCCACAAAGCTCCCCCTCCTCCCACCCGCCCTCCTGCTCCCACTGAGCTCCCCCCCACTGAACCCTCTCGGATGCCCCTCCCCCCTCCCACCGAGCGCCCCGTCCCACAGAGCTCCCCCCCCTCCCACCCCCCTCCCACAGAGCTCCCCCCCCCCACTGGAACCCTCTCGGATGCCCCTCCCCCCTCCCACTGAGCTCCCCCCCACTGGAACCCTCTCGGATGCCCCTCCCCCCTCCCACGGAGCTCCCCGTCCCACCAAGCTCCACCCCCCTCCCACAGAGCTCCCCCCTCTCCTCTGTATGCTGAACAGTCGAGCAAGATCCTACTTCAACTCATCATTGCCCGAAAACCGAGTGATATCTATTGATCTACCAATCAAAAAGCTGCTATCATTAGTGGAGTCACTAGAATTAAATGCCACATCTGGAACCCCAAAAGATTGAGAAACAATTGATGTTGAGAATTCTGCTTGAGTTTCCTTGGAGCCACTGGAATTGGAAATAATGTTGTTTGAAGTGAGATCAGTCTGATAGTCTTTGCCAGAGCTTATATTTTTTGCTAGTAAAGGATCACTAGGCATTGGTATCCCAAGAGGGTTATCAATGTCAACTCCAAAAAGGACATTGTTTCTCGGATCAGAAGTTGGAACTTCACTTTCCTGCATACCATCTGAACTAAAAATTAATGATTGTTGATTGAATGAAGGTTCTTTGATGGTGTTCTTGTAAACTCTGGCTATTTATTGCGTTTAGAATGTCACATGCCCAGGAAAGGAAAAATACAGCTATCATCAAGTTCTGTCCGGGGCAAGACTAGGAACATGTGTAGCATTTCACACAAGCGATTTATTTTTTTTAAAAAAAATAACCTGTGTATCGTTAAACTAAACCCATGGTTGTTCAGTCCAAATCAGTCTCCGTGGGTCCGACGAGTCTCCCCAGTCTAATTCAGTCCAAATTAATCAGGAAGAAGCTACCCAGGGAGATCCCAAGTGATGTGAAATTGTTCACAGTGGCCAATTTGGGCAGGGAGTGAGACGGTCACTTAGGCCACGGGTCCAAATTATCTATGACTCCGTTACGTGGAGTTTGGCTGGATTTGTGGGGATGAGTTTTAAAATTCTACTCATTAAAATATCTGACATCTCTATCATTTTAATCAAATGTAGTATTAAGATCTTGACTTATGCGCCCTGCTAGATTTTTGGAGGAGAATAAGACATGTTCAAACTGAGTCTATTTTCGGAATTTGCGATATCTCACTCCAACGAGTTTTTAGATAGATTATACAAATTAAAATACATCCACCTAATGTTCAAACTAGATTTTACAAGAACAACATCATAATGAGAGGGGGAGAGGGGCCACGGACAGGGGAAGAGAGGGCAATGGAGGGGGTGGGGGAGGGCGGCCAGAGGGAGTGAGAGGGAGAGGGAGTGAGGGAGCCGGACAGGGGAGAGAGGGCAGTGGAGGGGGTGGGGGAGGGCGGCCAGAGGGAGTGAGGGAGCGCGAGAGGGGAGAGGGAGAGGGAGTGAGGGGGCCGGACAGGGGAGAGGGAGAGGGATTGAGGGAGGGGAACATGATCGGGAGAGAGAGAGGGAGAGCGAGGCCACTTACCGCGGGTTTTTTGCATGAAAATTATTGTTAGACGTGAATTTGTAAAAAAAAATCACTCGTGAAAATACATTAATAGTTATATCACTCTGTATTAAGGGCTGTCAATGGGCCGGGCCTGGGCTGAGCTTAAGTTGACCCGGCCCGAGCCCGACTTGTTAATATTAAGCTCGAGCTCGGGCTGGGCCCGATATTATTTAAAAAATATAAAGCCCGACTAAGGCTTGGCTCGGCCCGACAACGTAAATAGAAAAATAAAAAAAATAAAAATTAATATATTTAATAATATAAAGTTTATAATCTCACTAAATTAATTAACAAATTGTTATTAATTACATAATTTATGTGAAAAGAGAGTTTTAAATTTTCTAAGTAAGTAAAATAACATAATTTTAATTAAATAATTTTTAAATTTTAAAGTGGGAATAAAAAAAGAGAACGGGCCAGGCCGGCCCGCGGGTCAAACTCAAAGCTCGAGCCCGACCCGCGGGTCTAGTCGGGCCGGACTTTTAGGTCCGACTAAAAACTCGCGGGCCGAAAAAAATCTTGTGGCCCGGCCTGAAATCAAGCCAAACCCGAGGGCCTGTCGGATCGGCTTGCCCCATTGACAGCCTTACTCTATAAACCCTAATTGTGCAAAAATGTCATTGTCGTAATTATTCGTTATTGCCCGAGAATCTAACCATGATTAATTTTAACCAGACATTGAGAAAAAATTAACATATACCTAACTAAAATAAAATAAAATAAAATAAAATAAAAATAATTTGTAACACCCTCCCCAACCTCCCACCGAAATATGCCCCCACACTCACACCCCACCGTATGCTCCCCATCCCCGTCGGAGTTAAGCCCCCTCCACCACCCCACCCTGCCACTACAACCCCCCCTCCCCAGTCCCCACCAAGGTAAATCCCCCTCCATCACCCCACCTTGTAGTTGCAGCCCCCCTCCCTGCATGAGTAAGCCCCCCACACACCCCACATCTATGCTGCCTCCTCCCGGTGGGAGTAAGCCCCCCACCAACCCTGTTTGACCCCCTCCCCACTGGAGTAGCCCCCACACCCTACCCCCCTCCCCGCTGAAGTTAGCCCCCCCCCACCCCCACACTGTGAGCCCCCCTCACCCACCAGAGTAACCCTGCCCCACCCTACCCCCTTCTCACCAGAGTAAGCCACCCCCACCCCCCACACTATATGAAACCCCCCTCCCCATCTGAGTATTCTCCCCAACCGACCCCCCCGTCCCCTCGCTGCCGGCCACCGCAGGAACCCCCTCCCCTTCCAAAACACCCGTCCCCTCATCGCCGGCCCCCCTCCCCTTCCCAAACCCCCATCCCCTCACCCCCGGCCGCCATGGGAACCCCCATCCCCTTCCCAACTGCCCTCCCCAACCGACCCCCCTCCCCTCGCCGCCAGCCGCCGCCACGGGAACGACGCCCCTCCTCTCCCCTTCCCCATCGACACCCCTCCCACACCCCCAGCGAGAACAAATGCAGGTTAAAAAAAAGACAGAGGGTGAGGGGGGACATACCGGCGGCGATCGTCTGAGCTTCGGCGAGGAAGGTGGGCACGGCTGCGAGCTAACACGAATGGCGGTGGGCACGATAGCAAGGACGTCGACGTTGAGGATGGCGAGGATGGCGACGGTGGCTTCTGACGACTTTGCGGCTCCGGCGGCTCCGGCGGTGACGATCGGAAGCAGAGGGCAGAGGAGAAGGAGAGAGTGAGAGGGAGAGTGGGGGGGGTGGAAATGGGGTCGGGTGGAAGGGGTGGGAGGGAGGGGCCGACGGTGGCGGGAAAGGGGGAATTTTGAGACGGAAATTTGGACGGAACTTATTTCCGTCTGAAATTTCAGACGGATTACTTCCGTCTGAATATCCGTCCTAAATTTATGACGGATATAAAGACGGAATATATTCCATCTATAATTATAGACGGATCTTCAGAGCGAATGTAGTCTGTCGTTAATAGAGATAGAATTTGTGACAGAAACTAATCTGTCACAAATACAGACGGATATTAAGACGGAAAATATCAGTCTGAAATATCCGTCTGAAATCCCGCTTTTTTTGGTAGTGGGTTCTAGTATATTTAGGGAGACAGCAAGTCCATGTGAAGCCTTAAAAAAGGCCCTAAATGGGCCTATGAAATGGGCTCACGAAGGTGGCGTCGGGATACTCTACGGATGTCTAGCGCGCCGGGAGCTGCTGCACTAGACAGATGCGCGCCGTGAAGATGAAAAGTCACGCCGACTCCCATCTGTCGAGAGGTGAGGAGGGGCTGGGTCTATATAAACCCACTCACTCGAAGGGAAAAAAAAGGAACGACAGGAAAAAGGCCAGCAACCTCATCCAGAAAGAAAAAGGCGCCAGAAGAACAAAGAGGGAGAGCCTCCTCCGTTGAGAAAAGAGAGAAGAGACCAATAGAGCAAGAGAGAAAAGTAGAAGAGAAAGAAGGAGAAGAAGCTCCAGGTGGGCAGCCGGGGAGGGAGAGGAGTCAATGCTCCGCCCTCCCCCATGTTTCTTTTCTTTTCTCTTTATGTATTCCTATGAGTTTCATCTTGATTCACCGGATGTAACCGGGATATCCCGGCCTCTGTTCATCTCCCTTTCCCTCACTCCCTCCTTGTGATTGGTGTGAGTCTTGGAATGATGCAATGAAATGAAATGCTACAATGGCCCGTTTGGGCGCTGGGTGATCGAAATATCTGCCATCTATCTCTCCGTCTGATGCTGTGTTTTTCCTTCGTATGTTTTCATTTTTAGCTCAACTGAAGTGCACCTGATTCTCTGATGGGTCTTCAGGCTCAATTGTCTTCAGCAGAATAAATGTAGCTCTAGTTATACCGATGTTCCTCGCCGTTCGGCGTCGTTTGCATAGAGTCTCCCAGGCTTGCCCCAGGACCAGAGACAGACCATCTCTTGGCTTCTGGGGCAGTTTGCTACCGATATTGGCAGTACCTTCAATGGCCGCTGCTCGTGAGATTCTGTAATTCTAGATGCTATGGTTTTGCCTATTGGCACTGTCGAAATCATCCCTGGGTCCAGAGACAGCCATCTCTTGGCTCTCAGGATGATGAAAGATGACATCAAGCTGTCCCCAGACTCAGCACAGCAATGGTGACACAGGTTCTCTGTACCCTGGCTTTCTCCTCCCAATTTCCTCTCCGATCTTGGACTGCCTTTGAAACCTAAGCCAAATCCAGTTGAAACCCGATGAATTGATTCACTTTGACCTCACAGGACCTATTTACCTTGGCCTGAATCATCAAAAAACCCAAAAAAATAGGGCTCCGGAAACCATTCAAAACCATCTCGGCGCCGTCTCTTGCACATCCCGGCGCCACGAACAGTAGAATAGGTAAATAGTTCTCGACGCAAGCCTTCTTGAGCCGAGAACCTCATCTCTTGGGCTCGTCGAGAACCCCATCTCTTTGGCACGCCGAGAACCCCATTTCTCTTGGTCGCGCCGAGAACCCCTTTCCACCTTGCTTTTGCGCCAGAAATCCCATCCACCTTGAGCTGCGCCGGGAATCTACCCTGCCATCCAATTGAGCCTCCGATAGCTTGATCAGACCCACTCAGGGACACCCATGAGTCCCCAGGCCTGTCCCCGGGGTAGATTCGAAGGGAGTCAGACTCCCTTATGTCCTGCCGTCTCGCGTCGGATTCATGAGTCACCCTTTAAGCTCGGAGGGCTCTGCCACTGCATGAATCCCGCCGGCTTCCGTAGGGAAGATCAAACATTTCTCCATGGCAGATGTATAGTTCCAGAGGTTCGGCACCTCTCTTTCTCTCAGCTTTCATCCCGGCACTCCGTGGGTGATAGCCTATTTGCCCCTGGGCATGATCCAGATAAAGGGGAGATGCTGTCGAAATATCGATTGATGCTTTAACCCCGACAAGCCCCGGGAAATGTGTATCATATGCCTCCCGTCTGGCTCAATTCTTCGGGGGATACAAATACTTCGAGGCCCTTGGCCGGATGAGAAACGTGAAAGGGGACATGTCTCCGATGATCGTCCAGGCCCCGCCCCGCCACTGCGTGGACGGTGTCCTATCTCTGCCCGGTACGACCCACACAAAGGGGTCATGCTGATTTAATAATTTGTCGTTTATTCAATTACCTTCTTAGAATAACAAGAACTTCAATGTTATGCACTGTCATTTTCAACCGCCCCAAGTGGCCTCCTATTTTGGCGTTTAATCAAGGGTTGTCCTTCTTAGGAAGGGCGTAATTAACGTCATAGCCTTTATGGTATGACGGACTTCCGGTCCCGACTCGGACTTCACAATCGACTGACCAAGTCAAGTCGAGCGCATAATAAAAAAATTATCACTCTAGTGACTGGCACGCCTAATAAATCTAACCAAATGAAACCCACCAGACGGAAAAGAATCCGCGTCCACAAGTCTGGCACGCCCGGTGGGACCAAGTCTCCCTTCATCTCTACGCCTAAATAGGAGGCCCGGTGGGCCCCCCCTCAAATTTCTGATTCTGTGTGCTTTATCTATTTTCAGGAAGCTAGAATGACGGCCGGAATCATGTCTGTGTGCTTTGACCAGCAAGCGGTCGAGGCACATGTTCGAAAAGGCTACCTGGCGATACCTCTTTCATTCGGATCGATGCCGCCTGCTGTCGGAATGCCCAACTGCATGGGCCTCATTTTCACTGATCTGTTCGAGATCGACAACTAGGAGCCAAAAGCTGTTGTCGAGACGTCGCCGCAAGCTACCGGTCCCAAGAAGAGCCCGGTGATGAAGAATACTCCTGGGGTCATGTCCTTCTTTGTCCATCACGAAGCAAGGAGGACCGTACCCTCTGCTGCTGCTGGAAAAGGAAGAAGATCCGACCGGAGAGTTCGATCCACTGCTGCGGGTCGTCAGATATCCAATTCGGGGAAGACAATGCTGATTGGAGATATCCGGGCGAACCTCAATGGTAGCCCAAGGGAGGTGAAGCTGGATGTGATCGTCCCAATGGTACCTACCACCAATAGGTTCCGAGTACTGGCTACTAGGAGGGCCGACATGGAACATGGAGATAGAAGGCCACTGGCACCAAAGCCGCTCAAATTCAGGCAGATCTGGCGGCCGAAGAAAATCCAGAGCTGGGCCCCAGCTCAAGATGAAGAAAAAATTGCTGATGCTGCTATTGCCCGCTTCAGAGAAGGGAGCAGAAGAGGAGAAAGAAAAGATGAAAGAGAGGTTGTTGCTGTTCACCCCAGGACTCGGGGTAGGAGAGATGAGAAAGAGAATGAAGGAAGGAATATGACTGCTACTCGCCCTAGGATGAGGGGCAGAAGATATGAGAAAAAAGAAGACCTCATGGTCACCCACCCCATGGCCGGGGGCAAAAGATGGGAAAGGAAGAACTATGCTGTTGCTACCAACCGCCGCCAGGATGGGAGCAGAAGGTTCAGGGAGGAAGAAAAAATAAGAATAAGTGAACCAGTCGCTGTTACCATTTCAAGAAGATCAAGAGCCTGTGCTAGATAGGCTGACATATTCAAATATTCCAAAGCCGAGCATCTGACTGCTCAGGTGGCGAGACTGGCTTCTCAGCAGAAAGGCCAGGAAAGACTGATGCCCCGACCGGAGTGGCGAAGGCACAGTCACGAAGAAATGAAGCAGGTGGCTCAAGACTATCTTCATTACCTGGGGAATTCCTCCCTCGGGCAGCGAAGACTATCTCGTGCCTTGGGCACCATGGATTAAGAAAAAGAAGAAACCTTTCAAGAACCAATGCTCGGAGTTTCCTCCTCTGATTCCAACGACTATGAAGAGGGCCACAGAGCCAGATATGAGGAAGGGGACCTGCACAGGGAAGAAGCTGAAGAAAGAATATCGGTCTTCGACTCGCTTAAATATCCCGACCAGGTGAAAAGGAAAGTCTACAGGCAGAGAGAGAAGATGCAGATCTTCGCCTGCAATATGGCCGGACTTGTCAAAAGGCGGGACATGTTACCGACTCCGCCCGATGAACTGCTCAGACTGGCAACCAGACCAGGCCCCGTCACAAGGAGAAGTCAGGCGGCCAAAGAGAAAATAAAGACTGATGATGAAGCCCGCAAGATCACCACCATGACAGTGAATGTGGTGATAGCAGAAGAAGAACATAATCCCTTCGTCGATGACGTTGAAGGGACTTCAGAAGAGATACAGATCCCGTTAACCCTGGATCCCATGATCCAGATGATGTTTAGAAGATATCAACAAGAGATCAGTGCTCTCAGAAGACAGCTGAATGAGAGGCAGGAAGCTACACCGGTCTCCAAGCAAGTTGAGCCTGTGGGGCAGACTTCCAGCTCAACAGAAATGGCTATCCCAGCTAATCCTCTCCCGACTGACAAGGGCAAAGCACCGAGCCAACCTGTTCTACAGCAAACAGCAGCTCATCCCTCTGTGTCTCAGACATAGCCCACCGTGCCCACCTTGCACGCAACGGTGATGACAACTCCTTACAGTCAGCAACAAGCTCACTTCTTTCCGGAGAACATAGATCTAGCCGTAGCCCACAAGCTGATGATTGAAAAGATTATGGAGATGAAGCTGTCTGAAAAGACTGGTGATGATGCTGGTACCTACGATGTGTACAAGGTACCGTATCCTCCCTAGTATGCTGCTAAGAAACTACCGCCAGGCGTCAATAAGCCGTCGAAGTTTGAAAATTTTAATGGCCAGGGCTGCCCCAGGGAGCACATAGCTTACTATACCACAATTATGGGCGACTTGGCAGCTGATGAAGCTTATCTGCTTAAGTTCTTTGGCTCATCCCTCACTAGGTTAGCCTTTGAATGGTATTCCAGCCTGCCGGCTGGATCAGTGGCCGATTGGCCTGATATGCAAAGGAAGTTCCGCGATAGATTTCATGTCACGGAAAGAGAAATTACAATAGCAGAGCTATATGCAACTAGGCAAAGGCAAGATGAAACAGCACTGGACTACATCAAAAGGTGGAGGAACTTAGCTATGAGATGCAGAAGACCTCCTCATCAAGAAGATGCAGTGCAAATATGTAAGCAGAGCCTTAGGAGAGAGGTACTAGAAAAGATGATCGGTGCAGATGTCAGAACATTTGACCGGCTAAACAATATAGTGCCAGAAGTTGAGACGTTCCTGTCCAAGCATCCGACTGCCAATGCTCCCACTATGCCGAAAGGTAAATCTAATGATCGACGACCATCGCACTCTGAGGCTAACACCGTCGATTTCAGAACCTTCGAACAACAGAAAGGGAAAAGGGGGGCATATGAAGTTCCCCCACCAGCAGACACAGCAGAAACAAAAGATAATGTCTCTTTGAGAAACAAAATGAGAAAGGCATACTCTTTCCCGAAAGATAAGGCAGCCGCGCTATTCAACTGGGCATACAAGTTCAACAAAGTAACATTGCCTGAGCCAAAGAGACCCGGGGACGCGGCAAAGAAAGGTGATCCACTGTTCAGTCCATATCACCGTGCGCTGGGGCACGCAATTGAAGATTGTTACGTCTTCAAAGATATTTTGGAAGGCATGGTCAAAAAGGGCGAGCTACAGCTGGGAGATTACCAAGTAGAGCCACCTCGTCCACATGAGCCTCCGGCCTTAAAAATGCCCCCCAATATGATTTCAGTCTACCAGCAGCTGCCTAAGGAAGCCGTCGAAGAATGCACCAGGCATACTTATGAAGCTTGCTTCCTCACCCCACTGAAGGATCAAGAAGGGTGGCACATGAAGCTAATAAAGAATAGAAAGAAAACTCCCGCAGCTAATACCAGTGGAGCAGTTATTCGCAGTGTCACACCAAGGCCCGAACCACTTCCAGTAAAGCCAGTATGGCACACAGCTGAGACAGGGCCAGTCATCCGGATCCCCACTCATAACCGGAGAAGACAAATCCCCCTACCTGCACATAAGGAAGTAAGTCCTGTAGCCATGAGTTTACAGTAGTATATTAATGGGCTCGATGAATATGAATAGAAAAAGCCCAGGCACCTGCTGGTGAAAGACTGTATACTCTGGGAACAACTCGAAAAATTGAAAATTAAAGAGCAACCGGGGGCAGAATAGGGAGAAGATGAGGCTAAGCCTTTCTGGGGGCAAGAGCCAAAGAAGCCAAATTCCCAAAAGAAGAAGAAACGGTCCAAATGCAAAAAGGAAAAGGGAGTCATGACAGTACAATGTAACACCCTATCGGTACTCTTTAACTTGTCCGGGGAGAATGATGAGGCTGAAACATCAAATGCCCCGCTAGAAGCCCACCATGCCGAGGCCTCAACCTCAGCACATGCAACACGCTCCGGAAGAAGGTGGGGGCGCCCACCGCCAGCCAATCATAACATTATGTTCAGAGGGGAACAACCCTACCAGATTCCTGAACCAGAGGTGTGGGGTGTTCAGATTCCTCCCCTGCTAGCTTGTACCAGGAAGAGAAGAAAGGAGGTCAGGCTCCAACATTTCTGGAATTTCTGTCCAGTTTGGAAAATGAGCAGTCAACGCAGGATAGGCTGGATAAAGGCAAGAGACCTCAGCAGTCAGCATCTGTAGCCTACAAACAGAATGAGAAAGAGGAGGATAGCCCTCCAACAACACCAAGGGCCATTGTCACAGAAAAAGCCCCCCAAGAAGCCGGTCAAGAGAATGAAACTAGCACTGGGCAACAGAGGCCATAGGCACCACATGAACCTCCAAAACCCCGATGGGCGGAAGAAATGAGACTGTCTAATGTCCGGGTGGGCAGTCGGATCATGAAAATGCTAAAGAAGCTCCCTACCGATTCTCCATCTGGGATATTCTCTCTCTGAGTGAAGAAGCTCGCCAAGCGATTGTTGATGCCTTGCAGTCGCCGGCACAGTATGAAGCACTCTTGACAGAAGTGAATTCTGGGCCGTCAGTCACATTCACAGAGGATGATATGCTGATTCTGAATTCCGGCCATAACAGACCGATGTATATAAGGGGCTCCCTGAACTGTCAGCCACTGAGCAGGATACTGATAGATCCCGGGGCTGCTGTGAACATTCTCCCATACCGCATTTACCAAAAATATTACTTTGATCTACAGCTTAACAAGGTCAGGGACATGAAAATTGCGGGATTCAACCATAAATGTGAGACGCCCCTTGGGGTGGCTGATTTCAACCTCACATTGGGGGACCTCACTACCGTGGTGCGATTCTATGTAATCGACTCCAACACCACATATAAGGCCCTGTTGGGGAGACCATGGCTGAATGAATATCAGATAGTGCCATCCACGCTGCATCAGTGTATTAAATACTGCCACGAAGGAAAGGAAGAAAGGGTGTTTGCGGATCTGCATCCCTTCAAAGTATTCGAGTGTCACATGCTCGATGCATCCTACTACACGGAGGTGTCGCAAATGGGTGAAGAGAAAGAGGCTGTGGTCAGCCAGAAGAAGCCGGTGACGAAGGCAAGAAATTGGTCTCCACCTCCACCAAGGGGATATATTAAGAAACATGAAGTATCTCACATTTCTTATGTTGGTGACTTTGCTCGGATCACCCCTCCTAGCATCCGCCCAGATGATACTGACGAAGAAATGAAAGAAAAGTACATAGAGGTGGGGGTTCCGCAGGGTTTAGTCAAGCCCATTGCCAGCATAGAATACCAGACAGTGCTACCATTAAAGACTATGGAGGTCCCTCGCTTCTACGAGCCTTCTATCATATTCTACACCGGGGAGCCAGTCGAAGATGATGATCGAGACTGCATGGTCCCTGAAGAATCTGCAAGCCGGATGGTGCCGATCATGGGCTTGGACTATACTACCCAACGGGTTTCACAGATGTTCTCTAAGATGCAGATGCCATCATTACAACCTGTTGCCCAAAAGAAGGCGTTCCAGGAGCTGTGGGATCCGCCCCGGGATAATAAAGAACTGAGGAAGATCACTCAGCACCCGGGATTGGGTTATACCCTTCAAGAATACTATGAAGCTGAGGTGGACGTCATCTCTGTCTCCTACCAGCATGAAGACCCTCCCGAGGTGGGATATGACAAGTACCCCTTGGAAGATGAAGAAATCATTTATCAATCCGTAATGAACAATGAAGCCCCAGACAGTCAGCCAGAGATGGGGACATCTGATGAAACAAAGAAAGGTTGGTGCTGGGAAGACCTACCTTGCAAAGAGGATCTGTTCCATGCTGAAGCAAAGTTTGATACGGGAACCCCGGATGAAGACCAAATAGCCAACGAGCTAAGAGAATGCCTGGAGTTTGAGCGCATTCTAGAAGAAGTCCGGGCCCTACAGAATGATGATCTCTCAGGGGGGCCTGCACCAGAAGAACCTCTAGGGGCAGAGGAGTCCACCTTTGGGTTTCCTGCTGAACCGGTAACATCCTCGGGGCAGACCGAACAGAATCCAACAATATCAGCCTTATATGATGAGCCAACATCCGCCGATGACCAGTATGACGGAACCAAAAATCATGAGATCGAAGAGGATTATATCCCGGGAGGCTTTATTGACTTCCAAGAAGCCCCGCCCGAATTCGAAGATGGTGGCCAGGCCACCGTTGATAAGCTCGTGGAAATAAATCTAGGGACGGCAGATGAGCCCAGGCCGACATTCCTCAGTGCACTGCTAGAGCCAGCTGCCAGGGAACAGTATATACAGTTCTTGAAAGAATTTTGAGACTGCTTTGCATGGACATATGATGAAATGCCGGGACTGAGTTCTGATGTGACACAGCACCGGTTAGCAATAAACCTAGAGGCTAACCCTGTGAAGCAATCGCCCAGGAGAATGCACCCTGAGTTGATAAATCAAGTTAATAAAGAGGTCGACAAGCTGATTGATGTAGGCTTTGTTGAAGAAAATCAGTATACTACATGGCTAGCCAATATAGTGCCCGTAAAGAAGAAAAATGGGCAGATCAGAATATGTGTCGATTTCTGAGACCTTAACAAGGCTTGCCCGAAAGATGATTTCCCAGTGCCAATCACTGAAGTGATGATTGATGTGACTATTGGTCATGGAGCCCTGTCATTCATGGATGGGTCATCCGGATACAACCAAATCTGGATTGCTGAAGAAGACAGAGTGCACACTGCATTCCACACTCCGATGGGGATATTCCACTACAAAAGGATGCCGTTTGGCCTCAAGAATGCCGGCGCTACCTACCAAAGAGCTATGACAAAGATCTTTGGTGTTTTGCTCTTCAAGAAAGTAGAGTGCTACATTGATTATCTGGTAGTGAAAACCACCAGAAGAGAAGACCATTTGCAGGACCTGAGGATAGTATTCCAGAGGGTGCGCAAATATGAACTCAAGATGAATCCTATGAAATGCGCCTTTGGCGTGTCCAGCGGGAAGTTCCTCGGGTTTATTGTCCGGCATAGGGGCATTGAAATTGACCCATCCAAGATTAAGGCTATCTAGAAGCTCCCTCCACCAAGGAGTCTGCCCGAGCTAAGATCTCTGCAAGGGCGTTTGGCCTATATCCGACGATTTATATCGAATCTGTCAGGAAGATGCCACCCCTTTCACAAGCTCATGATGAAAGATGTACCGTTCCTCTGGGACGATGGATGTCAGGAAGCCTTTGAGAAGCTGAAAGAATATCTCAAGACCCCTCCAGTGCTGGGGGCACCAGTTAAGGGCAGGCCCTTGATACTGTATATCGCAGCCACACACTGTTCCCTGGGGGCAATGCTGGCACAGATAAATGAAGAAGGCAAAGAGCAAGCCTTGTACTACTTGAGTAGGAGGCTGATTAGAACTGAAGAGAGCTACAGCTACATAGAAAAGACATGCTTGGCACTAGTCTTTGCCGTCAAGAAACTCCGGCACTATATGTTGTCACATGAAGTCAGATTGATATCTGCAGCAGATCCGCTCAAATACATATTGACTCAGCCAGTACTGAAGGGCCGGTTGGGCAAATGGACAGTGATCCTGATGGAATTCGATATTACCTATACACCCCAGAGGGTGATAAAAGGACAGGCCGTGGCTGATTTCTTCGCAGAGCATCCTGTGCCGGAAAATGACATGCTAGGGACTGAGTTACCCGATGATGATATACTCGAAGCTTGCCAGGCTCGGCCAGTTATGTGGCAGCTATTCTTTAATGGAGCATCTAGAACAGAGATAGACTCCGATGGAAAGACCAAAATACTGGCCGGGGCTGGTATTGTGCTGAAGTCACCAGAAGGGGAGGTCGTGCATACTTCCTGTTCTATAAACAAGCCCTGCACCAATAATGAAGCTGAGTACGAAGCTCTGATAATTGGTCTGCATATCAGCCTCAACATGGGTATCCAGATGCTTCAGGTATTTAGGGATTCGATGTTGATAATAAAACAAATCCAAGGGGAGTTCGAAGTGCGGAAGCCAGAATTGAATCCCTACCACCAGAAAGCTGTGCGCCTTATCGCAAAATTCTATCATATTGGGCTCAAGCATGTGGGCTGTGGGCATAATGCCCAAGCTGATGCACTGGCAAAGCTGGCTAGCTCACTAGCAGTCCCACCAAATGAGACACTGAACATTGTTGTTATGAACCGGCGACAAGTCCCCAGCATGCTAGAAGGGTGCCCCGAAGAAAGCGAAGTTGCTACTGTCAGCACGGTACAGGCGTCTGATTGGAGACAACACTTACTGCAGTGGTTTCTGCACCAACAGCTGTCGTAGAAAAGAGAAGAAAAGATGAAACTTCTGAGAATCAAAGATTCTTATGAGTTCAGGAATGAAACTTTGTTCCGAATAATGGCAGATGCACGCAAGAAGATTCTACTCCGCTGCCTGTCCACTGAGGAAGCTTGGCAAGCAATGAAAGAAATACATGCCGGAACAGCAGGTGCCCACCAGGCTGGTCCCAAGATGAAGATAGAAATCAAGAAGCTGGGCTATTATTGGCCCACCATGTTTGAAGACTGCTGTAAATTCCCAAAGTCATGCCAGAAATGTCAGGAGCATGCTACCGTGCCTAGAAGGCCTCCTACGACTCTGCACCCTACAGTTCCTAGTTGGCCATTTGCACAATGGGGAACTGATGTAGTCGGGCCACTGCCGACTTCCTAGGCCGGACATAAGTACATATTGGCCATAACAGATTACTTCTCCCGATGGGCGGAGGCTGTAGCATTAAGAGAAGTGACTGGTGAGCTGGTCGCCAGATTCATCAAGCAGAATATTATCTTTCGGTTCGGGATCCCCAGCCGAATAATATCTGATAATGGAAGCCATTTCAGAAATCAGAAGGTCTATCGGCTTGCCGAGAAGTATAAAATCGAGTGGAGGACTTCCACTCCTTACAATCCACAAGCAAACGGGTTGGCGGAAGCTTTTAACAAGACTTTGTGCACCCTGCTGGCCAAGGTCGTCAGTTCCAACAAAAAGGACTGGGAAGAAAAAATGTATGAAGCTCTGTGGGCGTACCGCACCGTCTTCAAGACACCTACAGGATGCTCAACATACTCACTGGTATACGGCTCAGAGGCAGTGGTTCCGCTAGAGCTGGAAGTCCCGTCACTCAGAGTGGCAGTCCAATATGGCCTGGCCCTTGGCGAACAGACCAACGCAAAAAGAAGATTAGAGGAATTGGCTGAATTGGAAGGGAAGCGCCTCCAAGCTCAGAAGAATATCCAAATGTATCAGGCCCGCATGGCTAATGCATTTAACAAACTCGTAAGAGGACTAGAATTCAAGAAAGGTGACCTCGTCATGGTCAATAAGAAAGAAGTCATGGCGTCCAACCCAAAAGGGAAGCTGAATGCTAATTGGGAAGGTCCTTATGTGATACAGAGGGTCTACGAAGGAGGAGCCTACGTGGTTGTCAACCACCGAGGGGAAATTCAATTCTCACCGCTCAACGGAAGGCATCTAAAGCTGTATCATACAGCACAACTTACATTCCCCGAGTAATGGGGCAAGCTACCTCTTTCTTGGTCTAGTGGCACTCCGCCCTAGCCGAGCTACCCTTTCTTGGTCTACCGGCACTCCGCCCTAGCCGAGCTACCCTTTTCTTGGTCTAGTGGCACTCCGCCCTATCCGAGCTATCCTTTTCTTGGTCTACTGGCACTACGCCCTAGCCGAGCTACCCTTTTCTTGGTCTAGTGGCACTCCGCCCTAGCCGAGCTACCCTCTTGGTCTAGCGGCACTCCGCCCTAGCCGAGCTACCCTTTTTCTTGGTCTAGCGGCACTCCGCCCTGGCCGAACTACCCTTATCTTGATCTAGTGGCATTCCGACCTGTCACCCTCTAAAAAAAAGAGAGAATAAAAGAAAGTAAAAATGGGGTTAAAAATAGAGATACCCCACCAAACTTGCTTCTATATTAGGAACAAGTGCAAAAATGGCCCAAAACCCAGCTGTGGTGAAAACCCGAAAGGGCACTGCAGGCAATATCGGGTACCCCGCCACGTGAAAACTTGAAAGGGCGCGTGGGCAAAAGCAAGAGGGGGCTGGCTTCGGCGAAAACCCGAAAGGGCGCTTAAGCCAGTAATGTGGTAATTTAAAGTTCCCTTTTCACCCTTCCTAATAAAACTCCGGGAAGGACGATCATCATAAAGTCCCACCGAAAATCTTGTCCAACAATCTTTCGGCTCTTGTCATCATTAACAAGATCGGTCGGCTTACTCCTTTAACTTGGACCCTTCGTCCCTGTTAAGTAAATCTACCCCCTCCGGCAAACGGCTTCGTGCCTAAGCTGCTATCAGTCAGCATCAGTTCAGACCTTCCGTCTGGACTGCATGAAGAAATATCATCCTTCTTTGCGTTGGTGTCTACCCCACATCAACGGTAAAACTTATGTACACATTTCCCAGTGAACGGCCCCATGCTTGAGCTGCTACACAGCGACGTCACTCAGACCCTTCGTCCGAGTAGACGATGAAATCACTATCCTTTGCGTTGATGTCTATCCCATACCAACGATAAGATCCTCGTTCCCGGCAAACAGCTTCATACCAAAGTCACCGTCCACCAACTTCAGTTCGAACCTTCCGTCTGAATTGCATGATGAAGCCCTACTCTCCTTTGCGTTGATGTTCACCCCACATCAATGAATGGCACTCCACCCTCGATGAGCTCTATCCACCTTGGTCTAGCGGCACTCTGCCCTGACCAAGCTACCTCAAACTTGGTCTAGTGGCACTCCGCCTTGATCGAGCTACCTTTACCTTGGTTTAGTGGCACTCCGCCCTGGCAGAACTACCTTTACCTTGGTTTAGTGGCACTCCGCCCAGACCGAGCTACCCTCCCCTTGGTCCAGTGGCACTCCGCCCTGGCCGAGCTACTTATATCTTAGTCTAGAGGCACTCTGCTCTGATCGAGCTACCCTTATCTTGGTCTAGTGGTACTCCACCCTGATCGAGCTACCCACACCTCAGTTTAGCGGCACTCTGCCCTGGCCGAGCTCGCATATGAATAACATCGCCAATGCGTGTCCTACGCCCGAATCGGTTCAAATCTATCCTTTGCGTTAGCATTACCTTCTTTCTAACGAATAAGCCTTTTCTCGGCGCAAGGCCTTATGCCCTAGTCGACTCTCTCAATATCCTCCTCTTATACGAGTTCAAAAAAAAAAGATAAGAAATGGGGCTTAAAATAGAGGTGCCCCGCCGGACTTGTCCAAAACATCTTGGACAAGTGTAAAAAAATGGCAAACAACCCGGCTGTGGAGAAAATCCGAAAGGGCGCTACGGGCAAAATTGGGTACCCCGCCACGTGAAAACCCGAAAGAGCGCGTGGGCAAAAGCAAGAGGGGGCTGGTTCCGGTGAAAACCCGAAAGGGCGCTTGGGTCAGTAATGTGGTAACACAAAAAGTTCACTTCATGAATCTCCTTCGGAAGCACATCTACCGCATGTCCCACCGATGATGAAACCCCGTTGGTCATGGGACATATCGTCTTGATCAATGCTAAAGCCCATCTAGGAGTAGACCTTCCGTCAGTTCCGATGAAACCCTTCCACTTTCTGTCTGAGACCCACCACGGTAAAACCTATCCAGTTTAGATCTTACATCTTCATGGGAATCGACGTCGAGCATGTACTTTTTCTTTTACATTTATGTCCTTTTAGTTTGTGTTTATATCCTTGGGAAAGTATGTACTCAAATGTAAGGCTTTATAAGCCAATGAGTCATTCCCATGGATTGTGTGGGTTTTTGTGCAAATGGGTAATAGGTCCAGCTACGGGGCCCCCTCCCCTTCCCCATTGGTCCACCTCATCCATGTGGGGCTGGTCAACCATCCTAGGTGGCCATCTAGAAGGTTTGAATGCTAATTGACCACATGGGAGACAAAGGGGTTAAAATTTCAACGGTTGGCCACCTACCTTACCTACCTAGTCAAAGGAGTGCTCCATTCATATGTAATTTATTTTTTTTTGAGTTTTGACCATATGGGGGAAGAAAATGACTTATTTCCCATGAAATTATCAGCCCCCCACCCCTTGCCATTTTCTATATAAGCCTATGTATAGTGTCATTAGAGATTAATGAAGAAATGAAGAGAAAATTGTTGGAAAATCAAGAGTGTTCTTGAGCCCCTCCTCTCTCCCCCTGGTTTCCTCTTCCCCAACCCCAGATCTAGAGTGTATTCCCCTTCTATCATCCCCTCTCAACCTCCGGTGATCATTTGTGCCGCCGCCGCTGCCGTTCGTGCCGCCTTCGAGCCGCCACGGGATCATCTTCGATTTTCTGTCCTGCTGGACAGAGGTGCAGTTCGTGAATTCTTGAACCCAGCCATGAGCTCAGATCGATTTGAAATTTTGAGAGTTGGTTCCTATCTTCTATCCCATTCTCCAAAAAAAAATCCAGATTCAAAAGCCACCGTTTAATATCTTTACAATTTCGTTCAACTCTCAATCTCAGATCTGTTCTGTCACTGTCTATAGGGACAGTAGCCCTGATTTTCATGTCTTAGGTCCACCTTTTGATTTATTTTGGTTCGCCCAATTTTACTGGAGGTTACACCCATCCATCCCTTCATCCAAAATGTTTCTCAATTTTTGGTTCGTCCATTTCATATTTTCTAAAAATCGTTCTCAGTCCCAGCTACAGTTCTGTCCCCCTGATCCCAGATCTGACCTTTGTCCACTAAACAAATCACAAAACATCATAGATACATCCAAACGGGTCCAAACCAATTTTACTGTCTTCCCAACTCAATTTCCCACAACTTTTCTGAAGAACACAACCCCAGATTCGAACGTCTACCTCACGGTCAAAGGCAATCCACAGTCAAGTTCTCTACAAGTTTGAGTCTTCGGTTACAGAACAACAGAAGATTGAAAATTCCATAAGTCAAGATCCGAGCAGATTCAGGCCATATATTAAGGCCTGGGTTGAAGAACTTCAAGATAGCTTTCCAACGGCGCTGGTCTCGTGTCGATCCGACATCAGGGCTGATCGCAGTGCCCATTCTCGCCGGAGCGCGCGCCAAAATATAGAACCGGCAGATTTTCGATCGGGTTTTCTGACCGGTGCCGAACGGAGCCGCCGGGCCTCCGGCCGGTGAACCAGCGTGCCGCCATCCCAAGGAGCGACCCTCCGGGCATCCACCACTACAGCGGTGCCACTGGGTCCCACACGGCCCCTCCGGACAGCACGTGGGCCCCACCGTCACGTGTTCGGGTGTTACCGAATCAATGCGAGAAGCCGCCCGTCAACCCGAATTCGGTCCTCCCGGACCCCATTGTGTAGCCCTTTACCTCTTTACGTGGAGTGGGCAGCGAGTTGCATTTCTGTAATATCCGTGTATAATTGTTCCGGGAGTACGACTTCGGCCGGGTCCGTCTTCCCCACGCCGAGCGCGTGGAGGTATCGTCTTCGCTCCTACACTTGGCATTTCGCTTATTTCATATATGCTTGTTTATGCCGCTGCTAGAGAGCATGTGTAGGGGTAATTAGCTCGCTTTCTATTTATATCACCGCTGCTGCGGGAGATAGCGTTACCGTCCCGTGACCCGATCCGGGCACAAGTGAGAGCCGACCACCCTAGCTCACAGCCGGTTTCTCAACCGTGCACATCCGACGCTTCCCTCGTTAAGGGGCAGTCACGAGCTTGTCGTGTCCGTGGTCTCATCCCGCATCAATTTGGTATCAGAGCGAGTTTGAGTCTAGGGTGTCAAAAAAAAAGTGTCATTCATTTGTCATTTACGTCTAAGTCGTGTTTAGGGTCATCATTGTTTTAAAACACACAAAAAAAGTGTCTTTTTGCATTTACATCCCTTTACTCGGTATATCAAAAGGTGTTATCCGAACGTTAGGCTACGCCTATCGGGAAGGCCGCACACTTGCGCGAGTGACCTTCGGGTCAATTATCTCCGCCACGTACCAAGTCTTGGTTTACGTCCAGGGTCCTTAGTGTGCATGCATTCCAACTTTGCATTACTTAGGGTCGTGTCTAGTGTCTTGCCCAAATGGCCTTGCATATCTATTCCTAGGGATCCATTCCCGTATTTTGGGCAACTATGGTCCACCCATGTCGACCCGTCCAAGGTGATAGGTCCGTGTTCAGGTACATTCGGGCATATCATAAGTATTGGTTGGAACATGGCTTGGGAGAGGAGAGCAACACGGCCGCATTTCAGTTCCGGAGAGGTTTGCGTCTTCACTTCCAATTGGAATGTCTTATCCGTAATGCATTCTCTCTAGCGGAATCCTATACGGTCGCTCTAGTGGTCGAACCATTTGAGTCACACTTCTCTCGGTATGGTGGCTTTCGACAAGCATCCACCTCCCAGCCGCCTACACCATGGCCTTCACCACTCGAGAGAGTTCCAATGTCATCCATCTCTATTTCCGAATTTGATTCGGAATCCTCTCATTTGGAACCACCAAGGCCCGAGCCACCCGTTTTTCTAACGGGTACGCTTTTCATAGCCGAGCCGCTTCTTAGTTGGCTCAAGGATGGCTTGGTCCCACCTCCCTTCCCATCAAAGGACCCCACACTACCACTAGTGTCAAGCAACTCATTTCATACCACCTTCCGGTCTCGTCACTATGTGGACACATTGGACGACCTTCTTAAAGGGTTAGACCGGCAGTTGACCTTTACACATTTATTGGCCAGAGGCTTCGACCAACCCGCTAGTCTTAGCTTCACCCATCTGGCCTATGGGTCCATTACCTCCGAGTGCACCATGGGTTATGTCACCACGGAGATCCTCTTACTCCTTCCCTTACCGGCCGAGCCCGAATCCATACCCTTTTGTCCGAGGGAGGAATCATACTCCTTGCTTACGGTCCCCGTCCCACCCATCACAATGCAAGAAGGTGACTATCCACACCTTCAAAACTTCTACACGTGGGACCGTGACTTGGGGGAGCCCACCACAAGGGGTCATACCTTCTTCGATCCCTTTGACCCATTTCTTAGTGGACCCCATGACCCACCTTATATAGTTCATTTCTTCAAGGGAGTCCACTATCACACTCCTACCCCACGGGTCGGGTCATTTACACCCACCAAGCCCGTCCACGATACAACAACATTCGGCCCTCCGAGCCCTCTCAAGTCCCCCAAATCTAAAGGGCCGTCCATGCATGACTGGGTCATACTTGGATGTTTAGGTGTTCCCCATACCACCCATCTCCGGTTACATAACATGCATGCATGGCACACATTCGGGTGTCCTGGTCCGCCGTCACCTATGTACGGGTCGGACTAACAATAGGTGTGTCTAGAGTCATGCATGAGTCGGTTTCTTATTTGTGTGGTTTGTTTGGTTTGTGTGTCGTTTGTTTGTCTGCATGCGTCTTGTGCAAGCTCGTTGTCATTCTCTTATGAGTAAGAGGCGAGTGGACTCACTTGATGAGTATGGGATCGGTTCCACATCTATACCCGGATCAGTCACCTATAGGGACTCAACGGTGATTCTTAGTGAGTCTTCGAGCTGTTTTCTTCCCTTTTGAGAGTGCCCCTTCGGAGTGACCACCTTTAGCCCATAGTAGTCCGCGCATATCGAGTATATATGGAATGAGCAGGTGCCAATCACTTGGAGTGGAGCATACCCGCGCTACTTGGCACGGTGACGGATCCGCCGGAGTACTCGAGCATCCATACCCCTACTCGACGGGGTCGAGTTCCTCCCACCCGGGAAGAGTTGATGGGAATCGACGTCGAGCATGTACTTTTTCTTTTGCATTTATGTCTTTTTAGTTTGTGTTTATATCCTTGGGAAAGTATGTACGCAAATGTAAGGCTTTATAAGCCAATGAGTCATTCCCATGGATTGTGTGAGTTTTTGTGCAAATGGGTAGTAGGTCCAGCTAGGGGGCCCCCTCCCCTTCTCCATTGGTCCACCTCATCCATGTGGGGCTGGTCAACCATCCTAGGTGGCCATCTAGAAAGTTTGAATGCTAATGGACCACATGGGAGACAAAGGGGTTAAAATTTCAAAGGTTGGCCACCTACCTTACCTACCTAGTCAAAGGAGTGCTCCATTCATATGTAATTTATTTTTTTTGAGTTTTGACCATATGGGGGAAGAAAATGACTTATTTCCCATGAAATTATCAGCCCCCCACCCCTTGCCATTTTCTATATAAGCCTATGTATAGTGTCATTAGAGATTAATGAAGAAATGAAGAGAAAATTGTTGGAAAATCAAGAGTGTTCTTGAGCCCCTCCTCTCTCCCCCTGGTTTCCTCTTCCCCAACCCCATATCTAGAGTGTATTCCCCTTCTATCATCCCCTCTCAACCTCCGTGATCGTTTGTGCCGCCGTCGCCGCCGTTCGTGCCGCCTTCGAGTCGCCACGGGATCATCTTAGATTTTCTGTCTTGCTGGATAGAGGTGCAGTTCGTGAATTCCTGAAGCCAGCCATGAGCTCAGATCGATTTGAAAATTTTAGGGTTGGTTCCTATCTTCTAGCCCATTCTCCACAAAAAAATCCAGGTTCAAAAGCCACCGTTTCATATCTTTACCATTTCTTTCAACTCTCAATCTCAGATCTGTTCTGTCACTATCTATAGTGACAGTAGCCCTGATTTTCATGTCTTAGGTCCACCTTTTGATTTATTTTGGTTCGCCCAATTTTACTGGAGGTTACACCCATCCATCCCTTCATCCAAACTTTTTTCTCAATGTTTGGTTCGTCCATTTCATATTTTCTAAAAATCATTCTCAGTCCCAGCTACAGTTCTGTCCCCCTGATCCCAGATCCGACCTTCGTCCACTAAACAAATCACAGAAACTCATAGATACATCCAAACGGGTCCAAACTAATGTTTCTGTATTCCCAACTCAATGTCCCACAATTTTACTGAAGCACACAACCCCAGATGCGAACGTCTACCTCGTGGTCAAAGGCAATCCACAGTCAAGTTCTCTGCAAGTCTGAGTCTTCGGTTACTGTACAACAGAAGATTGAAAATTCCATAAGTCAAGATTCAAGTAGATCCAGGCCAGATCTTTAGGCCTAGGTTGAAGAACTTCAAGCTAGCTTTCCAACGGCGCCTGTCTCGTGTCTATCCGACATCGGGGCTGATCGCAGCGCCTATTCTCGCCGGAGCGCGCGCTGAAAGACAGAACCGGCAGATTTTCGATCGGGTTTTTCGACCGGTGCCGAACAGAGCCGCCGGGCCTCCGGCCGGCGAACTAGCGTGCCGCCATCCCAAGGAGCGATCCTCCGGGCATCCACCACTACAGCGGTGCCATCGGGTCCCACACGGCCCCTCCGGACATCACGTGGGCCCCACCGTCACGTGTTCGGGTGTTACCGAATCAATGCGAGAAGCCGCCCGTCAACCCGAATTCGGTCCTCCCGGACCCCATTGTGTAGCCCTTTACCTCCCTGCGTGGAGTGGGCAGCGAGTTGCATTTCTGTAGTATCCGTGTATAATTGTTCGGGGAGTACGACTTCGGCCGGGTCCGTCTTCCCCACGCCGAGCGCGTGGAGGTATCGTCTTCGCTCCTACACTTGGCATTTCGCTTATTTCATATATGCTTGTTTATGTCGCTGCTAGAGAGCATGTGTAGGGGTAATTAGCTCACTTTCTATTTATATCACCGCTGCTGCGAGAGAGAGAGTTACCATCCCGTGACCCGATCCGGGCACAAGTGAGAGCCGACCACCCTAGCTCACAGCCGGTTTCTCAACCGCGCACATCCGACGCTTCCCTCGTTAAGGGGCAGTCACGAGCTTGTCGTGTCTGTGGTCTCGTCCCGCATCACATCTGTTTCTGATGAAACCTATCATATGTCCCACCGTGATAAAACCTGCTATTGATCGATTGGCACACCGCCCGATCAATGATGAAACCTGTCCGGTTTAGACGTTACATCTATCCCGATGAAACCTATGAAATCCTTGCATTGGTATGAACCCAATACCGATGATGAAACCTGCTATTGATCGATTGGCACATTGCCAGATCAACGATGAAACCTATCCAGTTTAGACCTTACGTCTATCCCGATGAAACCTACGGAACTCCTTGCATTGGTATAAACCCAATACCGGTGATGAAATCAGCTACTGATAGAGCGGCACACTGTCTGATCGATGTTGAAACCCATCCGGAGTAGACTTTCCATCTGCTCTGATGAAGATGCTACCCACATTCTCAAAGTCAATCTGGACCTTTTGTCTGGATGGATGATGAAATCCTATTCCCTTGCGTTGATGGTAATCCCCACATCAATGATGCAGCCAGGCTCCCGGCAAACGGCTTCGCGCCTAAGCCGCAAAACACACTCAAGTCGACCCAAGCTTTCCGCTTAGGTGGACGATGAAACCATATGCCCCTTGCATTGGTGTTGGCACCCACATCAATGATGATACATACACAAGCTTAGCACATGGATTACAAAGCCAAAGTCAAAAAAAAAAGAGAGACAAAATGGGGGCTAAAAATAGAGATGCCCCGCCAGACTTGTTCAGGCATTCTGAACAAGGGCAAAAATGGCCAAAACCCAGCTGTGGTGAAAACCCGAAAGAGCACTGCAGGCAAAATCGGGTACCCCGCCACGTGAAAACGCGAAAGGGCGGGTGGGCAAAAGTAAGAGGGGGCTGGCTCCGGCGAAAACTCGAAAGGGCGCTTGGGTTAGTAATGTGGTAATTTAAAAAGTTCCATGCCAATGACATGCTACCTTCTTCTCCTACCATTTACAAGAACCTTCCATTTCTCGCTCGGCATCTTGCCCGATTAGCAATAAAACCCTTGCAAGATAGACCTTACATCTATCCTGATAAAGTCTTCATGCCCCTTTCAAAAGTCCCACCGACGATAAAACCCATCACCACTCTTATGAAACCAGCTATTGATCGACCAGCACCTTGCCCGATCAATGATGAAACCCTATCCAGTTTGGACCTTACGTCCATTTTGATGAAACTTATGAAATTCCTTTGCATCGATATAAACCCAATATCGATGATGAAATCAACCGTTGATCGACCGACATCTCGCCTGATCAATGATAAAACCCTACCCAGTCTAGACCTTACGTCTATTCTGATGAAACCTATGAAACTTTTTTGCATCGATATAAACCCAATATCGATGATGAAACCAGCTATTGATCGACCGACACCTCGCCCGATCAATGATGAGACCCTACCCAGTCTAGACCTTACCTCTATTCTGATGAAACCTATGAAACTTCTTTGCATTGGTATAAACCCAATATCGATGATGAAACTAGCTATGGATCGACCGGCACCCCGCCCGATCAATGATGAAACCCTATCCAGTTCAGACCTTACATCTGTCCTAATGAAAACCACGCACCCTTCAATGTCCTACCTGAGGTAACATCTGTCTAGTTTAGACCTTACGTCTATTCTGATGAAACCTATAAAACTTCTTTGCATCAATATAAGCCCAATATTGATGCTGAAATCATGCACTGGTCGATTGGCACACTGCCCCAACTGGCTCTGAAACCTACCCGGGATGGACCATTCGCCTGTTCCAGATGATGCTCTAGGCCTCTTCATTCACATTCCCGCAAACCATCTCCCTTGCGGCACATATGGCCAAATAAGACGTTTTCTACTACCAACAGAGTTTGGTTTAACCACACACCCCCCGGATGCCGTCACGCGGTGGAGCGAGTTCCCCATCCTTTCTATGAAGGGGTGGACGCTCTCCTGCCAAATATGGGCCATTCACAGGAGGGACTGCTAGAACCACTACCCCACATCCCAAAGTGATGAAACCACATGGAAAAGACGATGGATACACATGAAGCCGAAGATTCCTTTTCATTAAAAGAGGAGTACACAAAGGGCCCCGACGGGACATTGTATCATAAAAGAAGACAAAAAAAAGAGAGAAAAAGAAGAGATAATTCAAGGCTGCCGGAAGATATCTTCAAAGGCCAAAAGACCTACATGAGGAGCAGTGATGGGGCATCAAAGGCGATTTCCATACACGGGTGAAGTGTATTTGTGTGTTATGGCTTGTATAAGATTGTAATTGTGTAATTTCTTTCTTTTGGGCTCCTTGTAAGGCTTATATCAAGCCAATGGGCCATTTGTTATGTCAAGTCCATTACTAGGTTACCTTAGTAGAGTCCATTAGGAGTGATTATCATATTGGACCTTAAGCCACCCTTATGGACCATAAGAGCCATTTAAGGCCCAATTGGGCCACTCCCTCTCATGGGCTATCTAGATGGGAGAACCCATGGACCAAGCATGGGTGTGGATTGAGTTGGCTAGCCTTGGACCAGCCTAGGCCCAAGAGAGGCCCATGAAGGGGGCGCCCCCTCTTTTGGCCTTATTAGGCTAGTTAGGTGGTGTTTGAATGGATCTAGTCCAAGGTTGAATAAGTATGGTCAAATTAGATTAAAACTAATGTATTAAATGTGTGATTCACATTATATCCCAGCCCTTCAATCCTAATCCCTAGATCCAAGGGTTGAGGTTGAGTTTGGTTGGCATCCTATATAAGGTTGTATTTTTCATATTGAAGCAATTAATGAAGAGAAAAAAGGCATTTGCCCCCAATTGGATCTTGCACCCCTCCCCTCTCTCACCCTGGTTCCTCCACCTCCAGCCCCCTTTCTAAAGTGTAATCACTTCCCCCTTGATCCCCCCCAGCATCTGAAGCAACTCCGGTGATCGCCGCCGCCATCGTCTCGCCGCCGACGCGTCGTCACCAACGGTTTCGGTGTTCTGTCCACTCAGGACAGACCCTTCTTCTCCGAATTCCTGCTATCACTCCCTTCATCTTCTGAAGCTCAAAATTTCAGAGTTGGTTCCCCTCTAGAACCCTTATCTCCACACAAAAAATCACATCAAAATTCATCCTTTAGCTATTTTTTGATTTTGGTCCAAGTCCAAGTTCCAGATCTGTCCTGGTTCTGTTTACTGTTCATCAGCTCTGAGTTTACCCCATTCGAACCATCTTTTGATTTTTTTTGGGTCACCCAAATTTATTGGGAGTTCTGTCCACATCCCTCTACCACCAGGAATTTTCTTAATTTTTGGTTCACCCTCCAAGTATTTTACAAAATTCTTCCAAGTTCCTAAGAACAGTCTGCCTACAGTTTCCCAGATCCGACCCAGGTCTAGTAAAGAAATCCCAGAAAATCCATTTCGTCTCCAATCAGAAAAACAAAAATAGTCCCGGATTCCTCTCTCAGAGACCTTAAACGTTGCTGAAGAAATCATTGCCAGATTCGGAGGTCTTCTCCCCGGTCAACGTCGATCTTCAAAAAAGTCAGAACCTGCCCCTGCAGTTCTGGCCAGATTCCAGCAAGCTTTTAAAATACATGATCAGAAATACAGATCTGATTATTTTTTCTGAAGATCTCTACGTCGAAGTATTTTGAGTCCTCTTTCCAACGGCTCTAATTTCGTCGCGTTCCGACGACGGGGCTGATCGCAGCAGCAGTTTCCTCCAAGTCGCGCGCCTGCAAACGGAAGTTCAGGTTTGTGGCCGAGTTCCCCGCGAGCGTCGTCCGAGGGCCGCCCGGCGTCCGGTGGTCGTTCCAGCAGCTCGCCGTCCCAGGGGAACGCTTCCCAAATGTCTCAACAACAGAGGAGTCATCAGGCCCCACACGACCCCTCCGGTCAGCACGTGGGCCCCCACTAACACGAGTACGCGTGAAGCCAAAGCATCACCCGGAACCGCCCGTCAACCCGAAACTGGTCCTCCCGGGCCCGCTTGTGTCGCCCTTTACCTCCCTGCGTGGAGTGGGCTTAGTTGCATTGCTGTAACCATAATGTATTAAGTTCCCGGGAGTACGAGCTTCGGCCGGGTGCCATCTTCGCCACTCCGAGAGCGTGGAGGTATCGCCTTCACCCTTACATTTGGCATTAGCTTAATTCTTTATATGCTTTATATGCCGCTGCTAGAGAGCATGTGTAGGGATACCTAGCTCGCCTTCAATTTATAATATCACTGCTGCGAGAGAGAGCGAAGCCGTCCCGTGACCCGATCCGGGCGCAAAAGAGAGCCGACCACCCTAGCTCATTGCCGGTTTCTCAACCGCGCACATCCGACGCTTCCCTCATTAAGGGACGATCGCGAGCTTGTCGTGTCCGTGGTCCCGTCCCGCATCAATTTGGTATCAGAGCAAGTTGAGTCTAGGTGTCAAAAAGAAAAAAAAAGTGTCATTCATTAGTCATTTACATCGAGTCATTAGTCAGTTTAAGTCGAGTCTAGGATCATCATATTTTCAAAACAACAAAAAGAGTCGTTTTTGGGTCGCATACATCCCTTTACTCGGTATATAAAAAGGTGTTGTCCGACCGTTAGGTTACGCCTATCGGGAAGGCCGCACACTTGTGCGAGTGACCTTCGGGTCGATTGTCTCCGCCGCGTACCGAGTTTTGGTTAAGTCTAGGTGCATCATTTTGCATTAGTGTGTTTTGCTTTAGTCGGTGTCTTCTAGTCGGTGTGTTTGCATGCCCACTCGTCGGGGTACTCAGTACTCACCCCCACCCCCACCTATGGCCAACCCACGGGATACCTCGGGAGACTTCCACTCCCTACAAGAGGCGATGATGGCCATTATGGCTAGGTTGGACCAATCCGATGCTAACTTTCGGACCTTCTCCGAGAATATGGATGGTCGCCTTAGGGCCATGGAGGGACGCATGGAGAACTCCGATAGGTCGGTCCAAGACCTCGTTGGGCGGTTAGATAGGATGTCACACGGGGACCCTCTTGGGGCAGCCCAAGGTCCACCCGCACCTCCTCCCGCGGGGGCCCAAGTCCAACCCGCTCCCATGGCCCAAGTCCAGGCCGCGGCCCAAAACCAGCCACCACTGGTTCCTCCACCCGCCCCTCCTCGGGTTCCCCAACTACCACACCGTGACCTTGGTCTCGAGGACTATGGGTCCGACAATGCCTACGAGGGGTATGGTCAACGCCGTCGTGGTTTTCAGCCACAACTAGATGAGGATGATGATCGGGTCCTTAAGACCGTGCGAGCGGATCCTCCCGCTTTTTACGGGTCTTTGGATCCGAAAGTCTACCTAGATTGGGAGTTTGGCATGGACCGTTATTTTGAATGGTATGATATGTCGGAGCGTCGAAGGGTCCGATTTGCCACCATGAAACTTATGGGGCAGGCACAAACTTATTGGAAGAATGTGGAGAGCCTGCTACTTCAGCGGCTAGAACCCCCGATCGACACATGGACCGAGATGAAGAATAAACTTCGGCAAAAGTACCTTCCTCCCACATACCGCCAGCGACTCATCGATAGATGGCAAAGTCTTAGCCAGGGAGACCGGTCCGTCTCCGAATACATCGCGCAGTTTGATGAGTACTTTCTACGATGTGGTGTCACGGAGGAGAGTACCATGCCCGTGTCCCGCTTTCGACGTGGTTTGCGGCCACACTACCAGTATGAGCTTTTCCGCCGCAATGCCAAGACGTTGGAAGAGGCATACCAGGTTGCTCTCGAGATGGAGCAATTTGAGGGAGAATTCGAGTCTAGCCATCGGTTGGGCCCCACCCCTCTCCGTAGTACCGAGCCCCGTCACTCTATAGGCCCACATCAGCGGCCTCCCATGGCTCGACCTCAGGAGCCCACCCGTCAGGAGCACTTCGCTCCACGGCCTCGCCCTCCTCCACCCCAGGATCTATTTCCATCCCAACCACCGGCACCCTTTGCCCGTCCCCCAGCTCCTATAGCCCGTCCTATGGCACCGGCACCCCCTCCACTCTTGTCCAAGGCACCTACATCTCCCCCATTGTTGCCTACACCCCCTACCCGGCGGGATGATAAGGGTAAGGCCCCTCTTATCGGGGAGAGTAGTCGATCGCGAATACAATGTTTCCACTGTCACGGGTACGGCCACATTGCTAGTGAGTGTCCCGCTCGCACCACCCTAGCCTTAGGTGTTGGCGGATCCGCACCTCCCGAGCTTGAGCATGTCGATTACGAGGCCGATGAGGCACTGGCCGATGAATACTATGCCATGGGGGAAGAGCTGGGCGACCCTTCGGCCGCCCAGGATGTCGCCACCTAGGGGGTTTGATGCTACCACCTTAGTCTAGAGTCATGCATGAGTCGGTGTGTTTTCTTTGTGTGGTTTGTTTGTGTGGTGTGTTTTGAGTCGATTATTTGTGTGATTTTCATTCGTGTGTCAGTGCATGGTGAGTCTGCATGTGTCTTGTGCAAGCTCGTGTCGTTCTCCTATGAGTGTGAAGCGAGTCGACTCACTTGATGAGTATGGGATCGGTTTTACTTCTATATCCGGATCAGTCACCTATAGGGACTCAGCGGTGATTCCTAGTGAGTCTTCGAGCTGTTTCCTTCCTTTGAGAGTGCCCCTTCGGAGTGACCACCTTTAGCCATAGCAGTACGCATATCGAGTATATATGGAATGAGCAGGTTCCGATCACTTGGAGTGAAGCATACCCGCGCTACTTAGCACGGTGACGGATCCGCCGGAGGACCGGAGCAGCCATACCCCTACTCGACGGGGTCGAGTTCCTCCCACCCGGGGAGAATTGATGGGGCATCAAAGGCGATTTCCATACACGGGTGAAGTGTATTTGTGTGTTATGGCTTGTATAAGATTGTAATTGTGTAATTTCTTTCTTTTGGGCTCCTTGTAAGGCTTATATCAAGCCAATGGGCCATTTGTTATGTCAAGTCCATTACTAGGTTACCTTAGTAGAGTCCATTAGGAGTGATTATCATATTGGACCTTAAGCCACCCTTATGGACCATAAGAGCCATTTAAGGCCCAATTGGGCCACTCCCTCTCATGGGCTATCTAGATGGGAGAACCCATGGACCAAGCATGGGTGTGGATTGAGTTGGCTGGCCTTGGACCAGCCTAGGCCCAAGAGAGGCCCATGAAGGGGGTGCCCCCTCTTTTGGCCTTATTAGGCTAGTTAGGTGGTGTTTGAATGGATCTAGTCCAAGGTTGAATAAGTATGGTCAAATTAGATTAAAACTAATGTATTAAATGTGTGATTCACATTATATCCCAGCCCTTCAATCCTAACCCCTAGATCCAAGGGTTGAGGTTGAGTTTGGTTGGCATCCTATATAAGGTTGTATTTTTCATATTGAAGCAATTAATGAAGAGAAAAAAGGCATTTGCCCCCAATTGGATCTTGCACCCCTCCCCTCTCTCTCCCTGGTTCCTCCACCTCCAGCCCCCTTTCTAGAGTGTAATCCTTCCCCCTTGATCCCCTCCAGCATCTGAAGCAACTCCGGTGATCGCCGCCGCCATCGTCTCGCCGCCGACGCGTCGTCGCCAACGGTTTCGGTGTTCTGTCCACTCAGGACAGACCCTTCTTCTCCGAATTCCTGCTATCACTCCCTTCATCTTCTGAAGCTCAAAATTTCAGGGTTGGTTCCCCTCTAGAACCCTTATCTCCACAAAAAAAATCACATCAAAATTCATCCTTTAGCTATTTTTTGATTTTCTTCCAAGTCTAAGTTCCAGATCTGTCCTGGTTCTATTTACTGTTCATCAGCTCTGAGTTTACCCCATTCGAACCATCTTTTGATTTTTGTTGGGTCACCCAAATTTATTGGGAGTTCTGTCCACATCCCTCTACCACCAGGAATTTTCTTAATTTTTGGTTCACCCTCCAAGTATTTTACAAAATTCGTCCAAGTTCCCAAGAACAGTCTGCCTACAGTTTCCCAGATCCGACCCAGGTCTAGTAAAGAAATCCCAGAAAATCCATTTCGTCTCCAATCAGAAAAACAAAAATAGTCCCGGATTCCTCTCTCAAGAAGAAATCATTGCCAGATTCGGAGGTCTTCTCCCCGGTCAACGTCGATCTTCAGAAAAGTCAGAACCTGCCCCTGCAGTTCTGGCCAGATTCCAGCAAGCTTGTAAAATACATGATCAGAAATACAGATCTGATTATTTTTTCTGAAGATCCCTACGTCGAAGTATTTTGAGTCCTCTTTCCAACGGCGCTAATTTCGTCGCGTTCCGACGACGGGGCTGATCGCAGCAGCAGTTTCCTCCAAGTCGCGCGCCTGCAAACAGAAGTTCAGGTTTGTGGCCGAGTTCCCCGCGAGCGTCGTCCGAGGGCCGCCCGGCGTCCGGTGGTCGTTCCAGCAGCTCGCCGTCCCAGGGGAAGGCTTCCCACGTGTCTCAACAACAGAGGAGTCATCAGGCCCCACACGACCCCTCCGGTCAGCACGTGGGCCCCCACTAACACGAGTACGCGTGAAGCCGAAGCATCACCCGGAACGGCCCGTCAACCCGAAACTGGTCCTCCCGGGCCCGCTTGTGTTGCCCTTTACCTCCCTGCGTGGAGTGGGCTTAGTTGCATTGCTGTAACCATAATGTATTAAGTTCTCGGGAGTACGAGCTTCGGCCGGGTGCCATCTTCACCACGCCGAGAGCGTGGAGGTATCGCCTTCACCCTTACATTTGGCATTAGCTTAATTCTTTATATGCTTTATATGCCGCTGCTAGAGAGCATGTGTAGGGATACCTAGCTCGCCTTCAATTTATAATATCACTGCTGCGAGAGAGAGCGAAGCCGTCCCGTGACCCGATCCGGGCGCAAAAGAGAGCCGACCACCCTAGCTCATTGCCGGTTTCTCAACCGCGCACATCCGACGCTTCCCTCGTTAAGGGACGATCGCGAGCTTGTCGTGTCCGTGGCCCCGTCCCGCATCAAGCGACTCCCAGCTCATAAAGGCGTGTCTCCTCCTCTTGAAGCCTCACGGACGTACCCTGGAGAGACATCACCCGTCCCTCCAACAAGGCCACCTCCTCGGTGGACTACGGCCGAATGAAGGATAATTGTTGCAACTCGGCTCGAAATCTGGCGAGTTCCACTTCCAGAATGGCTACCCGGTCCTGGACAGCTTCCTCCCGCTGAACAACACTCTGTAGCGCGGCCCGACGTTCATCAAGTGCAAGCGTTAGCTTCTCCAGCTCAGATTTACACTCTGACCTCTGCAATTTCAGTGCCGTCAGCCTATCGGCCATGGTCCGTGCTAGGAAGTCTCTCCGATGCACGAATTTCAGCAAAAGCAGGACCCACTGAGCCCATATGTCCAAAGGGCAGCCCATGGCTTGCAGGCCAGCGGTGAAGCGATTGGCAATTTCCTTCAGTTGCGGATATGTCAAGCTAGGCTGGGATTCCACTAACTGGCGTAGCATGTCCAAATGTTGCCAGACGAAGCTTTCAGAAGAAGCAAAGCCAAAGGAGGCAGATGAGACGACCTCAAAAGTCACCTCGCCGTCAATATCTGCCCACAGTGCAATATCCGACTGAGAGGACGAAGATGGCAGATCTGTTGAAACAATGGACTGGTCTCTCTCCACGCTTTCCTGCGAAATTAAGGACTCCTCCGCTATCGCCGTCTCGGGAGCTATGGCCTGAGCACCCACAGGTAGAGGGTCAATGAATGCTGGAACTGTCTCTTCATGGGTCTCCTGAGCAGGGGCTTCATCTCTAGCTGCTCCATCTAGCAATGGGAACGAAGGTGCTCCAGCTGGGAGAGGCAGAAATCTGGTCTCCGTAGCCACTATGGCAGGGACCGCTGACTCGGGAGCAATGGACATTACTGCGGCCGGTATGAAAGCAAAGCTTCTGGCCAGGTTCGACTCAGTCCTAAAATCTGAGGCCCTGACAGAGACGGAACTTTCTCCTGAGGCCCCCAAGTCCAATGATGTTAAGTTAGTTGAAGATTGTATCCTCACTGGCACATGGTGAATAACCTCAGAAATTCCCATGCAGGTTAAAGGTAAAGCGGGGATAATGGCCAAGTCTGCGGATGAAATAGCCATAGAAGCTACGGCCGCATCTGAGCTGGTGATGACAGGGTCCTGAGGACAAAGCAGAATGACCTTCAGTAATGAATGAAAGAAAATAAATAGAACAGCAAACAAAAAGTGAAGCTTACCTTCAAGGCGAGATCTATACCCTCGAAATGAGACAAAAGGGGAGAAAGCTCCATAGTTGAAGCAGCAAACGGAGGGGTTATGTCAACCTCGGTGTCGAGCCCGATAAACTCCTCTTGAAATTCCTCCTCAGAAGATAACACCAGCAGCTTGGGAGGCTGTAAAGGTGGAAGACCCTTTGCAAATATGGGCAAGGCTTCTGATTTAAAAACTTCCTCCTCACTGCCACTGAAATTAACTTCCTCCGCATTATCAGAGACGGTCTCGGAGCTGCCCGAGGATATCTCCACACTAGCTATATGCTGCGGGGTCGCCTCTAGAGCATGCTGGGATGTAGACCGGGTGATTATGCGTCTGGCCGGAATAACGCTCCATTTTGTTTGAGTCCCGTGACCCTCCTACGGTTGAGGCGACTCTCCCGCCGCTATCATGGCCTCAGTCTGCTCCCTGACTGCCACCTCAACAAAAGGGGACCTCTAAGGGATATAACAGAAAAACAAGGGAAGTATAAAGAAAAAGATGGGAAAGCACATTTACCCTCCGCCTCGCCAGCCAGGGTAGGAGAAGGCAGCCTCGTGTCCCTTTCCACAGGCACTGCAACCTGCTCCTGGGCTGTATCAGATAAAGAGAAGCTCAGCCTCGAAGAACTCCTTAAAAGATCAATCAGAAGACAAAGAAGATTGCATCTACAAGCTATTACCGCCACTCTCGACAGATTCCTGGACGGCCTCCCTCTGAGACCTGAACTCGTCAAATGAGGGGATGTCTGGAAGAGGGGTTCCGGCATCCGTCACAACCGGAGCTGATTGTTGGACCCGAACAACCTTGGCCCTCTTGGCCTTGGCAACTGCAGCTTTCACCACAGAAGGCTTCCTCTTCTTGCCCGGAGGCAAGGGAGTGGTCGTAGGTGCCGCGGCAGGAATTTCAAAGTAGGTAGGCTTCTCAGCTTGAGCAATAAGCTTCCTGTAAAGCCCCTGCCGCTTTATGTCCGGTCTATCTGTGCAAGACACCAGAAAGGCAGCCATAGTCGACAGATGCAAAGCATAATAATAAAAAAAATGCCATGATCGGACAGGAAGAGTCATACCTGCTGGGCCATCATAAAATGTGGAAAGCGGCCAATACAGGTAAGCCACCTCCTTCGATCGGGAAGCAGCCTCCTTCACTAGCCAGCATACGTCACCAATGGTTTGGCACTTCTCTATCAAGGCAGCCAAGTCTTTATGCCCGTGGAAGTCGAGGCAATGAAACAGGCCAAGGTAATCTATACACCAGGCATCGACATAATGAAAAGAAACAAAAAGTGGCTTATTCAGAATGCCAGCTATCGGGTTCTCCACTGATAGCCCGTGAACATTTAGCAGTACAAAAAGCCAAGAAGTGTGCTGATAATATGTATGGGTGCGGTCTTCCCTCCGCACAAATGTCCTGTAAGGGTGAAACCTGTCCACCGGACCCCTCCAGGGGGCTGCTGTCGAGAGAGGTTCCTCTGGGGGGAACGGATATTGTACATCCAAATGAACACCCCCTATATGGCCCAACTGCCTCAGATCCTTTGTAAAAGGGTCTTCATTAATTTCAGAGAAGACAGGTGATGGAAATCTCAGTTCAAGATTCAAAATTCACGAGCTTTGTGGGTTTGATGAGATCGACAGTTTACACAAAATCTGAGCTGAACCTTCTCCGAGTCAGGAAGTTTGACGGAACAAGCATCTCCGAGTGATCGGCAAGCAGCTTCATCAACAAATGCAATCAAATGGGCCATTCCATGCTAATCATCTCATTTTATTGGGCCGTATACATGGGCCTAATGGGTCATCTCTATGAAATTTTATTCACAATAAAAGAGTCTTATTATGTATTTTAGTCTTTCGGTGTCTTTAAGTATTCCTAGGGAATCATGATAAGAAGGTATTAAGTGTTAAGGAGTCTTATTATGTATTTTGATGTTTCCGATAGGGTGTCTTTTAGTATTCCTAGGAAGTCATGATACTAAGTGGTAAGTGTCTCTTAATCTTCCTTGTATGCCTATATAAGAGTCTTGTATCCCACGGTGGAAAAACAGTGAATGAAGATCTATTTTTGGAACCCATGTGAGTCCCACGTAGGGGGACCTTTCCCCCTCCCTTATCTTCTTCCCTTCACCCCCCTGCAATTCCCATGGCCGCTAGTGCCTTTTCTTCCTTCCCTCTCCACGGGTGCGATGCCCACTTCTTCCCTTCCTCAACCACGGGTGAGTGATGCCCTTCGTCTAATTCTCTCTCTCTCTCTCTCTCTCTATCTCTCTCCAATTCTCTCTCATCCCCACCCCAAATTCGGAATCCACTCTCTCTCCTCTCTTTCACCTCTAATTAAGACCCCTCCCCCTTCCCTATACCCCTCATTTAAGTCCCCTCCCCTCCCCTAGGTAGAACTCCCACTCCCTAGGCATTCTCTCCCCTTCCCCACACAACCTTTCGTCTTCCCAGGCACCCTTTCATCTCCCCAAGGCCCAATTTCGAATTTGGGTGTTCCCTCCTCTCTCTCTCACCACCCCATTACCTCCCCACCTCCCAAAAGCACCCCCCTGCAACCCCAGCCACGTCCATCCCCCCCCCCTCCCTTAACCCAAACCCACAAATCCCTTCCATCCCCCTTAATCCCCCCTCCTCAATCAGCTCCATTCGCAGGCAGAAATCAAGCCCGAGTTGCAGTCGATATTGGGAGCAGTTCCAGGCAGAATCGGCTTCCGGGTTCTTCATCAAAAACGTACGTTGGCGAGTCTTCTGACCAGGCGAGGTGGAATCGTCCTCTTCCGAGTTCGTGAGCATCGGCAGTGGCCAATCTCCCACGACTGCGCAGGAGGCTCCTGAACCCGACCAGAAGCTGAGGAAGACCACCACCACGCCCAACCCTGACGGAATCCGACTCCGAGCTGTTCAGCAAAGTTCCTCCCCTCTCTGTCAGCTCTCAGGAACAGAAGGCGGTTCGTCGATCGGAGCTCAAGGTGTGAAGTTATCAATTTCCTACCACTGTTGGGTCATTCTGTCCACCGATCCCCTCCTCCGACCCGTCCCCACTCAACGGGACCTGCACGTCCACACCGACATCCGACTGAGGCGAGACCAGTGCCGCTGGAAAGTAGTCGTCCCCACGATTCCAACGCCACCTGCTGCGCACCAAACGGAGTTCGGGATTGCTCGTGGTGTCCATGTCAAGCCGCTGTTCAGAAGCTGCCCCTGCACAGAACCAGAACGGGGTCCCCGCTCAGTCGTCCGTGGCGACCAGGTTCGGGCGGAACCAAAATTCATAAAAATTGTGCTGCATCCCTACCCTGTTACGAAGCCAACGGCACCAACCGCGCCTCCGGCAAAATTCCAGAGTGCGATCTACAGCCACTTCAACAGCTGCTGGTCACAGATTCCAGAACCGGACAGAATCGACTTCGGCATTTGTTTCACATCAAGTGGTATCAGAGCTTAGGGAATCGGGCCGTCCCATCGGACCGAGATCCTGAGCTTTGAGGTTCGAGGTCGAACCTCCTCCAAGCGGAGGAGTATGATGGAAATCTCAGTTCAAGATTCAAAATTCACGAGCTTTGTGGGTTTGATGAGATCGACAGTTTACACAAAATCTGAGCTGAACCTTCTCCGAGTCAGGAAGTTTGACGGAACAAGCATCTCCGAGTGATCGGCAAGCAGCTTCATCAACAAATGCAATCAAATGGGCCATTCCATGCTAATCATCTCATTTTATTGGGCCGTATACATGGGCCTAATGGGTCATCTCTATGAAATTTTATTCACAATAAAAGAGTCTTATTATGTATTTTAGTCTTTCGGTGTCTTTAAGTATTCCTAGGGAATCATGATAAGAAGGTATTAAGTGTTAAGGAGTCTTATTATGTATTTTGATGTTTCCGATAGGGTGTCTTTTAGTATTCCTAGGAAGTCATGATACTAAGTGGTAAGTGTCTCTTAATCTTCCTTGTATGCCTATATAAGAGTCTTGTATCCCACGGTGGAAAAACAGTGAATGAAGATCTATTTTTGGAACCCATGTGAGTCCCACGTAGGGGGACCTTTCCCCCTCCCTTATCTTCTTCCCTTCACCCCCCTGCAATTCCCATGGCCGCTAGTGCCTTTTCTTCCTTCCCTCTCCACGGGTGCGATGCCCACTTCTTCCCTTCCTCAACCACGGGTGAGTGATGCCCTTCGTCTAATTCTCTCTCTCTCTCTCTCTCTCTATCTCTCTCCAATTCTCTCTCATCCCCACCCCAAATTCGGAATCCACTCTCTCTCCTCTCTTTCACCTCTAATTAAGACCCCTCCCCCTTCCCTATACCCCTCATTTAAGTCCCCTCCCCTCCCCTAGGTAGAACTCCCACTCCCTAGGCATTCTCTCCCCTTCCCCACACAACCTTTCGTCTTCCCAGGCACCCTTTCATCTCCCCAAGGCCCAATTTCGAATTTGGGTGTTCCCTCCTCTCTCTCTCACCACCCCATTACCTCCCCACCTCCCAAAAGCACCCCCCTGCAACCCCAGCCACGTCCATCCCCCCCCCCTCCCTTAACCCAAACCCACAAATCCCTTCCATCCCCCTTAATCCCCCCTCCTCAATCAGCTCCATTCGCAGGCAGAAATCAAGCCCGAGTTGCAGTCGATATTGGGAGCAGTTCCAGGCAGAATCGGCTTCCGGGTTCTTCATCAAAAACGTACGTTGGCGAGTCTTCTGACCAGGCGAGGTGGAATCGTCCTCTTCCGAGTTCGTGAGCATCGGCAGTGGCCAATCTCCCACGACTGCGCAGGAGGCTCCTGAACCCGACCAGAAGCTGAGGAAGACCACCACCACGCCCAACCCTGACGGAATCCGACTCCGAGCTGTTCAGCAAAGTTCCTCCCCTCTCTGTCAGCTCTCAGGAACAGAAGGCGGTTCGTCGATCGGAGCTCAAGGTGTGAAGTTATCAATTTCCTACCACTGTTGGGTCATTCTGTCCACCGATCCCCTCCTCCGACCCGTCCCCACTCAACGGGACCTGCACGTCCACACCGACATCCGACTGAGGCGAGACCAGTGCCGCTGGAAAGTAGTCGTCCCCACGATTCCAACGCCACCTGCTGCGCACCAAACGGAGTTCGGGATTGCTCGTGGTGTCCATGTCAAGCCGCTGTTCAGAAGCTGCCCCTGCACAGAACCAGAACGGGGTCCCCGCTCAGTCGTCCGTGGCGACCAGGTTCGGGCGGAACCAAAATTCAGAAAAATTGTGCTGCATCCCTACCCTGTTACGAAGCCAACGGCACCAACCGCGCCTCCGGCAAAATTCCAGAGTGCGATCTACAGCCACTTCAACAGCTGCTGGTCACAGATTCCAGAACCGGGCTGATAAAAGAATTTGGAGAAATATGAAAGAAGAGTCAGTTTTATGCCCGACGTTAATTCGTTTCACATCAACAGGAGTGGGTGGTTCAGAACCTTCCTCTTTCAAAGACCGACGTGTGGCAATATATGTTTCCACCTCCTTATGGTGCTGTGAATAGAGCCTTTTCAGATGGACCTCATCAATTTCAAACACAGGCCCTAATTGCCGCTTTAAGAAAGAGCGCTCGGCCATGTCCCAAAAGGCGCCTCTGCCATCTTTTTAGAAGTTGGTGCGTGTATTCCACCACTTAATGTATTCTGATGTGACACGGGGAATACAATTAGAAACGGTCGGGACCCTGAAAGTTACGCCCTCTCGGTGATGGAAAAAATCCCACCATGTTCGACCGTCACTGGCGATGGTGGACCCATGCTTGGTCCGGCTTTCCAAAGGAAACTGAGCAACCGATGGAGTAATATGCTGATCATAACCAAAGTTTCTGCTGAAGCGGAACGGATAATAAGGTTCTAGAATGAGCATGCCTCCCTTCCTGAAAACCAATACACTGGGCCGAATAGCCATAGCCCACCTGACCAGTTCTGGTTCTAATATGGGCCGGGTGGCATTGACCCCTGAAACAAGATGGACATAAGTTTCTACCTCCTCCATTTTGCATTCCCTCTGAGGGTCCACTAAAGGAGCCGAACCTGCTGCCAAGCTCCAAAAATGAATGCTACCAGGAGCGTCTACAGGCACTTTTATCAACCTACCCCTTATCTTAAACAGCTGCTCTGAGAAAGGACCAGGTTCGGCGCTAGCGAATTTGATCATCCGAGGAAGCAATGTGTTCGACTGTAAAGTCCTCGGGGCCAGCTCAGGGAAAATACTACAGACCCAGGCATTAAAGAAATGAAATGGACCCACGGTCCTTAAGGAGCGGGGAACCCGATGTCTATGTAAATCCCCCAATGATTTGTAAACTAAGCACAAAGCCACTGGGCACAGAGACAGCCTCATCCCCCAGGCCATCTGACAGGCCGGATATATAGTTTCCGACCTGATAGTCGTCTCGTCCCCTTGAGGAAGAGCGAAGGTGAACAGCCAGAAGGTCAGATAAGCTGCACAGTGAGTGATAGGGTCAACCCCTGCTAGGTTCGGGCCGTCTGCACCTACTCGGCGCAGTGAAGCTGGCAATGCTGATTTGTAACGAGGGGTCCTGATTTGCTTGCCAGAAGTCGATCCCACAGAAGGGAAGTCCGCATACTTCAAGGGACCCCCGAAGAAGTATTGTATCCATTGTCCTACACGGACTCTCAATCTGCTGCTCTTTTCCCGGGGTTGATAGCCTTTGGAAGATCCCCTGCTGTAGGCCAGACAAATGGTACGATAAGCTTTCATTAAATACCGGTATGCATAGCCAAAAGAATATCTGCTCTCTCCATCGGAGGCATCCTTTACGGAGTCGTCTAGGCAGACCTCCTTATATGGCTCCCCATCAATAAGCAGACCTGAAAGCTACGAAAGACTCCAGAGATCGAGAGATACTTTGCCTTCCGCTGTATAGAATGTGTTAAACTGTGGGCAGAATACTTCAAACATGCCGCAACATAGTCCCCGAGAAATGGGATAGCGGAATCTGGATGCGAATACACTATGATAGACCCCAGCTCTGATCAATAAAGGGGCATACTCCTTCAAGACAAATTTGGTAAATTCCACTGCTCCTACCCTGAAGAGATGGGCATCTGTCACTCTGGCATCTCCAAACCAGCCGGCGGCTAGCTGATATTTAAATTGGACAGCCAGACAATTCAGAACAAATGGCTCGTCCCTGTAACCCCACTTCACAGGCACTAGGAAGAGTCCGAAGTTGGTCTTCTCTCGGTGGACACGACCGGCTACATGGTCCCACCTCGCCGGAGTGAATTCTGGAGCCCGGGTCAACATCTTCTTCTCCGGCTCTAACTCAGAAAAACCTAGCACGGCATTCCAGTCCCGCGGCTCGCCTGGAAGATATATAGCTCGGGCACGATAAACAGAACCCTTCATGTTGTCTCTGTCAGTAAGTATTGCCGTTTCCACAGATCGAGCAAGCAGAAGATCCCTCATTCCGCCTATGGTGAAAGTCTGGATAAATGGCAACAGATGGCGATCCTTCAGTAGGTCCGGGCGATAGTCAGCAGCTCTTCTGAAGTCAATACCTTCTATGGAAGAATAGACCCCGGAAGTCAGCACGGTGTCAGTCTCAGAATCAGAGGACTCGCCAACAGTAGCAATCTGGTTATAGCCCAAGCTCAGGCTGTTCACATTCATCCAGTTGACTAAAGCCCGAGATATATCCGGCTGAGCCGATGAGCTCGCCCCCACAGTCATGGGAGCCGCAGCAACAGGGCCGGAAGCCATGTCAGCACCTGCAATCAAAGAAAAATGAGAAGATAAGCCTCGAGAAGATGAATGAGTCTGTAAGGACTAAGTAAATGATGCCGGTTAAATTTCAGCAGCATCTCCCCTTATCCGGGGTCTACCCAAGAGGAATAGGGAGTCACCCACCAAGAGGGAGTGACTCCCGTACATAAAGTGGGATTCAATCCCGAAATAATGTCCTACCGAGCAAAGTATATGCAGACGGGAAGAAAATGGAACGGCCGAGAGGGGGGAGAAGCTCGCGCCGATGAGAAGAGATTGAAGAGAGAGGAAGCTCCGGTGAAAATGAGAAGAAAAAGCCCTCCCGACGCCACAAATAGTGGAGATAGAAGAGGGGCTCTCGGCGCGGCATTTAGCGCGCCGAGAACCCTCCTCCTTCTGGTGTAAAAGGCACGCTGAGAAGCAGCCTAATCCCCGCGTCGAGAAGGGCCGGGCCAAGAGCAGGGCGCGCCGAGAACCTGCACAGTGTCCGCGCCGAGAAGCCGCCCAATCCTCGCGCCGAGAAGCCTATGAACGTCATGCCGAGAGGGCTCCAAAGTGCTGAAAATAGAAAAAGAATTAGAAGAATATGGAAAATAAAAATTATGCATGTCGAATGATGCTACAGCAATATGATCAAGCATAAGGACAATATCAAAGAGAAATTGAAGAAGATAGCCTTGAATGCTAAAGAGGCACCTACAAACCCCGTGACGCTGTTCCTGTGCTTACGTCGTCCGCAGGTGGGGGGCATTTGTTGACACCTTGAAAATGAGCAAGGGGGGAAACAGAATTGAAAAGAAGATTAGACTAACAGTAAAAAATTAATGGTGAAGCTCGTCAACCATCTACCCGGCTGAAGCCTTTTCTGGCCAAGCTGATGTCCGGTTTCGTTGTCAGCCAGATGGCGACACTGATGAAAAAGCAGTCACTTGACTGATGAGACCTCCTATCACGCTTTAACAAGAGTTATATTACTGCCTCGTCCGGAAGTCTACAGGTAACACATCCGACTAAGTCAGATGTTAACTTGTTGACGGATGAGATATGAGCAAAGACAAAGATAAAATCAGAACCGGTAAATGAAGATTATGAAAACCATTGCAAAGTCGTAGCGGAAGAAGAACCTTCTCCATGGGCTATATATACCTAGCTGAAGTCTTCTCAGGCTAAAGCTGATATCCGGTTTTGTCATCATGCGGGTGACAATGCTGATGAAATGATGTCCTGTTCTGTCATCGTTCAGGTGATAATGCTGATGAAATGATGTCCTGTTCTGTCATCGTTCAGGTGATGATGCTGATGAAATCCCAATCCACTGACTGATGAAGGTCTCCATAATCCCACTAAGACCCGGGTCCGCCAACAAAAGGCTTGCTGCGGTTCTAGTATATTCAGGGAGACAGCAAGTCCATGTGAAGCCTTAAAAAAGGCCCTAAATGGGACGATGAAATGGGCTCACGAAAGTGGCGCCGGGATACTCTACGGATGTCTAGCGCGCCGGGATCCGTTGCACTCGACAGATGCGCGCCGTGAAGATGAAAAGTCACGCTGACTCCCATCTGCCGAGAGGTGAGGAGGGGCTGGGTCTATATAAATCCACTCACTCGAAGGAAAAAAAAAGGAACGACAGAAAAAAGGCCGGCAACCTCATCCAGAAAGAAAAAGGCACCAGAAGAACAGAGAGGGAGAGCCTCATCCGCTGAGAAAAGAGAGAAGAGACCAACAGAGCAAGAGAGAAAAGTAGAAGAGAAAGAAGGAGAAGAAGCTCCAGGTGGGCAGCCGGGGAGGGAGAGGAGTCAATGCTCCGCCCTCCCCCATGTTTCTTTTCTTTTCTCTTTATGTATTCCTATGAGTTTCATCTTGATTCACCTGATGTAACCGGGATATCTCAGCCTCTGTTCATCTCCCTTTCCCTCACTCCCTCCTTGTGATTGGTGTGAGTCTTGGAATGATGCAATGAAATGAAATGCTATAATGGCCCGTTTGGGCGCTGGGTGATCGAAATATCTGCCATCTATCTCTCCGTTTGATGCTGTGTTTTTCCTTCATATGTTTTCATTTTTAGCTCAACTGAAGTGCACCTGATTCTCTGATGGGTCTTCGGGCACAATTGTCTTCAGCAGAATAAATGTAGCTCTAGTTAAACCAATGTTCCTCGCCGTTCGGCGTCGTTTGCATAGATTCTCCCAGGCTTGCCCCAGGACCAGAGACAGACCATCTCTTGGCTTCTGGGCCAGTCTGCTACCGATATTGGCAGTACCTTCAATGGCCGCTGCTCGTGAGATTATGTAATTCTAGATGCTATAGTTTTGCCTATTGGCACTGTCGAAATCATCCCTGGGTCCAGAGACAGCCATCTCTTGGCTCTCAGGATGATGAAAGATGACATCAAGCTGTCCCCGGACTCTGCACAGCAATGGTGACACGGGTTCTCTGTACCCTGGCTTTCCCCTCCCAATTTCCTCTCCGATCTTGGACTGCCTTTGAAACCTAAGCCAAATCCAGTTGAAACCCGATGAATTGATTCACTTTGACCTCACAGGACCTATTTACCTTGGCCTGAATCATCAAAAAACCCAAAAAAATAGGGCTCCGGAAACCATTCAAAACCATCTCGGCGCCGTCTCTTGCACATCCCGACGCCACGAACAGTAGAATAGGTAAATAATTCTCGGCGCAAGCCTTCTTGCGCAGAGAACCTCATCTCTTGGGCGCGCCGAGAACCCCATCTCTTGGGCACGCCGGGAACCCCATTTCTCTTGGTCGCGCCGGGAACCCCTTTCCACCTTGCTTTTGCGCCAGAAATCCCATCCACCTTGAGCTGCGTCGGGAATCTACCCTGCCATCCAATTGAGCCTCCAATAGCTTGATCAGACCCACTCAGGGACACCCATGAGTCACCAGGCCTGTCCTGGGGGTAGATTCGAAAGGAGTCAGACTCCCTTATGTCCTACCGTCCCGTGTCGGATTCATGAGTCACCCTTTAAGCTCGGAGGGCTCTGCCACTGCATGAATCCCGCTGGCTTCCGTATGGAAGATCAAACATTTCTCCATGGCAGATGTATAGTTCCGAAGGTTCTGCACCTCTCTTTCTCTCGGCTTTCATCCCGGCACTCCGTGGGTGATAGCCTATTTCCCCCTGGGCATGATCCAGATAAAGTGGAGATGCTGCCGAAATATCGATTGATGCTTTAACCCCGACAAGCCCCGGGAAACGTGTATCATACGCCTCCCGTCTGGCTCTATTCTTTGGGGGATACAAATACTTCGAGGCCCTTGGCCGGATGAGAAATGTGAAAGGGGACATGTCTCCGATGATCGTCCAGGCCCCGCCCCGCCACTCCGTGGACGGTGTCCTATCTCTGCCCGGTACGACCCACACAAAGGGGTCATGCTGATTTAATAATTTGTCATTTATTCAATTACCCTCTTAGAATAACAAGAACTTCAATGTTATGCACTGTCATTTTCAACCGCCCAAAGTGGCCTCCTATTTTGGCGTTTAATCAAGGATTGTCCTTCTTAGGAAGGGCGTAATTAACGTCATAGCCTTTATGGTATGACGTACTTCCGGTCCCGACTCGGACTTCACAATCGACTGACTATGTCAAGTCAAGCGCATAATAAAAAAATTGCCACTCTAGTGACTGGCACACCTAATAAATCTAACCAAATGAAACCCACCAGACGGAAAAGAATCCGCGTCCACACTATTCCGCAAGCACAATCACAAAATAGCGAAGCTTCACGATCGGGACCGAGCCGCCGTCGCACACACACGAACCCGGGTGACTCGGTGATGCCGAGTGGAGATGATGGATCAAGACCCTAGCTGGTAGAGTGCCAGCAGGGCTAGGGTTGCCCTCCCAAGGGTACGAAGCCCACTCTTAAGGGGCTGGCCGGGTGCCAACTGGGGCACTAGGTCCCTCTCTCTCACAGCCCACGGTGACCGCTCGTAAGGCGAACACATGGGGCGGGCGCTCTCTCTCTTGCTCAACGGAGCAATTCCACGGATATTAGATGAACAAGTACTAAAAGAGGAGCAAAGTTCAGAGCTTACCCTGGTTGGTTTGAGGAAACCAATCCCGTTCGGAGACGAGGGCGAGCGGGGAAGTGTGGGTTCCCCGCACACTGCGGCGATGAAACTTGAACCCTGTTTAAAAGTTACAATCACTACGCCTCACACAGGAGGGTGGACTTGGGATGGGGATTTCTATATTACAAATCAAACACTATGTCCGCACAGGGAGGGGCGTTAAGCCATCCAGGCGGGGAGGGGAGGTTTGCTCGAATCACGACGTCGGGGCACCTTGCCGGTTCTGCCCGGTTCTGGGACAGCAAGACAGGGGGTTGGTGTAGTCGCCGCTGTGAGCTCTCCCGGACTTGTAACTCGATGAGACTGGTGCTGAAACGACGCTGACAGACCCAGGTACGCTTTTGAATTTTGGTGGGTGGTTCCTGTGTCACCTCTGGTCTGAGTGGACTCTGGAGCAGGTACCGGCGTTCTGGTTCAGGCAGGTCCAGAGGGTTGTAGCTGCTTGTAGAAGGTACCACGGTCACTCCCGAAGTCTGAATGAGGCGAGACCAAGTTGAGGACGTCCGTGGATAAGTCTTCTTCGAACAGCAAGCAAGAACAGAACCAGAAGATGTCGGGGTGGTGAGGAGGAGTCCGTTGAGTGAGGCAGTGTCGGGGCAGGACCCAAACGGACTGTCTGTGCACCCGGGGGATAAAAATTGGAAAAGACACTTCCTGATGCCGAACGGGACGCCGCTTGTTGGTGGTGGTGGAAGACTCGTGGTATCAGCTCTCAGCCAAGTGGTGCCTCCATAAGTTGAAGGGTGTTGCCGTGGGAGCTCCTGTAAGTCACTTCTGGTTGCAGACCGGACTGGATCTGCACAGTTGGCGAAGAACGGCTGTCCCGGGCAGCTCCGACCTCGGATTAAGACGAAACCACCTCGCCTGCGAAGACGACTGGGAGAGCTTTCCGTTGATGCAGGCCACGCCCCCAGGAGATCCGGGATGGAGACTGGGGCGGTGCTGCTACAGACTGTCGTCCTGCTGGTCTTCAGCTGTATGCAAATGAGGAGAGTGAAAAGGTGGAGGGGGGGATTTCTTTGGTGGAGGGGTAAGGGATGTGGATGCTTTGGTGGAGGGGAGGGTTTTTGGGAGGTGGGAAGGGGTGGTGAGGTGGAGGCCAGGGGCGGAGCTAGCAGGGGGAGGGGTTGGGTGCGCAAATGACCAAGGGGGAGGTGGTGGGGAGATGGTAGCTTGGGGAATGGGGAGGACTTCCATTGGAATTGGTGTGATGGGTTAATGGTGGGATTAATGGTGGCCTAGGGAGGTGGAGGGGTTACCTTGGGGAGGGGAAGAGGTGCTTGGGAGAGGGGGATTCTCTCTTGGGAAGATGGAAGGTTGTATGGGGAAGGGGAAGGGTTGCTTGGGGAGTGGTGGGAGCAAATGGGGTTTATGAGTCTTGGGAGGTGAAGGGTTGTGTTTAATGGGGTGGGGCTGATGTGGCAAGTGGGGGAGGTGAAGGGGCAGGTTCACCCAAGGGAGAGAGAGAGAGGAGGAGAGAGAGAGGGGTTCGCCCCCTTTAGTGTGAGAGAGAGTAGAGAGAGAGAGAGGAGACAATGCTAGTGGATAACTTTACTCAATACTTCATTACTCATCTCAAGTGGAGTTGGGGTCCTATTTATAGGGATCCCAACATTTACAAAAAGTCCCTGAGATAAGTGCTAAAAGCAAATAAGCAAGAGAAATGGGGAAGGGGGAGGGCGCCCCTGGGCCAGGCCCACTTAATTGGGCCCATACAACACACTAGCCCACATGATGACACAACTTAGGTAAATAACAAGATAACCTAGGGACTTGACTCAAAACAAGGGCAAAATACATCAAGATGACCCAAATAGTAAGCCCCAATGTCGAAGTGGACCCGCCTAGACATGGAGCCGCAACCTACCCATCTCCGGGAGGGAGAGAGATGTCGAGCCAGAGGGATCCATGGGTGATGTCCCCATCAACTCCCCCGGGCTGTGAAGAGCTCGACTCTGTCGAGAAAGGGTCCACTCGGCTGCGATAACGCTCCAGGAGGTCGGGTCTAGCTACTGAAGATCCTCCCTGCTCACCCATGAATCATCTGAAGGGGGCCGGCCCTTCCACCTGACCAAGTATCGCTCGTATGCTTTGCTCCGGGTGACAGTGACCTGTTCATCCAATATCCGCTCTACTTGCTCACGTTGGCCCCTCTGGGCTGGTGGAACTCTCTCATGGGTAGTGGCTCTCTCAAGGGGTGGAACAAGCTCAATTTCCTTACTAGGTGTCACCGTGGGACCCCTATATGGCACCAAGTCAGCCACATTGAATGTGGGACTTACTCCGTACTCCTCGGGGAGGTCCAACACGTAAGTATTTGTGCCGATCCTCCTCAGAACCTAGAAGGGACCTGATCCACGCGATCTCAACTTGGAGACATTCCCAAGGAAAAGTCTCTCAGTTCTCACCATCACAAAGTCACCTACACAAAATTCCTGGTGGCGTCGGTGGGAATCGGCCGACTTTTTATACACCTCATTGCTTTTGTTGATGTGTTTACGGATTTCCTCATGCAATTCTTTCATGTGCTGGGCAAAAGACTCAGCACTAATTGACACCCTAGCATGTGTAGGCAAAGGAATGAGATCTGTAGGCTTTTTAGGCGTGTACCCATGCACGGCTTCAAATGGGCTCATCCCTATTGACCTATTCACTGAATTGTTGTATGCAAACTCTGCCTGGGGTAGAATAAGATCCCAATTACCTGGGCGATCCTCAACAAGACACCGAAGGAGATTCCCAAGACTCCGATTGACGACCTCGGTCTGGCCATCTGTTTGAGGGTGATAGGCCGTGGAAAATTTGAGAAGGGTCCCCATTAGGTACCAGAGTGTCTTCAAGAAATAGCTGGTGAATTTGACATCCCTATCAGAAATGATGGTTTTTGGTAGGCCATGGAGGCGAACTACCTCATCGAAGAATAGGCGGGCCACATGGGAGGCATCAGAGGTTTTAGAACAGGGAATGAAATGGGCCATTTTTGAAAATCTGTCCACTACGACAAAGATGGAGTCATGTTTCTTTTGAGTTCTAGGTAGGCCTAAGACAAAGTCCATGCTTAAATCCTGCCATGGACGATCAAGGACAGGGAGTGGGGTGTATAGGCCAGTGTTCTGTTTTATCTGTTTGGCTGAGGCACATATGCGACACTGTCCCAAAATTTTGGCTACATCCCTCTTGAGACTTGGCCAGTAGAACTGACCCTCAACCATAGCAATAGTCTTGTGCACCCCAAAATGTCCAGCCAGGCCTCCTGCATGCAACTCCCAGACTAGGAAATCTCACAGGGAGGTTCTAGGTATGCAAAGTCTATGGCCTTTGAAGATGAACCCGTCCTCTAGGATGAAACTTTGGTGTTCCCTAGGCGATTGGGTGGTCAGGGTGGTATGGATAGGCCCAAAGTTCGGGCAATCAGGGTACTCATTCTTGACTCTCTCAAACCCTATGACTTCCACCCGAATGGTAGCTAACAAGGAGACCCTCCTGCTGAGTGCATATGCGGCACGATTCTCACTCCCAGCCTTATGCTTGATCACAAAAGTGTAGGACTGGATGTATTCGACCCAATGGGCATGTCGGGCATTCAATTTCTGTTGGGAGTTGAGATATTTCAGGGCCTCGTGGTTAGAAAATATGACAAATTCTTTGGGCAAGAGATAATGCCTCCAATGCCGGAGGGATTGGACCACGACATAAAATTCTTTGTCATAGGTGGAGTATTTTACCCTGGCGTCACATAATTTCTCACTAAAGTAGGCCACTGGGTGTCCCTCTTGGCTGAGGATCCCGCCAATTCCTACCCCGGAGGCATCACAAGTCACCTCAAAGACCTTGGAAAAATCGGGGAGGCATAATACCGGGGCTTGGGTCATCCTTTCCTTGAGCTCTTGGAAGGCCCTAGAAGCAGACTTGGTCCACATAAACGTCCCCTTTTTTAGGCAATCTGTGATGGGGGCAGTGACCATGCTGAACCCACGGATAAATCTCCGATAGAAGGTGGCCAACCCATGGAAACTCCGGACCTCATGGAGAGTGCGGGGCTCTGGCCAGTCAATGATAGCTTGGACCTTTTCGGGGTCCATGAACACTCCCTTGGTGGAGACCACATTGTAGATCTCTAATTTAGAATAATCCACTTAAGAAAAATATATCAAAGAAAAGACATGCAATAATCATCAATATGGAGGAAAATATATGCACGAGGTGCACAAGGGGAGTGTGTGATCGCCAGAGACGCGAACGCCTCAAAAATATAATCAATAAGAACATGGGAGGAATGATCGCGAAAAGTACCTCAAAAGATGCGGGGATGTGAGTGCTTCCTTTCTCTTCAAATCGGTCGGCCGATGAAGAGAGTTCTTGCTTTTATTACCCTTGCAAAAAAGACAAACACCAATAAAAAAATATGGATTAGAATATGGTGTGTAGCATCAAATTCTATATGTAAAGATAAGCATGAAAATTGTGCAAGAACACACCTTGTGGGTGTTGGCCCTTAAACCCCTATGCAAAGAGGGTGTGGGAATATATGAATGATATGATATGAATATGAATAAAAATGTGAATAAGGGGAAAGAGTGCAAGAGTGCACTGTGGGGAGGTTTCTCAACGTGGTTGAGATGTAAAGAAAAATCGAATAGGAGATGGGCATGCAGATGAATGATGTAATAAACAAAAAAATAAAAATAAAGGAGAAGAGCCTGTGCGATGCTTGGGCTTTGATGTTCAATGGGGAAGAACTTCAGAAGATGAAGAGATGAACGTGAGGTTCCTCCTTCAGCCAGTCGCACAGCACCTTCAATCTGCAAAACAAAGAAGAGCGGAGGGGAAGGAAGGGAATCGGTAAAGGGATCCGGAGTCCAACCTGAACAACAGAGCAGTCGGCCCTATTAAATAGAATTGGAGGAGATAAACATGGGCAAGAGTCCAATAAAGGGGAAGGATAAGAATGGGCAAGAGCCCCAATCAAGGCAGGCGTCTAATGAGGCAAGGACTCTCTGGGGAAAGGGCTGCGAAGCCAGAAGATGAAACACGCCCTTGGTCAGGGCGTCAATTCAAGAATTGACGACCTGTCAAGGGGCGTTAATTCAAAACACGACCTGGCCAAGGGCGTCAACTCCCAGATCAATTTTGAAAATAAATATTTCTTTTATTTGGAAATTCTGAAACACGCCTCCTGGAGAGGCGTTAATTGAAACACGCCCCAAAGGAGGGCGTTAATTAACATTTTTCAAAACATTTATTCTTTTTCAAAAATTGGATAATGCCGGGAATTGACGCCCTCATCTCAGGGCGTCCTTTCATCAAGAAACGCCCTAGGTCAGGTCGTGTTTTAAAACACGCCCTTCACCAAGTCACGAATTTATAAAATAGGTAAAATGGGGAGAAATAGATAAAATGGGGAGACACGCCCTGGATCAGGCCGCTTTTTTTTTAAAAACACGCCCCTCTCCAGGGCGTTAATTTTAAAAAAAAGAGGGAAAGGGGAGAAAATCCATGAAAAATGGAAAAAACACTCAAATAAGCTAATTTGAGGGTCAAATGGGGCATTACCAGGCAATATGAGAAATACTCAAAGTAATGTCAATTTTGGCGTGTCTACAGCTGCCCCGCCTTGGCGTCTGCTTTGCAAGGGAGCGTAGCAAACTAAAAAGTAGATGCCAAGGTGTGATGAGACACGCAATCAACATCACTTGATAAGAAATGAAATCAAAAGCTCGAGATGAAGCAAATCTCGGGAAATCCAACGAAATCAACAATGTTTGGATAAAAGGGGAGATGCGCACACGGTGCACGAAGGAGATAAAATAAAATGATCAACTTCCAGTGCGGTGGAAGTACCCCAGGTCACAAACCTGTAGATTTCACCATTGGGGAGCGGTTACCAGCCAATGTGGGCGTACTGCAGCCAAGGTGGATCAAAGGAAAAGATATAAAATAAGATGATAAAAATCCAAACAAGGAGCTCTCGAGAAAAGACCCAAAACAGCGATAAAACGAAATGAGGATCCAATTCGACAATGAAAATCTCATATCGAGAAAGATTAAGATCAATTCAACTCTCAACATCAGCTTATCAAAATGATTTTCCAATATTAATTCAAAGTCCTACATGAATGCATGCTGGGTTTAAAAGGAAAAATTAAATCAAATGGAAATATAAGATAATCAAGGATAATATTGCTAAACTGCCCAGACTGGGTCAAGAAACCAATTCTGCGAGCTGATACTAAGCCGAAGCCCGTTTATCCACGCACCAACTCGTAAAAAGGGAACCATCGTCCCCAGTCTTGGACGGCTCAACGGCCTATCCGTATGACTGAGATGCCTCTGGAATCATCATTGTTTTTGATGAAGGGGAACTCAAATTCCAGATTTACCAAAGCCACAAGGTCCTTGATATAATCTAGTAGCATATGTAACCTATAGTAAAATGCATACATGGAGATGGTGGGGCAATGAGCACGGGAACTGAGAAACGAGCTGCAAGCACCGTGGGACTTTGAGTGATGATGCCCTGCCGGTGGGACCAAGAGCCTCTTATCCTGCGCTCAAAAATTCATTAGCCAAGATATAAAAAGATAACAAGCAATGAATAAAGCTTTTAATCATAGCATACATAGCATGAATCAAAGCAACCAATCATAGCATATATCATGAACATCATAAGTCAAATCATGGCATAGCAAAGCATCATTATTTGTTGTTTGTCATGAGGATGACAATCTGGCTAATCAAATTTTGGAGTTAAATAATCAGGATCTGATAATGCCCATCGGCGGAGTAATCAGATGAAACGAGCAGGAGTTGATTGAAAGATTTGGAGATGAATAATCACGAGATATGATAATCAGAATGATATAGGGAGATGATGCCCCTGGGTGGCATGTCATGAGAATATTGGGAAGAATCAATAGATTGATAGTAATAAGTAGAGAGAGGACCCATCCCGTGCTTTTGGTCTCTGCAAAGCTGTTCCTGCAAAACACCATCAGAAAATACAATGCAAATTTTTGATTTTGGAAATATGCAAATTTTTATGAGTTTTGAAAATGCAAATTTTTATGAGTTTTGAAAATATGCAAATTTTTTATGAGTTTTGAAATATGCAAATTTTTATGAAGATTTTTGGAAAATATTTTGAATTTTTGTTAGGATTTTGATCGGGAAATATTCAATTTTTTTTTTGGATTTTTTTTTTTAGATTTTGGCTTAGACATTGTTAATGTAGCATCAAAGGGTTGTTTTGAACCACTGGCTAGGGGTCCTTGTTCCTTCCCTTTTTGCTAAAAACTGCCTAAAGCTGGGCGTGCATTGAAAGTGGCATCCTATAACCGACCGTCTTTGATCAACGGTACCCCTACCAAGGCCATACTTGAGAAATGTTCGATCTTGGAGGGAGAAGAGAAGAATAATTGGAGATAAGCTTTGTGCAGGATGGGAGATATCGGGACTTGAATTCCTTCCAAGGTGTTCCCTTCAAAGAGGTAGTCTGTTGTGCAGGGGCTTTGTGCCTTTAATTTTTAGACCCTTGACATGCATACGACCAGGATTTTCCCTGCGGGGACTTTGCCACTCTTGACATGCCATAATTCATACTTTTGCTTTTATCGAAAATTTGACTTGATTTTCATAATAGCCCGTTTGGCGAAATGTATATCATGAAATTCATATTTAGTTTGGGTCAAGACTGCCCCTATTTGAGACTCTTCTCGTATTGGGGATTACCAAGGTTGGTCATCTCATCCGTCAACCTCTTGCCCCTGCACATGGCCGAGTAAAGAAGAGAAAAGACTTTCAGATATACTCATGGCATGGCCAAGGTAGCAACGGTGTTTAACCAAAGGAGCCGGCTAAGGACGCCGTGAAGTGTGTGGAATGCCCAGCTGAGGGTTAATCTTAACAAGCGGGGAGAGAATATTGAATTCCTAGCGCGGGTTTTTATTAACCAGGTGCTGCATAAGCGAGCCTAAAGACTCTTTTTAACAATGATTTAATTTAACAAAAGCCTAAGATAAAGATCTAAAACACCACTCTTAATCTTGTTAGGAAGCACTTCATTTTGAAAATCATGCGTGAAGTAATGAGGTAATGATATCATATAAATGCATACTTACGCCAATATGTTACCTTGCAACCTTTGTTAAAGCAGCTGCCGCGAGAGGTTGATCATCGTGGGATAGTCCTCTTAGGCAGATAAAGGATTGGAAGCAAAGGATTGAAAGTGACTTAACAAGAAGGAGTGGTGCCAAGACCAGACTCAGACGAATAAGGGAAAAAAAGAAAAGAGGCGAGGGCTAGAACTCCCTCACTAAGGCGCAGAGATCCTGATCACATGGAACAGTCTACAGAAGAAGCGGAAAATCAAGAAGAGGGGTGAGGACTAAAGCCTCGGAAGCAATGGGAGAAAGGGCAGATGCCCACGGCGGTGGATGTGGAAGAAGTTGGGTCAGACCCAGAATCAGGAGGAATTAGAAGAAGAAATTGGTAGATAGAAAGAGGCGGATCCGGAGGGTCCGGAGGCGGAGGAGAATCGTGAGAGGAAAAATCCGAAGGCTCCGGAGGGATGACAAAAGAAGGGACGCGATGCCCTGAGATGAAATAGGGAAAAAGATGATGGAAAAGGAAGAAAAAAATGAAGGATGTGATGTTCAGGAAGATTAGAAAGATGAATCGGAAGAAAGATGGAGGGTCCGGAGGTTCCGGAGGAAGCAAATGCCGAGGGACGCGATGCCCAGGGAGGAGAGAAAAATCCGGAGGTTCCGGAGGAATGAAATCAGGAAGGAGAAGGTGGAAAGGGGCGTCGTGCCCGAGGGAAAAGTCCGGAGGTTCCGGAGGAATGAGAAGGGAAGGGACGCGATGCCCAAAGAAGAGGGAAACAGAATCCGGAGGTTCCGGAAGAATAAGGTGGAAAGGGGCGCGATGCCCGAGAGAGAGGAATGAAGGAAGATCAGGAGGAAAATCCGAAGGTTCCGGAGGTAGCAAATGAGAAGGGGCGCGATGCCCAAGGGGAAAATCCGGAGGTTCCGGAGGAGGAAGGTGGAAAGGGGCGCGATGCCCGAGAGAAAGGTCCGGAGGTTCCGGAGAATGGAAAGGGGCGCGATGCCCGAGGGGAAAGTCCGGAGGTTCCGGAGGGATAGAATCAGAAAGGGCGAGATGCCCAAAGAGGAGGGATAAAATTCCTGGAGGTTCCAGGGAGATAGCAGGAAAAGGGACGCGATGCCCCAGGGATAGTGGATAAAAAGATGAAGATGAATAAGATGGGAAGTGCGGAATATCCGGAGGTGCCGGAAGGCGGGGAAGATACGGGTTTGGAAACCCGGGAAGCAGGAGGTGCAAATGCATGCAATGGGATGGATGCGATGAACGCATGAAATGCAAAGAATATGAAGAATGTGAAGGGCGAGAGGATGAGATCCTCCTCCTAACCCTGGGAATGGCCCATGAAGAAAAAGTGATAGAGATGTATGAATAGAAAGTGGAACAAATAAGGGATGGCCCCTTAGCATTAAGATAACTGCCCCTCCACGGCAGTGAAAGTGTATGAGAAATAGCCCCTGCCGAAGCTTCAATGGTGAATGTCAACTCCCTTGGAGAGTGCAAAGTAATGGTGTGAGGGAGTTGGAAAGTTGGGCTCGGAAGCATTATGTTGCCCAAAGATTCAAAATTTGAAAATTGGAACAAAGGGTGCCCTGCCCGGCCCTTACACAGCATCAATGCTTGGCATGTCGGTGACTTGGCTTCTTCGACCATGCTTGGCACAATAACCCGGATTGGTATCCGGCAAATGAATTCTTGAATCTTGAATGGCGCGGCCAAATCCTTGCTGCCCGGCTCTTGATCGTCCTCGGCACCTGTGCTTGTAGAAGGCCCCCCATTCCGAGTAGTAAGGGGAGGTGAAGCGGAGGCGGAAGGCTCCATGAATGGTGGAGGCATGATGGAAAGCGTTGGCAAATGGGTGAGCGTAAGCGGGGGTTCAAACACGTCGAGTTTCTCCTTTTGCTCGGAAGCAGTCGGGGTTAGCTCGAGTGCAAAAAGTGGTGGATCCTGCTCAGGATTAACCATAGGTAAGGGTGAAGGGTTAAATGGTGGAATAGGCAAAGTGGGTTTTAAAGGGATAATGGAAGGCCGAGGTGGCAGTAATGGGAGGTTAATTGGGGAAGGTTCAATGGTGGGTTCGACGGAGGCTAATGGTGTGGAGGTAGATGGCTTAATGTGTGGAGGTTTAATAGTGGAAGGCTTGGGGGAGGCCAGTGTTGCGGAGGTTAATGGTGTAACTGGAAGAGGTGTAATGTATGCGGTGTCAAGGATAGGAGGAGACTTACAATGTGCCGGTGTGGGTGATTGAAGTATCGACCCATCATCGTAACACCAATTAGTCTCCTAAATAGGGGTTGGATCAGGGATGGTTTCATCCTGAGCAGGGGGTTCATCGAATGAAAATGGGGAAAGCGGAAAGTTAAGGAAACTCGGAAGGGGTGCCTGCGGAGCTTCATCATCATCGTATACTGCCTCGGATTCTTCGAATGCCGGCTCTTGCTCACTTGAACCGCCGACGCCATAATCATCCCTCCTATCTTTCCATTCTCTCTCCATCTTTGTAATCTCGTCCAAAGCGGCATGGAGAGGATTGACTGGAGTAGGAGGAGCCGTGACCCTCTTTATTTGTTCCTCCATCAAAGTAATCTTATCAAGCAGAGATTGTTGGAGGGGTGTGACTTGAACAACCGAGGGCTGGCAGGGCCTTGAAGGAGGAAGGGCCGTATAAAAAGGCCGTGGAGGGGAATTAATGGGCCGACCCATAGAAGAACCCGGATGGGCCGAATTGCAATGAATAAATGGGCCTCGGGGCCGTGATGGAGGAGGAATAGAAGGAGGCAGGTGTCGGACTACCCGAGGAGGAGTGTGAATAGAAGGGGATGGGTAATGGGCTACCCGATTAGGAATATGAATAGAAGAGGGAGGTGGGTGATGGGCCACCCGTGTAGGGTCGTGAATAGAAGAGGGAGGTGGGTGATGGGCCACCTGATTAGGATTGGAAGGGGGAGATGAAGGAGATGCACCCTCAACAGCGGCCTTAAGGGCTTGGATTTGTTGAGGGGTGAGATGATCTAATGCATGAATGATTTGGGAGACTTTCTCATCATTATGATGAGACGGTCCCGTAGGAATAGTGGCTCGCAATTGAGTAGGGGGACCATGAGAATGGACATTACCCGTGGGCCGGGTATGACCATAAGAATGAGGACGTGGTCCCTTGAAAGTATGGTGAGAATTTTGACGAACATGTTGAAATTGAGGAGAATAAGATGTGCACGGTTGTGCATCCTCATGAATTGAATTAAACATGTTGTTTTGTTTATCAAAGTAAGCCATTATGCAAGCAATTTAATGTGCAAATAATTTACAAAGAAACACACAAGTTGGAATGGTTACCTTGATTTTTATGTTTGAACCTTGGTGAATTAATAAATTTTAGCAAAGTTTGGAATGATTCACACAAGGGGAGGAACCTAGTTTCAAATGTGATTTAACTCCAATGCCAACTAGGAACACTCTCTCACCACGTATAGGCCAACTAATTCGGGACTTCAAAGGGTACAACCTGCCCGGCGTCCGTGAGGGAATCCACGGGTGCGGGGACTTATGGAGGCTTGGAAAAGGGATTTCCGGTCCAAAGAGACGGAATGCTCAATGGAGGGTCGTCCCGATTCCAAGAGGGGGTGTGGAATCCTAGTGAGAAGAGAAGAGGTCTCCCAAACCAATGCAAATGAATGAATGCAATATGTGCAAGGGGATAGGCAAATCACCAATAGAGCCAAATAATAATATAAATCAACGAAGCATGAATAAGCGGAGGCTCTGTGAAATCACAGGAAAGAGACGACCTGTGGAAGGTCGCTACTAATAAAAACGCGCCCTGGTGTGAGGCGCTATCCAAAGAAAAGACGCCTCAGTGAGAGGGCGTCAAATCTAAAAGATGCCCTGGGGCAGGGCGTGAACCATCAAAACAAAGAAACGCCCTGGCGTGAGGCGTTACCAAGTAAAAAGATGCCCTGGAGAGGGGCGTGAATTCACAAACAAGCAGGGTAAACCAAGCCAATCACCACAATATAATCAATCAATGAATATGAGCATGGCATGAATCATGATGAAAAATCACGCAAGGAAGGGTTCTGCAAATCCACAGTAAAAAGACGCCCTGCAAGGGGGCGCTATCCAGCAAGGAAACGACAGGGTCACTGTTGTGAATCACTGTGAGGACCCACAAGCAACAGTGAGAAACGCACCATAGGGTGAGGCGCTATAAATAAAAGGACGCCCCTTAGTGAGGACGTCAAATCAACAAAAAGTGCCCTGATGTGAGGCGCTACGCAGTAAAAAATGCCCTGGGGGAGGGCGTGAATTCACAAGCAGCGTAATAAAACCAGGAGAAACCAAGATATATGCTGAAAGACGCCCTGCCAGAGGTCGTTACACTGGAATAAGACGCCCCGAGTTAGGGCGTTAACTGAAAACGCGCCTCTGTCAGAGGCGCTAATTACCTTTCTTCCAGAAAACCTTCACGGCCGACAGTATCAAGCACTCACAGTCACAGCAGGCAATCAACAATATGGATATTAAGATAACAACATGCTCATCAAAGATTTGGAATAAGTGGAAATTCTAAAAAAGAAAATAACAAACTGGCAAATCACTTAGGGAAGAGTGCAAAGCCAATGGAGGGTGCCCGAGGGGCACAAAAGGAGACGCACCGAGGGTGCAATAGGGGAGACGGCACACGCGGGTGCCTAATGGAAAGGGTAATAAACAAAGAACACAAAGTGTCCCACCGTGATCGCCAATTTGTAGATCTCTAATTTAGAATAATCCACTTAAGAAAAATATATCAAAGAAAAGACATGCAATAATCATCAATATGGAGGAAAATATATGCACGAGGTGCACAAGGGGATTGTGTGATCGCCAGAGACGCGAACGCCTCAAAAATATAATCAATAAGAACATGGGAGGAATGATCGCGAAAAGTACCTCAAAAGATGCGGGGATGTGAGTGCTTCCTTTCTCTTCAAATCGGCCGGCCGATGAAGAGAGTTCTTGCTTTTATTACCCTTGCAAAAAAGACAAACACCAATAAAAAAATATGGATTAGAATATGGTGTGTAGCATCAAATTCTATATGTAAAGATAAGCATGAAAATTGTGCAAGAACACACCTTGTGGGTGTTGGCCCTTAAACCCCTATGCAAAGAGGGTGTGGGAATATATGAATGATATGAATAAAAATGTGAATAAGGGGAAAGAGTGCAAGAGTGCACTGTGGGGAGGTTTCTCAACGTGGTAGAGATGTAAAGAAAAATCGAATAGGAGATGGGCATGCAGATGAATGATGCAATAAACAAAAAAATAAAAATAAAGGAGAAGAGCCTGTGCGATGCTTGGGCTTTGATGTTCAATGGGGAAGAACTTCAGAAGATGAAGAGATGAACGTGAGGTTCCTCCTTCAGCCAGTCGCACAGCACCTTCAATCTGCAAAACAAAGAAGAGCGGAGGGGAAGGAAGGGAATCGGTAAAGGGATCCGGAGTCCAACCTGAACAACAGAGCAGTCGGCCCTATTAAATAGAATTGGAGGAGATAAACATGGGCAAGAGTCCAATAAAGGGGAAGGATAAGAATGGGCAAGAGCCCCAATCAAGGCAGGCGTCTAATGAGGCAAGGACTCTCTGGGGAAAGGGCTGCGAAGCCAGAAGATGAAACACGCCCTTGGTCAGGGCGTCAATTCAAGAATTGATGACCTGTCAAGGGGCGTTAATTCAAAACACGACCTGGCCAAGGGCGTCAACTCCTAGATCAATTTTGGAAATAAATATTTCTTTTATTTGGAAATTCTGAAACACGCCTCCTGGAGAGGCGTTAATTGAAACACGTCCCAAAGGAGGGTGTTAATTAACATTTTTCAAAACATTTATTCTTTTTCGAAAATTGGATAATGCCGAGAATTGACGCCCTCATCTCAGGGCGTCCTTTCATCAAGAAACGCCCTAGGTCAGGTCGTGTTTTAAAACACGCCCTTCACCAGGTCACGAATTTATAAAATAGGTAAAATGGAGAGAAATTGATAAAATGGGGAGACACGCCCTGGATTAGGCCGCGTTTTTTTTAAAAACACGCCCCTCTCCAGGGCGTTAATTTTAAAAAAAGAGGGAAAGGGGAGAAAATCCATGAAAAATAGAAAAAACACTCAAATAAGCTAATTTGAGGGTCAAATGGGGCATTACCAGGCAATATGAGAAATACTCAAAGTAATGTCAATTTTGGCGTGTCTACACACATACCCAAGGAAAGTGATGGATTCGGTCATGAAATGACATTTTCCCAAGTTGGCAAAGAGACTCTCTTTCCTAAGGGTAGTGCAGATTTGCCTAAGATGGTTGAGGTGGGCTTCCTTGGACTGGCTGTAGATAAGGATATCGTCAAAATAGACCACTAGGAAGACTCCAATGTAGGGTCTAAGGACCTCTGTCATAAGGCGCATAAAGGTGCTTGGGGCATTTGATAGCCCAAAAGGCATCACTAGCCATTCATAGAGTCCATCTTTGGTTTTAAAGGATGTTTTCCATTCATCTCCTGGTCTCATCCTAACCTGGTGGTAGCGACTTTTAAGATCTATTTTGGAAAAAATGGTGGCTCCGGCTAGCATGTCGAGCATATCGTCAAGCCTAGGTATGGGGAACCTGTATTTGACGGTAATCTTGTTGATGGCCCTGCTATCGACACACATTCGCCATGTCCCATCCTTCTTGGGTGTGAGAAGGGCCGGGACAGCACACGGACTTTTGCTAAGACGGAGAAAGCCTTTCCTAATGAGTTCCTCCACCTGCCTCCTCAATTCAGCATGCTCTGTGGGGTTGAGGCGATAGTGGGGAAGGTTTGGGAGGGTAGCTCCGGGGACGAGATCAACAGCATGTTGAACATCACTCATGGGTGGTAGTTGATCAGGGAGCTATGGGGGATGGATTTTTATTAAGAAAGATATTTTATTATGGGTTTATTTGGTTTATTTATTAAATATTTATTTGCGTGGGACGTGCCAGTCATTGAGTGACAAGTTTATTATGCGCACCGTCTGACTAACCAGACGATTGTAGGTGATCGTGTCGGGACCCAAAACCCGCCGTACCATAAACGCTACGGTGTTAATTACACCCCTCAAGAAGAGAGGAAACCCTTGATTAATCGCCAAAATAGAGAGGCCATGGGGCCCGTAGAATATGTAAAGGACGCGATTGCATGCAAGCACACAATATGGTAGTATTTGTTTATTAGGCCGGCTCCCAGTACAGGGCGGAGAACCTAGGTCCGAGGACCACCATTACGCATAGCGAAGACTTCCGATCGGGCGTAACCCGACTTTCTATCGACGCCATTCGATATACCTGAGGATCTATGCGTGCATGCATGCATACATGACATTCATGACTATATTAAGCGTGACCATAAAAGTACAGAAGCAAATGGTGATCAACCACGTTTATTACTCCCCATGAGGAAGGGGGGAGGCAACACAAATGTAATAGCGAAAGCAAAGTGCTAACGGACATGGTAATAAAGATATGATAACAATATAGTTCGGGCTCGCTCGGCCCTTCCTTTATTCAATTTATTACCCATTGTGATTTATTAACGCCAACCCCGAAGGACGAGATCCGCTCGGGGGCAAATGAGCGATTAAAGCAACAAGAGGTTTCAAAACCGGCGCGGCCATGCGATAGGTAGCTTATACGGCGCGATAAAACGTAGGTATAGCGGCTAATACGGCGCGGCCATATAGCTGGTTAAGACGGCGCGCAAAGGATTGGGGCGCGCCGGTTCATGGCACGCCGAAAAGGCACAAGGAAGTTTTTAATTTTTTTGAGTGTAGGGTTAATCCGGTGCAAGGGGGTACCGCGCCGTATTAGGGCGCGCCGGGTTAAGGCCGCGCCGTTTTAGCTTATTTTTGATGAATTTCGAATCATTTGAGTTTGTTAAGTTTATGTTGAGGGTTTTGAAGTTATTTGGGGCCAATTCTTTATTAGAACGGAGTCCAAAACTCTGAGGGATGGTATGACAAGTCAGTGCGAGGTTCATACTCGAGCACCAAGGTGATTGAGTCCAGAACGATCATTTCATTAGGGCTTATTTAATCTTAATCTGTCCAAAATTGGACAGCATCTCCCCTAAACCTGAAGAGTTACAGGGGAGAAGCGGGGTCATGCTCACCTATGGAACAAGCCCCTAAACCGCCGGTCTGCACAATGGCAGCCAGCAAAATCCCATCGGATAAGGTGCCCCGAGGACTGGCCTACAAGGGACACCAAAGCTCCGTGGGTGGAGGCAACGGATGAGGCGACTGATAACGGAAGCGACACCCTGAGGACAAGCCTACAAAGGGGTGGGCGACTTACAGCACGCACTGCATCTGCTGAGGAGACAGAGGCCTTTAGGAGAAGGGGTTCTGAGGACTAGCCTGCTAGGAACGTTCACCCTTTGGCCACCACAGAGCCACCGGGGGATTGTGGGTTTGAGATTGTTGGGTTAAACCCCTGTTATTGTCTGCCGTGGCCCTGAGGGAGCGTTTACCATTAAGAGGTAAGGCTCTCAACCACCCAGCACCTCTGTGAAACCATGGGGAAATGTTCCCCTCCCCGGATGATCGAAACGGTGAGAAACCCTCGGAACAGTGCAGATGATCATGATGAGTAGGGGTGGTAAATACATAAGTGAGGCGGGCCCGCTGCAGGGGCATATGCTCGAATAGTTGGAAAGCAACATTCAGGGGATGGACCCTGTACATGGCGGAGAGACACACGCGCAGAAGCACGGCTCCATCCAAGGAGAGAAGGAGATGCGAAAACCCTTGAATCAAACATTAAAAAAAATGAGCGACAGAAAAGCCCCCGGGGAGGGGTGTTTCTATACCCATGATGATTCGGGGCACGATGCAGACCTTGGGGAAACCGGAATTACAGCTATGCCAAGAAGAACTCAGACACAGGCGTTGGCGTAGATAGAAAGGGAGGAGGCTGAGGATCATTCATTCAACCCGATAACCCAAGCATTCAACATATATGTATTAACATCCCAAAAACGGGAATGATTCAGTGTTTACATGGTGAGGACATGGCGCCAGCCCCATTGCTCAGTCACCGCTCGCCGATCACGGAGGTAGAAGACATACAAAGCACCACGAAAAAAGAGAAAGGAAGGAAAAGAAAATAGAAAATCGCACAGAGGGGAAGGAGAATCGACTCATATCATTGTCGCTCCTCCCCCCCTCGCTTACATTCGATGGGTGGGAACTTCAGAAGGAGCAATCTACAGAAAGCCAGAAAAGAACTGGCACCGGCACCCACCTCTTCCGGGAACAGGCTATCGTACAGGAAGAAGACGACCGGCGGAAGCTCCTCCGAAGGAACCCTACTATCTCTCTGCTTCAGTAAAAAAAAAAACCTCTCCAGAAGCCTTTCTCTCCCTCCGCTCTTCTCTTTCTCCTCGAAAGCCCTCCTTTCCCCCGTCTATATCCTTCTCGTCTCTCTCTTTTCTTTCTTTTCTTCTGATCGAAAGTCCCCTTCTTATAGCCTTCATTGCCTTGGCCTTACCCGGCGCGCATATGGGCGCGCCGGTTTAGCCAGGGTTGCTTTGGAGCGCGCCGGTTGATAGGGCACCGGGAAGAGGGCTTCAGCAAGGTGTTTTTGCGCGTCGGTTAAAGGGGCGCCAGAGAAGAGGGAGCGCCGGATAAGGGGGTGTTAGGGTGCTAGGCCCGGATACAGAGGGGGGTGAATGTATCCTTATATGAATAATGCCCAAATAAAAACTCAGATGCTAGACGCAATCACATAATAAAACTAATTCAATTAAACTTATGAACAAACACATGAAGTGCGTCTATCCAAGCATCTAGCGGAAGTAATCACACAAAGCAAACCATTGCTCAAAAGATTTTTAGGTGGTTCGGTCCTCCAGACCTACATCCACCCCTCACTCCTAACCGGAGTGAGGCTTCACTAGCCAATGCTAGAACCAAGCAGACTCAGTCTGCAACAGGTGCTGACACACAGCTTGACCAGGGGAACACACTCCCCTCTTCCTCCCAACTGGAGGGACACCCCAAGTGACTCCCAGTCACTTGGAAACCAGAGGTGAAAGACCTCTCTTCCTCCAGACCAGGAGGGACCCAACCAGTGACTTCCAGTCACCAGCAAACCAGAGGTCGAACACCTCTCTTCCTCCAACTGGAGGGACCCCTGGACTTGCAAGCCACAAGTCCAGAACCGGAGACAAGTGGTGAGGACACACGGCGCTATCCTCGACGGAGCACCCGGCACACCGCTACTTCCTTGTGGCTCGGCGATGGCGGCATCTTCTAGCTATCTTCTCTGCTTGCTCAGGCCATGTGGGCCTTAGATTAGTCCCTGCGTGGACATGTTATCTAGTTTTATTGCTATCAGACTATGTGTAGGGATAATGGGTCCTTTTTTTTTCTTTTACTATTGGGCTTGGCCTTGGCCCATAGTGTTTGGATTAGGGTTAGGGTTTGGGGCGCATTCCCCCTTCCCCATCCAAGGTGGCTGCGCCACCTTCCCCACCTTGCCTCCTCTTCTTTCCTTTTTGGGCACACCCCTTTCCCATTCCACCTCCCTCACCTTTCTTCTTTGGGCGCCCCCCTCCCCTTGATCCCTCCTTGATTGGAGGAGGCTTGGCCGCCCCCCCCCCCTTGAATGGGGAAGGTCCTGGTCGCACCCCTCCTCCCTTGGCTGGGTGAAACCCTAATTCCCCTCCCCCGATATATAAGGCATGTAATTTCCTTTTGTGAGAATTAATGAATGAATATTGAAGATTGTGCTTGAAGGTGGCTGCGCCCCCCTCTCTCTTTCTCTCTTCTCCTGCGACGGGAGATCGGCGAGGTGCGACGCCTCAGCCCCCGGTGGACTCCGGGGTTCCCCTTTACCCTCTTCTTCTTCATCTACGGTTCGTGTGCGGAAGATCAGATTTCTACACCGACTTGCAGCAGATCTCGCCCCCTCTCTTGGACGAGTTTGGCTCCCTCCTATTTTCTGGAGATACGTTGGCGGATCAGCTTCGCGTTGGCGCTGGTTTCGCGTCAATCGGAGGTCGGCACCGCCCGTACCGATTTTCTCCGTCGACCTGCGCCAGCACCCCCTTCTCTGCTCGCCCAGCAGGGAGGCCCTTCTTGCGAATTTTCCCCAGGCCTCCACGCTGCGCCTTTTACCCTGGTTTCTTCAGGGTTCGTAGATCTCCAGGTCCTCTGTCCGACGCCGCCGACGGCGTCACGTTTCGACGTCGTCACCGTCCGTGGCAGTCGTTCTAGTGGGCTTGCGCCGGCGGGCCTGCACAGTCCGGCCAGCGAATCAACACCAACTTCCAGCGGCTCCTGCGACTAGTACCGGCGTCATCTGCCCGCGCCGTTTGACCGAGGACGACTTCTACCAGTCAGCTTCCACCTCCAACCGGCCTGGACCTGTTCGGATACCAGAAGGCCGTTTTCCGGATTTTACCGTCGGCGTGCGCTGTTCTGCGACCCCAGAACCAGACCTGAGTTGCAGCAGCGCCCACGGCCACCACCGGCGGAACCAGCGCGTCCCCTCTGACCGGAGCGTACCTGCAGCAGTCAGTGACACGTCCTCCCTGACGGCACCTCATTCGGACGTCGCCTCAGTCCGTGGGACCCATCTTCGTCCAGGCGCGCGCGATACCGATTCTGCAGCATCGTGCCGTCACCGAGTGCGGCCCGTCAACCCGTGCCCGGCAACCCGAATGCTTTGTTTGTAGCCTGTTACCTCCCTGCGAGGAGTGGGCCGTTATTGGGTTGTATTTTATTGGTCTTCAGTGTATCGGGTTGTTGGTCCACGGCCGGGGTTCCTTTCCCACGCCTTGGCGTGGAGGTACGCGTTCCGACTCCTCTCCTGTTGCTTGCTCTTTTAGTATGCTTTTGACTATGCCGCGTGAGAGAGAGTAGGCGCCTAGCTATTTGTTATCATCACTGCGGATTGTGAGTGAGAGCATCCTTCCCTAGCACTAATCAAGCATCGAGTTAGGACTCGATTCCCCTAGTCTTTGGGGTTTGACTACACGCCTAGGCACGTGCGCCTCCCTTATTGGGACGGCCGCGGTCGGAGTGTCTGTTGAGAGACGTCCCTCCATCTGTGGGATATCACGGTGGTCAGCCATTTGGCGACCCTTGTGCGTACTATTGCTGGCCCAGTTAGAGTCCTTGTGACTCTTAGTCCGTGTCGGTCCCCGTTCCCCATCAACAAGTCTCCCTTCTCCTGAATCCACAGGAGGAACCCACAAGTAGCTCCTAGCTACTTACAACCGGAGATCAGATCTCCCTTCTCCTGACTCACCAGGAGGAACCCGACCTCGGTCCAGAGGATCGGAAGTACAAAGGTAACCAAATGAAAATAGGAAAAACAAAAACACGAAATGAAAATAACTTCAGCAAATAGGAGGCTGAAAAATGAAATGCTCAATGTGGCTCTCAACGGAGCTGACTGGCCTGGGTTTGACCCACGGTCCAGTGAAGACAGATCTTCAAACAACCTCTCTCAGTCTCTTCTTCTCACGATCTCTTTCTTTCTTTTTCTTTCTCTCTGCACTTCTCTTCTTCTTTCGCTAATCTCTCACTCTCTGCTCTTCTCTTCTCTCTCTTTTCTTTCCTCTCTTGTGCTGGATCGACAGCTTCTTTTCACTCTGCCTTTTTCTTTCTCTCTGCCTCTCTTCTTCTTCTTCTCTCTTTCTTCTTCTTTTCTTTTTCTAGATCGAAGGGCTTTTCTACTCTCCAGGCTTCTTCTTCGATCAGCCTTCTACAGAGGATGAAGGCTTCCTTTTATAAGCAGCAGCAGCAGGCACACTGGCGCGTGTGGCTTCCACATTTCCTACCCTAAAAATTCGGACCACGTGGCAGCATCCTAGTCATGAGCCAGGCACCTCGGATCACGTGCCCTTCATTAGTACGCATTTTGAATTTGTCCCACTGCGTCGACCCTGCTGTGGATAGCGTTGACGCGTTGAAGACAGCAAGAGATAAGTCGCCCCTTTCTTGAACTGCTGCGTCGACGCTGCTAGTTGGTGGCGTTGACGCACGAACATGTACATTTGTATATTGGCGTCTCTTAAGCCGCTGCGTTGACACTTCCAACCCGTGGTGTTGACGCATTGATGCGTTCTAGTGAGCAACCAGCCTAGCCTTTCTTAACTGTTGCGTCGACGCTGCTCCACTGCTGCGTTGACGCGTAGGTGATCCAGTGATCAGGTCTTCAGCAGATAGATGTGCTACGTTGACGCTCTCAGCATGCTGCGTTAACGCATGGAGCGGCAGCATCTGAACCTAGATGGCTTCAGCCCTCTAACGTTTCGTGTGGAGTGCATTGACGCATTGTGCAACTGCGTCCACCCTCTGGTCACCTTGTCGATCCACCAACCTGCTGCGTCGACGCCACTTGATGAATGCGTTGACGCACCAGAGTAATCCACAAGCTTCTTTCTTGATTGTTTGAACTACTGCATCCACGCCACTTGATCAAGGCATTGACGCATTGGTGTGTTCCAGCAGCTGATATTGGATGTCTTCAGCCCTCTTGCGTTAAGGGGTTCATTAGCCTCTTCAGTCCCTGTCAGACAGATGAAACGAAGTCTTTAGTTCTAAGTATATGCATTGCATTGTATAGACTTTGCTGTGAAGGCGAAAGCAATGTAAAGTATGCACAGCGCAATGTATAGACTTAATGAATATAAAGATATCATAAGACTCAGATGAACACAGGCGGTGTATAGACTTGATGTGTTCACTGGTGGATGTACACCCTTGCCCACTGTATAGACTTTGAAGCACAAAGGCAATGTACAGACTTTGCCTTAAAACGAATGTATAGACTTAGAATCATGGAGGCAAATGTATAGACATCAACTCTGCACATCGAATGTATAGACTTCAAGTGTGAAGACCATTGTATAGACTTTGGATTCGAAGATCAATGTGCAGACTTTGGATTTCACTGTGGATGTACAGACTCTGAGGAAATGAAACGAGTCAGTGTACAGACTTCAAATTCCACCGACCAGTGTATGGACTTCAACAGTGAACGGCTGTACATACTTCATGTGAAAACCCAATGTACAGACTTTGAATTCGAAGACCAATGTGCAGACTTCAAGTTTAACTGTGGATGTACAGACTTCAGGTGTGAAGACGTGTAGATTTTACGCTGTACATACTTGAAGAATGCTTGCAGAAGGTGATGAAGTGTATAGACTTCATGAAATGCAAATGGCTGAATAGACTTGAATGAGTATAGAGTGTATAGACTTGAAGGCCTGAAGGCGATGTGCATACTTACTGAGTTGACGCTGCAGCCCAATGAGTTGACGCTGCAACGTATACACTTTACGTTCAACAGATGATGTGTAGACTTGAAGTTAGACAAACCAGACAATCAGTGTTCTGATGAGTCGACGCATCAGCAAGAGTGGGTCGACCCACTACTATTCATACTAACTAAGCAGAGTGTAGCAATGAATGCTTTATGCATCAGTTAACATGACTGAACATCAAAAATGTTAAACTAAACTGAGCAGCAAGATGACTGAACATTTGATAGACTGAATAACAGCACGATGACTCACACAGCAGGATGACTCACAGTGATTAACTCACATCAAAAAACCAATCATCAAAACCATCATTAAAACCATCATCAAAATCACATGGGCACAACAATCTCCCCCTTTTTGATGATGGCAACACTACACAGTGAGTCAGTCTGATGACTCAAACTATTCTCCCCCTTTGACTTCATCAAAAAGAAAATAGTTTGAGAAATTAAAGCATGTATAAAAATTCAGTCAATTTCTCCCCCTTGCAAGAACATGATTCTCCCCTTTTAGCAAGCAATCTCCCCCTTTGGTAGAATCATAATAAATTATGGGACGGGGTATGAATGTAGATGCAGATACCAGAAATATGAATGTCAGAGCATAATTCTTCTCCTTCTATGCAGCATGATGCATATGACAAGGAGGCTCCCCCTCAATAAATGGAACCTTATGAAATGAGTGAGAAGGAGACCACAGGGGCAAACAAGGAGAAGTTCAGGTCAATGAGCCAAGGACAGTGAGCAGAAGAATTTCAGATAAGCTTCAAACAGAAGGAATTCAATCAGATTTTCAAGGAAATGTCATTCTCATAAATCTAAAACATAAGTTTTTCAAAGTCTTCCATTATAAGGGCTTATGAATGAGCTTAATTGAACAGCATGGTTTAAACATGATGTATGTAGAGTTTATCAATAAAATTCTGTATTGATAACTAAAACCATGTTTTAATAAAAATGAACCAAGCCCTCATATTTATCTTGATAAATCTCCCTTTCTCTTACACAATCAAATTTATTGACTTCTTTCGGAATTACATGCATCTGTATTGAAATCAAGCAATTATGAAGTCATATGATTTTGTCTAGGGTTGTAGCAATTTGATTTTAGCATCAATATTCAGATATTTCAATTCGTTCAACAATTTTTCATGCTACAAATTTTACGAGCACTCTAGTTCAGTGCACACCTTGTAACTAGAGGATATACCTTGATCAGAGGCCAATATCCCTAAGCACTTAGTGTGACTAACTATCATGCTTTATATGAACAGAGATAGCATTTACACATCATGACACACTGCAAATCATTTCTTGATGAGTGAGCTGTATTTCTCAGTGTGCATGCCATTGCTCTGCCTGATTTTCAATGAATTTTATGCAGAGTTAACTAAGGCACCTCATGACACAGTCCCTTGGACATGTGTTTCTCAGTGACCAAGGTCATTGCTCTGACAATTACTCTACCCTTTAGACAATTCAGAAACATTCATTTGCTTCAAAATAATATTAATCTCATGTACTTAACCAAATAAAGTCATGTATTCAAAAGTGCAGATTTCAGAAGTTTTTTGCAAGACACAGCATGAAACAGTTGGTTAAGATTTATTAATCATGATTCAGATATGTTAAGAGATTTTAAAGTTAAACTCCATGAATACATTAAGCTTAAACCACATGAGTTATTTCAGTCATTCATAAAAATGTATAATAGAAGATTTCTAGTTCAAGAATTTTAAGAGTTATGATCGAGATAGTCCCATTGAAATCTTCATGACCGACTGATGGAATTCTGAAGCCAAATAATACCAATTGATAGGAGAGATTTCGAGGCTCAATGATTTCTGATATTATCAAGGTTTGTCAACTAAGATCAATGATGAAAGATATGCAATGAATTCTCACAAGAGTATGTATTTGACAACCTATATGCAATGCATTGACTCCCCCTAACACTATGGATTCAGACAATCTTTTTGGCATTTTTCATGAAATGCAATGCAATTAACTACATGCATGCAAAGACTCAACACTGAATGCTATGCAAAGATATGCAATTAACTCCCCCTGAAAATATATAATGTTTGCACTGAAAACTGAACATATGAAACCAATTGATATTGTGACTTGTGCATAATCAGACTGTCCTATCAGATTTTTCAACATGAGCAGCATGCATGGATCAAATTTCAGCTAATCAGATTTTTCAGAAAGTAATGGACAGATTTCAAACAGCATTCAGATGCAGTTCAGATTTTTTAGAATGTAATTTGTTTTCAGAGTTTATGCATTTCAACAATTACCAAACAACTACAAATGGCAGATATGCAAGAGTACATCAAATCAGATATGCAATGAGTTTCAAAATAGGAAATGTAGAGAGATTACCTGAAAAATGTGAGAATGGGGTTTTTCATTCTTGAGTGCCTTGGATCATTACCCCTTTATTCCATCCAAAGCACACCTGCTAGGCACCTTCATATTTTCCACTAGCAGGAACCCAAGTGGTCTTGGGTCTTGCATAGTAATTATCCCCTTTTGGGACTGCCTGCATCTTTTTCTGTGCCAACCAGTCATCAGAGTTCATGATAAAACAGTTATGCATTGAATACTCAGACAGCCCACAATAGTGGCATGAACTAGCAGGTTTCATGTTCCTCTTATGTATACTAGCATGAGCTTGAGCATTATAAGAGTGAGCATGAGGGTTTCTGTTATTATTATGAAATTTTTTCTTTTCATGACTAGCTACCCTGCAAGCAGCAACTTGGTGGCCTGGTCTTCTGCAATTTGAGCAAACATGAATTCTTTTAAAAACAAGTTTGTTCCTATCAAATTCTTTGAAATTTCTATGTCTACCCTGGACATGCCAGCAGTCCTTGACTGCATGGCCATGCTTCCCACAATGGGAGCAGAAAGGGAACTTCCTTCTAAAAGAGCTTGCCCAACATTCAGTGGCCTTGTGCCCAAGCTTGTTACAATTAAAACATTTGACATGCTGGTTCAGAGAAGCAGTTTTGTTTATATTAAAAGCATGTTGGTTAGCATAAGATTTAGCATGATGTGAGAGTGGTTTTTTCTTTCCATTAGCAAACCAACATTGAGCAAAGATGTGGCCTAATCTACCACAATGAGAGCATTCACTTTTCTTTGAATGAACATCAGATTTTCTATCATGATATTTCCTAGCATTCATCATCTCAGCATTCAAATCATCTAGTTTGTTTAATTCGCACTCATGCATTAAATGTCCAAATCTATGACAGTAGTGGCATGACATTTTCCTTTTAGATGCATGTGAGTGTGTGTGAGGACTGTGATCAACATGCACTGATGAACCCTTTTCATTTATTTTCTGATTTACAGTCCTTTTCTGATTTTTATCCTGTTTTCTTAGCCTTATACTGAATTGGAGATGAAGTGGAAGGTTTTTCCTGTTCAGAAGATTTAACGAAAACAGTTTGTTTTTGGGTTCTCTGAACAGTGGACTGAGAAACAGGTGACTTCTGAGAAGTGTGAGAAATAGAGCTAGCAACAAAAGATGTATGAATTTTATTTTCAAAGTTCTTTTTATTTACAGGATTATAACCTAACCCCTCCTTCTGAAAATTGACTTTTACTCCCAGCAGTTTGTTCAGATTATCTTGCCCACTAACAAACTTTGACAGAGAGTTCTTTAAGTCTTGGATTTCATTTTCTAAAGAGGTGATTTGTAACTCATAACTGGCGATCTCTTGCTCACTACAATTCATAGCTTCATTCAAAACTTTGTTAGCAGTTTTATATTTTTCAATTTCATTTTCCAGATTGCTCAGTTTATCAGAATCTTCAACGCAAACACTTTTACCTCTTTCTAAAGCTAGAAGTCTCTCAGACATAATGGAGTTCAGCATTTTCAATTTCTCATTTTCTTCCTTAAGTTTGTCATTCTGAACCAATTCATTTATTAGAAGCTGATCTTCTGAATTGACTTCATACTTTCTTCCATTTTCAATTTCCCTCATATCTTTTTGCTGTTTTTCAAGATCTTTCTGTAATTCTATATTTACAGACTTTATGGCATTAAGTTTTTCAATCAGCAATTTGTTCTCCTGTTTAAGTTTCTCTGATTTTTCTTCATCTTCTTTGGAGAGTTTTCTGAGAGAGTCATCTTCAGATTTTAGCTTGTTTAGTTCAGAGTAAACACATTCAGGTTCCTTCTTCAGTTTTGCATTCTGACTTTTATACATATGATTATCAGACAGACATGCATCATGAAATTGCTTCGTACTTGAACAGTTTTCACATGGAGAGCTAGAACTATCTATCCCAGTACCCTTCTTCAACTTTTTATACTGTTTTCTTAAGCTCTCATGTGACTCTAACAATTCAGCATATGCATTCTCCCAATCATCAAGAGAAAAATTCTCGAAGAGATTTACCTCATCATCATCATCTTCATTTTGGCTGCTGCTTTGATTGCTTCTGTCAGCCATCATGCAGCTGTCCTCGTTTACCCTGTGAAATTGCTTCAGCCTATCCAGGATGTCCTTTGCTGAGCTGCAATTATGAAGACAAGACCATAAGGCTCTGTCAGTAGCTGCTTTCATCAGATTAATGGCTTTCTGATTTTCTCCATCCTTTGATCTGTGTCTGTCGTTCCATTTGGACACTTTCGTTGGTAAGGTGTGAGGACCTTATGAAATTAATTTCCATAGATCAGGATTAGCAGAATTAACATAAGCATGTAAAGCAGTGTACCACTGACTGAAATCGGAACCACTAAAGACGGGTGGAAGAGCCATTGAAAACAAATAGCGAGTAAATTCAAGGCAACAGGAATATTTATGCACTAAAAATAAATTAGCACCTAAAACTGCAAGATCGGATCTGCAGGTCGCTGGACCTTGTATGAAGACACCGGCTCTAATACCAACTGTTAGGGTGCTAGGCCCGGATACAGAGGGGGGTGAATGTATCCTTATATGAATAATGCCTAAATAAAAACTCAGATGCTAGACGCAATCACATAATAAAACTAATTCAATTAAACTTGTGAGCAAACACATGAAGTGCGTCTATCCAAGCATCTAGCGGAAGCAATCACACAAAGCAAACCATTGCTCAAAAGATTTTTAGGTGGTTCGGTCCTCCAGACCAACATCCACCCCTCACTCCCAACCGGAGTGAGTCTTCACTAGCCAATGCTAGAACCAAGCAGACTCAGTCTGCAATAGGTGCTGACACACAGCTTGACCAGGGGAACACACTCCCCTCCTCCTCCCAACCGGAGGGACACCCCAAGTGACTCCCAGTCACTTGGAAACCAGAGGTCGAAGACCTCTCTTCCTCCAGACCAGGAGGGACCCAACCAGTGACTTCCAGTCACCAGCAAACCAGAGGTCGAACACCTCTCTTCCTCCAACCGGAGGGACCCCTGGACTTGCAAGCCACAAGCCCAGAACTGGAGACAAGTCTCCCTTCTCCTGAATCCACAGGAGGAACCCACAAGTAGCTCCCAGCTACTTGCAACAGGAGATCAGATCTCCCTTCTCCTGACTCACCAGGAGGAACCCGACCTCGGTCCAGAGGATCGGAAGTACAAAGGTAACCAAATTAAAATATGAAAAACAAAAACACGAAATGAAAATAACTTCAGCAAACAGAAGGCTGAAAAATGAAATGCCCAATGTGGCTCTCAACGGAGCTGACTGGCCTGGATTTGATCCACGGTCCAGTGAAGACAGATCTTCAAACAACCTCTCTCAGTCTCTTCTTCTCACGATCTCTTTCTTTCTTTTTCTTTCTCTCTGCAAATCTATTCTTCTTTCGCTAATCTCTCACTCTCTGCTCTTCTCTTCTCTCTCTTTTCTTTCCTCTCTTGTGCTGGATCGACAGCTTCTTTTCACTCTGCCTTTTTCTTTCTCTCTGCCACTCTTCTTTGTCTTCTCTCTTTCTTCTTCTTTTCTTTTTCTGGATCGAAGGGCTTTTCTGCTCTCCAGGCTTCTTCTTCGATCAGCCTTCTACAGAGGATGAAGGCTTCCTTTTATAAGCAGCAGCAGCAGGCACACTGGCGCGTGTGGCTTCCACATTTCCTACCCTAAAAATTCGGACCACGTGGCAGCATCCTGGTCACGAGCCAGGCACCTCGGATCACGTGCCCTTCATTAGTACGCATTTTGAATTTGTCCCACTGCGTCGACCCTGCTGTGGATAGCGTTGACGCGTTGAAGACAGCCAGAGATAAGTCACCCCTTTCTTGAACTGCTGCGTCGACGCTGCCAATTGGTGGCGTTGACGCACGAACATGTACATTTGTATATTGGCGTCTCTTAAGCCGCTGCGTCGATGCTTCCAACCCGTGGTGTTGACGCATTGATGCGTTCCAGTGAGCAACCAGCCTAGCCTTTCTTAACTGTTGCGTCGACGCTGCTCCACTGCTGCGTTGACGCGTAGGTGATCCAGTGATCAGGTCTTCAGCAGATAGATGTGCTGCGTTGATGCTCTCAGCATGCTGCGTTGACGCATGGAGCTGCAGCATCTGAACCTAGATGGCTTCAGCCCTCTCACGTTTCGTGTGGAGTGCGTTGATGCATTGTGCAACTGCGTCCACCCTCTGGTCACCTTGTCGATCCACCAACCTGCTGCGTCGACGCCACTTGATGAATGCGTTGACGCACCAGAGTAATCCACAAGCTTCTTTCTTGATTGTTTGAACTACTGCGTCCACGCCACTTGATCAAGGAGTTGACGCATTGGTGTGTTCCAGCAGCTGAAATTGGATGTCTTCGGCCCTCTTGCGTTAAGGGGTTCATTAGCCTCTTCAGTCCCTGTCAGACAGATGAAACGAAGTCTTTAGTTCTAAGTATATGCATTGCATTGTATAGACTTTGCTGTGAAGGCGAAAGCAATGTAAAGTATGCACAACGCAATGTATAGACTTAATGAATATAAAGATATCATAAGACTCAGATGAACACAGGCGGTGTATAGACTTGATGTGTTCACTGGTGGATGTACACCCTTGCCCACTGTACAGACTTTAAAGCACAAAGGCAATGTACAGACTTTGCCTTAAAACGAATGTATAGACTTAGAATCATGGAGGCAAATGTATAGACATCAACTCTGCACATTGAATGTATAGACTTCAAGTGTGAAGACCATTGTATAGACTTTGGATTCGAAGATCAATGTGCAAACTTTGGATTTCACTGTGGATGTACAGACTCAGAGGAAATGAAACGAGTCAGTGTACAGACTTCAAATTTCACCGACCAGTGTATGGACTTCAACAGTGAACGGCTGTACATACTTCATGTGAAAACCCAATGTACAGACTTTGAATTCGAAGACCAATGTGCAGACTTCAAGTTTAACTGTGGATGTACAGACTTCAGGTGTGAAGACGTGTAGACTTTACGCTGTACATACTTGAAGAATGCTTGCAGAAGGCGATGAAGTGTACAGACTTCATGAAATGCAAACGGCTGAACAGACTTTAATGAGTATAGAGTGTATAGACTTGAAGGCCTGAAGGCGATGTGCATACTTGCTGAGTTGACGCTGCAGCCCAATGAGTTGACGCTGCAACGTATACACTTTACGTTCAACTGATGATGTGTAGACTTGAAGTTAGACAAACTAGACAATTAGTGTTCTGATGAGTCGACGCATCAGCAAGAGTGGGTCGACCCACTAATGTTCATACTAACTAAGCAGAGTGTAGCAATGAATGCTTTATGCATCAGTTAACACGACTGAACATCAAAAATGTTAAACTAAATTGAGCAGCAAGATGACTGAACATTTGATAGACTGAATAACAGCACGATGGCTCACACAGCACGATGACTCACAGTGATTAACTCACATCAAAAAACCAATCATCAAAACCATCATTAAAACCATCATCAAAACCACATGGGCACAACAGGGGGCGCGCCGGATTAAGCTTCTTTCGTCGCGTTTGTTTGACACGGGTCAGACTGTGGGCCCCAGACTGGCTTCAAGAGTTGACTTGGCCCTTCATCTTATCGTGGATTCACAGAATCGCAACGAGAAGTTTTGGTTAAGCCTTTTAGGCCACAAAATGGCCGATTCCAGAACCTTTTGTGCCTTTGATGCAGAAACTCAGGTTTTCCGCTGACATGGCCTTTGGCATTGTATATTGTGCTGCCAGTCCGGCTCCACTTGTATTTGTAGCTTTTTGATTGCTTCTTCGGGGATGATCCCAATTACTCTTTCGAGCTCTTAGGTCTTGCTTTAGCGGTTATCTGTTGGAGCCGAACATCTTGTCTTTTCTTCTTCTTTTTGGTCTCATCTTTTGTTCGTGGAGAGTGGGATTTCCGTATCCCACCACAAAGGTAGCCCAACAAGACCCACGCGGTCCAACTAGGCAAGCCCGCCCGAGTGATAGCCCGCTGAGCCCACTCAGGGAAGAAAAGCCCAATAAATAAAGACTCGAGGAACCAACTCTCCCCGGCGGCCTTCAAGGCTCAGAGGGCCCGAGACAGCGGTCAGGTCCCAAGGAAGGTCCGGCCTAAAAGCCCTCTCCTCACCCGAGAGAGACAGGCTCCAGCCGACCTATCCGACCCCACCCTCGCCGGGCCATGCCTATCGCTCGGACATGAGCTAGCATCCCCGAGGCTCGGTACGACCGGTTGATTATCTGCAGGTGTGGCCGTTCAGAGTCCTCCGCCAGCGGGAGAGTCATGGGAGCTGCCAGACTCCAAGGGGATAACGTCCCCACGATCAGGCCATGAAAGCCCCCGCTGAAGACGTAACTCCCGCCGGGAAGCCCTCAGCTCACCGGACTCTTAAAAGGCAACGCACTATTTAAGCAAGGGATATCCTCCGGAAGATGGTAAGATGAACTAGGCATTCACATACCCTAAGCTCCTGAGCACGATTCGCTTCACCCTTTGGTGGAGAGGATTCTCGCGCATCAGCTCTCTCCTCCCCCCATTATCGCTTCCACCATCGCTCTACTGACTTAGCCATCGGAGGGTTTGCCCCAGGGAGATCCCCTGGGGCCTCTGACACGTTTCCCTCTCTTGCAGATTCATCTTCTGGTGATCCACAGCCTGCTCAGGACCCAATGCGAGATTCCGCCTCTTCATCTGGCGCCGTCTGTGGGAAACGCACGAAGAGTCAAGATGGTAAGAAAAAGCTCAGGGAGGAGATCCGTCGGCGGGGCAGGTAAGGCTGTGGCGGCGGCGGGAGGCGCCCCCTCTAGGGTCTCACAGAGCCCCCCCTCCAGCGCCAGCATCCGCACCAACGGGCCACCACCCCCCCCGGCGGAGACAGGGGCACCACTCGACGGCGGCACCAACGCCTTCCAGGCCCTCAATGAAAAGATGGACGTCCTCGTGGAGCTCATGAGGGCCCAGGCGGCCCGGGACGCGAGGTCCCGCGCCCCGTCAGGAAGTCCCCCTCGAAGGAGTGCAACGCAGCACACCGCCGGAGGCCGCTTCACCCTCCGCGGCCGTCAGCTCCTCCGCAACGACGTCGGAGGACCCTCGCAAGCTCCGCCTGCGGAGCAAGAGGCTTCCTCCACGCCGAGGAGAGGGAAGCAGGGGGCGAGGCCGCTGCGCCCGGGCACCAGTGCTCCGGGAGATCGCCACGACGCCCCCCCCAGCCCCACGGCGCGGCTACAGTCGGAACTGTCTCTCCGGCTACGAGATTTTGAAAGACGATTCGCAGAGCAAGAGCGCACCCTCCGCACCCTGCAGAAGACCTCTTTCCCGGAGGACGAGGAGAAATCCCCTTTCTCCGAGTACATCTTGAAGGCAGAGGTCTCTCCTAGAGCCTCCATCCCAACCTTCAAGCTCTACGACGGCCAGGGCGACCCAGCCGACCACTACGATAGCTTCGACACCCTGGTGACCCTGCATGGAACGCCGGATCCCATCAAATGCCGAGCCTTCGCGGCCACCCTGGTCCAAGGCGCTCAGGCATGGTTCCGGGCCCTCGCCCCGGGGTCCATTCGAGACTTCAGGTAATTCGGGCGAATTTTCAAGGAGAGCTTCGCCGGTAGCGCCCCCCCAAGGTCAGTAGCGGGGCTCCTGGCTCTCAAACAAGCGCAAGGGGAGAGGCTCCGGACTTATGTCCACCGATTTAAATCGGAAGCCCTTAGGATCCCCCGCCTGGATGTGGCCTCAGCCACAACCGCACTGACCGGGGGCACCCGGGACAAGAATCTCCGCCGCGAGCTTGTCCTCCACCCTCCCTCGACCCTCGCCGAGCTAGCGACTCTGGCACTGCGCCACGCTAAGTGCGAAGAAGTACTCAGCGCCTGTCGAGACGCAACCGGCTCGGGTCGGGAGGGGGACAAAAAGTGGACCTCCGAGCCAAACCCCGGCTCGAGTAAGAAGCGCGATCGAGAAGGAGAGCGCAAGAGAAAGTACGAGCGGTATACCCCCTTGACCGCACCAGTCTACGAGATCTATGAAGACATCAAAGACTCGGGACTTCTCCGTGGTGAGGACACGCGCCGCTTCACTCGACGGAGCACACGGAGCACGCCGGCATCCCTTTGGCTCGGCGATCATTTAGCAGACTAGCAGAGTTATCCCCATTTATTTCATGCTTTAGGCCATGTTGGGCCTTGGATTAGTCCCTGCGTGGACACTTCTATCTAGTTGTAGGCCTTTGTAGGCCAATTAGACATCTTTTGTGCTTTGTAGGCTTATTTAGAGGGCAAAGGGGTTAGTGGGCCATCTTGTGCTCCACTTTTCTTGGCCCATTTGGGGTTTGCGCACCCAACCCCTAGGGTTAGGGTTTTGGGCGCACCTCTCACCTCCTCCAAGTGGAAGAGGTGGCAGCCGCCTTCCCCCTTCTCCACTCCCTCCTTTGGCCGCCCCTTCCTTTGATCCCTCCTTGATTAGAGGAACCTCCTTGATTGAAGGAGAGATTCCCTCCTTGATGGGAGGAGAGCTGGCCGCCCCTACCCCCTCCCATTTGCGCCCCCATCTCCCCATTTGGTGGTAGAAACCCTAGCTCCCCTCCCCAATTATATAGTCTTAGCATTTTCTTTGGAGGAAATTAATTAATGAATGAAATATTTTGATTGAGCAGCCATTTGCGCAGCCACCCCTTGGAGAGGGCGACCCTCTCTTCCTCCTCTGCTCCTGCGACGGGAGCAACCCCGGGGTGCGACTCCCCATCCCCTCGGTGCGACGCCGAGGTTCTTCCTCCCTTCTACTTCGTCTCCGGTTCGAGTTCGTGTGTTCCAGATTCGGCCCCGAGTTGCAGCGGCGTCCCCATCCGGTGCGGGTCGAATCCGAGCCCCTCCTTTTTTTTGGTGGATACTTCTACGAGTCGGCAGCGCGTGGGCTTTGGTTTCGCCTCGATCCGAGGTCGGCACCACCCGTGGCGAGTTTTCTCGTGAGCTAGCGCAGGAGCCTCCCTCTCTGCGCGCCCAGATCCACCCTCCTTCTTTCGAAAATCCCAAAGGACGGACAACTCCGAGTTTGGAGCTGATTTCTTCAGGGTTTGTACCTCTCATCATCCTCTTTCCAACGCCGCCAACCTCGTCTCGTTCTGACGTCCGAGCTGTTCGTGGCGTCCGTTCCCGTGAGGTCGCGCGGGCCTGCCCAGTCCACCCGGTGCCAGGACAACCGGCGACTTCCAAAGTTCACAGCGTCCAACCACGACCAGATCTGACCGAGCTCTTTGGTCCGGACCTGCTGCTCTGCGTCCCCGACGTCCTCCCACAAGCGGGGCCTCGATCGCCTACCGGAGCAGCGAGTTACCATTCTCCCCGCTCGACAGCGCAGTTCTGGGAGCAGATTCCTTGTCCCCACTTGCAGGTGCGGCCACGGCTTCCACGGACAGAATCTGAGCACGCCTTTTGGCCGAGGCTTCCTCCTGCGACCTAACTACGCGCCCTCGCTGACGGCGCCCCAATCAGACTCCGGATCCATTCGTGGGAACGTTTACCACCGAGTCGCGCGTTGCTGCGATTCTGCCGATCGTCATTCGGACCCTCCTCGTGGCCAACCCTTCACCGAGTGCCGCCCGTCAGCCTGTGTATCGGCCGCCCCGAATGGGATTGTTGTAGCCTGTTATCTCCCTGCGAGGAGTGGGCACCATTGCTGGCTTGTACCTATTCTTTCATTGTGTGTATCGGGGTTGTCGGTCTCGGCCGGGGTTCCTTCCCCACGCCTAGGCGTGGAGGTACGTGCGACGCTCCCCCCCCTTGGCATTTTGCTTTACTAGTATGTGATCTTGTATGCCGCGTGAGAGTGTAGGGATCCTAGCTAGCATTCAACACCGCGAGATCGTGAGTGAGAGTACCCCATTCCGTGGCCCTAGTCGAGCACCGAGCTCGGACTAGACTCCTATAGTTGCGCGTCGGCTCCTTTGCCGCTTTGATCCACTCGCTTCCCTCATAGGGATGACCGTGGACTTGGGTTTCTTGTTGAGAGACGCCTCTCTTCGGAGGAATAGTACGGAGGTCGATCACTCGGCTTGCCTTGTCACGTGTGAGTGCTGGCCGCACTTGGTCTTCATCATAGGTTTAGTCCATTTGTCAGTTCCGTCCCGCATCACTCCGCCAGCCCGAGCCAATGAGGTTGAAGAACCGCAAGCGGGACAGGCATTGCCTGTTCCACGGTGACCACGGGCACCACACCGAAGACTGCCATCAGCTCCAGGACGAGATCGAGCGCCTCATCCGTCTGGGGCATCTAGCCCGGTTCACGACCGGGCACAAAGAAGACCGAGACGCCACAGAGGAGATCGACAACGCCCCCCGAGGGGTCCACATCAACGTCATCTCCGGAGGGGCGGCATCGGGCGGCGACACCAGCCGAGGAAGGAAACGTCATGCCGAGCGGGCCAGCCAAGCCTTAGAGCCTCCCAGAGGTCCGCCGATGGAGCCCCAGGTCATAGTCTTCTCCGACCAAGACCTGGAAGGGCTGAGCACCCCGCATGATGATGCCCTCGTTATCTCGGCCACGATAAATCACTGTAATGTAAACAGGATTTTGATTGATAATGGGAGCGCCCCCGATGTATTACCTTATGACCGTTTTCTCAAGATGGGGGAAGACCCATCCAAGCTCCGCCAGGTCCGAACACCCCTTAGCGAGTTTAATGGCCTGGCCACCTACACCGAGGGAGCCCTAAGCCTGCCGGTCACTATCGGCACCCCACCCAAAACCGTTACGGTCTTAGTGGACTTCATAGTGATTAAAGGTATGATAGCGTACAACGCCATTTTCGGCCGAAAATTTCTCAACCGAATAAAGGCCGTACCATCTACCTATCACCAAAAAATGAAGTTTCCCACCAAAAACGGGTTGGGGGAAGTCCGAGGTAACCAGGCCACGGCTAGAAGGTGCTACAATATCTCGGTGGAAGCCTCAAGGCCGGACGGGGAGGATAAGGGCCCCAGGGGAGTCGAAGGAAAAGCCGTGACCACCGAGCCCGGTGGCGAATTATTAACGGTATTCCTGAACGACGACCCGGCCCTTGGAGTAAGGATCGGTGCCGACCTACCACCGAAGGAACAGCAGCAATACAAGGAGTTTCTTTCTGGGTACATCCGGGTCTTCGCTTGGTCCGATGATCAACTCCCTGGTATACCAGAGGAAACTGTGATGCACAAGCTTAACCTCGATACCACCGTGAGACCCGTACAGCAGCGGAGGAGGAAGCATGCGCCCGAGAAACAGGCGATCATCAAGGCGCAGGTCACCAAGGGACAAGAGACTGGTCTTTTCAGACCGGTCCTATACCCAACGTGGCTAGCCAACGTCGTCGTGGTGCCGAAGACCACCGACAAGTGGCGAATATGCATAGACTTCACCGATCTGAACAAGGCCACCCCCAAGGACTGCTATCCGCTACCGAGCATCGACCAACTGGTTGACTCAACCTCGGGCAATGAGATACTCAGTTTCCTGGATGCCTATTCGGGTTATCATCATATCCGAATGAGCCCTGACGATGTCGAGTGGACCGTATTCATCACCGACTACGGCGTGTACTGCTACACCCGGATGCCCTTCGGATTGAAGAATGCTGGAGCCACATACCAGCGACTGGTCAACCATATGTTCGAGGGACAGTTAGGTCGGAACGTCGAGGCCTACATCGACGACATGCTCGTCAAGACCCCGAGGGCCCAAGACCACTTCACCGACCTCGCCAAGACTTTCGGCACCCTCTTGAAGTACTGCATGAAGCTCAACCCCGCCAAGTGCATCTTTGGAGTAAGATCCGGGAAGTTCATGGGTTTCCTGGTCACTCAGCGAGGGATCGAAGCCAACCCCGATAAGGTCCAGGCCATCCTGGACATGCGCCCGCCCGCGTGCATTAAAGACGTCCAGCGTCTAATGGGGCGTGTCGCTTCTCTCAGTCGTTTCCTGTCCCGTGCGGCCGAACGATGCCTGCCCTTCTTCAAGCTGATGAGGGGGCCCAAGGTAGCATCTGCCACGTTCGCATGGGATGGGGAATGCCAGGCAGCGTTCGCCGAGCTCAAAGAGTTCCTGGCTTCGCCCCCGGTGCTTTCCAAGCCTGTCCCGGGCGAGGTCTTGTTGCTCTATCTCTCGGCGACGCCATCAACGGTCAGCTCGGTCCTAGTCAGAAATGACTCGGGAGTCGAGAGGCCGGTCTACTACACCAGCAAGGTGCTCAACGAGGCCGAGCGGAGGTACCCCGCAACCGAGAAACTCGTGCTAGCGTTGGTTACCTCCGCGAGGCGCCTCCGACCCTACTTCCAGGGGCATCCCATCACAGTGCTAACCGGCGAGCCACTGAAGAAGATTCTGGCCCACCCCGAAGCCTCGGGGCGACTTGTCAAATGGGCCATCATGCTCGGGGCATACGACATCTCGTATCGGCCACGATCAGCTATCAAAGGGCAGGCGCTCGCCGACTTCATCGCCGAGAGCACCGTTCCGGTCGAGGACAGGCCTCCGACAGCAACCGGGCCAACCTGGGAGCTGTTCGTCGATGGATCGTCCAACTCGGTCGGCAGCGGCGCAGGGATCCTCCTAAGGTCCCCCGAAGGAATAGAGCTGCAATACGCCCTAAAGTTCAACTTCTTGGCATCCAACAATGCTTCCGAGTACGAGGCCCTTATCTCGGGGGCCCGCATGGCCCGACGGTTGGGGGTTGAGCGAGTCAGGATCCACACCGACTCCCAGCTAGTTGCAAGCCAGGTCAGTGGCGAGTACGAAGCTCGGGAAGCACCTATGATCAAATACCTCCAGTTGGTCTGGAGCCTGGCCCAGCAGTTCGAGGAGTTCGAGGTAGTCCGAATAGCTCGGGAGCAAAACTCTCGGGCGGACGCCCTCTCCCGACTGGCCTCCTCCCTAGACCCGGAAGGTACACGATCGGTCCTCCTAGAAGAGCTAGAGCGCCCGAGCATAGACTCGGAGCTCCTCGCCATTGACTCGGCCATTCCCGACGACTGGCGCTCCCCCTACCTATCCTGGCTATGAGACTCCCAGGAACCCTCCGACCCTCGAGAAGCCCGCCGGATGAAGTACCAGGCTCGGCGCTTCATCATCCTCGACAACGCTCTCTACCGAAGATCGTTCTCCGGGCCCCTTCTGAAGTGTCTCGGCCCCGACGAAGCGAGCCAAGCTATTGAAGAGATTCATCGAGGCCTGTGCGGAGCACATTCGGGAGGTCGGTCGTTGGCCAGAATCCTGCTAAGGCAAGGATACTGGTGGCCGACCCTACAGCGCGACTGCACGGCCTACGTACAACATTGCGACCGTTGCCAACGGTTTGACCATTTGGTCCACCAGCCGGCCACAGAACTTGTCACCCTTACCGAGCCCTACCCTTTCGCTCGGTGGGGGATCGACATCCTTGTGCCATTCCCAACGGCTCAATCCCAGAAAAAGTTCATCATCGTCACCATCGACTACTTCACCAAGTGGATCGAGGCTGAAGCAACAGCGAGGATCACCGAGACAATCGTCTGGGGTTTCGTATGGAAATCGATCATTTGTCGCTTCGGCGTCCCCCGAGTGATAGTGAGCGATAACAGGCGGCAATTCGACTCTCGATACTTCCGAGACAGATGTGCCGACCTAAATATCCGCAACCACTTCACCTCGGTCGCCCACCCTCAGGCCAACGGGCTGGTTGAAAATGCCAACAAGACCATCTTGAAGGGCATAAAGATCAGACTTGGCAAGGCTAAGGGTAGCTGGCTCGAGGAACTGCCTAGCGTACTATGGTCGCACCGAACGACCCCCAGAACGGCAACCGGTGAGACCCCTTTTCAACTGGTATATGGCACCGAAGCCGTCGTTCCGTTAGAAATCGCCAATCCGTCTCTCCGAGTGATCAGCTTTTTGCCCGAGGCAAACGAGCAGAAGCTGCTCGAGAACCTCGACCTGGCAGACGAACTCCGAGAGATCGCGAACGTCCGAGCTACGGAATACCAGTGCCGCCTCACTCGGTACTACAACGCCAAGGTCCGAGGCAGACAATTCCGACCAGGGGACTTCGTTCTCAGGAAGACCGAAGCATCTCGACCACTGGAGGCGGCGGGCAAGCTATCCCCCAACTGGGAAGGCCCCTACCGAGTGATCGAGACGCTCGGGAAAGGTGCGTACAGGTTAGCCACAATGGAAGGGGAACCCATTCCCCGGACATGGAATGCAACCACACTACGCAGATTTTATTTCTGAATACTGTATCAACAAATCGGGTAAAATAAACCCCCTTATCTTTCGCATTCATTCAAGATTACTGTTGGTACATCAGAAAGGCAACTGCCAATACATTACATAGTGAAAAGCAAAAATCCATCTAGCACCGCGGCAAACGGCCATCACCCGGCCGACCCGGTCTTGACCTTCTCGCATCCAGCCACTGACTCTACCTCGCGTAGAAACTGGCTCGAACAAGAGATGGTCGACCCAGTTGGCTCGGGTGGACCGTGACAAAGGTGATAGAGGGACAGCAAGGAGAAGGCCACCTTTCACACGAGGAAGGCTACCTTCCAAGTTGGCAACAACCTGGAAAAAGGAACGCCGTGAAGGTCTCCTCTCCGCCAAACTACCAACTCTTTGGAGGCGAACAGAAAGCAAGCAGCCCCCGAAGAGTGAAAGAAATGAAGAACAAAAGAGAGAGAAAGAGGCTGCGAACAGGGGTGAGGAAGGGACTGGAGCCGCCTCCACCCCTCCCACGGAGGGGAATGGCGGCCGGCATCCCTAACTCCCCCATCCGCCCTCCATCTCGTCGTCCGCCCGGAAGCCTCGCCGGAGCCAAGAGGAGGCAAACGGCGTGCCCCCGCACGTCGAAGCCCTCTCCAGATCCGCGCGGCGACCGTCGGACCCGTCTCATGCACACGCGGCGACCGTGGGACCCGACCGATATTCCAGGACAGTTGGAACCGGCCGCTCCCCGTCGTCTGCAGCGTCACCTTCTGAAGGGTCCTCCATGCTCCGATCACGGCGGCGCAACGCAGAGCGAAGACGAGGGAATAAGAGCAGACCGCCGGCGACAGTCCTAAGTGTTAAGAGGGAAGGAGCACCCTTCGGTCCTTTTTATAGGCCAAGGGAGGCCACGCGCCTTAAATGACTCCCCCCCTCGAAAACACGCTATAGGACCTCCCCTGAAAGATCACCTCAAATTCCTCGATCCCCACCCTAGCGGGATTCGCGAAGCACCTCGACTTTCAAAGCATGGTAATACGGAAGGACGCCCGCAAGAAGTCTCCCGAATCGACGTGCGAAAATGGCGCAAAAAATATCGGCACTTTCCAACTGCCTCGATACGCCAACCAAATCACAGCAAAGATAGCGATCAAATAAAGTAAGTCATTTATTGCCTCCCATAAAAACCTCTTACAAAAGGAAAGACAGACAAAAAGGGGAAGGGGAAAAATGAAGCTACATCAGGCCTCGGGCCCACTTTGAAGCTCGGGAACAGCAGTAGGGGACGCGTCACCCCCGGTACCCTCGGCGACGGCCGGCCCGGACACTGACCTCGCCTGTGCGAGAACTATCCCGGTCGTGAGCCCTCCCGAGGCCTCCGGAGTTGGTGACCCCGCTGGAGGCGACTCCTCCAGTTCTTCCCCGGCCGAAGATGAGGAGCTGGAATCTGACTCGTCCGAGTCATAACTCTGGCCATAAGGAAAATCACCCCCGACAAGGTGCTCATTGGCATAGTTCATCGCCCGGCGATAGCCCTGCCTGAACCCCTTTCGAGCACCCCGGCGGAGCGCTACCTCGTAGTAGGGTAGGGCAGCTGCAATCAGGTCGGCCGAGTAAGCTTCCGAGCCTTTATAGCGCTCGATCGCCTCCGCCTCGACCTGCCCGTCCCGAACCCGCTCTGCCTCGGCCGCACACTCTTCCGCCCTCGCCAGACGCTCCTCCAGCTCGGTCATCCTCCGCTCGGCTTCGATCATCCGACCCTCCGCCCGGGCTCGGTCCGCCTCGGCCTCAGCGCGAAGGCGCTCCGCGTCCTCCGCCCGATCCTGCAGCTCGCTGCGCTCAAGCTCCCAGAGGCTATCCAGCTCGATGTGACGTTGACGCTCGTCTTCTAGACGTTTGCTCTTCCTCTCGAGCGATTCTTGGGCCCTTGTCAGCTGCTCGGCCAGCACCTCGGCTTCCCGTCGGCTCGACCGCGCCAACTCCCTGAATGTGAGGAACTACCGCCGGAGCCCCTCGTGCTCCCCCTCGAGCCGAGCTAGTTTCCCCTCGCATCCACCAAGGGTCCAGGCGAGCTTCGACCGCTCCGCCTCCGTCCGGCCGTGCGCCTCTGCCATCACGGCCGCTGTCCGAGCTATGACCAGGCCGCCCTCCATCAGGATGTCAAGGACCCCGGCAGGAGTGCTGCGCTTTTCTCCCCCCCTCGTCCTATCGGCGATCGACCGGCAGAGCCGGTACAGGTCACCCGAGACACCGAGCCTGACCAGAGATTCCGACAAAGGGGACTGCTCCACCCTGGGCACCCCGCCAGAAGGCCCTGTTGTGGCGGCGAGACCAACCGCCCCGCGCGCCAAGGTCGGTTGGGGTTGCGACGCCTCCCCGGGCGAACCCCCACCCTCGACCAGTGCCGCGGGATCAACCGCACCAGAAGCTGCCGGCACTTGGGGTTGCGACGCCCCCGCGGGCAAACCCCCATCCGCGCCGACCGAACCCTCGGTCCCAGCGCCGACCACGCCGGCATCGGCCCCTTCTGTCCTGACGGAGGAGAGAGCCGACCCATCACCTCCCTCTGCGGGGCCCCTGGTCTCCTCGGCCCCCTCTCGCTCGGCGGATGGGGGAGCCGGCCCGGAAGGGTCAGCCCCATCCTGCCCCCGAGGGGGGAGCGCCGCCGAGCCAGAGTCGCCCCCGACGGCGGTAGGAAGACCGGCTTTCCTAGCCCTCTTCCTGGCCTTCGCGGCCTCCCGCAGTTTCCCCACCAGGGGATCCTTGCGCTTCAGACCAGTCGATCGAGAAGACCCCTCGGAGGCCGCCCCCTTGCCCTTATCTCGGGCATTGACGCGACCCACCGGGGCATCAGGCTCATCGGCTGCCGAGTCATCTCCCAGATCGATGACCTCGGCCGCCTCCTCCAGAGGCTCCCGCCTCACGTCTGCAGCAAAAAGAAGCCCCGGTCAGGAGGAGAAAAGAGAGCTACCACCCCAGAAAAGAGCCTCAAGAGCCGTACCTGATGACGTCAACCGCGAGAGAAGACTCCGTTCGATGTTCTCCGGCGTCACCAGCTCCTCGGTCGATTGGCGATTCTCCAGCAGACGGGCAGCCTGCTGCTCCACGTGGGGAGGGAACTCCTCCTAGCGAGGGGGCAGATTTGGGTGAAAGTTGGGCAAGGTCCGGCATCTCTAGATCTCGTTCGTCGCCATCGCCTTCACCCAGAAGAATTTGGTCTTCCACCCCTTGTGCGAGGAGTCCTTCGCCGCAAGCGAGATGCAGCTCCTGTTCCTCCGCGCCTGGATGAAGTAGAAGCCTTTCCCCGCCTGCGGGTGCGCTTTCAACTCGAAGAAGAAGTGGAAGAGGTCCAGAGAAGGGTAGATGTCGCGCTGGCGACACAGAATCCCGAAGGCCGAAAGAAGAAGATAGGAATTGGCCACCAACTGAATAGGTGCCAATCGGAAAAAATTGAGAAGCTGCAGCACGTAAGGATCGAAAGGAAGCCGGAATCCGCTCTTCCAAGCCAGAAGGAAGGTGCAAATACACCCAGCACGATCATCCAAACTCGTCTCGTACGGAGTGGCGGCAACAAAGCTATAGCGGAGAGGCAGACGGAAACGGTGCTCTAACCTCCTCACCTCCGTCTCCCCCAACTCGCTACAGTTGGGGACGAGTTCCCGCCTCACCGGCACAGGCTCCGGGCTCCGGTCCGCCATTGAGTCGGGAGACGATCCCTCGCACGAGCTTGAAGACTCCGGGGGAGAAGGAAGCTGCCGGATCGCCTCCGCGGTTATCCTCGCCAACTCTTTGAACGCCGCCGCAAGGCTCCGCGTCTCCGCTGTGCTCTCACGGCGCATCAAGAAGCAAGGAAAACCTAAAACCCTGGAAGCCTAGAACGATGAACAGCGCCCCTTAAAAAACCCCTGAGGGTGGCGGCGCGCCGTTCCGTGCTCTGAGAAAAAGGGGGGCCCCTTCACTCCCAATCCGTCAGGATCATCATTATGGGCCTCGGCGACCGCTATAAGCGGCTCCACCACGCCAACGGGATTCCACCCACCTGAGCCACACCGGTCCAAAGCCTCGAAAAACTACTCATCCGAGCCTCCTTGGCTCGGGAGTAGGAGGGGGACAAGTGGAGAGGGGGATTTCCGTAACCCACCACAAAGGCAGCCCAACAAGACCCACGCGGTCCAACTAGGCAAGCCCGCCCGAGTGATAGCCCGTTGGGCCCACTCAGGGAAGAAAAGCCCAATAAATAAAGACACTAGGAACCAACTCTCCCCGGCGGCCTTCAAGGCTCGGAGGGCCCGAGATAGCGGTCAGGTCCCAAGGAAGGTCCGGTCTAAAAGCCCTCTCCTCACCCGAGAGAGACAGGCTCCAGCCGACCTATCCGACCCCACCCTCGCCGGGCCATGCCTATCGCTCGGACATGAGCTAGCATCCCCGAGGCTAGGTAAGACCGGTTGATTATCTGCAGGTGCGGCCGTTCAGAGTCCTCCGCCAGCGGGAGAGTCATGGGAGCTGCCGGACTCCAAGGGGATAACGTCCCCACGATCAGGCCATGAAAGCCCCCGCTGAAGACGTAACTCCCGCCGGGAAGCCCTCAGCTCACCGGACTCTTAAAAGGCAACACACTATTTAAGCAAGGGATATCCTCCGGAAGATGGTAAGATGAACTAGGCATTCACATACCCTAAGCTCCTGAGCACGATTCGCTTCACCCTTTGGTGGAGAGGATTCTCACGCATCAGCTCTCTCCTCCCCCCATTATCGCTTCCACCATCGCTCTACTGACTTAGCCATCGGAGGGTTTGCCCCAGGGAGATCCCCTGGGCCCTCTGACACGTTTCCCTCTCTTGCAGATTCATCTTCTGGTGATCCACAGCCCGCTCAGGACCCAGCGCGAGATTCCGCCTCTTCAGTTCGGCTTCCGCCATTCTTTCTTTCTTTCTTTTCTTCTCTGTCGGCACAGGAGCACCCGATCAGAACTTAAGACCTGCAGAAGCAGAAGTCAGGAAATATTAGGAATATTTTCAGTGTCAACAAATGCCCCACACCCGCAGGTCTCGCGACAGAGGGACGAAAGAGCGGGACGTGCGGGTGTAGCCCATGGCCCGTTTGAAAATACTGCATGTTTTTTTTATTCCATTTCTATTTATCATCATTCATTTATTTCTTATTCTATCATTCATTTTTATTATCTCCTTTTTTTTATATATAACCTCATCCAAGCACGCAGGCACTCATCGACTGCAAGCATAGAGTAGATATATGTAGCATAGTTCCCCTATAATAGGGATAGGATAAGGACATCGCCCACGATTCACGGACAGAGTGCGGCTCACAAAGCATAACTAAGGGAGATGTGCATACGTAAAGGGGACGCCGTGTAGAACATATGCATAGCATGAATCATAATTTGCACCCAGGACTATTCCTCCATAGTGAAAGTGCAATTATATGGGTAGTGAACCCTAGACATAGGGACGTGCAGACGTTCTGAGTAACACTGGAGGATTACTTTATCGCCTGCACACACATTCAGGGCTCTCGACTTTTGATAGCTTCGCACAACCCCCTTGTCCATTTCTTGATTTTGGGTTTCACCGTTCGGCGCGAGTTTCCTCATGTGTCTCAATGGGGATTCCCGGCTACTAGGATTCGTCCTTTATTATGATACTATTGTGGATTTCACCGTTTGACGTGAGTCTTCTCATATATCTCAATGGGGATTCTCGGCTACTAGGATTCATCCTATATTATGATTTTATGATGGATTTCACCGTTTGACGCGAGTTTCCTCATGTGTCTCAATGGGGATTCCCGGCTACTTTGATTTATCCTTACTTTAATTGTAGGGTTTGCTGCACCGTTTTCGCGCAAGTCTCCTCATTTGTTTCAGTGGGGATTCCTGGCTACTTGGATTCACATTCCACTTATCACAATCATCATTTTTTTCCTTTCTTTTTTTTCTTTTCTTTTTTAAAGGGGGTAGGCAGCTTTTTCCTCACGATCACCCTTTACGCGAGTGTAGAGATTTACGCGTCCATGAAGTGTTAAGAAGAATTTATGACGTCCCTATGACTAAAGACCATTGCTCACATTATGTGCGAAGTGTAGGAGTTTTTTCTAGGGTGTATTCTATGAATTGTGCTAGCGACATAGCTACGACTCTTCCCCTGGCCGTATGCACTCACCGAGAATTGGCTTTTCGTTCCTTAGTGTGTGCCGTGACGCACACGGCCATAAAATCTGGGCAGCACTATTTAGCAAGGAAGTATGCGGCCTTAGAAATTTGAATGAAGTGTGTTAATACTATATTTCAGGCAGACATGCACGTGAGGCAAACAAGCACACAAATCATGTCATGATTATCATTTCTTCTTCTCCTTCTTCTTTTCTTGTTTTTTTCTATTTTTTTTTCTTTCTTCTCTTTTTTTTCTTTTTTTTTGTTTCTTTCTCTTCTTTTTTTTCTTCTATTTTTTTTGTTTTCTCCTTTCTAAAGGGCTTAATGGGCATGCCTGCAATGATTCTGGCGTCGGGAGCCCGATGCCATGGCATTGGAGAGAAGGTGTCATATGTTACGGTGAATCCCTGGAGGGATCAAGGGTTGGTATGAAACCAGAGGGGGGTCTTTTCGTTCATTGGTTCGCATAGCAATTCCAGGCCAATGGTAAGAGGTTTTTCGGCTTAAACCGAAGGTCATGACATCGAATGACTTGGCTCAGGCGTAAGGCCATGACGCCAAGAAAGAGAATTTGCTGGCTTAGGCAAGGAGCCTTGATGCCGGACCACTTGGCCTAGATGGAAGGTCATGATGCCAAGGGAGACATATTTACTGGCTTAAGCATAAAGCCATGACGCCAGACAACTTGGCCTAGACGGTGTGTCATGTTGCCAAGGTAGAAATATTCACCGACTTATGCGAAAAGCCATGATGCCAGATAAGGATATTTAACGGCTTTAGACATAAAGTCATGACGCCGCACAGCTTGGCTTAGGCAGAAGGCCATGACGCCAAGATAGAATATTAACCGGCTTAGGCAAATGGAGCCATGACGCCAGACACGGATATTTAACGGCTTAGACATAAAGTCATGACGCCGTACAGCTTGGCTTAGGCGGTAGGCCATGATGCCAAGGTAGAATATCCACCGGCTTAGGCGGGAAGCCATGACGCCGGACAAGGATATTTAACGGCTTAGACATAAAGTCATGACGCCGTACAACTTGGCTTAGGCAGAAGGCCATGACGCCAAGGCAGAATTTTTATCGGCTTAGGTGGAAAGCCATGATGCCGGACAAGGATATTTAACAGCTTAGACATAAAGTCATGACGCCGTACAACTTGGCTTAGGCGGAAGGCCATGACGCCAAGGCAGAATGTTTACCGGCTTAGGCGGAAAGCCATGACGCCGGACGAGAATATTTAACGGCTTAGACATAAACTCATGACGCCGCACAGCTTGGCTTAGGCAGAAGGCCATGACGCCAAGATAGAATATTTACCGGCTTAGGCAAATGGAGCCATGACGCCAGACAGGGATATTTAACGGCTTAGACATAAAGTCATGACGCCGTACAGCTTGGATTAGGTGGGAGGCCATGATGCCAAGACAGAATGTTTACCAACTTAGGCGAAAAGCCATGACGCCGGACTAGAATATTTAACGGCTTAGACATAAAGTCGTGACGCCGTATAACTTGGCTTAGGCGGAAGGCCATGACGCCAAGGCAGAATATTTACCGGCTTAAGCGAAAAGCCATGACGCCGGAATAGGATATTTAACGGTTTAGATATAAAGTCATGACGCCGTACAACTTGGCTTAGGTGGAAGGCCATGACGCCAAGGCAGAATGTTTACCGGCTTAGGAGAAAAGCCATTACGCCTGACAACTTGGCTTAGGCAGAAGGCCATGACGCCAAGGCAGAATATTTAACGGCTTAGACATAAAGTCATGACGCTGTACAACTTGGCTTAGGCGGAAGGCCATGACGCCAAGGCAGAATATTTACCGGCTTAGGCGAAAAGCCATTACGCCTAACAACTTGGCTTAGGTGGAAGGCCATGACGCCAAGGTAGAATATTTAACGGCTTAGACATAAAGTCATGACGCCGTACAACTTGGCTTAGGCGGAAGGCCATGACGCCAAGGCAGAATATTTACCAGCTTAGGCGAAAAGCCATGACGTCGGACAAGGATATTTAACGGCTTAGACGTAAAGTCATAACGCCGTCAATAGAAGTAGTCTTTTTATTCTTCAACTAGATGGAAGGGTAGAGTCACAAGTAGAAAGGATCTTTTTCTTCCCTGGCTAGGCAGAAGGCCCGAGCCAAAGGTGAAAGGGTCTTTTTGTTGACTGACTGGACGAAAGGTCCACGCCAGAGGTAGAGGTGTCTTTTTGTTGTATGGTCAGACGGAAGGTCCGAGCCAAAGATGAAAGGGTCTTTTTGTTCACTGACTGGACGAAAGGTCCAAGCCAGAGGTAGAGGCGTCTTTTTGTTGTATGGTAAGACAGAAGGTCCGAGCCAAAGATGAAAGGGTCTTTTTTTTGACTGACTGGACGAAAGGTCCAAGCCAGAGGTAGAAAGGTCTTTTTGTTGTCTGGCTGGACAAAAGGATCCAAGCCAAAGGTGAAAGTGTCTTTTTATTGACTGGCTAGACAAAAGGTCTGAGCCAGAGGTAGAATATGAACGTTAACCTGACGGGATGTCAGACTTAACAAACCTTGCCTAGGCGGTATTTCTAGGAAAGGGCAGAAATAAAGCATTGTTGTCGTCTCGACGTCATGTCGAACACGACCAACCTGGAAGAGACGAAGGGTCTAGGCCAGGGGTAAAAGTTTCTTTTTGTTGTATGGTCGGACGGAAGGTCCAGACCAAAGGTGAAATATGGATGTTGACCCAACAGACTGTCAGAGCCAACAAATCTTGCTTAGGCGGTATGTCCAAGGCAAGGGCAGACATAGAACACTGTTGTCGTCTCGACGTCATGTCGAACACGACCAACCTGGAAGAGACAAAGGGTCTGGGCCAGGGCAGAATATGGTTGTTGACTAGATAGATTGCCAAAGTCAATCAACTTGGAAAAGGCGTGAGGCCTGAACCAAAGGTAGAATATAACATAGGTGTTGGCTTGACGTCCTATCGAAGCCAACAAACTTGGTAGAGACGTGAGGCCTGGGCCAAGAGCATCATGTAGGATAGGCAGTGACTTGACGGCATGTCGAAGCCAACACACTTGGCAGAGGCGTGAGGCCTAAGCCAGGGGTAGAGTATAGGCTATGAATGTTGACCCAACGGGATGTCAGAGCCAGCAAACCTTGCTTAGACGACATGCCCAAGACAAGGGAAGACATAAAACAATGTTGTCATCTCGACGTTTATGTTGAAAATGACCAACCTGGAAGAGACAAAGGGTCTAGGCCAGGGCAGAATATGGTCGTTGACTTGACAGACTTGCCAAAGTCAACCAACTTGGAAAAGGCATGAGGCCTAGGCCAAGGAAAGCATGTAGGAGATGGATGTTGACCCGACGTCATGTCGAAGCCAACGAACTTGGTAGAGGCGTGAGGCCTAAGCCAAGGGTAGAATATGGAACAAGTGTTGACTCGACGTCCTGTCGAACTCAACGAACTTGGCAGAGGCATGAGGCCTAAGCCAAGGGTATAATATGGGATAAGTGTTGACTTGACGTCATGTCGAAGTCAACGAACTTGGGTAAGGTGTGAGGCCTAAGCCAAGGGTATAATGTAGGATAGGTGTTGACTTGACGTCATGTCAAAGCCAACGAACTTGGCAGAGGCGTGAGGCCTAAGCCAAGGGTAGGATATAGAGTATAAATGTTGACTCAACGTCCTGTCGAGGCTAACGAACTTGGCAGAGGCGTAAGGCCTAAGCCAAGGGAAGAATATAGGATATGTGTTGACTCGACGTCCTATCGGAGCCAACAAACTTGACAGAGACATGAGGTCTAAGCCAAGGGCATAATGTAGGATAGGTGTTGACTTGATGGAATGTCGAAGTCAATGGGCCCTACCCCGATAGAAGGTTTGGGGTGAGGGCAGACTAAATTGTAGACGTATGAGAGGCCTAGACCCAGGGCTAAATATTGATGTCAACTCGACGAGGTGTCAGAGTCAACCAACCTTGCTCAGACGATAGGTCTGAAACAAAGGTAGAATATGTAGGTGAAGATGCCAACCCGACGTCATGTCGAAATTGACCAACTTGACGAAGACGTGAGGTCTAAACCATGGTAGAGTATGGACATTGACCCGAGGAGATGTCGGAATCAACAAACCTTGCTCAGACAGAAGGTCCAAGACAAAGCGAAGAGGTCTTTTATTGGTTTATTAGTTTGGATTGACTGAGTTTATTGAATTTGTTGGGTTTATTGAGTTTACTGGGCTTATTGGTTTCATTGAGTTTGTTAAATTCATCGGATCTATTAATTAAATTTGTTGGGGTTTATTTGATCTATTGAGTTTATTGATTTGATGAGTCGATTAACTTGTTGGGTTTATTAGATCTGTTGGATTTTATCGATTCCATTGAGTTTATTGATTTGTTTGGTTTTATTGAGCTTATTGAGTTTATTGAGTCTATTGGTTGAGTTCATTGGGTTTATCAGGTTTATTGAGCTTATTGATTTATTGAGTTGATTGATTTTGCTTAGCTTATTGGATTTATTGAATTGTGTTGGGTTTATTTAAATTTATTTTAAATCATCATTTTTTTTCTTTTTTTTTTATTCATCTTCATCATCCATCATTTTTCTTACTCATTTCTATCTTCTTTTCATTTCCTTTTTTTGTTATTATTATTTTGTTATTATTTATCGTCATTTTTTTTGGGCTCCCCGACGCAGTCTCGTCTGTGATGCGGGATATTTTGTCCGGTGGGACTATTGAGGAATTTGACTATTTATTCTATTGGTGGGGCTAGGGATTGATGTCCAAGAGCCCGACGGGCCTGGCGAGGGCGGAGTGCCACTAGGCCAAGGAAAGGGTAGCTCGGTCAGGGCGGAGTGCCACCAGACCGAGAAAAGGGTAGCTCGGTCAGGGCGGAATGCCACTAGACCAAGTAAAGGGTAGCTCGGTCAGGGCGGAGTGCCACTGGACCAAGGTGAGGGTAGCTCGGTTAGGGCGGAGCGCCACTAGACCAAGGAAAGGGTGGCTCGATCAGGGCGGAGTGCCACTGGACCAAGGTGAGGGTAGCTCGGTTAGGGCGGAGCACCACTAAACCAAGGAAAGGGTGGCTCGATTAGGGCGGAGTGCCACTGGACAAAGGTGAGGGTAGCTCGGTTAGGGCGGAGTACCACTGGACCAAGGTGATGGTAGCTCGGTTAGGGTGGAATGCTACTAGACCAAGGAAAGGGTGGCTCAGTCAGGGCGGAGTGCCACTAGACCAAGGTAAATGTAGCTCGGTCAGGGCGGAGTGCCACTAGACCAAGGAAAGGGTTTTATGAATCCTGCCCGGTAGGACAAAGGATAATTTTGGGGCTCGGCGAGGGCGGAGTGCCTCAGGCCAAGGAAGAGGGCTTTATGAATCCTACCCAGTGGGACGAAGCTTATTTTCGAGCTTGGCGAGGGCGGAGCACCTCAGGCCAAGGAAAAGACTTTGTGGGCCCAGCCCGATAGGACGGAAGGTAATTTTCAAGTTTGGCTAGGGCAGAGCGTGTCCGACCAAGGGAAAGCTTTTGTGGGCTCGGCCCGACGGGGCTGATGGGCAAATTTTGAGCTCGACAAGGGTAGAGTGCCTTATTCCAAGGAAATAGGAGATTTTATTGGGCCGACATTGGACAAGGAATCCAAACCGGCATTGATAGGAGAGTCCCATGGGACAAATATGGCGTTGTTGTGGCTGAATGCCGAAAAGCCATGAGAGTGCATTGGCTGGGAGCATAGGTCCCAGATCAAGTGTGGAGGGTTAGTCTTGGTGAGACGAGTGGGGAGTATCTCCGTAGGATAGGAGGGCGGTAAGGCATCATGAATTCTGGTGGGACCAGGGGTGCTGCGATAGGCTGTTAGAAGCCGAAAGTCATTTATTTGCTGCTTGGTGAGGAGTCGAGGGTGTAGCTAACTCAGTAAGGATTGTTCTTTTCATTCCCCGACAGGGTTTGGACCCGTATTTGAAACGGGAGGCCTAGTGGCCAATGAAGGTTCTTTAGCGTCGGTGGGACAGTTGATTAACATGATCCCCCTGGAAGTATTTAGTGACATCTATACATTAGATCAATAGCTATCTTCTTTTGTCATTGATTTCTTCAGGAGATGCTCCAAATAGTGTCGATTCGGACCTTCGGCGCTTACGCCAAGTGTCCTCCTTTTGACACTCATCCTTAGAAGCTGCAGTTGCAAGGTCCTCCCACCTCCACAGATGATGTAACCATTTCATTATTCCTTGGGCATTCACCATGCAATGCTACTAAGGAATCTTCTGCCTGTGGGGAGAATGAGGAGGCCTTGCTGACCATATAAGTTCCTTTCCCCCCTTTTTGTGTTCATGCTTCCCTTTTTTTTTTAACGGATAGCTCATATGATGCTGATAGTGCAGTGCAGTGTAAAGTCACTACCCTTCATCCATTTTATTTTATTTTATTTTATTTTACAGACCAAGGTGGGTGCATAGGAGAGCGCTCACCCCCTCAGAGAGGGGATAAGTGGTTCGCTCCACCACGCCAACCCCACAATGGTAGTTTCTTATTTGGCACAGACCAAGACATGGGGGGGGGGGAGTGATATCTCCCTTGACAGATGCAGCCATTCAGGCCTCCTTCAAAAGAATTTTTTTTTCTTCTTTTTTTTTGTGCCTGCCCCCAGAACAGGACCTTTCCTTTCTTTTTTTTCTCTCTTTTTTTTTGCTTCATTTGCCATTCTTCTTTTGTTGGCAAGCATCCGCATTCAAGCTATGCGGGCCTGCTAGACATCGGCTTCAGCCAGATTTGCGAGGAGCAGTTGAGGCGGTAACGCCACGCGGGCCTGCTCTTTTAAGGATAGATATTTGATGAGGGCACGGTGGGTCCACCTTATACTCGCCCATTTGTAGTTCGCCTTTCTTGATCAGGCCTTCAAAAATGTCCTTGAACACATAGCAATTCTCAATGGGATGCCCCAATATTTGGTGATAAGGACAGAATCATGGATCGTCTTTTCTTTCGGCATCGCCTGGCTTCTTTGGCTCCGGAAGCACTATTTTGCCGTATTCACGGGCCCACTCAAAAAGTGCCATAGTCTTGTCCTTTGGAAAGGAATACAGTTTCATTATTTTGCCCCTTAATGAGGGCCCTTGTTTTGCCGGATCGACGAAAGATGCCTCTTTCATTTTCTTCTTCTGTTGCTCGAAGGCTTCAAAATTTGAGGCGCAAACTTCTTCTTGTGCCAGAGGTTTGTTGATTGGTTTATCCTTCTGGCTCGAGGCCGTAGAGGACGAGTAAAGCCTTGCCAGAACTGCTTCAGCACTGGCTGCAATGTCGCCCAGTTGTTCAAAGGTCGTGACTTCAATGTCGATGACCCATCGTAGAATTTCTATTCTCAATCTTTCTTTGTAGACTTGAATAGAGTCATCGTAGCTCGGTGGATGTCTGCATCTTTCACGGAGATTCCTCCACCTTCTTATGTAGCCCGTGACAGACTCATTATCTTTTTGTTTGGCTACTTGTAATTCGGCCTCAGTGACTTCCTCTTCGGCCGCTTTCATGTTCATTGTTTGTTTTGCCTTCAGCTCGTCTGACTGCAAGCGCGGTCTCATTGGCACCATCTTCGGAGATGCTTTAGTTGTCCCCTGACGTGCCCGGGAGACTGTGTGCTTGAGTGGTTGAGGGAGGATACCCCCTTGTGTCGCCTCATGTAGATGTCCTGTGGACTTAGATTCATTTCATTCAGCTGCCTTCGCAACATTTCAATTTCATGCTGCTTCTGATGCAGCAGTGCCATCATAGCGGGGCCTTGCCAAGAGGGGCCGAAAGTGCTATCTTGCGCCTCCGGTTTGACTAGGGTGAGTGGCATCCCATCATTGTTGCTGGATGCGCCCGATTTCTTCGAGATGAACTCCCTGGGTTTTATACCTTCGAATGGACGAGGAACGTGGTATTGCCCCCCCTTGTTGGCTGACAGGTGTCTTGATATCCTCCCGGGTCTAGCAGCATGATAGGATGCAGAAGCTTTAGCTTGATTTTCTCCTTTTGGCATAAAGCAAATTTCTTCATCTTCTTCATCAACAGCTTGAGCCACACTGGATGATGCTGATAGCATGTTGCAAGAGAGAGCAGCATGTTTTATTTTAGCCATTGTATTCTTCTCTTTCTTCCCCGTTACGGCTATCATCTGCCCCCGCAGTGGGTCGTTCGGTGCATTGAACACGCTTGCCTTTTCTTTAATTCTTTTTGTTAGCTTGTGAGACCTATTGTGTTCTTGAGGGTCATGCTTCTTGACCCGCATAGGCTGGCTCTTGAGCTGCTCATGCTTATCAAGCCCACTTATAATAGCTTGTAGCCGTTCCACGGCTGAGTTGATTTCTTCATGCGCTTGCACTGGGGCTTGTTTCTTTGTGTTATCCACTGGCCTTCTGATAGCCATAGGAGGGGCTATTTGATGCCAAGCTGGAGCTATATGGGGCGGAGCGGGCCGGTCCATGGCTCCACTAACATGGACTCTTGGAGTCGAAAGGGATGTTGATATTGTTTTTTTTTCTTTATTGACGATGCTTGCCAATTTCTTTGCTTTTCTTTAGGCGCTTGGGCATAATCTTCATTGGTGTGTTGGCTGCAAGCCTCTGGCACTTCTTCAGGCAGTTGCTGACATATAGATATTACATTAATTGATGCCCCCGGAGTAGGCACTTCATGAGGGCACGGAGGATCGACTCTGTCCTCCTCCATTTGGAGCTCCCCTCTTTTTATTAAGCCTTGGGCGATGTCTTTGAATATTTGGCAATCCTCAATAGGATGCCCCAAGATTTGATGGTAGGGACAGAAATGAGGATCATCTCTTCTTTTGACGTCATCAGGTCTCTTTGGCTTCGGAAGCCTGATTTTGCTACATTTGATAGCCCACTTGAATAATGCTCGAGTCCGGTCCCGGGGGAAGGCATAGAGCTTCTTTACTTTGCTCTGCAGAGGATGCCTCTCTCAACAGTCAGCAAGTTCATTGAGAGGAGGGTTGTGCACCCATTTGTGCCTTTTCGCCGTGAGGCTGATAGTATGGACTGCTTTTAGCATCGGTCGTTTATCAACCTTCGTGACTTGATGACTTGAGCCGGCAGAAATGGAGGGATATCTTGTGAAGAAATCTTCAACCTCCGTGGCAATATCACTTAATCGGTCAAATGACCGGATTTCTATTCCGATCATCTTTTCCAGAATCTCCTTCTTCAGATTTTGTTTGCAAATTTGTATTGCATCTTCTGAATGCGGAGGGCGCCAACACCTCATGCAGAGATCCTCCCATCTCTTGATATATACTGTAGCTGTTTCATCATCTTTTTGCTTGGCTGCTAGCAGCTCAGCCACGGTCACCTCTGCCTCGATGATGTGCAATCTTTCACTGAATTTTTGCTGCATGTCTGGCCAGTCGTGGATAGACCCGACTAGTAGGTCAGAGTACCATTCAAAAGCAGGTTCTGTCAATGAAGACCCAAAGAACTTGAGCAGGTACGACTCGTCCACCGCCAAGTCACCCATGACTATCATATAATTTGCAAAAAGCTCTTTCGGGGAGCCTTGCCCATTGTATTTGTCAAATTTTGGGAGTTTATTGACGCCAGGTGGCAGTCTTTTGGCAGCATGATGGGCTGGATATGGCACTTCATATATGTCGAAGGGGGCGTAATCATCACCACCCCTCTTTGTCAGCCTTGCTTCAATCATCTGCTCCACCGTCAACTTATTCACCATAGCTGGCTCTTCCAGCTGAGGGCAGAAGTGGGTGGGCTGCATCAATAATGCGGCCAAAGTCATGGCATTGGATGGTAAAGGCTCCAATAGGGGAGCCTGCCGCTGCATCTGAAGGGGCATTGGCCGTGCTGGCTGGAGCCGTTGGGAATAATGCTGAGGAGTAGCCCAATTTTGAGCTGCAGTTTGTAGAATGGCCTGTGAAGGAACACCCCCGGGGTTGAAACCTTCATGTGATGGCTCGGCTCGTGCCCATGGTTCCTCGGGCGCCATAGCGTGCCCAGTCTTTTCGTTCAATTTTCTCTTCAGCAGTTCTACCTCCTGCTGGTACCTTTGCAGCGTCACCAGCACGGCAGGGTCCATAGCTGTTTTGCTACTGATGCCCTCGAGTGCTTCACCAAAGGTGCATCCAAACATGGATACCCCTTCTTCTTCAGATGCCATTGTCTTGGTATTGAGAGTAGTGTTATTTTCGTCAGCAACCCACTTGTCCTTAGAGACTTGCAGTAACTCAGCCTCAATTTTGCCCCGTCCTATCACCGAGTCTTCTCTTCCGGCAACCTCGGCCAGTCGTTCTGGTTCATTTAGCAGGGCACCATGCCCGCTCATCACCCCTGTCATATTACAAGTGAGGATCTGCATTCTTCTATTGTACTTTCTGACTCCCCTCTGGGCCTGACTAGGGAGAGTTGGCCCTTCATTTGTTGAAATTCTTTTCATCTTTTCATTTTGTGAAGGCCTTTCAAAGCTTCCAGCCCCACCTTGCTTCTCTTTTTCATTCGCCACCATGGGTGACATTTTGTCTTTTTCTTCTTCTTCGGCCCTGACGACATGAAGCAATCTTTGCTGGCCCAGGGAGGAATTCTTGAAGTTACAGAAATATTCTCGGACCCTCTTTGTTATGTCTTCCTGATGACACTCTGGAGAAATGGCAGGAGACAATCCTTGGACTCGGACAGACGCCATATGTGAAAGCCGTATCAGCTTGGCAGCTTGATTGAAGCTTCTTGAATATTTGGAAATATCTGTTGTGCCCCTTTGGCACAAGCATGTGCTATGTTGATTTGATGATAGCAATGCTGTTTTGTTTTGATGATTGCAACACAGTGAGTGCATTATGATATTATGTTTTCTTTATGATGATGGCATGTTGATTTGAATGCTTGAGTGTGCTATATCTGATTTAGTCTGTGGAGATTGCATGAGTGTGCCATGTTTGATATCCTTGATGGGTCGACTCCCTCAGACTGTCCATCTTATTTAGTGTCCCATGCAGCGTCAACGCTGTGAGTGTGTCTCAAGTCTGCAGCGTCAACGCTGTGAGTGTGTCTCAAGTCTGCAGTGTCAACACTGTGAGTGTGTACACAGCATTTTCAAGTCTGCAGCGTCAACTCTATAAGTCTATACAGTGGTTCAGCAAGTGTGTACATCGCTTAGTGTAAGCATGGCGAAGTCCAAAGTCTATACATTGCTGCTTTGCATTGGACTTAAATCCATACATTGAAAAGCCTGTACAATGGCTGCAGCATGCTCGCATAAGTCTATACATTGCATCTTAGCATGTTTGCACAGCACACCATCAAGTCTGGACATTGGTTACACTCAGAGTCTATTCACTGCTTCATGCGTTGCATTCTAAGTCTAGACAACATTGCACGATCAGTCTTCATATTCAAAGTATGTACATTGGTCTTCACCTGAAGTCCACACATTGGCCTTCAGGATTGGAAAGTCTATACATCGTGAAGTCTTCACACTGGCCTTTGAATCATGTCTGTACATTATCAGTGTATCATATGAAGTCTGTACAGCCATTGCCTTCATTTAGGAAGTCTTGACATTGGACTGCATTGCATTGCATTGCATTCATCAGTCGTGAAGTCTATACATCGCTTGCCTTCATTCGAGTCTCATGAAGTATGTACATCGTGCATCAGTTCTAAAGTCTATACACTGTCTTCATGTCACGCCCCGGCCGATAGCAGCGGAACGTGTCGTTTGCTCGGAACGTGGCAGTTAAACAATCGTGAATGATCAAGAGCAATCGCATAAGACCAAGATAATTTTGAACAACAATAGAAATTTTATTTCTAATATGAATCTCTTATAAGAACTTGTTGTCCATCTTGGAGACTTCAACATAATGGAAAAGAAGATAACGACATACTAACAGACTTAGACCAGATAACTGAATAAGAGACGATAAGCTAACTTAGCTAGACAATACTATCTAGACTCAAGAAAAAATAAAAGACTCGGGTTCACTAGTTTCCACAGCTCGCTTGCACACTTGTCCCGCCCGTGTGGGTCTCGGTCTTGCTAGCTACCTGCTTACCTGAAAATGTTGGAATAAAACGGAGTGAGCGAACGCTCAGTAGGAGATTATATCTCAAGCACTAGCAATGGGTTTAAGTAATTACAAGTTTTATGAATGCAGTAAAGCTATGCATGCTCGCATAAAACGACAAGATAGAGAGAATGTAATATCAAAGAATAAGATGAACTAATCATGAACTTTCAACAAGATACTTAAGATATTCAAGCAAGTACATTTAACAAGTCATGTCAAGAATTTTGGCTATCATGTATCAAGCAAGTAAATTACCCTTTTTCGGGCCACGCATTTCATGTCAAGGCAAGTACGATTTCAAGCACAAGATTTATGAGGAATGTCCAATCTAGAAAGTAAAGTACTCGGTATAATGCCAGATACCTTATCATTTTAACTCCCATGGGCACAAGTACTTTCGGGTGCTCCCCCCAGGACCAGATCGGGCCCTATATGCGCAGGCATTTATCATGTATTTTGACATCCACTCTTGTTTATAGCCAACATAGAATTTCAATAATCAAGCTTGTAGACACGTACGACAACTTTGATAGAATAGAGTCCAAAATATGACAAAGGACATAGATTGGCGATAATAACGGTATAATCACGATATCGCTAAAACTAGGTAGAATATGGTTCCCTTAACTTGGGTACCATGACAAATCAATATGGACATTCTTTATATAGAATTGAGGTCCACATGAACAGTATATCAAAGGTAAGATGCCCTCATTCTTATCATAGAATTGAGGTTTACAAGAATGACATGATATGGCATGATATCATCATCCCATTAAGAATTTCTTATGATATACTCTTTGTATAATCATAAGGGCCGGTATACCATGTTTCTTTAGAGTGACATGGCATCAATGGTGTAATGGGTTTTTAGGGTACAACCAGCTCAGTCGGCCTTGAGGGAATCCAAGGCTACGAGGAGTCTTACGGAGGTCTCTATGACTAACTCGCTAGTCCAAAGGAACGGAATGTCCAATGGAGAGCTTGTATGTCAATGAGAATTGAGTGTGATCGATAAAATAATCGTAAAACGTGGGACTATACTCACGGATTGGAGAATAGTGCCGATATATATATTATATAACATATGAAACCATCGGTTAACAAAAACAGTGAAAATCAGTTTACAGTAAAATAACGACTTAAGTATAGTCGTTTCTCAAGTAATTAACGCCTAACAGAAGGGCGTTTACATATGTTTCCATTTTGGCAGATTTTTCAATAAATCAGAAATTTATCTAAAACGCGCCCTGGACAGGGGCGTTTCTTTGCAATGAGATGACTACAGCAGCAGGCGTCTTTTTATTTACAATATTTTACAGAACATATTTATTTTCAGAAATTATCAATAACACGCCCTTGAAAGGGGCGTTAATCATTAAATTCTTATTTTTACAGAACATATTGTTCAGGATTTTAACAGAAACGCGCCCTATGAAGGGGCGTTACTTTTTAATTCACGCCCTAGCGTCGGGCGTTAGTCCAGTGAAAGACGACCTAGCCACGGTCGTGAATTCAAGAAATACCCTGAATTTTCATGGGCAGTAATAATTTCAGGATAATAGAATTCATGAAGAACGAATGTATGGTCATGACAATAGAATTAACAGGTTTGAAGACATATGATCATGCATTATTGTAGAATCATGATTTCATAGATAAACAATTCTTAACGTGGGCGTTTAATCAGTAAATGAAATTAACGCCTATGTACAGGGCGTCAAATCTAAAATTGACGACCTTGGCAGGGTCGTGACTTGTAAAACAGCGCCCAAGTCTGGGGCGTTTATTTCATAATCACGCCCTTGCTAAGGACGTTTCTTTCAAGAAATTAACAGAAAATCGTTCAGAAACTATAGTAAACCAAACCATGTATATGCATGATGATTATTGTACTGTATCAATTTAGTTTGGGCTACAGTGACTTGAGAAAATCCTACCTTAGTATGGTCTGGATGAAGGACACGTGAAGAACTTGATAGGGAACAATACTCTGTTTGTAACAGAGTCTTCTCGGAAGAAGAAAAGTTGATGCTGATGAAGGCTTCCCTAACCTGTATAGAAGAGAAAGAGATGAAGAGTCAGTAACTCTTCATATGATAGAAAGAAAAGAACGTTCAGTTCTTTACTCACCGTAGCAGACGATCGATCAAATAGGTTTAGGGTTTGACTGTCAAGGGTATTTATAGGATCTAGGGAAATCCTAATGGGCTAGAGTTATATTGGGAGTAATATATCCCTATTAGAGTCCTTGCCCTAGTAAACACTTACTAGATTAACATAATCCTTCCCTGGATAAGCTCCCGTGTCGAACGGAACTCGAATGGAATTAACGACTTTGGTCAGGGCGTCGATTCTTAAATTGACGACCTGGTCCACGTCGTTTATTAAGAAGCGCCTTTAGTTAGGGCGTTCCTTTGTTTAAAACACGCCCAAGATAGGGGCGTTTCTTGGCCTTACCATTTTTGACGTTGGAATTTGACGCCGTGTGGTGAGGGCGTCACTTCTTTAGTCACGCCTTAACTAGAGGCGTTTATAATTTAAATAGCGCCTTTATCCGAGGCGTTATTTCCATTTCACTCTTTTATTTGTTCATTCGTATATAATATATACTTTCCTTTTATTTCTAGGTATATATACATATATACAGGTTTATGTTATGTACTTATGTATATATATATATATATATATATATATATATATATATATATATATATATATTGCCTATATGGGAGAAGATAATAAAACGTGTTAAAAAGCCCATTAAGCGTAAACTGCTTGGGGTTGAGTTTGGGCCAATGGAGCTTAGCATTAAAAATGTTAACCCTTTATCAAGGCCTAATAATTATATTTGTAACTAGTTATTTCTATTTGTTCCTTTACACAAGTTTACTTTGTTTGGAAGTCTTACTTGTTTATTTGTCAAGACCTTACACATACGACTTATATCTTTTAATAACTTGCATGTATTTCCGTCTATGCATAAATAAGGCTCTTAAGACTATCTCTAAGGTTCTATACCTCATTGATTTGGCGTGGCTAGTTCTCACTTACATTGAGATCTTAGTAATCTTCTATTTAGAGATTTTATTGCTCATAAGTTCTTTAACTTTTATTAGTCTTTGTCCTAGGTATCAGAGGCAGGTTCGATCTGAGCAACCCCTTGGGAATATCACTTGACCATTTATTTATTTGAATAAACATTTTATACTTATAAGAGTAGGTATATCATTATGTATATTTTTATTCCTGTTCCAAAAATTACCGGGTGTTACACCCTCCCCCACTTAAAAGAATTTGGTCCCCAAATTCACATCACCTTTCATTCCTAATAGAGAACTTATTATGAGCTTATACAGAAGAAATCTTCAGAATGAAAAAGGGCTAGTTTAGGATTACGGGTGAGGGATACCTTTCGCATCTTTCCCTTTGGCAAGCAGGGTTAAATCTTGAACTCCTCTTGGAGGCTTCTTGGGACATTCTGCTATCTTGTGATTTAAGTTCCCGCAACGCAGACATGCACCCGAACACCACCAACACTCTTTCGATTGGTGACCATATCTCTCACAAGATCTACACTTATCTTTCGAGTGATCCACCGAAGCTTCTTTCTTATTACACTTCTTACATTTCTGACATTTCTTACACCTTTATGAAATATCATCCTCATTTATTCTTTTCTTGGTAACGGTGAAACTTTCGGAGTTATTTGTTTGATCTTTCCCTTCAACTCTTTCTTTTTCTTCCACTACTTTCTCTAGTTCTTGAACTCTCCTGACAAGGCTCGCGTAAACTTGGACATCCACCAAGATCATTTCATGAACAAGGCTCGACTTAGAGGCTTCCATTTTATCTAGGTTCCTGCAAGGATGAGTGGAGGGATAATTTATTGACTCAAGATTTAGTGTTAATGAAATGTAAATACTTTATCTTTCTTTTATAACTTTAACCCCAAGTTCTACCCATCTCTCACGGAATTCCTATAGGACGACTGACAAGGATACTCAACCTATAATCTGGTTTCAACAACCTAAGGATTTTGGAAAGTTGAATCCAAATATGACCGACCGGGATACCGGACCTATCACGGAAACTTAACGATTGCGACAACCAAAGCTATGATATGACTAACAAGGATATCTGACCTATCACTGAAACCTAATAACTTGAGGATAAGAAAGCCGAAGCTCTGATATGGCAGACAAGTATTCTTAATCTGGAGGATACGAAAGCCGAAGCTCTGATATGGCAGACAAGGATTCTTAATCTGGAGGATACGAAAGCCGAAGCTCTGATATGGCAGACAAGGATTCTTAATCTGGAGGATACGAAAGCCGAAGCTCTGATATGGCAGACAAGGATTCTTAATCTGGAGGATACGAAAGCCGAAGCTCTGATATGGCAGACAAGGATTCTTAATCTGGAGGATACGAAAGCCGAAGCTCTGATATGGCAGACAAGGATTCTTAATCTGGAGGATACGAAACCCGAAGCTCTGATATGGCAGACAAGGATTCTTAATCTGGAGGATACGAAAGCCGAAGCTCTGATACCACCTCTGTCACGCCCCGGCCGATAGCAGCGGAACGTGTCGTTTGCTCGGAACGTGGCAGTTAAACAATCGTGAATGATCAAGAGCAATCGCATAAGACCAAGATAATTTTGAACAACAATAGAAATTTTATTTCTAATATGAATCTCTTACAAGAACTTGTTGTCCATCTTGGAGACTTCAACATAATGGAAAAGAAGATAACGACATACTAACAGACTTAGACCAGATAACTGAATAAGAGACGATAAGCTAACTTAGCTAGACAATACTATCTAGACTCAAGAAAAAATAAAAGACTCGGGTTCACTAGTTTCCACAGCTTGCTTGCACACTTGTCCCGCCCGTGTGGGTCTCGGTCTTGCTAGCTACCTGCTTACCTGAAAATGTTGGAATAAAACGGAGTGAGCGAACGCTCAGTAGGAGATTATATCTCAAGCACTAGCAATGGGTTTAAGTAATTACAAGTTTCATGAATGCAGTAAAGCTATGCATGCTCGCATAAAACGACAAGATAGAGAGAATGTAATATCAAAGAATAAGATGAACTAATCATGAACTTTCAACAAGATACTTAAGATATTCAAGCAAGTACATTTAACAAGTCATGTCAAGAATTTTGGCTATCATGTATCAAGCAAGTAAATTACTCTTTTTCGGGCCACGCATTTCATGTCAAGGCAAGTACGATTTCAAGCACAAGATTTATGTGGAATGTCCAATCTAGAAAGTAAAGTACTCGGTATAATGCCAGATACCTTATCATTTTAACTCCCATGGGCACAAGTACTTTCGGGTGCTCCCCCCAGGACCAGATCGGGCCCTATATGCGCAGGCATTTATCATGTATTTTGACATCCACTCTTGTTTATAGCCAACATAGAATTTCAATAATCAAGCTTGTAGACACGTACGACAACTTTGATAGAATAGAGTCCAAAATATGACAAAGGACATAGATTGGCGATAATAACGGTATAATCATGATATCGCTAAAACTAGGTAGAATATGGTTCCCTTAACTTGGGTACCATGACAAATCAATATGGACATTCTTTATATAGAATTGAGGTCCACATGAACAGTATATCAAAGGTAAGATGCCCTCATTCTTATCATAGAATTGAGGTTTACAAGAATGACATGATATGGCATGATATCATCATCCCATTAAGAATTTCTTATGATATACTCTTTGTATAATCATAAGGGCCGGTATACCATGTTTCTTTAGAGTGACATGGCATCAATGGTGTAATGGGTTTTTAGGGTACAACCAGCTCAGTCGGCCTTGAGGGAATCCAAGGCTACGAGGAGTCTTACGGAGGTCTCTATGACTAACTCGCTAGTCCAAAGGAACGGAATGTCCAATGGAGAGCTTGTATGTCAATGAGAATTGAGTGTGATCGATAAAATAATCGTAAAACGTGGGACTATACTCACGGAATGGAGAATAGTGCCGATATATATATTATATAACATATGAAACCATCGGTTAACAAAAACAGTGAAAATCAGTTTACAGTAAAATAACGACTTAAGTATAGTCGTTTCTCAAGTAATTAACGCCTAACAGAAGGGCGTTTACATATGTTTCCATTTTGGCAGATTTTTCAATAAATCAGAAATTTATCTAAAACGCGCCCTGGACAGGGGCGTTTCTTTGCAATGAGACGACTACAGCAGCAGGCGTCTTTTTATTTACAATATTTTACAGAACATATTTATTTTCAGAAATTATCAATAACACGCCCTTGAAAGGGGCGTTAATCATTAAATTCTTATTTTTACAGAACATATTGTTCGGGATTTTAACAGAAACGCGCCCTATGAAGGGGCGTTACTTTTTAATTCACGCCCTAGCGTCGGGCGTTAGTCCAGTGAAAGACGACCTAGCCACGGTCGTGAATTCAAGAAATACCCTGAATTTTCATGGGCAGTAATAATTTCAGGATAATAGAATTCATGAAGAACGAATGTATGGTCATGACAATAGAATTAACAGGTTTGAAGACATATGATCATGCATTATTGTAGAATCATGATTTCATAGATAAACAATTCTTAACGTGGGCGTTTAATCAGTAAATGAAATTAACGCCTGTGTACAGGGCGTCAAATCTAAAATTGACGACCTTGGCAGGGTCGTGACTTGTAAAACAGCGCCCTAGTCTGGGGCGTTTATTTCATAATCACGCCCTTGCTAAGGACGTTTCTTTCAAGAAATTAACAGAAAATCGTTCAGAAACTATAGTAAACCAAACCATGTATATGCATGATGATTATTGTACTGTATCAATTTAGTTTGGGCTACAGTGACTTGAGAAAATCCTACCTTAGTATGGTCTGGATGAAGGACACGTGAAGAACTTGATAGGGAACAATACTCTGTTTGTAACAGAGTCTTCTCGGAAGAAGAAAAGTTGATGCTGATGAAGGCTTCCCTAACCTGTATAGAAGAGAAAGAGATGAAGAGTCAGTAACTCTTCATATGATAGAAAGAAAAGAACGTTCAGTTCTTTACTCACCGTAGCAGACGATCGATCAAATAGGTTTAGGGTTTGACTGTCAAGGGTATTTATAGGATCTAGGGAAATCCTAATGGGCTAGAGTTATATTGGGAGTAATATATCCCTATTAGAGTCCTTGCCCTAGTAAACACTTACTAGATTAACATAATCCTTCCCTGGATAAGCTCCCGTGTCGAACGGAACTCGAATGGAATTAACGACTTTGGTCAGGGCGTCGATTCTTAAATTGACGACCTGGTCCACGTCGTTTATTAAGAAGCGCCTTTAGTTAGGGCGTTCCTTTGTTTAAAACACGCCCAAGATAGGGGTGTTTCTTGGCCTTACCATTTTTGACGTTGGAATTTGACGCCGTGTGGTGAGGGCGTCACTTCTTTAGTCACGCCTTAACTAGAGGCGTTTATAATTTAAATAGCGCCTTTATCCGAGGCGTTATTTCCATTTCACTCTTTTATTTGTTCATTCGTATATAATATATACTTTCCTTTTATTTCTAGGTATATATACATATATACAGGTTTATGTTATGTACTTATGTATATATATATATATATATATATTGCCTATATGGGAGAAGATAATAAAACGTGTTAAAAAGCCCATTAAGCGTAAACTGCTTGGGGTTGAGTTTGGGCCAATGGAGCTTAGCATTAAAAATGTTAACCCTTTATCAAGGCCTAATAATTATATTTGTAACTAGTTATTTCTATTTGTTCCTTTACACAAGTTTACTTTGTTTGGAAGTCTTACTTGTTTATTTGTCAAGACCTTACACATACGACTTATATCTTTTAATAACTTGCATGTATTTCCGTCTATGCATAAATAAGGCTCTTAAGACTATCTCTAAGGTTCTATACCTCATTGATTTGGCGTGGCTAGTTCTCACTTACATTGAGATCTTAGTAATCTTCTATTTAGAGATTTTATTGCTCATAAGTTCTTTAACTTTTATTAGTCTTTGTCCTAGGTATCAGAGGCAGGTTCGATCTGAGCAACCCCTTGGGAATATCACTTGACCATTTATTTATTTGAATAAACATTTTATACTTATAAGAGTAGGTATATCATTATGTATATTTTTATTCCTGTTCCAAAAATTACCGGGTGTTACACTTCAGATGATGACAACAATGAAGAACAGGGTCGACGCTGGGAGTTCAATGCGTCCACGCTTCAGTTGAAGAGGATTTCAGAGCTTCACCTGGCTGCGTCAACTCCATGCTACAGCAGCGTCGACGCAGTAGTTAATGAGGTAGAGTCCATAGCTCACTGGAATACTGCAGTGCGTCAACGCCATTGCAAGACAGCGTCCACGCAGCAATTGAGTCTGATATACATTCAGCTCTGGAACACCACTGCGTCAACGCTATGGATTAGCAATGTCGATGCAGCACGGTTATCTGCTAAAGACCTTGATCACTGGATTGCCGATGCGTTAACGCAGCTGGCTGATGGAGTCAACGCATCAGACTTGAGTTTTGTAGGAAGAAGATATCAGAAGGCTGCGTCAACTCCTTGGAGCAAGAGGGTTGACGCCATCTAATTCCAGTTGCTGAGCACGTTAAGGTGATCCCACCTTCAATCGTCAACTGCCACATCAGTCACAAGCGGATAAGCTTTCGTACCTTCCACCACTCCATTGGTGTCTGGCACGTGATCCAAGGAGCTGAGATGCTAACACGTGACAAAGTCGATTGGGCGGGAGCTGTGGAGACCACACGCCCTAGCTGCTGCTACTACTGATATAAATAGTAGGCTTCGTCTTCGGATGAAGATGATCGAGATTCAAGAGGCGAAGCTTGAGCAGAGAATGATGTAGCAGTAGAGAGCCACCACGATCCAGATAGAGAGAAGAAAAAGAGAGAAGAAGCAGAAGAGAAAGAAGAAAAGGAAAGAGATAGGGAGCTCGAGCAGAGTGTGAAAAGAAGAAGAAGGAAGAGAGAGAGAAGAGAAGATCAGAGAAGATCGTTCCTACGGGAAGTTGGATCAGATCCACTCCAGTCAGCTCTTTAAGAGCCACATTGTGCTTCATTGTTTACAGCCTTCCGATTACTGTTTGTTTCCCATTTTCATTTTCCTTTCATACATTTCTTCAAGCTGTTAGTCAGCGGGTTTTGCAGAGGTGCTGCCTCTAGACGGCTAAGCTGTATTGCCCAGCGGTTTGCATGGCAAGCTGTGATGCCCAGCTGTTCAAGCTGTGAGTCAGCAGGAAGCCACACTCGGGTTGAGTGTGGGGTGGATGTAAGTCTGCTGGACCGAACCACCTAAAAACCCTCTTGCATTGTGGTTTGTTTTGTTCTATTTGTGCTTCCGCTAGATGAATGCATAGGGGCGCTCAACTGTTTGCTTATAGGTTCAGTAGATGAGTGTTCTAATTTGTCTGGTTAACATTCCAGTTTTTAAGTGAGCGAAATCTTATTTTGGGTGAAGATTTTTAATTGGGTGAATTTTTATAGGGCTATATTCATTCACCCCCCCCCCTCTGAATACTGCACCGAACCCAACAATATCAGCCTGCCTTGCACAGGCCCTGGCGGCGGGTGGAGGAGTTGCAATCATGACTTCCTCCGCATGCATATTCTCTTTGCCCCCTCTATTAGGAACATCCGCAGAATCTTTGAAGCCTTGTGAGGCTGGTGCAGGGCCTCGGATCCTCTTGGGAACCCAAATTTGCTTAAACTTTGGTAAGTTCGGGCTTGGCCTCCCTTGCTTGTTGTCTTTAAAATTCATCCTTTGGCTTGCCAGCACTTGAAAGGGGTTGTGAGTGGGCACAGTCGGGATGATCCGATCCGGCAGAACTTCGGCACCGCGACCTTTGAAGTAGACTCGGATGCCCCCGATTAACGAGGACTTCCCAGATGCCGAAAGTTGACTCTGAGGAGTAGCAACAATTCTTCCTCTAGAGCTCTTCTTGTTGCCCCCAGCAGGCTTCTTCTCATATACCACAGTTAGGCAAACAATATGGTGGACGTGGCAGCTCACGATCACCGAAGTTTTCAGTAGAGTTTTGTTAATTTGGCCCTCACTTCGACGGGCCACAGCTTTGTTGTTCTTCAGTTCCACAGGTCCAGAACTCTCCATGTCTAGGAGATCCGCGAATGCAACTCCCAAGAAGTTGTGGGAGCCAACGACCGGGGGAAAGTTGCCGAAGGTAGTAGGTACGGCAAGGTAGCCGTATGCAGCATGGTCGGCCATGATTTGGGGACTGAAAACAACTCCAGACAGTGTGCTCACCATCACTTCAACCTACAAAGAGGAGAAACAAGATGAAATTAGCATTTGAGGTAGTTGGGTGGGGGCCCCATGGTCCTTCTATTTTGGCGAAGAGATGAAGGGAGGTTGAGTACCACTGGGCGTGCCAGCTTGTGGGGGATGGATTTTTATTAAGAAAGATATTTTATTATGGGTTTATTTGGTTTATTTATTAAAGGTTTATTTGCATGGGACGTGCCAGCCACTGAGTGACAAGTTTATTATGCGCACCGTCTGACTAACGAGATGATTGTAGGTGATCGTGTCGAGACCCAAAACCCGCCGTACCATAAACGCTACGGCGTTAATTACACCCCTCAAGAAGAGAGGAAACCCTTGATTAATCGCCAAAATAGAGAGGCAGTGGGGCCCGTAGAATATGTAAAGGACGTAATTGCATGCAAGCACACAATATGGTAGTATTTGTTTATTAGGCCGGCTCCCAGTACAGGGCGGAGAACCTAGATCCGAGGACCACCATTACGCATCGCGAAGACTTCCGATCGGGCGTAACCCGACTTTCTATGACACCATTCGATATACCCGAGGATCTATGCATGCATGCATGCATACATGACATTCATGACTATATTAAGCATGACCATAAAAGTACAGAAGCAAGTGGTGATCAACCACATTTATTACTCCCCATGAGGAAGGGGGGGAGGCAACACAAATGTAATAGCGAAAGCAAAGTGCTAACGGACATGGTAATGAAGATATGATAACAATATAGTTCGGGCTCGCTCGGCCCTTCCTTTATTCGATTTATTACCCATTGTGATTTATTAACGCCAACCCCGAGGGACGAGATCCACTCGGGGGCAAATGAGCGATTAAAGCAACAAGAGGTTTCAAAACCGGTGCGGCCATGCGATAGGTAGCTTATACGGCGCGATAAAACGTAGGTATAGCGGCTAATACGGCGCGGCCATATAGCTGGTTAAGACGGTGCGCAAAGGATTGGGGCGCGCCGGTTCATGGCGCGCCGGAAAGGCGCAAGGAAGTTTTTAATTTTTTTGAGTGTAGGGTTAATCCGGCGCGGGGGGGTACCGCGCCATATTAGGGTGCGTCGGGTTAAGGCCGCGCCGTTTTAGCTTATTTTTGATGAATTTCGAATCATTTGAGTTTGTTAAGTTTATGTTGAGGGTTTTGAAGTTATTTGGGGCCAATTGTTTATTAGAATGGAGTCCAAAACTCTGAGGGATGGTATGACAAGTCAGTGCGAGGTTCATACTCGAGCACCGAGGTGATTGAGTCCAGAACGATCATTTCATTAGGGCTTATTTAATCTTAATATGTCCAAAATTGGACAGCATCTCCCCTGAACCTGAAGAGTTTCAGGGGAGAATCGGGGTCATGCTCACCTATGGAACAAGCCCCTAAACCGCCGGTCTGCACAATGGCAGCAAGCAAAATCCCATCAGATAAGGTGCCCCGAGGACTGGCCTACAAGGGACACCAAAGCTCCGTGGGTGGAGGCAATGGATGAGGCGACTGATAATGGAAGCGACACCCCGAGGACAAGCGTACAAAGGGGTGGGCGACTTACAGCACGCACTGCATCTGCTGAGGAGACAGAGACCTTCAGGGGAAGGGGTTCCGAGGACTAGCCTGCTAGGAACGTTCACCCTTTGGCCACCACAGAGCCCCCGGGGGACTGTGGGTTTGAGATTGTTGGGTTAAACCCCTGTTATTATCTGACATGGCCCTGAGGGAGCGTTTACCATTAAGAGTTAAGGCTCTCAACCACCCAGCACCTCTATGAAACCATGGGGAAATGTTCCCCTCCCCGGATGATCGAAACGGCGAGAAACCCTCGGAACAGTGCAGATGATCATGATGAGTAGGGGTGGTAAATACATAAGTGCGGCGGGCCCGCTGCAGGGGCATATGCTCGAATAGTTGGAAAGCAACATTCAGGGGATGGACCCTATACATGGCGGAGAGACACACGCGCCGAAGCACGGCTCCATCCGAAGAGAGAAGGAGATGTGAAAACCCTTGAATCAAACATTAAAAAAAATTAGCGAAAGAAAAGCCCCTGGGGAGGGGTGTTTCTATAGCCCACGATGATTCGGGGCACGATGCAGACCTCGGGGAAACCGGAATTACAGCTATGCCGAGAAGAACCCAGACACAGGCGTTGGTGCAGATAGAAAGGGAGGAGGCTGAGGATCATTCATTCAACCCGATAACCCAAGCATTCAACATATATGTATTAACGTCCCAGAAACGGGAATGATTCAGTGTTTACATGGTGAGGACATGGCGCCAGCCCCATTGCTCGGTCGCCGCTCGCCGATCACGGAGGCAGAAGACATATAGAGCACCACGAAAACAGAGAAAGGAAGGAAAATAAAATAGAAAATCGCACAGAGGGGGAGGAGAATCGACTCATATCATTGTCGTTCCTCCCCCCTCGCTTACATTCGATGGGTGGGAACTTCAGAAGGAGCAATCTACGGAAAGCCGGAAAAGAACTGGCACCGGCGCCCACCTCTTCCGGGAACAGGGTATCGTAGAGGAAGAAGACGACCGGCGAAAGCTCCTCCGAAGGAACCCTACTCTCTCTCTGCTTTAGTAAAAAAAAAAAAACCTCTCCAGAAGCCTTTCTCTCCCTCCGCACTTCTCTTTCTCCTCAAAAGCCCTCCTTTCTCCCGTTTATCTCCTTCTCGTCTCTCTCTTTTCTTTCTTTTCTCCTCTGTGTCCTCCTCTTTCTTCTGATCGAAAGTCCCCTTCTTATAGCCTTCATTGCCTTAGCCTTACCCAGCGCGCATATGGGCGCGCCGGTTTAGCCAGGGTTGCTTTGGAGCGCGTCGGTTGATAGGGCGCCGGGAAGAGGGCTTCCGCAAGGTGTTTTTGCGCGCCGGTTAAAGGGGCGCCAGAGAAGAGGGCGCGCCGGATAAGGGGGCGCACCGGATTAAGCTTCTTTCATCGCGTTTGTTTGACACGGGTCAGACTGTGGGCCCCAGACTGGCTCCAGGAGTTGACTTGGCCCTTCATCTTATCGTGGCTTCACAAAATCGCAACGAGAAGTTTTGGTAAAGCCTTTTAGGCCACAAAATGGCCGATTCCAGAACCTTTTGTGCCTTTGATGCAGAAACTCGGGTTTTCCGCTGACATGGCCTTCGGCATTGCAATTTGTGCTGCCAGTCCGGCTCCACCTGTATTTGTAGCTTTTTGATTGCTTCTTCGGGGATGATCCCAATTACTCTTTCGAGCTCTTAGGTCTTGCTTTAGCGGTTGTCCATTGGAGCCGAACATCTTGTCTTTTCTTCTTCTTTTTGGTCTCATCTTTTGTTCGGCTTCCGCCATTCTTTCTTTCTTTCTTTTCTTCTCTGTCGGCACAGGAGCACCCGATCAGAACTTAAGACCTGCAGAAGCAGAAGTCAGGAAATATTAGGAATATTTTTAGTGTCAACAGGAGCTCATCGGGGAACACATACTTAAATTCTTCCAAGAGAGGGTGTATTTCCACGGGGTGGGGGTTGGAGGGAGTTGGCTCTCCAAGGCATAAGACTACCGCACACAAGGGTGTCCCTTGAGCTACTTCTTCTTCCAGCTCTTTTCTCGTGATGAGATGTAGGCCTTTGGCTTTTCTAGTTGGCTCTTTTTGGGTAGGTTCTTGGAGGGATGGTTGGGTTGGTGGGGGTGGGGCCTCTGGATTTTGAGGTGAATTAGGTTGAGGTGAAGGGAGAATCCCTTTGGAGGGGGTTTCCTTCCGTTGTGGTGATGGGTGGGGGCGGATGGTTTTCCCCTCATGTTCAAAGGTGCATGTGTTCGTCTTCCCAAAGATGGTTGCATTGACATCATAAATCCAAGGCCTCCCTAGCAGGATGCTCCCTACTTCCATGGGTATAATGTCACACCAAACTTGTCCTTGATAGGATGAGAAGGTGATGGGTACAAGGCAACAAGTGTTGACCGGGATGGAGTGATTGTTAATCCAAGAGACCCGGAATGGTTTGGGGTGGGGTGTGGTAGTAAGCCCAAGAATCTTGACGGTGTCAGGAGACACGGCGTTGACACAACTCCCATTGTCTAGGATTACTTTCCTAACATGGCTCCCCATCTTGAGGTAGGTGTGAAAAATGGAGGTCCTACGCCAATCTTCGTCTTGTGGCTTTGTGAGGGTGCACCTAATCACACCTAGGTGGGAGTCGGTGGGAGGAGGGTCGTGGTCTAAGCCTGTTTCATAGAGTTGCTCTTCATACTCCTCTTCCCAACCTAAGGCAGCCTCATACTCTTCAACCGTACTCTCTTGCTCTCCTTGGAGCGGGGTAGGCCCTCCTTCAATTATAAGGCTAGACAATCCTTTGGATGGACATTGGGAGGCGATGTGGCCATAACCATGACACTGAAAGCATTTCACCGTGCTACTCCATGGTGTTGTTCTTTTGGGGGGTTCCTCTCTTCGGGGAGGAGGGTTGGGTGGAGTAGCCCTTGTAGGGGTGGGATTGGTTGGCTGTTGGTAAGGCCGAGAAGGAGTTCCCCCACTGGGGATAGGGGTCTTCAATAGGGGTGGAAGGTTGGGTCGAGGACCCATATTTTTTGATTCAGCTGGGCGGGGAGAGGCAAATTTAGGATTCCTAGAAAATCTCTCCACATCACAGGCTATTTGATAGGCTATTTCAAGGCTATGCACGTCCCTCATGAAGAGCTCCCGTTTGATGTGGGGTAGAAGACCGTTTCTAAATCGGGACAGAGTGACGGCCGGTTCCTCGATGACTCCACACCTTAGGAGATAGGTGTCAAATTTTTCAATGTACTCCTCCACAGTCTTCCCTTCCTCGGTAAGACTTTGCCACTCATCGAGGAGTAGTTGACTATAGGAATTGGGAAGGTATTTGCTCCTGAGTTGGATCTTCATGTCAAGCCAATTGTCAATGGGTTCTTCCCTCCTAATCCTCCTTTGGCTTTCCACCTTTAACCAATAGGTTTTGACTAGTTTGAGAAGGTGCATCTTAGCCAACCTAACTTTCCTTTCCTCGGTCATTGGATACCAATCAAAGTACTGGTCCATGCCATGTTCCCACTCTTCATAGGCACTTGGGTTATGGGCCCCATCAAATTTTGGAGCCTCTACCTTAATCATCTTTAAGAGGAAATCATCTGGATCCTCTCGGGGTCGCCTCTCATTGCGCCGAGGTTGTAGGGGCCTCTCATGCTCATGGTAAAAGTCATTCTCTAGGTCTTCCCTATCAAGTTCAGCTCGTGGAGGGGGAACACTTTGGGCATGCTTTCTAGGTGGGACCCTAGCTTCCTCGGTTGTTCGCGACCTTTTCTTTCTTTCGCGGGTCGATCGACCAACTGACTAACTGGTAGTCAAATGATCGATTAACGACGCAGGCGTGCCAGTCACATGAGTGATGAATTTGTGATGCGCTCATTCTGACCCATGTCGGGCGAATATGAGGTTCGGTCGGGACCAGTAGTCTGCCATACCATAAAGGCTATGGCGTTAATTACATCCCCCACGAGGAGGGAACACCTTTGATTAATTGTCGAGATTGCGGGCTGTCGAAGCCGAATTAAAAAGAGCTACATGATGATCATGACGAAGGCATGCAGGATGCATATATTTATCGTGCAGAAGATGCATAATTCATGGAATTAGAGATCCTTGATACGCGGCGGAGGACGTAGGTTCGAAGACCACCATCGCGCATAGCGAAGACTTCCGATCTGGCGTAACCCGACCTTCTATCGATGCCATATGATATACCCGGGGATCTATGCATGCATGCATGCATACATGACATTCATGACTATATCAAGCATGACCACAAAAGTATAGAAGCAAATGGTGATCAACCACGTTTATTACTCCCCATGAGGAAGGGGGGGAGGCAACATGAATATAATAGCGAAAGCAAAGTGCTAACGGGCATAGTAATTAAGATATGATAACAAGATAGTTTGGACTCGCTCGGCCTTTACTTTATTCAATTTATTACCAATTATGGTTTATCGGAATCGACCCTGAGGGATGAGAACCACTCTGAGGCAAGTGAACAATTAAAGCAGCAAAAGGTCCCAAAACCGACGCGGGCATGCGATAGGTAGCGTATACGGCGCGATAAAGCATAGGTATAAAAGGCTAATACAGCGCGGCCATATAGCCAGTTAAGACGGCGCGTAAAAGATTGGGGCGCGTCGGTTCATGGCGCGCCGGAAAGGCGCAAGGAAGTTTTTAATTTTTTTGAGTGTAGGGTTAATCCGGCGCGGGGGGCTACCGCGCCGGGTTAAGGCCCCGCCGTTTTAGCTTATTTTCGATGAATTTCGAATCATTTAAGTTTGTTAAGTTTATGTTGAGGGTTTTGAAGCCATTTGAGGCCAAATTTTTGTTAAATTGAAGTCCAGAACCCTCCAAGAATGACGTGATAAGCCAGTGCGAGGTTCCTACTCGAGCACCGGGATAATTGGGTCCAGAATGAGTATTTCGTTATGGTTTATTCATTATTAATCTGTCCAAAATTGGACAGCATCTCCCCTGAACCTGAAGAGTTGCAGGGGAGAAGCGGGGTCATGCTCACCTATGGAACAAGCCCCTAAACCGCCGGTATGCACGAAGGCAGCCAGCAAACCCCATTGGATAGGATACCCCGAGGACTAGCCTGCTAGGGGCACCAAGATTCCATAGGGGAAGAGACAGAGAGATGAAGCCATTGATGATGGGAGCATCACCCCGAGGACTAGCCTGCGAGGGGTGGACAACCCACAATTTGTGACTCATCCCGCAGAGGAACTGACCATCAGGAGAGTGGAGCTCCGAGGGCTAGCCTACGAGGAGCACCCGTCCCCGAATCTCGATCGGGTCCTAGAATGTCGGGGCTGAGCTGATTGAGCTAGGACCCCATCATTGTCTGCCGTGGCCCCGAGAGGGCGTCTACCATCAGGACGTAAAACCCCCGATCGCCTAGCAATTTCAAAAAAAGCAAGAGGGAATGTCCCCCTCCCCGGGTGATAGGGACGATGAGAAAACCTCAGAACAGTTTGGATGATCGTGATGCACAGATGCAGTAAATGCATAAACGAGATGGGCTCGTTGCAGGGGCATATGCTCGAACAATTGGAAAGCAACGTTCAGGGGATGGACCCTATGCTTGGCGGAAAGAGGCACGTGCAGAAGCACGGCTCCATCCGAGAAGAGAAAGGGATGCGAAAACCCTTGAATCAAACATGAGAATGATCAAAGAAAAGTCCCCGGGGAGGGGGTGTCTCTGTAGCCCACGATGATTCGGGGCACGATGTAGGCCTCGGAGAAACCGAAATTAGAGCGGTGCGGAAAAGAGCTCAGACACACGCATTGGCATAGATAAAAGAGGGGCTAAGGATCATTCATTCGATCTATTCATTTGAGCATTTACACGCGCACATATATTACCATCCCAGAAACGAGAATGGTTTAGCATTTACATGGTGAGAGTACAGCACCGGCACCATTGCTCGGTCGCCGGTCTACAATATCATAGGCAGAGGACGCTCGGAGCGCAACAACAGGGGAAGAACAAAAAAAAGAAATCACATAGAGGGGGGAGGAGAATCGACTCATATCATCGTCGCTCCTCCCCCCTCGCTTACATTCGATGGGTGGAAGTCTCAGAAGAGAGATCTGCGGAAAATAGGAAAAGAATCAACACCCGCGCCCACTTGTTCCTGAAACAGGGTATCGTAGAGGAAGAAGACGACCGGCCGAAGCTCCTCCGAAGGAACCCTACTCCCTCTCTGTGTCCTCCCTCTTTTTTCTTCTCAGGTCTCGATCTGTCTCTCCTTTTTTTCTTCTTCAATCAAACCTCACCCATATATATAACAGGTTGGAGGCTCTTCATCCGGCGTGGGCTTTGGCGCGCCAGGAGGAAGCTTCATCAATTCATCGCGCCGGTTTAAGACGCCATCCGATAGAGTGACTTGCGCGCCGGGATGAGGGCGGAAGGTAGGGGGGCGCGCCGGAAAGAGACTTCATCAGCCTATCGCACCGGGGTTGGAGCCATCCGATAGGGTGACTTGCGTGCCGGAATAGCCAGGCATCGAAAGGGATTTAGCGCGTCGGGATCAGGGGCATCGAATGAGGGGCGCGCCGGTTTAAGGCGCGCCGGGCTAATGCTCCTCGTGTGCTTCAAGCCAGTCGATGAGTCCGGGGATGATTCCGGGAGTCACCGTGAACATTATCTCGCCAATGCCCCTCGAAACCTTGGCGGGATGTCTTGTCAAAGCTCCTAGGTCGACGTACGGCCTTTCCTGAGACTCCAGATAGCTTTGATTTGATCGTACGGGCTTTCCGCCGACACGGCCTTCGGCTCTACGATCCATGCTATTGGTCCGGCCTGGCTCGTACCCAGAGCTCTCTAGGGGGTTGGATAACACCAGAGATAGTTCCGCCTGCGCTGGGTGATCATTCGGCCACTAACAGGCCCATCTTGGCGGGAAGCCGTGCCCATGTCGGGCGATCGGGATCTTTCGCCGACAGAGCTTTCGGTCTTCCGCTTTGGAAAGCCAGGGGGGAACTCCTTTGTCTTCAGGAGAGCCTTTTCATGTGGTGGGGGACCACCAGATAGACCATCGTCCTTGATCGGACAACGGGTGTAGTGGATGCAGCACGACAAAGTCGATGCCGGTTCATTGGGCAGGCTTGGTCGCACTGCCGGTTGGTTGTGAGTTTGTCTCGGCTCCCCTGAGGTGAAGTCCCCGTGTCCATATGGAGTGACTCGAGGCTCTGGCAGCTTGAGAAATCCTCGATGTGCTGATCTTTATCAGCTCCCGCGCTTCGGTGGGCCGGGTCATTCGTCCTTTTGGCTTGGTTGCCGACGATCATATTTTAGCTGCCAACAAATGCCCCCCAGACGTGGGTGTTGTGGGAAAGGCACGAGTGCAGCAAGACCCACGGATGAATTTCATCCGGCCTGACCTCCTCTTCAGTTGACAGAAGCTTTGAATGGCCCTTAATTTGGCACGAATGTTAGTCCGACGCCGTTTACATTTTAACCCGACGCGCACATGGCGCTTGGGCTTTTTAATCCGGCGCGGTCCTGGGCATTTCTGAGGGTTGATAGTTTGGCAGCAGTTGCGGACTTTCAGCCATTAGAAGCCACACAACAGTTAGCTCCGGAGAAGGGTGGCCCCTCCGAAATAGAAGCCGGAGAGATAGTCGAAGAACAGACGTCCTTGGCTCTTGATATTCCTGTTGCACCTCCATCCCAGGGGGCAGGCAAGGAAATTGTTATCATTGACGCTCCAGCCACCGTATCGGCCAGCGCTGTTGTTCCCCACTGTAGTGGATTGCAGCTCATGCCATCGTCATCTTCTGGGATGGCCGATGATATCTGGGCTGCTATGGATAGCAGAGTGGAGTTTGAACTACCCGAGACGTCGCCACTGGGTCTTCAATCTTCAAATGACCTTGTGTGGCAGTTTTTTGGGGACTCTTCAACGGACCATAACGGCGAGCAGGGATTTAACTTATGTTCAGCTGAGGGGCTTGATAGAGCATCTTTCCCGCTCGCTGTTGGCCTTTGGTTGTCCCATGGACGACTGGACTCCACGGGTGATCCTGCTCCTGAAGTATGTAAACAGGAGGGAATTTCTAGGCCGGGAAGCAGCTGACCAGCTGGCGGCCATATCATTAGAGCAGGCTAAAAGCCGAGCAGCTCTTATTTCTCTACAAGAGACTGCGGCGAGGATGAGGGATGAAGCCAATGCCTCTTTACAGCGCCGAAGCTTCTTGACGGCCCGGATGGCGGCATTATAGGCCGAACTTTCAGGGGTAGAGGCCGAACTTGAAGAAGTAGATCGCCTGGGAGTCCAGAAGGCGGAGGATGCAGAGATGGCCGAGGGGGGAGAAGCTGATGTGACACAACCTAGGACTTAAACAAACAAGCACAATCGCAATCAAACGGACCGATGTCGACGACTGCTCACCCGTTGCTCACCAAGACCCGGGGTAACTTGGCAATGCCAAGGTGAGGTTGAGGGGTTGGGCCCTTGCTGGTAGAGGGCCAGCAAGGCCAAGATTTGAATCCCAAAGGTTGTGGATGCCCAATTCAATGGGGCCGACAAAGTGCCAAAGGCACCGGGTTACTCTCTCTTCCCACGGTGATCACTCAAAGCAACGGGGCTTGAGGATCGAGCTCTCACTCTCACGGCCAGCGGAACTATGAACTAATATTGAAAGAACAAGCATGAATTAGAGCAAGGTTATAGAGCACTTACTCGATCGGTTTGAAGAAACCGGTCCCGCTCGGAGACGAGGGCGAGCGGGGAAGCGTGGGTTCCCCACACGCCGCGCCGGGGTAGCTTGACCTGATCAAACTAAATTACAACACTACACCTCTCGCAGGAGGGGGATCTTGGGGTGGGGGTTAATGGATTACAATCAAACTACCTCCACGCAGGGAGGGGCCTTCAGCCGGCCAAGCGGGGTGGGGAAAACTACGGCTAAAACGATGATGAAGTGAAGAGGTCGAATCTGCCTTCTCTCGACAATTGTGGATAGACAGTCGGTACTGTGGCTACAGAACTTGATCAAGAGATTTTCCGGGGACGAGACCAGTGAGGAAATCTTCGTTACTGGAACTGGAGTGCCTCTGAATTTTGCCGAATTCTTCTGGGGTCGCTGCTGGCCTGGGCAGGAGCTCGAACAGGGTCGCTGATTCCGGACTGACAGCAACTGGTTACTAACAGTAGGAAGAAGAGGTTGCCCCGGCCGCTTCCGAACTCCAAATCAGGTGCCGCTAGAACCGTTGGAACCGTGGACGGGTCCTCTTTGCAGCAGAATAAACGGGGATGCCATAGAGAAGAACAGTGGATCCAGAAGAGTGAGGGGAGGTTGGTGCAGACTGTGGGGAAGTAGAGTCGCACTACCGAGGAATAAAATTGTTAACTTCTGCTAACGGATGCTGAACGGGATTCCGCTTCTTGATTCCGAAAGTAGACAGGAAGGATAATAACTTTCTAGAAGAGCTCGTGGCCTGGTTCTTCCTGGGTTCGTCGTGGTGAAGCTTTTTCTCCGGCTCAGAACCTCTGCAGGGGGCAGATCGGCGCAGTAACAGCAGGTTACAGAGGATGTACTGGCAGCTCCCGAACTCGGAATCGAGCACCGTCAGAGTCGTTGGAATTGTGGATGAATCTTCTTCGTATAAAAACTGATGGGGAAGCCAACCGATGTCGGAGAAGACTAGGGGATGCAGAACAATGGCGACTGGTCGGTGCAGACTATGAGTAGCAGATCTGCGTAGCTGAGGGAGAAAAATGAGAACTCTGGATCATGAATGTCGAATAAAGTTATGTTTCTTGATTCTGGAAGTAGACTGGGCGATGAAGAACTTTGAAGAAGAACTCGTGGATTGATTCCTTCGGGGTTCGTCGTGGCAGAGCTTCTAATCTGGCTCAGGTTCTCAGCCGAGGTAGAACTACGCAGTTGTGGGAGAATGGACCTCTTGGACGGCTCGAAGATTGGAAGAATATGAAACCACTTCTGTTGCGAAGGAGATTGGTAGACGCTTCCGACGATGGCTCTTGGGTCTTCAAACTCGTCTGGAGGAAGCCGTGGTGGCATCTGCAAGTTGCTGGTTCATCTGTAACCTCTGGACAGCAAACTGCAACTTCGAAGTAGCTTCCAATGACCAAGAAAGAAGAAGGGGAAGGGGGTAGATGAGTGTGGGAGTGACCCCTAGTTGTAAGGGGGTCTTGGAGGGGGTGTTCTAAGGTGTGGGAGGTGGAGAATAAGGTCTGAAAGAGGGTCCAATAGATGGTGGTAGTGGGGGCTGCGAATTTGGTTGGAATGGAGAGAGGGAAAGGATATTCGAAAATAGGTTTAAGGGTGGGGTTAATTTTTTGTCTTGGGAATGGGGGGGTTGTGTTGGGGAAGGGAAGGGGTGCTTGGGGTAGTGGGAAGGGTGCTTGGGAAAGTGGGAGGGGTAGTTGGGGGTTGGATGGTGAGGAGAGGATTGGTGGAGGGGGTCTTGGGAAGGGGTGGAGTATTGATGAGGGTTGTGGGGAATGGGAAGAGGCTTAAATAGGGTAGGTGGGGAGTGGAGGTGGTTGGGAAGGGAGGAGAGAGAAGAAAATTCAAATTTGGGTGTTGAGGAGAGAGAAAGTGGAGTGAAAAAGAGAGATTAAGAGAGGGAAGGGTGGGGAATCTCTCCCCTAGGGTCTCTCACCCAAAAAATGGAATCTCTCCACTAGATAAGAAGTGTAAACTCTCAAAATGGCAAGTTTTTCATTCATTGATTCATTAAGTTGAAATGGGGGGAATGGGGTCCTATATATAGGCAACCCACATTTTACAATAAGACCCTGACAATTGACTCAATGATAAATAACCGAGAGGGTAGGGGGAGCCCTTGGGCCAAGCCCAATGAATTGGGCCCAATATCTAACTAGACAATCTAATGACACTCAAACTTAGGGAAATAAAGATAAGACCTAGGAACATGACTCAAATAAAAGGGAAAATACATCAAATGACTCAAATAAAAATTACATAGGACTCAAAATTAAATAACTAGACCATGCCAGATGCAACCGGGGCGAGGAGACGAGCTGTGAACGTGGGCATGGGAGGTGATGTCCCCATCATACTCCCAGGGTGCGGAGAACTTGACTCCGTCGAGTAAGTGTCCTTCCCTCCTTGGAGGGTGTAGAGGTGGTACTGCCCTCAAGTCTTCCGAACGAGACCGATCCATCCACCTGCCGAGATAGCGCTCACATACGGTGGTAGTGGCATGTTCATCCAATATTCATTCAATGCGCTCACGCTGGGCTCTCTTGGCTGGTGGACTCTCCTCACGGGTGGGTGCTCTCTCAACGGAGGGAATAGGCTCAATATCCTCACTAGGTACCACCGTGGGTCCCTTGTATGGCACTAGGTCGGCGACACTGAATGTGGGACTTATCCCATATTCCTCAGGGAGATCTAACTCATAGGCATTTGCACCAATGCGCCTCAGGACCTGGAAGGGACCAGCCCCACGTGGCCTCAATTTGGAGATGGCTCCCGGGGAGAGCCTCTCCGTCCTTACCATCACAAAGTCACCCTTATAGAATTCTTGGTGATGTCGATGAGAGTCGGCTTGCCTTCTATAAGTCACATTCTTCTTGCTAATGTGCTTGCGGATCTCTTTATGCAATGTTGTGTATGCAGACATTCTGGGGGTGGTGGGTGGACCTGGGCAACCAAAAGTAGACCTATCGTGTAATGATGCAGTGTAGACTTTGGTTAGCCTAGGTGGGCCGGGGCACCCGTAGGTGGCCCTATCATGCAAATTGGTGATAAATATTGGGGGACACGGACATCCGTAGATGCCTTTGACATGCTTAAGACCCATGATGAATGAAGGTGGACCATGACATCCGAATATGGATCACTCATACTTTCTACTTGACATGTGGGTGATATGAATGAATGGACCCAACATAGTGTTCATGCCAAGGGGTATGGTAAGCCTAGACACATGCATGCTTTTCCCAAAGGTGACTTCCATGTGTATAGGTGTGGGACAACCTTTGAACTCCCATTGGAAAGGATCGAATGGATCTAAGAAGGTGGTCATAATGGGGCGGGGCACGACCTTATTACCTAGGGATATGTGGCCCAAGGTCATGGCTCCCAAGGTGTAACCCAGGTCTAGGATGGGGTGGATTGGATCAAGCATGGTGGGTTGGGATAGGGAAAGGTGGGTGGTGGATAAGGTGGTTGGGTCCCATGGGTTCTTTGACCCCCATTGGAAGGGATCAAAGGGATCATAAAAAGGGTTATCGAGGGGGAGGGGCCCTATGTCCTCAAGATCCTCAAGTGGTGGTGGGTCATCCTCCTCTAATGAGACAATTGGGCCGAAGTTCTTTGTGAGTAGGTCGACCATGAGGGAAGGGCTTGACTTTCCACCCGATATAAGAAGCTCCAAATTGAGGAGAAGGTCGGGCTCCTCGGGTGTGGGGAGGAATAGAAGGAGGTCACTAGTGTAGCATCCAATGGTGCAAACCGAGGTGATAGACCCGACACAAAGGTGTAGGAGGTCAAGGCTCCTAGATTGATGGGCCATGGGGGTCAACAAGCCGGTCAACTCATATTGCCAAGCTAAGCCCTTGAGAAGGTCCTCTAAGGTTTCCACTTGGTAGGATGTTTGGATTATGGTGTGATAGGAGGAGATGTGCACTATGGGAAGGTTTTCCTTTATGGGAAGGCAATCGTGGGCCGTGATCTCTCTTATTGGGCTCTTCTTTAGCCAACTAATAAGGGGTTCCTCTAAGATGAGTTTGGCCCTAACTAGAGAGGGTGGTGTAACGTGAAGGTCACCATGTGATGCTTCTTCTTCTTCTTGGTCATGGGTTTCCTCCAAGGTAGGGAGTGGGTTTGGGGTGTTCACCACTATTAGATCGGGTATGGGTTCTTCTTCCAAGGAGGTGAGAGGGGATTTTGAGGGTGTAGTGATGATTGGGGCATGGTGTATCCGGGGTGGTAGGTAGTGGGAAACTTGGGTTAGGATAGGTAAGGGTAGTAGTGGAGGCTTTGGTGGGAGTTGGATTGGGGTAGGGAGAGGAAGATGGGTGGGTTGAAGGGGTTTGGGTTGATTGGTTTTGGGAGGAGTGTCCCCTTTTGGGGGTGATGGAGAGGTAGTGGTGAGGGTTACCATGGGCCTAGGTGGAGAGTTGGTCATGGGGCCCAATTGGGTATGTGGACCTATGGTTGTGGTGTGGACTTGGAGGTGGGGTGCAAATGTAGTGGTTGGGGTAGGAGAGATGGGAAGTGGTGGGGAATGGGTGATTGGGGTCTTGGATTGACTGGGTGGGGATGATGGAGTTGAAGTGCTCCTTGGACTTTGGTGATTTGAGTAGGAGGGAGAGGGTTGGAGAGTGTAGGTTTTTCTAAGCTCGATCTTCATCTCATCCCAAGTGCTAATTGGAGCCTCCCTACGGATCTTTCTCAAACCTTCCACAACTAACCAATGAGTTTTAGCTTGTTTGGAGAGGTGTGCCTTGGCTAGCCTCATTCTCCTTCCTTCGTTCAAGGGGCAACCTTTAAAGAATTGGTCTAGAGAAATCTCCAATCTAGGTAAAGGCTTGGGCTGTTGGATCCATCAAAGGCAGGGGTTTTGATTTTCAAGTGTTCTAAAAATATGGTTTCTAGATTTCTCCAAAGGTCACTCTCATTCACTCTTGGTACACGGCTATTTCCTTCAAGTCGGTCGAGTCGAGACATGATATCTTCAAGCCGATTAAGGACATTAGGTAGGGCTTCTATGATAGAGGTGTTGCTACTCACTTTGTTGGCAATGGAGCTTCCATGAGGATTTGGGCTTATTAGGAAAGTTGATGGGGATGGATATGACGGGTATGAAGTGGCCATTCTAGTTGACATGGGAGATGCAACCGAGGATTCTAAATGCATAAACATGCCCTAGGACCAACTTATGGAGAGACAAGTTGTGAACTTGCTCTGATACCAATTGATGTGACACAACCTAGGACTTAAACAAACAAGCACAATCGCAATCAAACGGACCGATGTCGACGACTGCTCACCCGTTGCTCACCAAGACCCGGGGTAACTTGGCAATGCCAAGGTGAGGTTGAGGGGTTGGGCCCTTGCTGGTAAAGGGCCAGCAAGGCCAAGATTTGAATCCCAAAGTTTGTGGATGCCCAATTCAATGGGGCTGACAAAGTGCCAAAGGCACCGGGTTACTCTTTCTTCCCACGGTGATCACTCAAAGCAACGGGGCTTGAGGATCGAGCTCTCACTCTCACGGCCAGCGGAACTATGAACTAATATTGAAAGAACAAGCATGAATTAGAGTAAGGTTATAGAGCACTTACTCGACCGGTTTGAAGAAACCGGTCCCGCTCGGAGACGAGGGCGAGCGGGGAAGTGTGGGTTCCCCACACGCCGCGCTGGGGTAGCTTGACCTGATCAAACTAAATTACAACACTATACCTCTCGCAGGAGGGGATCTTGGGGTGGGGGTTAATGGATTACAATCAAACTACCTCCACGCAGGGAGGGGCCTTCAGCCGGCCAAGCGGTGTGGGGAAAACTACAGCTAAAACGATGATGAAGTGAAGAGGCCGAATCTGCCTTCTCTCGGCAATTGTGGATAGACAGTCGGTACTGTGGCTGCAGAACTTGATCAAGAGATTTTCGGGGACGAGACCAGTGAGGAAATCTTCGTTACTGGAACTGGAGTGCCTCTGAATTTTGCCGAATTCTTCTGGGGTCGCTGCTGGCCTGGGCAGGAGCTCGAACAGGGTCGCTGATTCCCGGACTGACAGCAACTGGTTACTAATAGTAGGAATAAGAGGTTGCCCTGGCCGCTCCCGAACTCCAAATCAGGTGCCGCAAGAACCGTTGGAACCGTGGACGGGTCCTCTTTGCAGCAGAACAAACGGGGATGCAAAATGATGCCAGAGAAGAATAGTGGATCTAGAAGAGTTAGGAGAGGTCGGTGCAAACTGTGGGGAAGTAGAGTCGCACTACCGAGGAATAAAATTGTTAACTTCTGCTAACGGATGCCGAACAGGATTCCGCTTCTTGATTCCGAAAGTAGACAGGAAAGATAAGAACTTTGTAGAAGAGCTCGTGGCCTGGTTCCTCCTGGGTTCATCGTGGTGAAGCTTTTTCTCCGGCTCAGAACCTCTGCAGGGGGCAGATCGGCACAGTAACAGCAGGTTGCAGAGGATGTATCGGCAGCTCCCGAACTCGGAATTGAGCACCGTCAGAGTCGTTGGAATCGTGGACAAATCCTATTCGCAGCAAAACTGACGGGCAAGCCAACCAATGTTGGAAAAGACAAGGGGATGCAGAACAATGGCGATTGGTTGGTCCAGACTATGAGTAGCAGATCTGCGTAGCTGAGGGAGAAAAATGAGAACTATGGATCACGAATGCCGAATGAAGTTATGTTTCTTGATTCTGGAAGTAGACTGGGCAATAAAGAACTTTGAAGAAGAACTCGTGGACTAATTCCTTCGGGGTTCATCATGGCAGAGCTTCTAATCTGGCTTAGGTCCTCAGTCGGGGCAGAACTACGCAGTTGTGGGAGAATGACCTCCTGGACGGCTCGAGATTGGAAGAAGATGAAACCACTTATGTTGTGAAGGATACTGGTAGACGCTTCCGACGATGGCTCTTGGGTCTTCAAACTCGTCCGGAGGAAGTCGTGGTGGCCGCTGTAAGTTGCTGGTTCATCTGCAACCTCTGGACAGTAAACTGCAACTTCGAAGTAGCTTCCAATGACCAAGAAAGAAGAAGGGGAAGGGGGTAGATGAGTATGGGAGTGACTCCTAGTTGTAAGGGGGTCTTGGAGGGGGTGTTCTAAGGTGTGGGAGGTGGAGAATAAGGTCTGGAAGAGGGTCCAATAGATGGTGGTAGTGGGGGCTGCGAATTTGGTTGGAATGGAGAGAGGGAAAGGATATTCGAAAATAGGTTTAAGGGTGGGGTTAATTTTTTGTCTTGGGAATGGGGGGGTTGTGTTGGGGAAGGGAAGGGGTGCTTGGGGTAGTGGGAAGGGTGCTTGGGAAAGTGGGAGGGGTAGTTGGGGGTTGGATGGTGAGGAGAGGATTGGTGGAGGGGGTCTTGGGAAGGGGTGGAGTATTGATGAGGGTTGTGGGGAATGGGAAGAGGCTTAAATGGGATAGGTGGGGAGTGGAGGTGGTTGGGAAGGGAGGAGAGAGAAGAAAATTCGAATTTGGGTGTTGAGGAGAGAGAAAGTGGAGTGAAAAATAGAGATTAAGAGAGGGAAGGGTGGGGAATCTCTCCCCTAGGGTCTCTCACCTAAAAAATGGAATCTCTCCACTAGAAAAGAAGTGTAAACTCTCAAAATGGCAAGTTTTTCATTCATTGATTCATTTAGTTAAAATGGGGGGAATGGGGTCCTATATATAGGCAACCCACATTTTACAATAAGACCCTGACAATTGACTCAATGACAAATAACCGCGGGGGTAGGGGGGAGCCCTTTGGCCAAGCCCAATGAATTGGGCCCAATAGCTAACTAGATAATCTAATGACACTCAAACTTAGGGAAATAAACACAAGACCTAGGAACATGACTCAAATAAAAGGAAAAATACATCAAATGACTCAAATAAAAATTACATAGGACTCAAAATTAAATAACTAGACCATGCCAGATGCAACCGGGGCGAGGAGACGAGCTGTGAACGTGGGCATGGGAGGTGATGTCCCCATCATAGAGAAGCTATCTGAGCTGGAGGCCACCGAGTTCAGATTGCAAGAACTGACCCGTCATCCCTCCCTGGGTATTCCTGCGCTGGAGGACATCTTCCGACGCCCTCGGCCGTAGTCTCTTTTCTTTATTTGCTCCCTTTTTGACACACTTTATGTACTCCGGGGAATGGCCCGCGCAACATGTACCTTTTCCTTCATAGCAATGGAAAATCTCCATCGTACTTTTTGAATGAAGACTCCATCTTGTCATTATTCTTTTCTCTTCGATTCGCCCGTTGTTTCTAATCCGAGTGTATGAGTCACTAGGGCAGGAGAGCGCTCACGCCTTCAGCAAAGAGGTGAGGTGTTCGTTCCACCGCGCCGTGACTTTTCTCGAGACTAACAACGGCCTATGCCAGCTGAGAGTCCGGGGGACTCAAGAGGGTATATTAAAACTGACGGGTAAGCGGTCCTGCGGAGGATGGCAAGACCCAAGAATGGGTAGCGACCGGTCCTGTCGATGATGACGAAGGTCGAAAAAGGGTAGACGGTCTTGACGATGATGATAAGAACCGGACTAGGGTAGCGACCGATCTTGCCGATAGTGGCAAGGGTCGAAAAGGGTAGACGGTCTTGCCGATGGTGACAAAAACCGGGTAGAGTAGAGACCGATCTTGCCGATGGTGACAAGGGTCGAAGAGGGTAGACAGCCATGCCGATGGTGACAAAAATCGGGTAGGGTAGCGACCGATCTTGCCGATCGTGACAAGGGTCGAAAAGGGTAGACGGTCTTGCCGATGGTGACAAAAACTGGATAGGGTAGCGACCGATCTTGCCGATGGTGACAAGGGTCGAAAAGGGTAGACGGTCTTGCCGATGGTGACAAAAACTGGATAGGGTAGCGACCGATCTTGCCGATGGTGACAAGGGTCGAAAAGGGTAGACGATCTTGCCGATGGTGACAAGGGTCGAAAAGGGTAGACGATCTTGCTGATGGTGACAAAAATCGGATAGGGTAGCGATCGATCTTGCCGATGGTGACAAGGGTCGAAAAAGGGTAGACGGTCTTGCCGATGGTGACAAAAACCGGATAGGGTAGTGACCGATCTTGCCGATGGTGACAAGGGTCGAAAAGGGTAGACGGTCTTGCCGATGGTGACAAAAATCAGATAGGGTAGCGACCGATCTTGCCGATGGTGACAAGGGTCAAAAAGGGTAGACGGTCTTGCCGATGGTGACAAAAACTGGATAGGGTAGCGACCGATCTTGCCGATGGTGACAAGGGTCGAAAAGGGTAGACGGTCTTGCCGATGGTGACAAAAATCGGATAGGGTAGCGACCGATCTTGCCGATGGTGACAAGGGTCGAAAAGGGTAGACCGTCTTACCGATGGTGACAAAAATCGGATAGGGTAGCGACCGATCTTGCCGATGGTGACAAGGGTCAAAAAGGGTAGACGATCTTGCCGATGGTGACAAAAACCGGATAGGGTAGCGACCGATCTTGACGGTCTTGCCGATGGTGACAAAAATCGGATAGGGTAGCGACCGATCTTGCCGATGGTGACAAGGGTCGAAAAGGGTAGACGGTCTTGCCGATGGTGACAAAAACTGGATAGGGTAGCGATCAATCTTGCCGATGGTGACAAGGGTCGAAGAGGGTAGACGTTCTTGCCGATGGTGACAAAAATCGGATAGGGTAGCGATCGATCGTGCCGATGGTGACAAGGGTCGAAAAGGGTAGACGGTCTTGCCGATGGTGATAAAAACCGGATAGGGTAGCGACCGATCTTGCCGATGGTGACAAGGGTAGAAAAGGGTAGACCGTCTTACCGATGGTGACAAAAATCGGATAGGGTAGCGACCGATCTTGCCGATGGTGACAAGGGTCAAAAAGGGTAGACGATCTTGCCGATGGTGACAAAAACCGGATAGGGTAGCGACCGATCTTGACGGTCTTGCCGATGGTGACAAAAACCGGATAGGGTAGCGACCGATCTTGCCGATGGTGACAAGGGTCGAAAAGGGTAGACGGTCTTGCCGATGGTGACAAAAACTGGACAGGGTAGCGACCGATCTTGTCGATAGTGACAAGGGTCAAAAAGAGTAGACGATCTTGTCGATGGTGACAAAAACCGGATAGGGTAGCGACCGATCTTGCCGATGGTGACAAGGGTCGAAAAGGGTAGACGGTCTTGCCGATGGTGACAAAAATCGGATAGGGTAGCGACCGATCTTGCCGATGGTGACAAGGGTCGAAAAGGGTAGACAATAGATGTATATAGGCGGGATATCAGATGAAAATTCCCCGTCGACCTCGTAAGGGGTCTTCCGGACAGAGAATGAATCATCACTATTCATCATTCAATTTTTTTATTCACATTACTGACCTAAGCGCCCTTTCGGGTTTTCGCCGAGGCCAGCCCCCTCTTGCTTTTACCCACGCGCCCTTTCGGGTTTTCACGCGGCAGGGTACCCGATTTTGCCTGCGACGCCCTTTCGGGTTTTCGCCACAGCTGGGTTATAGCCATTTTTGCACTTGTCCTGATATAGGAACAAGTCTGGCGGGGTATCTCTATTTTTTAACCCCATTTTCTTTTCTTTCTTTCTTTTTTCTTGAATTCGGGATGCAGAAGAACTGGACCGCGAAAATATTGACTGGCCTTGTCGATGATGACAAGGATTGGACCCTGCTTCGGTCTGTCGACACTGGTTAGATATTGAAGCAAAGGATACGGTCTATTAACAAGGATGTAAGATCCAAGCTAAGGGTAAAGATCGACCGGTCTCGCCGATGATGACGAGGGTCGAACGTGGGTTTATTCATCAGCATGGGTCACATGCCGAGGCAATGGTAGGGTTATCAACGAGGACGGAAAGTCCAAGTTAAGGGTAGAGATAGACCAATCTCGTCGATGATGACGAGGGTCGACCATGGGTTTATTCATCAACATGGGTCACATGCCGAAGCAAAGATGGGATTATCAACAGGGACGTAAGGTCCAAGTTAAGGGTAGAGATCGACCGATCTCGCCGATGATGATGAGGGTCGAATGTGGGTTTGTTAAAGGATTTCCGGTGGGACTTTGATGGTTGTCCCTTTCGGAGTTTCATTGGGTGGAGAATAGGAGAGGAATTTGGAAATTACCACTTTACCGACTCAAGCGCCCTTTCGGGTTTTCGCCGGAGCCAGCCCCCTCTTGCTTTTGCCCACGCGCCCTTTCGGGTTTTCATGCGGCGGGGTACCCGATTTTGCCTGCAGCGCCCCTTCGGGTTTTCGCCACAGCTGGGTTATAGTCATTTTTGCACTTGTCCTAATATATGAGCAAGTCTGGCAGGGGTATCTCTATATTTAACCCCATTTTCTTTTCTTTCTTTTTTTTTTGATATGTATAGGGTGGCAGGTCAAAGTGTGATGTTCGACACCTAGTTGACAGTGGATGGCCCGTAGTGGCAATAATGTGAGAATGCCAGCTAGAACACAAAGCCTTTAGCCGACTCAGGTTTATTCGTTAGCGGGAAGATAATGCTAACGCAAGGAAGGGCTTTCGTGCCAATCCGAACGTAAGGCTCGTAATGGCGGTGTGGCGTATTCTTTTGGAAGCTCGACCAGGGCGGAATGTCACTAGACCAAGGAGAGGGTAGCTTGATCAGGGCGGAATGCCATTGGACCAAAGAGAAGGGTAGCTCGGTCAGGGCGGAATGCCACTGGACCAAGGAAAGGTAGCTCGGCTAGGGTGGAGTGCCACTAAACCAAGGAGAAGGGTAGCTCGGTTAGGGCGGAGTGCCACTAAACCAAGGAGAAGAGTAGCTTGTTTAGGGCGGAGTGCCACTAAACCACGGAAGGTAGCTTGGTTAGGGCGAAGTGCCACTAAACCAAGGAGAGGGTAGCTCGGTTAGGGCGGAGTGCCACTAAACCAAGGAGAAGAGTAGCTCGGTTAGGGCGGAGTGCCACTAAACCAAGGAAAAGGTAGCTCGATTTGGGCGAAGTGCCACTAAACCAAGGAGAAGAGTAGCTCGATTAGAGCGGAGTGCCACTAAACCAAGGAGGAGGGGAGCTCGGTTAGGGCGGAGTGCCACTTAAACCAAGGAGAAGAGTAGCTTGTTTAGGGCGGAGTGCCACTAAACCACGGAAAGGGTAGCTTGGTTAGGGCGAAGTGCCACTAAACCAAGGAAAGGGTAGCTTGGTTAGGGCGGAGTGCCACTAAACCAAGGAGAAGAGTAGCTTGGTTAGGGCGAAGTGCCACTAAACCAAGGAAAAGGTAGCTCGGTTAGGGCGGAGTGCCACTAAACCAAGGAAAAGGTAGCTTGTCTAGGGCGGAGTGCCACTAAACCACGGAAAGGGTAGCTTGGTTAGGGCGAAGTGCCACTAAACCAAGGAAAGGGTAGCTCGGTTAGGGCGGAGTGCCACTAAACCAAGGAGAAGAGTAGCTTGGTTAGGGCGAAGTGCCACTAAACCAAGGAAAAGGTAGCTCGGTTAGGGCGGAGTGCCACTAAACCAAGGAAAAGGAAGCTTGATCAGGGTGAAATGCCACTGGACCAAAGGAAAAGGTAGCTCGGTTAGGGCGGAGTGCCACTAAACCAAGGGGAAGAGTAGCTCGGTCAGGGCAGAATGCCACTAAACCCAGGAAAGGGTTGCTCGGTTAGGGCGGAGTGCCACTAAACCCAGGAAAGGGTAGCTCGGTTAGGGCGGAGTGCCACTAAACCAAGGGGAAAAGTAGTTCGGTTAGGGCGGAGTGCCACTAAACCCAGTAGAAGAGTAGCTCGGTTAGGGCGGAATGCCACTAGACCAAGGGAAGGTAGCTTGATCAGGGCGGAGTGCCACTAAACCAAGGAAAAGGTAGCTTGGTTAGGGCGGAGTGCCACTAAACCAAGGAAAGGATAGCTCGGTTAGGGCGGAGTGCCACTAAACCAAGGTAAGGGCAGCTCGGTCAGGGCGGAATGCCACTAGACCAAGGGAAGCGTAGCTTGGTTAGGGCGAAGTGCCACTAAACCAAGGAGAAGAGTAGCTCGGTTAGGGTGGAGTGCCACTAAACCAAGGAGAAGAGTAGCTTATTTAGGGCGGAGTGCCACTAAACCAAGAGAAAGGTTGCTTCGACCGATCACTCGGGGAATGTTGGCTGCGCCGCATCGTACAGCTTAATATGTTTTCCGTTGAGGGGAGAGAACTGAATGACTCCTTTGTGGTCTACATGGACGTAGGCACCCCCTTCATATACTCGGCGGACGATATACGGCCCGACCCAGTTTTCGACCAGCTTCCCTTTGGGGTTGGAGGCCATCACTTCTTTTCTTTTGACCATTACCAGGTCTCCTTTCTTGAATTCTCGACCCTTGACTAGCTTGTCAAAAGCACGGGCCATGCGAGCTTGGTAGAGTTGGATGTTTTGCTGTGCCCGGAGGCATTTTCCTTCGAGCTCAGCGAGCTCCTCCAATCTTCTTTCTGCATTGGTCTGCTCACCACTGACTAGTCCGTGTTGGATGGCAACTCGCAATGAAGGAACTTCAAGTTCAATGGGCACTACAGCTTCCGACCCATAGACGAGGGAGAAAGGTGATCAGGTGGTTGGGGTCTTGTAGACAGTACGATAGGCCCAAAGTGCTTCGTACATCCTTTCTTCCCAATCTTTTTTATTAGACTTGACAGTCTTTGCCAGCAGTGTGCATAAGGTCTTGTTAAAGGCTTCTGCGAGTCCATTGGTCTGAGGGTTGTAGGGGGATGATGTCCTCCAGTCGATTTTGTATTTGTCGGCCAGCCAATAAACCTTCTGGTTCCTAAAATGACTGCCATGATCAGAGATGATCCGGCTGGGGATCCCGAACTGAAATATTACATTCTGCCGGAAGAATCTTGCAACTAGTTCTCCCGTCACATCTCTTAGTGCTACTGCCTCCGCCCATCTAGAGAAGTAATCTGTAGCTGCTAAGATGTATCTGCACCCTGATGAAGATGCTGGTAGCGGCCCTACTACGTCCGTGCCCCACTGAGCAAACGGCCAGCTTGGTAGGGTGGGATGCAATGGCACTGGAGGTCTCCTTGCAACAATAGCGTGTTCTTGACACTTCTGACAAGCTTTGGCAAACCTGCAGCAATCATCAAATATAGTGGGCCAATAGTAACCCAGTTTCTTTATCTCAATTTTCATCTTCGGGCCAGCCTGGTGTGCTCCAGCTAATCCTGCATCACCTGTCCCGCTTCTGCTAAAGACAAGCAACGGAGTAGGACTTTCCTTCGGGCATCTGCCATAATTCGGAACAAGGTCCCGCTTCGCATCTCGTAAGAATCCTTGATCCTCAGGAGCTTCATCCTTTGTTCCTTTTCTTTTGGAAGTTGCTGGTGTTGAAACCAGCGCAGGAGAAGCTCTCGCCAATCGGGCTGCTGAACCTCTTCGACGGCTACCACCTCAATCTCTTGTTCGCTAGTTAGGACCTCTGTTACACTGGGGACCTGCCGGTGGTTGATCACTATTATATTCAAGCTTGTGTCTGGCGAGACTGCCAATGAACTTGCCAGCTTAGCGAGGGCGTCTGCCTGAGCATTTCGGCCTCGGTTAATGTGTTTGATGCTGATGAAGTAAAATCTTGACATCAGGCGGGTTGCCAGTTGGTGATAGGGGAGAAGCTCTTGCTTTCGCACATCGAACTCTCCTTCCAGCTGTTTTATGACTAGCATGGAGTCTCCGAATGCTTCCAGCATCTGAATTCCCATGGACAGGGCAATTTGCAACCCGATTATTAGGGCTTCATATTTCGCTTCATTGTTTGTACATTATTTATTTATGGAGCAGGATGTATGTACCACTTCTCCTTCCGGGGATTTCCGGACTATGCCTGCTCCTGCCCTGACTCTGGCTGATCCAGTGGTAGAGGCGTCAATTCTGGAAGCGCCATCAAAGTATAGCTGCCATAAGGCGGGTTGTACTTGAACGGCTTCTAGGGTTTCATCTTCAGGAAGCTCCGGCTCCAAAGGGCAATCCCCGGGCACTGGGTGCTCAGTGAAGAAGTCTGCAATAGCTTGGCCCTTGACGGCCTTGCGCGGCACGTAGGAGATATCAAACTCCATAAGGATTACCGCCCATTTGCCCAGGCGGCCTTTGAGTGCCGGTTGAGACATGATGTACTTCAGGGGATCCTCTTTGGACACCAAGCTGATTTCATGCGACAACATATAGTGTCGGAGCTTCTTAACTGCGAAGACCAGCGCCAGACAGATCTTCTCAATATGAGCATATTTCTCCTCAGTTCTGACCAGTCTCCGACTGAGGTAATCGAGGGCTTGCTCTTTCCCTTCTTCATTATTCTGGGCCAGCATTGCCCCGAGAGAATTATGTGTAGCTGCTATATACAGTATCAACGGTCGTCCTTTCACCGATGCGCACAGCACTGGAGGAGTTTTCAGATAGTCTTTTAGCTTATCAAAGGCTGTCTGGCAATCTTCATCCCAATAAAAGGGATCCTCTTTCATCATCAACTTGTGAAAAGGCTGGCATCGCCCTGACAAATTGGAAATGAACCGCCGGATATAAGCTAAGCGGCCCTGTAGTGATCTCAGCTCGGAGATGTTCCTTGGCGGAGGTAACTCCTGAATCGCCTTGATCTTTGCGGGGTCTATCTCGATTCCCAGATATCGGACGATGAAACCCAGGAATTTTTCGCTCGACACTCCGAATGCACATTTCATGGGGTTCATCTTTAGCGCATGCTGCCTCAGCCTCTGAAAAACAATCCGGGGGTCTTGCAGATGATCTTCTTTTCTTCTGGTTTTGACCACCAGGTCATCTATGTAGCATTCGACCTTGTGGTAGAGCAACTCGTCAAAGATTTTGGTGATTGCGGGCTGATAGGTTGCACCAGCATTTTTCAGTTCGAACGGCATTCTTTTGTAATGATAAATGCCTTTAGGAGTTCGGAAAGCAGTATGTACTCGGTCAGGCTCCGCGATCCAAATCTGATTGTAACCGGAAGACCCATCCATGAATGACAGGGCTTCATGGCCGGTTGTAGCATCAATCATGACCTCGATTATTGGCATCGGGAAGTCATCTTTGGGGCAGGCTTTATTTAGATCTCGGAAGTCGACACATATCCGGATCTGTCCATTCTTCTTCTTCACGGGGACGATATTCGCCAGCCATGTAGTGTACTGGTTTTCTTCAACAAATCCCACGTCAATGAGTTTGTCGACTTCAGCACAAATTTGGGTGATGAGCTCTGGCCTCATGCGCCGCGGTGGTTGCTTCACTGGCTCGGCCTCAGGGCTGATTGTTAGCTCATGTTGTGAGACAGCGGGGCTTAGACCTGGCATCTCTTTGTAAGTCCAGGTGAAGCAATCCTGGTACTCTAGCAGCAGCTGGATGTACAGCTCCCGTTCTTCTGGGGACAGTTGGGCGCTGAGGAAGGTGGGCCTAGGGTCCTCCTCATTTCCCAAGTTGACTTCTATTAGTTCATCGACTGTGGCCTGGCCTCCGTCTTCTATCTCCGGAGGTGCCGATTGGAGGTCAACGAAGTCTGGAATACCATCTTGAGGGTCGAGTACTTCGACTTCCTCGTCAGACACCACCGGAGCTTCTTGAGGTTTCTTGATTTCTTGTGCTAGCGGCTGAGTGGATTGTTCTATTAGCAAATCCATTGCCGTTGTAGCTTCCAAGGATGAGAGAGTAGCCTTGGTGTTTGTGGATGAGGTTGCAGCCATAACGGGCTGGTAGCTGTTTACTGCCGGACTCGAACAGCATACTGGTTTTATGGCAGAAGCTGAGGAAGTCTCGCCTTCTGGGACAGTTGTATCTTCCGCAGAAGTGGCTTTTTCTTTCATGGTAGCTGGCTCCCCTTGATTGGAGTTGACCAAGGCTTCCCTGATTGGCGGAAAGAGTGTTGAAGTCGCCATTAGTAGGACCCCTGTGGAGGGAGAAACTCCGGCTTCTTGAATGTCTTTGGCTTCGTTGCTACTAGCCGTATCAAATTCGGCTTGAAGGGCCGCTTCTTCAGGATGAACCAGCTCCCAGCATTGGCAAGGGGCTGAGGTTTCTACTTCTTGATTTCCGGACCGAGCCAGTTCAAGATATTCAGCTTCCGCCGGATACTCATCAAAGGTTGCCCCCAGAGGGCTATCTTCAGTAGGATAGAAGGCGGAGATAGTATCCACCTCGTATCGCCCACTGTAATAATATTCCTCCAGGGTGAAGCCCAACCCTGGATGCTGAGAGACACGTCTCATTTCCTTATCCAGATTTGCAGGATACCACATCTTCTGGAAAGCTTCTTTACACTTTTGAGACTGATCGGGAGGAAGGTGTTGCTTCTGAAACATTCTGGCCATCCGATCGGTCGTGAACGCCAGACCTTGGACAGGAACCCGCGGGTTGGCTAGATCTTCAGGGAGGCTGGAGTCTGTGTCTTCCCGAGTGGGATGCTCCTCAGCTGTATAGAACAAGCTGCTGGGCCCATCTTCCTGTGTCACCTCCAAGCTTTGAAAGGTTCGACAGTGGGGTCGTTGAGGCCGAGGACTGGCTTGGTGAGGCCGGCCGGGACTCCGATGTGGGCGTGCTGTCGATTGACCTGCACTTCCTTAGCTTTGGGGTATAATGCTGGGGGTGTTACCCTACCGACATCTCCAGAAGCGGTGATGTGGGAGACCACCTTCGGCTTGACATATCCGCGTGGCGGTGGTGGATACCAACCGTCGCCCGATCTATTCTTCGAGGCCCCTATGGGGGCTTTAGCTTCAGAAACCTTCCGGGGAGGCCCCATATATAGGTTGGCATCTGCCAAGTGACATTCAAATACCTCGAACGGGTGGAGATCAGCAAATATCCTCTCCTCCTTCCCCTGGAGGCTGTATTTGATGCATTGGTGGAGCGTGGAGGGCACCACCATATTTTCATGCAGCCATGGGCAGCCGAGCAGCGCTTTGTAGGAGGTGCGAGAGTCAATGACATGAAACTGCACCGTTGTAGTGAAATCTACCAGGGTCAGCGTGAACTCTGCCACTCCCATAGATACCTCACATTTTTGGTTGAAGCCAGCGATACGTATATCCCCGACTTTCTCGAGATGCACATTAAAGTGGTGCCTCTCGTATATTCTGTATGGTAGGATGTTGACTGCTGCACCGGGATCAACCAGTCTTCTGTTCAGCTCCCTTCCATTCAGGTGCCCTTTCATATACATCGGCCTATTGTGGCTGGCAATAGGTAGTAGCATGTCTTCCGGAGAGAAGGTCATACTGGCTTCTGGTATATCCTCGGCTATGCAGGCTTCAAAATGAGCAGGCGTCTGCAGAGCAGTGATGATCGCCTGTCGAGTTTCTTCACTCAAAAAGAGAATTTCCAAGATCGTAAATCAAGCGGGGAGCTTTTTGAGCAACTTCATTATTCGGCTCCCAGCCCAGACATTGGAGAGCTTCATCTCTTCAGCCCAACTGGGCTTGGGGGGGTTTTGATTTGTGGGTCCAGACGGACCTGCTTCATCTTCCTCGGACTCGGCATCCTCTTGGCTGGCACCGGCTATCGGGTCTTCTTTATTAGTTGCTGTAGGGCAAGCTCCATCTACATTTGCATCCTCAGTAGATTGTGCTGGCTGCGGGTGAATGGCCCCGGGTGTAGGGTTAGCCTCTTGACAGGGCTGTTTCCCCTTTGACATTTTCATAAATTCAAGGAATGAAGGGACTGCCTTGCCCCACTTTTGTTGTATAGGCCTGACGAAGGGGGGATTTGAACTCCCTTAACCTCCGGCAGAGGTGTCTTGTAGGGTTGCTCCCCTCTGAACATGATGTTGTGGTTGGGTGGTGGCTGGCGCCCCCATCCTCGGCCCGACCGAGTGGCATGTGTAGCAGTTGCGGCCTCGGCTTGGCCTCCCCCAGCATGGGGTGTGAAGTAAATTTCTTCTTCTTCCACTTCTCCGGGTAGGTTGAAGAGTGCTGATAGGGTATTGCAGGAGACAACCTGTGCTTTATTGGCCCCAGCGGCCTTTCTTTTCTTCTTCTTTTGCTTTCTCTTCTTTTTGGTTTCTGCGGGTGGGTGCCCCCAGAATAGACTGCCCTCTTCAGGGGGTGCTGCTTCAGCTTCCTCCACCAGTTTGAGTGAGAGTTGTTCCAGCTCTTGCCATGGGACGTGGTCCCGTACCAACAGAGGTTTCAATTCGGGTTGCACATATTCATCTAGCCCTTCAATCAGGTGCTGTAGTCGAAGGACCCCAGGATTGGTTTCCTTGATTACTGGTAGCGGAGTCTGTCTCCTCCTGTTAGGTGTATGTATTCTGATGGCTGTAGGTGGAGTGATCCATATGGGTGCTACCACTGGCGGAGCAGGCCGGGGTGTAACGCCACGGATATGTGCCCCCTCTTTCGGGTGAGGTGCCCTCTTCTTCTTGTGCTTTACAGGGATCTGCTGCCACCCCTGCTGTTCTTTCACGGGCTCCAGGAAATGGATTTCGTAGGTGCTCCGTGTGCTTGCTTCAGAGATCTCCTCAGGCAATGCCTGGTAGAGGGAGACCATGTTGATTGCTGCTCTCCTGGGAGGAGCTTCATGTGGCTGAGGAGGGTCTACTTTGTACTCTCCCAGCTTGATTTCATTCTTCTTTACCATTCCTTCGATGATGTCTTTGAAAATATAACAGTCTTCTATTGGATGTCCTAACATCTGGTGGTAGGGGCAGAATCTTGGACTATCTTTTCTTTTTAGGTCCTCCGGCCTCCTTGGCTCAGGTAGAGTGACCATGCTGTATTCTGTTACCCAGTCGAACAGGACTCGGGTCTTGTCTTTTGGAAAGGAATAGGCTTTCTTCATTTTGTCCCTGAGCGAAGGACCTTCTTTATCATCTAGAGCTTTCGCAGGTTACGGGGGAGCCGCCTTCTTGTCTTTCTCCTTCTGCTGTTCGAACGCCTTGATATCAAGCGCATTCGCCTCTTTAGGTGTGGGGCGCCGCTCCGCAGCCTTGCCTTTCTGGGCTGTGCTGGCAGCTGACGCCGGGACAGGCTTGGCTAGGAAAGCCTCCACTTCGGCCACCACATTATTCAGCCGGTTGAACGACCGTATTTCCATTCCAATCATCTTCTCCAGGACCTCCCTCCTGAGGTTTTGTTTGCATATTTGTACCACGTCCTCCTGATGCGGGGGCCGCTTGCATCTCATTCCGAGGTTCCTCCACCTCTTGATGTAATCAAGGGCTGTCTCATCTGCCCTTTGTTTTGTTGAGTAGAGTTCGGCCACTGTGACCTCCCTCTCTGTGACATGGAATCTTTCTCTGAACTTTCTCTGCATATCCGACCAATCACTGATTGACCCGGCTGAGAGGCTAGAGTACCATTCAAATGCGAGCCATGTCAGCGAGGACCCGAAGAACTTCAGCAAATATGACTCGTCGGTGGCAAGATCACCCATAATGGTCAAGTAATATGCAATATGCTCTTTAGGGGACGTTTTCCCGTTGAATTTGTCAAACTTAGGCGGCTTGTTGACCCCCAGGGGAAGTCGTTTAGCCGCATGGTGCTGCGGGTAGGGCACCCGATAGGCATCAAATGCAACATAGTCACCTTCACTTTTCTCTGCGAGCTTCAGCTCGATCATCCTCTCCACCATCATCCGGTTCACGACCGTGGGGTCAACCGGTTCTGGATAGAAGTGTGCCGGCTGCAAGTATGGGGTGACCAGGGTGGTCGCCTGTGGAGACGCAGCAGCGGGGGTGTCGGGTGCACCTGAGGGAGCACCGGAGGTAGCAGCGGCTGAGGCTGTGGCGGTCGCTATTGTACTATCGCCATGCTTGGCTCTGACGGCTGGGACAGTGTATAGAGCGGTGGAGGGTCGTCACGACGAGCCGCTCCCCGAGATGACTCACCCTGGACTTCGGGTGGTTTAGAAGCCGATGAACGTTCAGTCTTTTCCATCAGCTGCTTCTTCAGAGAGTCTATCTCCCGTTGATATTTTTGTAGTAGCATCAGAACTGATGGGTCTATAGTGGTGGGGATACCCTCTGTTGTCTCCCCGGACGTACCCTCAGGCAGGATGTCGAGGAGGACGTCGTCTTCTTCTTCTGCCGTCACCACATTAGCGGTCAAGACGGGGGCCTTGTCATCCCAGTGGGGATAGACTTGGGGCTGTTTCCCTTTAACCATCATCAGAAGCTCTCTTGCTGCTTCTGTTCTGCGGGTAGTTGGCCCCGGCTGTGCGGCCAATTGAGCCAATTCTTGGGGGTCTTCAGGAAGCTCCCCATATCGGTTAGATATACCAGCCATGTTGCAGGTGAAAACCTGCATCCTTCTCTTTTGTTGATAGACACTCCTTCTGGCTTGCTGCGGAAAGGTCAGCCTTTCGAACACATAAACTCTTCTTCTTTCTTCCCGCTCGGGGAAGGCTTCATCGGCTTCGACCTCGAAGCCGTCATTATATCCATTGTAATCGACTGATGACACCATCATTCTATCTCCCATATTTCCTTCATCTGCCATTGATGGGCAGTAGTCTTCCTCAGTGGCGACTGTCCGCATCAGTCGTTGCTGTCCGAGTGAGGGGTTGCCTAAGCCTCGGAAATAATTTCTGACCAAGCAGGTCATCTCTTCTCGACCCCACTCTTGATGTAGGATGGGGGGCGATTGTCGACCTCCAGCAGGAGGGATATAGGCCAGCCGAGCTCTGTCGACCGTCTGTTGGAATCTTCGTCCCGTAGCAGGGACGTTGGCTTGACGGGCCGCAGCCCGGAAACTTCTGTGGCGCGGAGGATCCGCAACCACCTCTTCTTCCTTCTTCGGGGGCAAGCCCCTTTCTCTTCTCACTTCCGCCTCATTGTTCACAAGACGACGGCAGATGGGTGTTAGCTGGTGGGCAGGTCGGGTTTGCTTGGGAACCCACACCTGTTTAAACTTCCTCGGCCTGGGTGCCGGGCTTTCTTGGCCACAGTGGCCGGCTTCTTCTATTTCTGCCCTCCTTCCGGTGAGGGCCTGATAGGCATTATGGATAGGAATGTTGGGGATGACTCGGTCCGGGGTCACCCGTGCAGTGCGTCCATCGAGGAAGACGCGCATACCTCCGACTCGCATAGATTTCCCAGACTGAGACAAAGTTCCGGTGATTACAGCGGCATTCTTGCGGGCCTGGCGACGCTGGCATCCTCCAGCGTGTTTTTTGATGACATTGGGGTGGGTCCCATGTATGACGTGGTGCACCAGATAGCTAGAGGCCGGGGCCGGACTTTCAGACAAGTCTTTTGCAGCAGGGAACCTCTAGAGTCTCCATTTTTTCCACAGCTTCCTTGACAGGTTCTGGGGCTTCGACCTCCAACATATCTACAAAGGCTAACCCCAAAAAGTTGGGGAAGCCCACAGCGGTGTAGACACGCCATTCCTGACGTCTCCTGAGAAAGTCTCATATTACTATACGACGCCCCGCGACGGCTTACGCATTTTGAATCGCTCGAGTGCTTCCTTTTCATGAGTCTTCTTCCGCCCTTCTCAGCATCCGGAATCGTCTCGTCACGGCATTCGGACGGCATCAACACCAGTCGGACGCATCAGAGGTTCCGAAACCAGGAAGGGTGTCTGCCGGGCGGCCGCCAACGCCTGAACTGAGGAGCCGGGTGGGTCTTTATGGGGGCGTCCAGGCCCATGGACGCCCCCATTCTTTTAAATTATTTTTCAAAGCCCAAAATCAAATAAAAAATAATATATTAATGGAGGCGTCTAGGCCCCTGACGCCTCCATAAAAACAAATATAAAAAATACAAAATGCCAGTTGGCATAAAAGACAAAACACAAAAAATAAAATATATTTTATTGGAGGCGTCCAGGACCTTGGACGCCTCCATCAACTCCCTCACGGGCGCCGGCCACCGAACGACGGTTTGTCGTGTGTGAAAAAATCCAAATTGTGGAGACGTCCAGGCAGCTGGACGCGCCCATTTCAAAATCACGAGGCGTCGCTCACAAAACCACGCGTTGTGCCAAACCGCGTGCGGCCGTCGGTGGGGTTCGGTGGACCTATTTTAGGCGTCCGGGGCCCTGGAAGCCTCCACAAAAATATTCAGAAAAAATAAATAAAAATAGAATAAAATATTAGTTCGGCCCTGATGGAGGTGTCCAGGGCCCTGGACGCCTCCACCCTCCGGAGCCCTATAAATAGAGGCCCACCCCCTCAGTTCTGGGGGAGCTTCTAAGAGATCCGATAGGCTGCCGGAGCCCAGAGGCTACCGGAGTCATTTCTAACCCGTGGGGTCTTTTGTAGGTGGAGGTTCTGCCGGCTTCTCGGGTGTCCAGCCTCGCGAGAGGAAGGCTATCTTCGTCCACAGCGCTTCCACGTCGTCCCTACGCTGCCGGAGCTCCGCCGGATCTCACCTTCGGCTCATCCAATAAGCCTTTTCTTCCCCTTTTTCTCCATATTTCTTTACATTCATCATACTGCATCCTCTATCTCCCTACATAAGGGCGCCGTCTCTTACATACTTCTTGCATTCATCATCGCATTTTCCTCCTACTCGAGTCCGAGAGGGGTTTAAAACCACACCAACCAGGTGTGTGTCAGGTCACGATCTCGTTATTTTATTGCAAGGAATTGTTACTACACTGCCATTTTCTAATTCCGTTCGTTTATTGTCTACTATTTTGCAAGGGTACCCAAGGAAAGCCCTCTCCGTCGCTGGCCGAAGGGGGAGGAAGAAGCAACCCGCCATCTCCCGCTCTTGAGGTAGGCGCGATCACTTTCTTTATTTTGGGGTCTTTTGGCCCCTGTCGATCACATCTTGTTCTCGAGGCTGCTGCGAGTCACTTCCCCAATGGCCGTTTAAATTCCCGTTCTTATATTCTCTTTATATTCTGTTGTATTCTGCTCATATTCTCGAGGCCGCGGCGAGTCACTTCCCCAATGGCCGTTTAAATTCTCGTTCTTATATGTTATATTCTTATCTATTCATATTCTCGAGGCCGCGGCGAGTCACTTCCCCAATGGCCGTTTAAATTCTCGTTCTTATATATTATAGTCTTATCTATTCATGTTCTCGAGGCCGCGGCGAGTCACTTCCCCAATGGCCGTTTAAATTCCCGCTCTTTATATTCTCCTTATATTCTGTTATATTCTTATCTGCTCATATTCTCAAGGCCGCGGCGAGTCACTTCCCCAATGGCCGTTTCAATTCTTGCTATTTAATTTCTGCACCATTCCCGTCCCCCCGAGGTCGCGGCGAGTCACTTCCCGCTATGGCCGTTTAACCCCCATATCTTGCTATATTACATTTGTCCCGCTCGCCTCGCCGGACCAATCTCACGTGGTGGCCCCTTCTCTTTTTTTTTATTTCTGTGTTGCAGCAAACAAAAGAGGAGCCCGCGCGCTCCGCGTCCTCTTCGCACCCCGAACCGCGTGACGTCGCTCACAGATTGGCAATCACGGTGGGACCTCTACTGCTTCCTTTTGGCTACCCTTGCAAGTTCGGCACCATCCGTGCCTCTCCACCTTGGCGCCCGTGCGCGCCCCCGTTGTGCTCACGGCAGCACTGTCAGTTTTGATCGGTTGATTGTTTATTATATGTATGTTACTTCTGTTGTTTTTCCACTCCATATCTCTGTCAGCATTTCATTACATGCATCCATCCCTCTTTTCTATCCTTTCTTCATTTTTTTGAGGATCACCCTTTCCCGGTGAAGGAAGGACTCTCCGTTTGGGAATTCCTCTCAACGGACTAGAATCTCCTACACTGGGACCTCCGTAAGTCCCTGACATCGAAGAATCTCCTCTTCGTTCACTGGGCCGGTTGTACCACTGAAGTTCTCCGGAGTTAGTCATTTCATTCGTGGTGAGACGAGAGACCCTAGCTGACACGGCGGTGAAACAAAAATAAACTAGGGTCCCTATTTTGTGTGAACTTCGGATCTCGCTAAAAACACAAAAAAAAATCATCAAAATCAAAACACAAAAAAGGCGTAAACGCATCCACTTGTTTGATAATCTCTGCTACCTGCTTGCTAGTGTATGTTTTTGCGTTCTGGGAAAACTGTGACCATGGCTCACGAGTCTTTTGAGGAGAACCACCCTAGTCGTGGTTTGTCAGCCGACCCGCGAGTCTATGCTATGGACTCGGGTCCTTCTCATGAGCCCTCGCATGAGGTGCAGGTTATTGCCGGGGACACATCCCCACCGCAGGATATCTCTTCCTTAGTGGGCGTCCTCGCCAACACGGAGCTTACCTATGAACAGCTCCGGGCCTTCTAGGCCATTCTGAAGGGGAAATCTGTTTCCCCCACACCCCAGGAATCAACTCCGGCCATCGCACCTCTCCAAGAGTCCGTGCAGGCCATTCCATCTCCTTCATTGGCACAAGCCATCCAGTCTCCCTCGCTTCAAGGACAAGCGAGCCAACAACCACCCTCATTCCAGTTCCCATCACAATCTCAAACTCCCGTTGTTCCCCACACACCGCTTCAGCCAGGGCCAACTGTCGGCTGTCCGACAACTCCCTCTCATTCCGGGTTCCCCCCTCAAGTCTCCGGGAGACAGTTTCTCCCCCAGTGGCAAGTGCCACCTTCACCTCCAGAGGAGCTCGCCCAATCGCTCCTCAATAGGTTCAATCGCATGGACGAGCAGTTTCAAAATCTGAGAAGGATGGTGGACGTGAAAGCCACCCCGGAGGTTGCTTTGCCAATCCTTCCCGTCATTCATCTTCCTCCCTCCAAAATACCCACGTACCGCAGATACAATGGTACCGGCAACCCCTTCATTCACCTCAAGGATTTCATATATGAATCCTCCTATTGGTAAAACGATCAGAGGTCCCTGGCATACCTCTTTCGGAGATCATTGGATGGTCCCGCGCTAGAGTGGTTCTATTCTTTGGAGCCCCGCGAGGCCGAGAATTTTGAAATAGTCCAGAGAAGGTTCTTGCAGAAATATAGGGATAGGGTCGGTCCCTCACTCTCCATTACCAACCTAGTGGCCGAAAAGATGAAGCCCGACGAAGATTTTGTCCGCTATGCTGATAGATGGAGGTCTCTGGCGGAAAGAATAAGGGATACCCTCTCCGAGCCCGAACAAGTGAAGATGATTGTGTCTAATGCAACCCCACAGTTCAGACACGTCCTGGCCATGAATAAACTTACTACAATGGAGGAACTCTATGAAAGGGCCCGGTACATCCAAACCCAGTTAAAAGACTCCCCCATTATGAACATGTTTGAGTCGCCGAAGCCCAAAGTGGTCAGAAAAACAGGCGCTGGTGTCCCGGGCGGAGCCACAGAAGGGGTCGTGACAAATGAGCAAGTGGGTGCGGTCAACAATGCCAACTATGCAGTCAACCCAAGGCCTCCACAAAATGCCCCGACTTCCCCTCCAACCAGGTCCTTTCCCTCTTCGTCCTCTACCCCAAAATAATCCACCCCAGGATAATATGCCCCCATTATGTCAACCCTAGCAACAACAACCACAACCTCAGCAACAACAACCACCGCTTCAGTACAACCAAGTTCCACCCCCGGGGAACTATGGTGCCCAACAGCAACAAAGGAGGCCGCTCGGTCCCAAGAGAGCCTACTATCCACCATTGCCAGAAACCTTAGCAGACATTTTTAATGCCCTCATGGCATCAAACCAACTCGCCCTACCCAGAGAAAGGCCCGTGTGGCCCCCAAATGTTGATACCTCCAAATACTGCGTCTACCACAGGCAGCCAGGACACACAGTAGATTACTGCTTCCATTTCAAAAATTACATCCACGATATGAATGATGAACATCAAATAGATTGGGATGAAATGAGACGATACGTCGCCGCTCTTAAGGCTAGGAGACCTCCTCATAGGCCACAGCAGTAGTTACAACAGCAGCAGCAGCAGCAACCACAACAACAACAACAGCCTCAGCAGGCCCACAACAACAGCCCGACATGGGCATAATCCAGAATCCATTACCGGAGCACCAACAGCCCAATCATCAGGTTCACCCCATCTCCTCCTTCCCGGAAGTCGGGAGAGAGCAGGTGTGGCACCAGGAAAATACCTCCATTCTTTCTACCGCCAATCCTATCATCACGCAACACCCTTGCCTTGCCCGGGTAGCACCTCTCTCTCATCAACCCGCGTCAGTATCGCCTTCACCATTTCCACTACCATTACGCCCTCTCATCCGTACCCTGATCCCCTATCAACCGACACTCTCCACTACGCCTTCACACCCTCTCATCTTCTCCCACTCCCCCACTTTACCATCCACCTCTACCACATTTACCCCTATGCCTTCTAAACCCCTTATCATCCGTCAACCATACATAACCCCGTCTTTCTCCACCGTATCACCACTAATGCCTTCAAAATCACTCATTACCCATCACCCACCTCAAAATCATTACCCACTTCAAGCCCTACCCACTTCTACTTCGTCTCCACCTCCGCCTTCCAGACCCCTTATCCTTCATAATCAGCGTGATATCCCCTCTACCTCCACCATGCCTCCACCTACCAAATCCCTCATCAGAATCCCTGCTCCCGTCGTCACCCCTGCTTCATCAACCATTCCTCCACCGCTACCCCTCAAATCCCTGTTAAAACCCACTGCTACCCCCACAGAGGTACAAAAGCCGCAGGCAATGGTGCTCCGAAGTGGAAGGATTTTCCACTGGGTTTTCCCCCACAACAGTCAGAATCCTGAGCAATCTCAGCCAGAGAAGGATGATGGAGAACAACCAGAAAGAGCTATCCCTGGAACACAGTATGATCTATTGAAACACTTGGACAAGACACCTGCTCGGATCTCCATCCTGGAGCTACTTCAAAGATCCACATCCCACCAGGCGGCCTTGATGGAATACCTTCAAAAAGTCATGGTTAATGAGGACCTCCCTGTGGAGAAGATTTCGACCGTCCTGACCCCAACAGACACACAACCGGCCATCATGTTCCATAACTACGAGCTCGCTCCCAAGGAAGCTCGGAAATATGCATTGTGCATTTCAATAAAAATTAATGGGGTATCCATAAACCCGTGTCTTGTGGACACGGGTGCGTCCATAAATGTGATCTCCATGGACACCCTTCAGTTGTGTGGGGTCAACGAGGAACAAATAAGACCTTCCTCGATCACGGTCACGGCTTATGACAATAGCAAAAGGCCGCCACAGGGGATGATTATTCTGAAGGCAGAACTAGGCCCCATGTCAATTCCCATGGAATTCCATGTCCTAGACATAAACCCCACATTCAAGGCTATACTGGGTCACCCTTAAATCGAAGCCATGGACGCTGTGCCTTCCACTAACCATCAGTGCCTGAAGTTTCCTTACAATGGGAGGATTATTAAAGTGGTCAGTACACCTGTCCTTCACACAGTGGATGCTATCAACACCTCTCTGCCCTCTGTGTGGCCATCTCATCGGCCCATATTGTCATTGCTGGACGTGCGTGATCTATCTCACGTTCCACTAGCACCAAAGGAGCCGGTCAGGACAACCGCAACATCATGTCTCCCTTTTCACTCCAAAGGTTGGGAGATTATGAGGAACATCGGCTATCAACAGGGTAAAGGTCTGGGCGCACAATTACAGGGTATGCTCAAACCGCCAAAGGAAATTAGGCCGAACCGTAGGTTTGGCCTAGGCTTCAAAGGACCGTTCAAGGTGGATTGGAAGCCCCTCACATGGACTCTATCAAACCACTTCAACAGAGGGCCCGTTGTTCAGATGGGAGATTACCCACAAGAAGCATATGAGGGATCACATGCTGTATATTTGGCTGAAAAATATCCGAGGATCACCAAAAGAGGCAAGATCAAATATCCGGAATGCGAGTGGAACAAATGGTTCGGCATACGGGACATTTCCGTTGCACTGGAAAGGATGTTCTCATCTCCGCAGCTTGAAGGACCACCATTGATCTCCAGAAAACCAGAGAATATTACCACTCTTGCCAAGGTTCCAAACTATCCTCGTCCTCGCCTGAAGGACCCTGTCATCGACGGATCTTCATCCGTCCTCAACATTGCCATCGACGGCTCATTAGCCGCAATCTTCTCCATCCACTCGTCTCAGCCTTTGCTGATATCTTCTTCCTGGGCCAGAAAGTTGTCTGATGATCTTCCCAGGTCCCCTTCTTTGCTTACATACCTACGCGGGCTTCTTAACCCGCGCCAGGCTTTCAATCATGATATGCTCTACGAGCCTCCCAATCCTCTATTCATAACCACTTTTCTCTCTCCTCTGATCTCTTTTCGCTGTTTTGTCATAAAAAATGAAAACGAAAAAAAAACGTCAATTTTCAAACTCCCCAACAACACATCCTCGTTGAGGAAACCTCCTACATCTACCACGGGTGCGTACCGCCCTGCGGACCACCCGTCCAAGGTCCGATGAGTGACCTTTTCTACCCCTCCTCTGAGGGGTCTTCTCCTGTACATTCTACACCATCCCCTTCATCTTCCTCTTCTTCTGTAAATATTGTCAGTCAATCTAGGAATGATAGGCCAAGGGTAGTACCTAGGAAGAAATCTAAGGGTAGGCAGATCCCTCGTCGATTCCTTCTGGATTTAGCCGCCAGGTGTCAGGCCCTTCTTGCCATCCCCCAGTTGTTAGAAAATCCCATCCAGCTACCGGAAATAGAATGTGAGGGCGACTGTGCATTTGATGAAGGGTGTGGAGTCTACGAGATCACGGATGAAGAACGCCCCACTAAAGATGAGGGTGAAGAATATGAGGATGCGGCGGGCGCATACGCTAGTAGAATGAGGAGATTCGACGAGCCGTCAACCGCCGTAGAAGAATCCACCAAAGAAGTCAACTTGGGAACTGAGGAAGACCCTATGATCATCTTCATAAGTGACAACCTACCACCCTCTGAAGAAGAGGCATTAATTGAGGTTCTCAAGGAATATAAGGACACGTTTGCATGGAGCTACAAGGATATGCCGGGGCTAGATTCAACCTTGGTCGAACACCATTTAACCCTAAAACCAGGGTCCGTCTCGATAAAACAAAGGTTAAGGTGTTTCCACCCTCAAATGGCTTTGAAAATGAAAGAAGAGGTCGATAAGCTCCACAAAGCCAGGTTCATTAGAGTCGTTCTTTATCCTCAATGGGTGGCGAACATTGTCCCGGTCATGAAGAAAGATGGGAAAGTCAGGATTTGCATCGACTTCCGGGACCTTAACCGCGCGTGTCCAAAGGATGATTTTCCCTTGCCTCACATTGATGTGTTGATCGATAACACAGCAGGATATGAGACCCTCTCATTCATGGATGGATTTTCAGGATATAATCAAATTCGTTTGGCAGAAGAGGATCAGGAAAAGACGTCATTCACTACCCCTTGGGGAACATATTGTTACGTGGTCATGCCGTTCGGATTAAAGAATGCTGGAGCTACTTATCAAAGAGCGATGATGGCCATATTTCATGACATGATGCACATATATCTGGAAGTGTATGTGGATGACTTATTGGTGAAATCAAGGACCAGGATGGAACATCCAGATGTTTTGGCTAAGGTCTTGCAGAGGTCAAGGGAGTTCCAATTGAAAATGAACCCGAAAAGGTGTGTGTTTGGTGTGTCGTCGGGTAAATTGCTGGGGTTCATTGTGAGTAAGAGAGGGATCGAGATAGATCCCGAAAAAGCCAAGGCTATCAGGGATATGCCGTCTCCCAAGAATTTGAGGGAAGTCTGAGGTTTAATCGGGAGGTTGCAGTTTATTCGTCGGTTTGTGTCCCAACATTCACAAAGGTGTAGACCTCTCTACGAGTTGACCAAGCCAGGAGTAGAATTCCACTGGAATTCTAAATGTCAGAAAGCTTTTGAAGGGTTGAAGGAATATCTGGATAGTCCACCCGTTCTCATTCCACCTAAACCAGAAAAACCTCTGATCCTTTACGTCTCAGTCTTGGATGACTCCGTGGGAGCCGTCCTCGCACAAGCTGATGAAGAAGGCAAGGAACGGGCAACCTATTACTTGTCCAAATTTCTCAATCCCTGTGAGCAGAAGTACACCGTCATGGAGAAAACCTGTGCTGCCCTCGTTTGGGTAGTGCAGAAATTGAAGCACTACTTCTTGGCTCATGAGGTCCATTTGATTTCTCGAATGAATCTTATCAAATTCCTTCTGGAGAAATCCGTCCTTACGGATAGGCTAGCACGCTGGCAAAGTTTTCTCTCTCAGTTTGACATCACCTACATCCAGCAAAAGGTGATTAAAGGCTATGCCATAGCCGAGCATCTCGCTCACCATCCTCTTCCCAAGTTCGATCCCGTCCAATCAGAGTTTCCAGATGAGGAACTAATGTCCGTCAACCAATCAGAGGAGCCAATGTGGACGCTATATTTTGATGGAGCTCTGAATTCTCAAGGGAGAGGAATCGGCATCACCCTCCTGTCGCCTGAAGGCCTCACATTCCCATTGGCATACCAGCTCAAATTTCTAGTCACCAACAATATAGCCGAATATGAAGCCCTTCTAGCTGGCCTAGAACTCGTCCATTCTTTTCGTATCACTGAGTTGCGAGTCGTAGGTGATAGTCAACTCATCCTTCGCCAGGTGCTCACTAAATATCGCACTCGCGATCCCAAACTCAAGCGAGACCAAGAACTCACTGCTGCCTTTACCAAACTGTTCACAAAACTGATCTTTGTTCATGTCCCTCGTCATCAAAATATTCTCGCCGATGCCCTCGCCTCGTTGGCATCATCCATAAGGTTCCCTCTAGGAAGATGGTTTAAGTCCATTTCCATCTACAAACTTCACGCCCCTGCAATCGATGATGCTTCCTACGTAAATATCAAAGACAGGATAGCAAGAAAGATCCTGCAGGAAGATATCCTTGATAAGAGGGAGATCATGTTGGCAGAGGCCGAAGAAGAACTGGCTGATGAAGAGAAACCATGGTTCTATGAAATCGTCAAATACTGCCAAGATCAGTCTTATCCTGAAGGGGCCACCACAGAGGACAAGAAAGCCATAAGAAGGGTGGCTCAGAAATATACAATGGTTGGAGGTCTACTCTATAGGAGGAGCCTTACTGGTATTCTGTTAAGATGTCTTGGTGACGATGAGGTTTGGAAATGTGTAGAGGAGACGCACTCGGGTGTGTGCGGTGGCCACGTCAATAGTCAGATGCTCGCCAAGAAGATCAATCGGCAAGGCTTTTTGATGCGGGACGAGACCACGGACACGACAAGCTCGCGATCGTCCCTTAACAAGGGAAGCGTCGGATGTGCGCGGTTGAGAAACCGGATGTGAGCTAGGGTGGTCGGCTCTCACTCGTGCCCGGATCGGGTCACGGGATGGTAACGCTCTCTCTCGCAGCAGCGGTGATATAAATAGAAAGTGAGCTAATTACCCTATCATGCTCTCTAGCAGTGGCATAAGCAGGTATATATGAAAATTAAGCAAAATGTCAAGGAAGGGAGCGAATGCGATACCTCCACGCGCTCGGCGTGGGGACGACGGGCCCGGCCGAACTCGTGCTCCCGGGACAGCTAATACATGAATATTACAGCAATGGAAATATGCCCACTCCACGCAGGGAGGTAAAGGGCGACACAATGGGCCCGGGAGGGCCGAATTCGGGATGACGGGCAGCTTCGTGTGTTGATTCGGCTACACGCGTGATCACGACCGTGGGGCCCACGTGCTGTCTGGAGGGGCCGTGTGGGACCCGGTGGCGCCGCTGTAGTGTGGAAACTTAGAGAAGTGTTCCATGGGCTGGCGGCACACCGGAACGTCACCCGGGGGTCGGGCGGTTCGATCGGCACCCGTCGGGTTTGCTGTCCACGGACTGGTGGTTGCTGTTTTGCTGCGTGCGCTCCGGCAAGAATGGACGCTGCGATCAGCCCCGACGTCGGATCGACACGAGACTGGCGCCGTTAGAAAGCTAGCTTGAAGTTCTTCAACCTAGGACTAAAGATCTGGCCTAGATCTGCTCGGATCTTGACTTATGGAATTTTTAATCTCCTGTTGTACAGTTCCTGAAATCACATGTCAGCAGAGAACTTCCCTGTGGATTGCCTTTGACCGTGAGGGAGACGTTCGAATCAGGGGTTGTCTTCTTCATCAAAGTTGTTGTAATTTGAGCTCGAAAGACAGAAAAATTGGTTTGGACCCGTTTGGATGTACCTATGATTTTCTGTGATTTGTTTAGTGGACAAAGGTCGGATCTGGGATCAGGGGAATAGAACTGTAGCTGGGACTGAGAATGATTTTTAGAAAATATGAAATGGACGAACCAAAAATTGAGAAAAATTGTGGATGAAGGGGTGGATGGGTGTAACCTCAAGTAAAATTGGGCGAACCAAAATAAATCAAAAATGGACCTAAGACATGAAACTCAGGGCTACTATCACTGTAGATAGTGACAGAACAGATCTGAGATTGAGAGTTGAATGAACTGGTAAAGATATGAAACGGTGGCTTTTGAACCTGGATTTTTTTGTGGAGAAGGGGCTATAAGATAGGAATCAACCCTCAAAATTTCAAATCGATCTGAACTCATGGCTGGCTTCAGGAATTCACGACTACACCTCTATCCAGCAGGACAGAAAACCGAAGACGATCCCGTGGCGGCTCGAAGGCGGCACGAACGGCGGCGGCGGCGGCACAGACGATCACCAGAGGTTGAGAGGAGATGAAGGGAGATAGAAACACTCTAGAAAATGAGGTTCGGATGAAGAAACCAGAGGGAGAGAGGGAGGAGGTCGAAATTCACTCAAGGCATTCAACAAAATTCTGATTTTTCATTGATTTTCTCATGAAAATACATGGTTATATATGACTCCAATCAAATCTAATATGGACCCTTGGATCAAGGGTTGGGGATTGAATGGCTGAGATGAAGTGTGAATAACACACCAAATACAATTTTTTAATCTATCTTGACCATTCCAATTCAAACATGGACTAATTCCATTCCAACCTCACCTAAATCACACCTAACTAGCCCAATAGAGCCAAAGAAGGGGGCGCCCCTTTCATGGGCCTCCCTTGGGCCAAGTGTGGTCAAATGCCATGTTACAAGCCCACTAACCATGCTAGACTCTTCCACCCTTGGTGGCCCATGAGAGAGAGAAGCCTATTTGGGCCTAAGTGGCTATTAAGGTCCATAATGATGGCCTTAAGACCCAATATAGAATAAGCTCCTAATGGACTCTACTAATGGCAACCTAGCCATGGACTCTACATTACAAATGGCCCATTGGCATGATATAAGCCTTACAAGGAGTCCAAATGAATGAAATGACACAATTACAATCTCATACAAGCCATAACACACAAATACACTCCACCCGTGTAAGGAAATCACCTCTGATGCCCCATCAATTCTCCCCGGGTGGGAGGAACTCGACCCCGTTGAGTAGGGGTAGGGATGCTCGAGTACTCCGGCGGATCCGTCACCGTGCCAAGTAGCACGGGTATGCTCCGCTCCAAGTGATCGTCACCTGCTCATTCCATATATACTCGATATGCGAATTGCTATGGGCTAAAGGTGGTCACTCCGAAGGGGCACTCTCAAAAGGGAAGAAAACAGCTCGAAGACTCACTAGGAATCACCGCTGAGTCTCTATAGGTGACTGATCCGGGTATAGATGTGGAACCGATCCCATACTCATCAAGTGAGTCCACTCGCCTGTTACTCATAAGAGACCGACAACGAGCTTGCACAAGACACATGCAGACTCACCATGCACTAACACACGTATGCAAACCACACAAATAATCAACTCAATACACACCACTCAAAACAAACCACACAAGGAAAACACACCGACTTATGCATGACTCTAGACGAAGGTGGTAGCATCAAGCCCACTAGGTGGCTGCATCCTGGGCGGCAGGAGAGCCGTCCTGCTCTTCCCCTCCCAAGGCATAGTACTCCTCGGCTAGTGCCTCATCGGCCTCGTAATCAACATACTCAGGCTCGGGAGGTACGGATCTTCCAACACCTAAGGCTAGGGTGGTGCGAGCGGAACACTCGTTGGCAATGTGGCCAAACCCATGACCGTGGAAACACTGCACTCTCGACCGACTACTCTCTCCTATAAAAGGGGCCTTACCCTTATCATCCCGTCGGGTAGGGGGTGTAGGCAGTAATGGGGGAGATGTAGGTGCCTTGGACAATAGTGGAGGGGGTTACGGTGCCATAGAACGGGCTATAGGAGTCGGGGAACGGGCAACGGGTGCCGGTGGTTGGGGTGGGAATAGATCCCGGGGTGGAGGAGGATGAGGCCGTGGAGCGAAGTGCTCCTGACGGGTGGGCTCTTGAGATCGAGCCATGGGAGGCCGCTGATGTGGGCCTATGGAGTGACGGGGCTCGGCACTACGGAGAGGGGTGGGGCCCAACCGATGGCTAGACTCGAACTCTCCCTCAAATTGCTCCATCTCGAGAGCAACCTGGCATGCCTCTTCCAACGTCTTGGCATTACGGTGGAAAAGCTCATACTGGTAGTGTGGCCGCAAACGACGTCGAAAGCGGCACACGGGCATGGTACTCTCCTCCGTGACACCACATCGTAGAAAGTACTCATCAAACTCCGTGATGTATTCGGAGACGGACCGGTCTCCTTGGCTAAGACTTTGCCACCTATCGATGAGTCGTTGGCGGTATGTGAGAGGAAGGTACTTTTGCCGAAGTTTATTCTTCATCTCGGCCCATGTGTCGATCGGGGGTTCTAACCGCTGAAGTAGCAGGCTCTCCACATTCTTCCAATAGGTTTGTGCCTGCCCCATGAGTTTCATGGTGGCCAATCAGACCCTTCGACGCTCCGACATATCATACCACTCAAAGTAACGGTCCATGCCGAACTCCCAATCTAGGTAGACTTTCGGATCCAAAGACCCGTAAAAAGCGGGAGGGTCCGCTCGCACGGTCTTAAGGACCCTATCATCATCCTCATCTCATTGTGGATGAAAACCACGACGGCGTTGACCATATCCCTCATAGGCATTGTCGGAACCATAGTCCTCGAGACCAAGGTCACGGTGTGGTAGTTGGGGAACCCGAGGAAGGGCGGGTGGAGGAGCCTGTGGTGGCTGGTTTTGGGCCGCGGGAGCGGCCTGGACTTGGGCCATGGGAGCGGGTTGGACTTGGGCCACCGCGGGAGGAGGTGCGGGTGGGCCTTGGGCTGCCCCTGGAGGGTCCCCGTGTGACATCCTATCTAACCGCCCAACGAGGTCTTGGACCGACCTGTCGGAGGTCTCCAAGCGCCCCTCCATGGCTCTAAGGCGACCATCGATATTATCGGAGAAAGTCCGAAAGTTAGCATCGGATTGGTCCAACCTAGTCATAATGGCCATCATCGCCTCTTGTAGGGAATGCAAGTCTCCCGAGGTATCCCGTGGGTTGGCCATAGGTGGTGGTGGGGGTGAGTACATAGTACCCCGACGAGTGGGCATGCAAACACACCGACTAGAAGACGTCGACTAAAGCAAAACACACTAATGCTAAATGATGCGCCTAGACTTAACCAAAACGCGATACACGGCGGAGGTAATCGACCCGAAGGTCACTCGCGCAAGTGTGCGACCTTCCCGATAGGCGTAGCCTAACGTTCGGACAACACCTTTTGATATACCGAGTAAAGGGATGCAATGCAAAAAAGACACTTTTTTTTGTTTGTTTTAAAATAATGATGACCCTAAACACGACTTAGACAATGACTAGACGTAAATGACACTTTTTTTTTTGATTTGGACACCCTAGACTCAACTCGCTCTGATACCAAATTGATGCGGGACGAGACCACGGACACGACAAGCTCGCGATCGTCCCTTAACAAGGGAAGCGTCGGATGTGCACGGTTGAGAAATCGGCTGTGAGATAGGGTGGTCGGCTCTCACTCGTGCCCGGATCGGGTCACGGGATGGTAACGCTCTCTCTCGCAACAGCGGTGATATAAATAGAAAGCGAGCTAATTACCCTATCATGCTCTCTAGCAGTGGCATAAGCAAGCATATATGAAAATTAAGCAAAATGCCAAGGAAGGGAGTGAATGCGATACCTCCACGCGCTCGGCGTGGGGACGACGGGCCCGGCCGAACTCGTGCTCCCGGGACAGTTAATACATGAATATTACAGCAATGGAAATATGCCCACTCCACGCAGGGAGGTAAAGGGCGACACAATGGGCCCGGGAGGGCCGAATTCGGGATGACGGGCAGCTTCGTGTGTTGATTCGGCTACACGCGTGATCACGACCGTGGGGCCCACGTGCTGTCTGGAGGGGCCGTGTGGGACCCGGTGGCGCCGCTGTAGTGTGGAAACTTAGAGAAGTGTTCCCTGGGCTGGCGGCACACCGGAACGTCGCCCGGGGGTCAGGCGGTTCCGATCGGCACCCGTCGGGTTTGCTATCCACGGACTGGTGGTTGCTGTTTTGCAGCGCGCGCTCCGGCAATAATGGACGCTGCGATCAGCCCCGACGTCGGATCGACACGAGACTGGCGCCATTAGAAAGCTAGATTGAAGTTCTCCAACCTAGGCCTAAAGATCTGGCCTGGATCTGCTCGGATCTTGACTTATGGAATTTTTAATCTCCTGTTGTATAGTTCCTGAAATCACATGTCAGCAGAGAACTTCCCTGTGGATTGCCTTTGACTGTGAGGGAGACGTTCGAATCAGGGGTTGTGTTCTTCAGCACAGGTGTTGGCATGTGAGCTGGGAAGACAGCAAAATTGGATTGGAGGCGTTTGGATGTATCTATGATTTACTGTGATTTGTTTAGTGGACGAAGGTCGGATCTGGGATCAAGGGGATAGAACTGTAGCTGGGACTGAGAACGATTTTAAGAAAATATGAAATGGACGAACCAAAAATTGAGAAAACTTGTGGATGAAGGGGTGGATGGGTGTAACCTCCAGTAAAATTGGGCGAACCAAAATAAATCAAAAAGTGGACCTAAGACATGAAACTCAGGGCTACTGTCACTGTAGACAGTGACAGAATAGATCTGAGATTGAGAGTTGAACGAACTGGTAAAGATATGAAACAGGTGGCTTTTGAACCTGGATTTTTTTTTGGAGAAAGGGATATAAGATAGGAACCAACCCTCAAAATTTAAAATCGATCTGAACTCGTGGCTGGCTTCAGGAATTCACGGACTACACCTCTATTCAGTAGGACAGAAAACCGAAGATGATCCCGTGGCGGCTCGAAGGCGGCACGAACGGCGGCGGCGGCACAGACGATCACCAGAGGTTGAGAGGAGATGAAGGGAGATAGAAACACTCTAGAAATGGAGGTTGGGATGAAGAAACCAGAGGGAGGGAGGGAGGAGGTCGAAATTCACTCAAGGCATTCAACAAAATTCTGATTTTTCATTGATTTTCTCATGAAAATACATGGTTATATATGACTCCAATCAAATCTAATATGGACCCTTGGATCAAGGGTTGGGGATTGAATGGCTGAGATGAAGTGTGAATAACACACCAAATACAATTTTTTAATCTATCTTGACCATTCCAATTCAAACTTGGACTAATTCCATTCCAACCTCACCTAAATCACACCTAACTAGCCTAATAGAGCCAAAGAAGGAGGCGCCCCTTTCATGGGCCTCCCTTGGGCCAAGTGTGGTCAAATGCCATGTTACAAGCCCACTAACCATGCTAGACTCTTCCACCCTTGGTGGCCCATGAGAGAGAGAAGCCTATTTGGGCCTAAGTGGCTATTAAGGTCCATAATGATGGCCTTAAGACCCAATATGGAATAAGCTCCTAATGGACTCTACTAATGGCAACCTAGCCATGGACTCTACATTACAAATGGCCCATTGGCTTGATATAAGTCTTACAAGGAGCCCAAATGAAAGAAATGACACAATTACAATCTCATACAAGCCATAACACATAAATACACTCCACCCGTGTAAGGAAATCACCTCTGATGCCCCATCACCTTTATTGGCCCACTATGGAAGAGGATTGTGCTGTCTATGTCCGTAAGTGTGTCAAGTGTCAACTTCACGTCGATAAAATCCATTCACCATCTTCCTCACTTCATCCAATATCCTCCCCATGGCATTTCTCCATGTGGGCATTCGACATCATTGGTCCCCTAGGTGATCCCAATTCCCTCACCAAGCAGAAATCTTTCATCCTTACTGCGATGAATACTTCACCAAATGGGCCGAACCCGAAGCTTACGCAAAAATCAAGGCATCAACAGTCTGCAAGTTCATCATGAAGAACATCCTCGCCAGATTCGGCGTCCCAAGCATGATCGTCACCGACAATGGGCCACAGTTCATTTCTCAGGACCTACAGGACCTCTGCAAAAGGTACGCAATTGCATTGCATCATTCATCGCCTTATTACCCACAAGGTAACGGCTAAGCGGAGGCCACCAATAAAACATTGCTCAAAATCATCAAAAAAACCTGCGAGTCTGGTAAGTTTTCAGACTGGCCAGAAAAACTTATCGAAGCCCTATGGGCCTATCGCACTTCAATTCGTACCCCCACCGGGCAGACTCCATTTGCCCTTACTTATGGTATGGAAGCGGTAGTCCCGTACGAGACTCTGATCCCTTCTCTCAGGGTACAATTAGACGAGGAATTTCCCCTCGACGATCGTCGTAATTCACTCCTCGCCCAGTTGGAACTCTTGGATGAGAAGCGGCTGGCCGCCGCCGAACACGCGCGTGTGTATCAAAATAGACTCGCTCACTTTTACCAAAAGAAAGTCATTGAGAGAAAATTCAAAGTCGGTGAGATGGTCGTAAAAAGAATTTTTGTCAAACCTGGAGGGCCGCGTTCTAAGCTCCAACCCAATTGGGAAGGACCATTTGTAATTCAAGCCGTATACCCTGGCAACGCCTACAAGCTAATCAACGCCGAAGGGACCGAGTTATCCCACCCTTGGAATAGGCTTTATCTTAAGAAATACTACCCTTAGCACAAAACAAATAAACAAAAATGATGATGAAAAGGTAGAAAACATCAAAAACAAAGAAATACCAAAAACCACTAAAAATATGGAAAATTCAAAATGCCGATGCCTGGCAGTCACCATGTAGTTAAGTCCCTGCATCTAACCTTCATGTTAGGATAGGGCCCATTAAAGCTTGGTAGGCACCGGGTCTTGATTTGCCAGAACCGTGGAGATCCCTGTCCGGCCACGTCGGCCTATGCTCGCTCGAAGGAAGCTAACATGTGCTCACTTATGTATTTTATTCAAAAAAGTCGGTAGCATCACCTACGGTGGGGCCCCACCCAGAAGATCTCCGGAAGCTGTAATCTTTATTCTTTTCTCTTCGACCAAATGAGACAGTCGGCGCCCTTAAAACGCTGAGCATGAGAAACCGAAACTCAAACCCCAAAGGCAAGAGTAGGATCCATTTCCTCGAGCATCGATCAGAGCACGAGAAGAGGGCAGTGTCCCCGCAGGCATACAAAAAGGGAGCCCACAAACGTCAAACGACTATATCTCCCTCACAAAAAGAAATAAAAAATTAAAATCAAGAGAAAAGCCTGGTCGTGACCGTGCATGTTGCGATAAACGGAACCCCTCAAAGCAAAAGTCTGAATCCACAAAAGGGGCCGTGGAATGTAAATGCTCGAGATTTGGTCCGAAGTTGTCCGAAAGGAAAGAGTTAATGAGCCCTTATTCGCTCACCGGGTTAACGGTTTTGCCGATCCTCTCAGGAGGTTTATCCCCCACGCTCTTCCTTCTTCCTCTAAAGATGAAGGTTCGATGGAGTTTCTGAAGGGTGAAAACTGCCCAGGGTCTGCGACCTTATTTTAATATACACATATGGTTGCCTACTTTGAAAAGCAAAAGCTATCGCTGCAAAGGAGTCTCTGTGTTTCTGGCTGGTCAAGACCCCTGTTTACTGCCTTGATGTCTTCTTGTTTAACCTCGGGCTTAGGCCAATGCAAGCGCGTCACCTATGGGTGCGACGGCGTCTGATTCCGGGTCAGCGTCGCGCGGTTGGTCGTTAGGGTTCCAGAGTGTTCCATCATATACCATCTAGAGTTGTGAGGAAACATACCCGGGTCGGGCAAATCATTTACCTCAAACATCTTTTGGGTGAATCCCTGTGGTCGGAAGCGACTGGGAGCCTAAGCATGGCATGACGGTATTGTCATCAGGGTAAGTCTTAGCCGGTGGGATCATCATTCGAGGGGTCTAGAGGCCCAAATCAACCTAGATGTGCACTTAGGATACCTGGGAGGTTAGTAAGAAACCCTTGTCTCACGTAGGTTAGGTGCCATTTGGGTGCTTGCCAGGCGTTAGCAAAAAAAAAATTGAAATGATAAAAACAACAAAAAAGAGAAAAGAGAAAATGTACATATTTGCAAACAAAAAAAAATTTATGATAAAACAAAAAAAATGCCAAATATAAAAAAGAAAACAAATCAATTTTGCATGATTACATTTGCGTGCAGCATCTCACTTTAAATACCGCTTGTATTCGTGTGCTTGCCTGTCGCATTTATCATCACCGCATCTTTCCCTTGCCTTCGCAAAATAAAGGCTTGGCCCCTTGACCAGTTATCAAGAACAGTCACAGCGACCATTTGCTTATTGAGCAAGGGGCCAAGTCAGAACAGAAATTCTGATTTGTTTGTTTCAGTGATGTGTGCAGGGATTCAGGCAACAGAAGCAAAGGTGAAAAATAAACAAACCGAACCTTGTATTTTATTCCAAAAAAAATAAAAAAATTACATCAAATTCCGCCCTCTATCTCTACATTACTCGTCCCACTACTCTCCGGGCACAACGCTCTCAAAGGTGCTACCCAACTACGAAAAGCGGTACTCCTACCGCTCTATACTCCCCTTCCTATTCCCACACCGCGGCGTTGATCCACGGAAGCAGCAAAGAAGCTACCAACACGAAAGCCACGCTCTCGTGCTCTTCGGTAGCGCTCCTCACCATCTCTCAGCCACTGTTCAGCAAGACCAAGACTGATTCGGAGTTCGAATAGTTGGGCCTCCATGGCCCTTCGTTCCTCCCTTTCAGTCAATCTGTTGGCTCTTTCTCTCTCTACGTCTCTTTCTTTCTCTACACGTTCTCTCTCGCGGTCTTCCCTCTCCAACTGGAGAGTGATCCTCAGTTCCACGGCATCCCTAGAGGAGTCGTCATCAGGATGACGCCGCAGTTCCCTCTCCAGTTCTGCAATCCTAGCCTCCTTCTGCGCAGCCGTGGCAAGCGCTTCTTCCGTCTCCTTTTCCTGCCGAGTGTACCATCTCAGATACGCGATAAGGCGTAAACAAAGAGAACTCAACACTGAAACTTTTACCTGTATATAGAGCATCCCTTCTGCCTCCGCAGCACGCTGCGTGGCGTGAGCAAATTGCTCATGAAGCAAGTCGAGTTCTGAGGTGGGAATCCACAAGCTGGAAGAGACACCACCTACTCCCATCGCTGGGGAAGCCGCGCCAATCTGGGCATGCTACGACCGTGTGAATTAGCAGCCAACATCTGGAATCTGGGGTTTTAATTAGGAACGCATTGTACACCTACCAAGGCACTCGTAGCTCCGCGGGCATCGCCTAACTGTTGCTCCATCTCTGCCAAGCGAGTTCATAAATTCGCTATCATGGCATCACAGATATCCTGCAGCCATACGAATCAGCATTTCCACCAGAAAACCAAAAAAGGGAGAAAGAAGAAAAGAGAAAAAGGGGAGACCTACCTCCGCAAGTCCCCGGGGTTGGAACCGCTCTGCGTACCTTGCCTTGTATAGACGTAGGTAATCCTCGCTATCCTGTGCCTGCGATTCTACAATCGTGCCACACCGTTGCCAGTCTTCATATTGTTCGGGGAATCGCACGCGCCAATCAATGCAGGTCGCCGGTCCTCGCGTCTCTCTCCCAACGCGAGGTGGCGCAGCTGAATCCACCCATTCTTGAGCCAATCCTAAAGACCTCATAACCAATCGTAGCCGAAGTGGCTCGATTTCATTCAGGTAGTGCATCCACAGTTCCCGTCCAAACCAGGCACGACTTGCTAGAACCCACGGCTGGTCGGCATCGACCGTGTCTGAGTAGGGTCTCCAGTTTACCATCGCTGCAGGGAACTCCTGTAGCTCCCGCCTTAGCACCATCAGTTGATAGGTTATGGGTGCCGCACTCATGATGGGTTCCCACCGCCTGGCTAGCGGCACCATCACGGGTCGCCAATGCCGAGCTCTCCCCATGGGGAGGTAATAATAGCTCCACAGCTGCTCGGCGCAGGTCATCAGTACCTTGCAAAAATAAGAAAAAATATACAAAATAAGCAAAATCAAAAATACCTGGATGAATGGTGTAAAACCACTCACAGCCATCTCACGATCCACTTCTTGGAACAGGCCTGCAAACAAGTGTGCCAGCATGGCAGCTCCCCAGGCGTAGTATCCTACTCTTTCAAGATCTGACAGCAGCTCCAGGAAGCGACATTGGATACCGTCCCCTTTCGAGCTCAGTACCAATCTCCCCAAAAGGAAGAGGAGAAATCTTCTCAAATCTATGTTGCATCTTTCCCAGTTGCCGAAATCTGTGCAGTACACGGCACGGCATCCTATTTCCATCCTTTCCATGAACTCTTCTGAGGATTCATCGTCCCGCCGACGAGTGTTGGTGAGCCCTAACGCATCCATGAGGGACGCCCTAGCTACCGACCTATTTTTCCGACCATCTAGGTCCAAACCCAGTAGCTTCCGAGCACCTTCTCGGTAATCCGCATAAGTGACCCCGGTCACTACCTCGCCCTCCACCTTCAGGCTGGTGATCCGGACCACGTCCTCCAAGCTGGGCACCATGTGCCCCCAGGGCATCAGGAATGCCCGACTTACTGGGTCCCATCTCTCACACAAGGCTTGGATCAGGACCAGGTCGAGCTGGATCGGCTCAATCCGAAGAAAGGTGCCAAAACCCATCACGTCTAGCCTGGCCTTCTAAAAATCTGGGAGACCTCGGTATGCTGCCACTACCAACTCCCATGAGATCTGTGATTTCATCACACTCTACGCATACAGGGAATGGAGAGGAGGTTTGGTCAGAAAGAAAGGAAGAAAAAAGAATGGAAAAAAGGGCAAGAAAGCTCAGCTTACGAGTTGTGATTGGGCCCTTTCGCTGAAGTGCCCTTCGAGGTCTGAAAGCCTCTTGGAACTACTACCACTGGATCTGCTTCTCTTCGAGGAGTGGGAAGATTCGCCCTCCATCCAACTCTCGAATTTTGAACTCCTCCTCTCCCGTGAGAACTTGTGCTCCTCGAGTTAGCTCTCGATATACCTGGGAGGATAAAAGGGACAAGAATTTATAGAAATGGAAGGAGTGTGGGCCAAGATTGCCTCCATCACCTTTTAATGATAGCCCTCGCAATGAGGCACCTGCCATCGGTCCCGTGTGTCACTTCACCTCTCGCACAGGGTGATTGATTGGACGAAGAATATGACGACTAGCACCCTATGTTGTCTAGGGATACCCTATCATGTTTTGAAGGACGTCCGCAAAATTTGACGCAACATCCGGGAGAAGGAACTAGGGCCGTCATTATTGACTTCGACGGCAGATTCCCGTGGAAAATGGTCACAACAAGACGCGATTCTCTGTTTGTGGTGGAGTCTCGGCAGACCCATCACATGGGAACAGTGCAAAGGAGAGGAAGTGTAGGGAAGAAGGAATGCACAAGAGAACAAACAAGCAGGAGAAAATCAAATCACTCCATTCATAATTCTACATAAGCTGTCATAAACACTACAATCATAGAGAGGTGGCGGGTCTACTAGCTCGCCAACTCTTGCCATTATCTTCATGCTCGTCCCTCTAGGCGTCCCTCTCCTCTCCCCTAAGGTGAGGGTCCCTCAGAAGCCTCCTGGATCCCCGTGCAGCAGCACCCGCCTCGCCTCGTGGCGCCGGCTCCACAACAATGACTCGCTGCTCCTCCCCTGGCGTGGCAAAGAAGCCACTAGCGGCAAAGCGACCAGACTGGTGTAGTCGCTCCCCGAACTCTCGCGCTCTCTCGTAGCGCGTCTCCATCCCTCCTAGCCTCTGCACGACGGCCTGAAGGCCCAGCTGGAGCTCCCTCACTTGGGCCTCCAAGGCCCTCCTCTCGGTCTGATCCCGCTGTCGCTCGGACCTTCTCTCGGCTTTCTCTCTCTCTGCCTCTCTCCTCATCATCTGCAGAAGAACCCTTAACTCCAGGATGTCTGGAGAAGGTCTCTCCTCACCGCGATGTCGCAGCTCTGCTATAGTCGTCACCCAGGCATCACGCTCCTCTTCCGCCCGGGCAGCCCGAGCCACCGCACCAGCAAGTTGCTCCCGACGGGAGGCAATCTCGAGAAAAGGGGCTGAGGAACTGGAAGATGCGCCGCCAGTCACTCCCACCATCGCTGTCTGCTGGGCACGCTGAAACGAACAAACAACAGCCGTCAGCTAAGCTCCACATTTAAAAATAGAAAATGCAGCACTTAGCCTACCAAGAGCGATAGTTCCTGTTGAGTGGCGGCCAGCTGCCGCCTGACCTCGGCTAATTGGGCACGCGACCCGTCGACATCGCGCGTATCCCCGGCTTGGGGAAGCTCCGCATAACTCTCTCTCTACCACCGCAGGAAGTCGGCACTATCCTGCACCAGTACGCTCCCTTGCTGCCCAGGGAGACGTATGCGCCAGTCTTCAAGCTTCGCCTTGCCGCGACTCTCCTTCCTGATGCGGCTCGGCTCGTCTGCACTCGCCCACTCATCGGCCAGGCCCAGGGTCCTCGCCATGTCCTACACCAAGAAAGAAGGGCCTCGCATCATAACAAAGAACGCGTCCCCTGTCTAGGACGCGTCCATCATTTGAGTACAACACTCGCCGAACCCTTTTCCCCCTCGCGCGGCTCGCTTTAAAACTCAAAATGGATCAAAAGAGGAAGAGATCGGAGGACCTACCAGACCGTGTTCACCTCCCTCCGCGACATCGGGCCCCTCGGGTCCCTCGGGGGCCCGAAGCGGCCCTTCCTCCTCCATGGACGCCGTTCCGTGTTCTTGCGTGTCCCTCCTCGGGCGAGGAGTTCCTCGTCCCTCTCCACCTTCACCATGGTCGGGCCCACCGAACTCCATCGATCAAAAGAGGAGGAAGACGAAAAAGGGGGCAAGCGAGTTTCGGCGGAAGGCGGGCTCGTTTACGGGTAAGGCACGGGAGAAGAAAGGCCACCCGATGCTTTAAATTTGAATTCAAGGATTAAGACGCGTCCTCGCGCCTGGACGCGCCCAAAAAGGGAGAAAGGAACATAATCCCCCCGTGTAAAGTAGTTCCCTTCTGTCCAGGGCAAAAGTCTCGTGAAGCGTAAACAACGTGGTGCAAAAGAAAGTGCGGGAAAGAAAAGGGCACGCCACACGAAATCCATTTCATATAATAGTCAAAGTACATCATACAGTGAGAAGGGTGACGTGTACAAGCAACTCTCTAACTCTCGCTGCCACCCTCCTGGTCATCTCTTTCCTCCCTCCTCTGCCGGGGATCCCTAGGGGGCCTCTGCGAACCCTGAGAAGCCGTGCTCACCTCGCCCTGCGGTGGCACTCCAGCCTCGAAGGCCCGACGACGCTCCTCAGCCGAAGAAACCAGATAGCTGCCCATGGAAAAAGAACCAGACTGACGAAGTCGCGCCCCGCGTTCCTTCGCCCTCTGGTACCGCTCCTCGCTCTCCCGAAGCCTCCCCTCCGCCGTGCGGAGACTCAATCGGAGCTCCATCAGCTGGGCCTCCAGAGCCCTCCTCTCGTCCCAGTCTTGCAGTCGCTCCGCCCTCCTGTCCTCTCTCTCTCTCTCGCTGTCCTCTCTCTCTCTCTCTCTGCCCTCTCTCTCCCTCTCCCTCTCCTCTCTCTCTCGCGTCGCCTCCCTCCTCGACAGCTCGAGGGCGATCCGCAGATCCAGCACGTCACGAGGGAGCTCCTCAGCCTCCCGTCGACGCTCCTCCTCCAGCTCCACAATCGGGCGTCACGCTCGGCCACCCGAGTGTCGCGCTCCTGCTCGGCATGAACAGCACGCGCCAGGGCCTCTCGGATGTCGGCCACCTGTCAAAATACGCGTGCATCGTAAGAGAGAGGTGAAGGATGAAAGAGTGACTAGAAGAGGGTCAGGGCCAAGTAGGCACTCACTCGAGCCTCACGGTCACGCTCGGCCTCCTCAGCTCGAGCCACCGCATACGCCAGCTGCTCCTGAAGGGCAGAGATCTCCGGGGGAGGGCCCCGTGAACTGGAACACGCTCCACCGGCCATCCCGGCTGCCGCTGTCTGGTGGGCCCGCTGAAACACAGAGCAAACGACAGTTAGAGGCCAAGCATCAAAAATCCAGGTCACAAAAAATGCATCGCATAAACTCACCAGGATCTCCAACTCCTGTCGGATGGCCACCAACTGCCGCCTGGCGTCCGCCAACTGGGCCCGCAGGTCGGCGATCATGTTGTCACGAGCATCCTGCATTGCACATGAGTTAGTGCCACATGCATGTACATATAGAAGGGTGAAACATTTTCATTTCACTTACCCCTGCCATACCACCAAGGAAGAGGCGGTCCCCGTACGTAGCCCGGTACCGTCTCAGGGAATCAGTACTGTCCTGTACATGGGACACCACTGGGACCCCGCCCTGCTGCCAATCCTGGTACTGTGCTGGGAAGCGCGTACACCAGTCCACAATCTTCGCCTTCCCCTTGGTCTTCCGCCCGATGCGGACCGGCTCGTCTACATCGACCCACTCCTGGGCTAGCCCCAATGTCCTCATAACCAGCCTCAGCCGAAGCGGCTCGATCTCGTTCAGGCAATGGACCCACACGTCCCGCCTGAAACGAGGAAGACCCGCTACAACCTAAGGTTGTCCAGCGTCGCCCATGCCCAGGTAAGGTCTCCACACCACCTGCATCACCATACATACATCATGATAGTTACCATTCAGTCACATGCATAAAAAACACAAAAAAATCATGCGCATCATACCATGGCCTCGGGATACTCGCTCAGCTCCCGACGAAGTGACGCCAGCTGGTAGCTGTGTGGTGCCGCTACCACAACCGGCCTCCACTGTTGCGCTAGAGGAACGGCTCTCCTGTTCCCCTGTCTGGCTCTTCCCATCGGGAAGTAGTAGTAGCTCCACACCTGCATACATCATACATCATTAGCACGAGTAATTGCATATTTAACTACGGTAAAATGCATAAATAAATTATGTACCTGGAGAAAAGGTGCGAAGCCGCTGAATGTCATCTCCCTCTCTGAAGTCTGGGAGAGATCGGTAATCAAATGGGCAAGCAAAGCCGCTCCCCACGCGTAGTGCCCCACTCTGTCAAGGTCCGCCAGGATCCCGAGGAAACGGCAGTGGATGCCATCCCCCTTCGTCCCCAGCAGAAGGCGGCCCAAGAAGAAGAAAAGAAACCTCCGGAGGTCTAGGTCCACTAGCTCCCGCTCGCTCGGGTCCTGGGTGAAAGCTGCACGGGCATCTCCCTCCAGTCGTGCTAGAAACTCCGCTCCGTCTCGCTAACCCGCTGGCGCGGGTCGACGAATCCGAGCGCCTCCATAATCTCCACTCGGCCAACTACCCTGCTGTCTCTATCAGTCAGGCTCGTCTCTAACCACAGCAGGTCCAGGGCACTCTCTCGGTAGTTGGGGTAGGTGACCCCACTCACCACCTCTCCGTCCACCCGTAGCCCGGTGATCCGAGCCACGTCCTCCAGTGACGGCACCATGTGCCCCCAGGGCATCAGAAACGCCCGGCTCGGCGCGTGCCACCGCTCCCTCAATGCCTGGATAAGAGGAAGGTCGAGCCGAAAGGGCTCGATCCGAAGGAAAGCTCCAAAGCCCATGGCGTCCACACGCGCCCTCTGAAAGTCTGGCAGCCCACGGTATGCTGCCACTACTAGGGACCAGCTGATCCGGCCCTTCATCACGCCCTGCACACCACAAAACTAACAAAAGAACACATCAGCATCATGGATAGTAATAAACAATAACATTGTATATGCTACTTAGTTATTTTATTTTTATTTTTTGTAAAAGTATTTTTATTTTTTTGGAGGCGTCAAACTCCTTGGACGCCTCCTTTTTATTTTCTTCATTTTATTTTTAGAAAAACCCAAAATCAAAAAAAAATAAATAATAGATATATTATTTTGGAGGCATCCTACGTCCTGGACGCCTCCTTATTTTTAAATCCTAATTTATTATTTTATGTAAATGAATAAATAAATAAAAAGAAAAAAGAAAATGTGGAGGCTTCCAGGCCCCTGGACGCCTCCATCCCTCACTCACCGGTCCTCACCGCATGGCCTCTCGTCCGCCTATCCAGCCTATTAAACCAATAGATTGAAGTTCCGAAGAGCTTACCGGGTCGTGATCGTCCTCTCCCGCGTCGCCAGCATCCATTGCAGCCTCCACGGCCAAAGGAGGAGCCTCCTCCTCCGCGGTAATCTCCTCCGCCGCAGCAGCCTCCTCGGCATCGTCCCTCAGCCTCCTCGGACGACGAGCCCATCGTTTGCGCTTCTCTCCACCCTGGCTCGGGCCTCCTTGCTCCATTGGGACTAAGAATGGGTCGTCTGGATTGACTGGGTCGTTTGAATGAACAGTAAATGAGCAAAGGGGGGAGGCCCCCCCGTATATATAGAATCCACTTTATTTGGGGCGTCCAGGCGCCTGGACGCCCCCACCTTTTTTTTATTTTTTCAAAATTCAAAAACTTAGGGGCGTCCAGGCACCTGGACGCCCAAAAAAAAAACCAAAAAAAAACAAAAAATAAAAAATTAGGGGCGTCCAGGACCCTGGACGCCCCCAAAACAAAAAACTAAAATAATTTTAAATAAAAAATTAGGGGCGTCCAGGCCCCTGGACGCCCCCATAATAAAAATTTCAAAAATATATAATAAAAGAAAAAAAAAGATAAGAGTATGTATATAATCCAAACAAAAGAAAAAAGCACAAAGAAAAAGAAAAACCACAAAAAAAGATAATTAAGGGGACGGGTGTCCAAAACATCCATGCCAGATTTTATTCCATCAGAGAAGCAGAATAGGCTACATCAGGGGTTTAGGCGCCTTAGGCCTTAACTTCCCCAGTTCGGTCACATAAGCTCTCAACAACTCGCATTCTTCCCCTACATGCGCTAAGGCCTTTCCCGCAACACTTGTCTTCCAGGGTGCTTTGACGGCCTTCGCTTCCTTCGCATCCGCTTCAGTACCCAACTCTCTCTTCTTCAAAGGAACGATGCCAGTCGATAGTGGGAACGAATGGCGTGGAATGCCGACCTGGAGGCAGCATCGATGTGCGTTATAAAGGACAAACTCGGTCGCGCCGATCAGTTGAAGATCAACTTCGGGAGAAGGCCTCATGAGGAGATCAAGCGAAAGCAAACATGCCGGTGCGCAAGTGAAGAAGCTTTGTGTCACGATGCGGAAGTGGGACCGCCAGTCTTCACGTTTCTTCAGCCACGGAACACGGTTCGCTATAGTGCCACCAAAGCCTAACACGTCGGCTATGTGATGAAGTGGGCTTTGTTGGAAGAGCTTCGAAGCGGTTGGCATTCCCTCACGGTGATCAAACTTGAAATGCAAATCCAGCCAACAATTCAGGACAAGTGCGCTACCAAAAGGAGGCTTACTCAGGCTCGAGGCAGTAAGGCCATTATATAGGTAGGCAAGGACAGCGGGTCCCACCCTCTTTCTACGCCAGATCCCGCAGATAGCACTCAGTTGGTCTTCCTCCACCATGTTGTCGGTATAAGGAAACAAGAGAGCACCCGCCAGACAAATGGTGAACCCTTTCATGATTCCCTACAAATAGTCATCGTCTGGTAACCCTCTCAGGGCCTCCATGACCCATTCCGCGAGCTTTTGCAAATCAATTCCCTTTTGAGTACGGACCTTTCGGGCTGCGTCGGCGGCATGAAGCTTCCAAGGACGCTTTCGGAAGTCCCCCGTGTTAGCATCCGCATAGCCTTAACCTTCCCGTCACTCTTGAATTTCTTCAATCCGAGCAGAAGTTCCACCTCCTCGAGGAGGATGGTCGCCTCGAAGGTCGGGAAGATAAAAGTGTGGGTCTGGGGATGTCAGATCTCCACTAGTGCGCCCATAGCCGCCCAGTCCATACGAATCTTCTCATAGTGTTTAGCGTGAATAAGGAGCCCCTGCAGATGCCACTTTGAGAGTATGGCCCTCATGCCAATGGAGATGTTGGAAGTTAGCTTTGAAAGCCATGGCAGTTTGGAAAACTTCCTCGGGCCCGGGAAGAGTGGATATGGCTGGAAGAGAAAAGAAAGAAGAAGAAATGAAGGAAGTAAGAAGAAGGTTCACGTGGAGAAATTTGAAAAGAATTAACTTACCATATGTGACATGATCATCCCACTCAAATGACCCTCGAGGTCAGAGAGTCGCCTGATCTCGCTGCTAGGCCTGCTCCTCTTCATAACGCGGGAAGACTCTCCTTCCATCCTGAAATCTCTAGATTCTCCCCTCTTTCCTCTCCTGAGCTTCCAAAACCCACCTTGATGCTTTTGAATGAACTAGCCTAAGGGGAGTTCTTATAGGAAGGGTAGGGCGCTATAGGACGGAACATGTCACATCAGCGGTCAGTGTCAGGATTTTGGCTAGATCTCCTTTCCGTTGTGGTGCGATTCTGTTACTTTCTGATGTTATTAATCCATGCTGGCCTGTGCAGGTTTTACTAACGGACGTCTTTGTCCTATTTCCTGTCCCACCTTTCACTGGTTGGTCCCACCATGTCATGCATCGTATTATATGATACCTACACTACTAGAACATGTCAAGGACCTTGCGGCCCGAACAAATCTGGGATTTGAGTTCCCCTTCAACAAAAACAGTGATGATCCCGGAAGAATTTGGGTTGTACGGATAGGCTGTTAACTTGTGGTAGCATGGGGACGACGGTTCCATTCAGTGAGTTGGTGCGCAGATAAACGGGCCCCAGCCCAGTGTCGGCTCACCGGATCGGTATCCTGACCCGTTCTTAACAAGTTGACAATATTATCCTTGGCTATTTTCTATTTTAGTTTATTTTAAATTTTTCTTTAAGCCCAACATGCATTCATATAGGACTTTGATTTATTGCGGAAGATCATTCAAGTGATTCGATTACGAAAGCCGCTGTGCTTCAATTCTTACAAATATGAGATATTCCACTCCGAATAAAATACTGAATTTCCTTGAAACGACCTTACGCTGCTCTTCCAAAGGAGACCCTTGTTTGGACAGACCCTCAGATATTCCTTTACTTTTTACCTTGTTTGACCCACCTTGGCCGCAGCACTTCCACATTGGCTGGTAACCGCTCCCCAAAGGTGAAACCTCTGGTTTATGACCCAGGTACTTCCACACCGAGAAGTTGGTCTCTTTTTCGTGCCTGAGCGCACATCTCACCCTCCCTTATTTGATCTCCGTCCAAGCAATCGTCAAGATTTAAAAGACCTTCTTCAAAGGTTGCCTCATTAAAACTCTAGGAAAGATTCCAAACAGTAACGTCAAAAGCGTGTCTCATCACACCTTGGCATCAACTTATCAGTCCGCTCCCACTTCATTTCACTCCACTTCGATACCATTCCACTACGTGTCGCTCCCTTGCAAAGCAGACGCCAAGGCGGGGCTGCTGTAGACACGCCATTCCTGACGTCTCCTGAGAAAGTCTCATATTACTATACGACGCCCCGCGACGGCTTACGCATTTTGAATCGCTCGAGTGCTTCCTTTTCTTGAGTCCTCTTCCACCCTTCTCAGCATCCGGAATCGTCTCGTCACGGCATTCAGACGGCATCAACACCAGTCGGACGCATCAGAGGTTCCGAAACCAGGAAGGGTGTCTGCCGGGCGACCGCCAATGCCTGAACTGAGGAGCCGGGTGGGTCTTTATGGGGGCGTCCAGGCCCATGGATGCCCCCATTCTTTTAATTTATTTTTCAAAGCCCAAAATCAAATAAAAAATAATATATTAATGGAGGCATCCAGGCCCCTGGACGCCTCCATAAAAACAAATATAAAAAATACAAAATGCCAGTTGGCATAAAAGACAAAAAACAAAAAATAAAATATATTTTGTTGGAGGTGTCCAGGACCCTGGACGCCTCCACCAACTCCCTCACGGGCGCCGGCCACCGAACGACGGTTTGTCGTGTGTGAAAAAATCTAAATTGTTGAGACGTCCAGGCAGCTGGACGCGCCCATTTCAAAATCACGAGGCACCGCTCACAAAACCACGCGTTGTGCCAAACCGCGTGCGACCGTCGGTGGGGTTCGGTGGACCTGTTTGAGGCATCCGGGGCCCTGGACGCCTCCACAAAAATATTCAGAAAAAATAAATAAAAATAGAATAAAATATTAGTTCGGCCCTGATGGAGGTGTCCAGGGTCCTGGATGCCTCCACCCTCCGGAGCCCTATAAATAGAGGCCCACCTCCTCAGTTCTGGGGGAGCTTCTAAGAGATCCGATAGGCTGTCGGAGCCCAGAGGCTACCGGAGTCATTTCTAACCCGTGGGGCCTTTTGTAGGTGAAGGTTTTGCCGGCTTCTCGGGTGTCCAGCCTCGCGAGAGGAAGGCTATCTTCGTCCACCGCGCTTCCACGTCGTCCCTACGCTGCTGGAGCTCTGCCGGATCTCACCTTCGGCTCATCCAATAAGCCTTTTCTTCCCCTTTTTCTCCATAGTTCTTTACATTCATTATACTGCATCCTCTATATCCCTACATAAGGGCGCCGTCTCTTGCATACTTCTTGCATTCATCATCGCATTTTCCTCCTACTCGAGTCCGAGAGGGGTTTAAAACCACACCAACCAGGTGTGTGTCAGGTCACAATCTCGTTACTTTTGTTACAAGGAATTGTTAATACACTGTCATTTTCTAATTCCGTTCGTTTATTGTCTACTGTTTTGCAAGGGTACCCAAGGAAAGCCCTCTCCGTCGGCCGGCCGAAGGGGGAGGAAGAAGCAACCCGCCATCTCCCGCTCTTGAGGTAGGCGCGATCACTTTCTTTATTTTGGGGTCTTTTGGCCCCTGGCGATCACATCTTATTCTCGAGGCCGCGGCGAGTCACTTCCCCAATGGCCGTTTAAATTCTCGTTCTTATATTCTCTTTATATTCTGTTGTATTCTGCTCATATTCTCGAGGCCGCGGTGAGCCACTTCCCCAATGGCCGTTTAAATTCCCGTTCTTATATGTTATATTCTTATCTATTCATATTCTCGAGGCCGCGGCGAGTCACTTCCCTAATAGCCGTTTAAATTCCCGTTCTTATATATTATATTCTTATCTATTCATGTTCTCGAGGCCGCGGCGAGTCACTTCCCCAATGGCCGTTTAAATTCCCACTCTTTATATTCTCCTTATATTCTGTTATATTCTTATCTGCTCATATTCTCGAGGCCGCGGCGAGTCACTTCCCCAATGGCCGTTTCAATTTTTGCTATTTAATTTCTGCACCATTCCCATCCCCCCGAGGTCGCGGCGAGTCACTTCCCGCTATGGCCGTTTAACCCCCATATCTTGCGATATTACATTTGTCCCGCTCGCCCCGCCGGAGCAATCTCCCGTGGTGGCCCCTTCTCTTTTCTTTTATTTCTGTGTTGCAGCAAACAAAAGAGGAGCCCGCGCGCTCCGCGTCCTCTTCGCACCCCGAACCGCGTGACGTCGCTCACAAGCGGTAGGGAAGCTACCGAACTCCATGGATACCGCCAGGTACCCTTGCGCGTGTCCAGCGACCATCGAAAGATCGAAGTCAACGCCAGCTATCCCGTTGATTATCATTGATCTGCCTGTTAAGACAAATGAAGTAATAATCAGTAGCCTTTGAGAGGGCTTCGAAGCCCGAATATCCCGACAAAGAGATGAAAGGTGACACTGGTCCCACCGGGCTTGCCAGACTTGTTCGCGACCTTTTCTTTCTTTCGCGGGTCGATCGACCAACTAACTAACTGGTAGTCAAATGATCGATTAACGACGCAGGCGTGCCAGTCACATGAGTGATGAATTTGTGATGCGCTCATTCTGACCCATGTCGGGCGAATATGAGGTTCGGTCGGGACCAGCAGTCCGCCATACCATAAAGGCTATGGCGTTTATTACATCCCCCACGAGGAGGGAACACTTTTGATTAATTACCGAGATAGCGGGCTGTCGAAGCCGAATTAAAAAGAGCTACATGATGATCATGACGAAGGCATGCAGGATGCATATATTTATCATGCAGAAGATGCATAATTCATGGAATTAGAGATCCTTGATACGCGGCGGAGACCGTAGGTTCGAAGACCACCATCGCGCATAGCGAAGACTTCCGATCAGGCGTAACCCGACCTTCTATCGACGCCATACGATATACCCGAGGATCTATGCATGCATGCATGCATACATGACATTCATGACTATATCAAGCATAACCATAAAAGTATAGAAGCAAATGGTGATCAACCACGTTTATTACTCCCCATGAGGAAGGGGGGGGAGGCAACATGAATATAATAGCGAAAGCAAAGTGCTAATGGACATAGTAATGACGATATGATAACAAGATAGTTTGGACTCGCTCGGCCCTTCCTTTATTCAATTTATTACCAATTGTGGTTTATCGGCATCAACCATGAGGGATGAGAACCACTCTGAGGCAAGTGAACAATTAAAGCAACAAAAGGTCCCAAAACCGACGCGGCCATGCGATAGGTAGCTTATACGGCGCGATAAAGCGTAGGTATAAACGGCTAATACGGCGCGGCCATATAGCCGGTTAAGACGGTGCGCAAAAGATTGGGGCGCGCCGGTTCATGGCGCATCGGAAAGGCACAAGGAAGTTTTTAATTTTTTTGAGTGTAGGGTTAATCCGGCGCGGGGGGGTACCGCACCGTATTAGGGCGCGTCGGGTTAAGGCCGCGCCGTTTTAGCTTATTTTCGATGAATTTTGAATCATTTAAGTTTGTTAAGTTTATGTTGAGGGTTTTGAAGCCATTTGAGGCCAAATGTTTATTAAATTGAAGTCCAGAACCCTCCAAGAATGACGTGATAAGCCAGTGCGAGGTTCCTACTCGAGCACCGGGATAATTGGGTCCAGAATGAGTATTTCGTTATGGTTTATTCATTATTAATCTGTCCAAAATTGGACCGCTTCTCCCCTGAACCTGAAGAGTTGCAGGGGAGAAGCAGGGTCATGCTCACCTATGGAACAAGCCCCTAAACCGCCGGTATGCACGAAGGCAGCCAGTAAACCCCATTGGATAGGATACCCCGAGGACTAGCCTACTAGGGGCACCATGATTCCATAGGGGAAGAGAGAGAGAGATGAAGCCATTGATGATGGGAGCATCACCCCGAGGACTAGCCTGCGAGGGGTGGACAACCCACAATTTGTGACTCATCCCACAGAGGAACTGACCATCAGGAGAGTGGAGCTCCGAGGGCTAGCCTACAAGGAGCACCCTTCCCCGAATCTCGATCGGGTCCTAGAATGTCGGGGCTGAGCTGATTGAGCTAGGACCCCATCATTGTCTGCCGTGGCCCCGAGAGGATGTCTACCATCAGGAGGTAAAGCCCCCGATCGCCTAGCAATTTCAAAAAAAGCAAGAGGGAATGTCCCCCTCCCCGGGTGATCGGGACGATGAGAAAATCTCGGAACAGTTTGGATGATCGTGATGCACAGATGCAGTAAATGCATAAACGAGACGGGCTCGTTGCAGAGGCATATGCTCGAACAATTAGAAAGCAACGTTCAGGGGATGGACCCTATGCATGGCGGAAAGAGGCACGCGCAGAAGCACGGCTCCATCCGAGAAGAGAAAGGGATGCGAAAACCCTTGAATCAAACATGAGAATGATCGAAAGAAAAGTCCCCGGGGAGGGGGTGTCTCTGTAGCCCACGATGATTCGGGGCACGATGTAGACCTCGGAGAAACCGAAATTAGAGCGGTGCAGAGAAGAGCTCAGACACACGCATTGGCATAGATAAAAGAGGGGCTAAGGATCATTCATTCGATCTATTCATTTGAGCATTTACACGCGGACATATATTACCATCCCAGAAACGGGAATGGTTTAGCATTTACATGGTGAGAGTACAGCACCGGCACCATTGCTCGGTCGCCGTTCTGCAATATCATAGGCAGAGGACGCTCGGAGCGCAACAACAGGGGAAGAACAAAGAAAAGAAATCACGTAGAGGGAGGAGGAGAATCGACTCATATCATCGTCGCTCCTCCCCCCTTCGCTTACATTCGATGGGTGGAAGTCTCAGAAGAGAGATCTGCGGAAAACAGGAAAAGTATCAACACCCGCGCCCACCTGTTCCTGAAACAGGGTATCGTAGAAGAAGAAGACGACCGGCCGAAGCTCCTCCGAAGGAACCCTACTCCCTCTCTGTGTCCTCCCCCTTTTTTCTTCTCAGGTCTCGATCTGTCTCTCCTTTTTTTCTTCTTCAATCAAACCTCACCCATATATATAACAGGTTGGAGGCTCTTCATCCGGCGTGGGCTTTGGCGCGCCGGGAGGAAGCTTCATCAATTCATCGCGCTGGTTTAAGACGCCATCCGATAGAGTGACTTGAGCACCGGGATGAGGGCGGAAGGTAGGGGGGCGCGCCGGGAAGAGACTTCATCAGCCTATCGCGCCGGGGTTGGAGCCATCCGATAGGGTGACTTGCACGCCGGAATAGCCAGGCGTCGAAGGGGATTTAGCGCGCAGGGATCAGGGGCATCGAATGAGGGGCGCGCCGGTTTAAGGCGCGCCGTGCTAATCCTCCTCGTGCGCTTCAAGCCAGTCGATGAGTCCGGGGATGATTCCGGGAGTCACCATGAACATTATCTCGCCAATGCCCCTCGAAACCTTGGCGGGATGTCTTGTCGAAGCTCCCAGGTCGACGTACGGCCGTTCTTGAGACTCCAGATAGCTTTGATTTGATCGTACGAGCTTTCTACTGACACGGCCTTCGGCTCTACGATCCATGCTATTGGTCCGGCCTGGCTCGTACGCAGAGCTCTCTAGGGGGTTGGATAACACCAGAGATAGTTCCGCCTGCGCTGGGCGATCATTCGGCCACTAACAGGCCCATCTTGGCGGGAAGCCGTGCCCATGCCGGGCGATCGGGATCTTCCGCCGACAGAGCTTTCGGTCTTCCGCTTTGGAAAGCCAGGGGGGAACTCCTTTGTCTTCAGGAGAGCCTTTTCATGTGGTGGGGGACCACCAGATAGACCATCATCCTTGATCGGACAACGGGTGTAGTGGATGCAGCACGACAAAGTCGATGCCGGTTCATTGGGCAGGCTTGGTCGCACTACCGGTTGGTTGTGAGTTTGTCTCGGCTCCCCTGAGGTGAAGTCCCCGTGTCCATATGGAGTGACTCGAGGCTCTGGCAGCTTGAGAAATCCTCGATGTGTTGATCTTTATCGACTCCCGCGCTTCGGTGGGCCGGGTCATTCGTCCTTATGGCTTGGTCGCCGACGATCATATTTTAGGTGCCAATAGCATGATTTCTTGGTGGGACCCTAGCTTCCTCAAGTCTCTCCAGACGGATGGAAAAACCATCTAACCGTTCCATGATGGTATCAAGGATAGCATCAAACCGATCCATCGGATCTTGGGGTGCCTCCCTAGGGATGTCTTGGTTGCCTTGGGAATTGGAATTCATAGGGGGAGCCAAGGATGAGGGGTCGGCCCGATACAAGGCACCACTACGGGTGGACATGCACAACGAGGAGATGAACGACTCACGGGTGATGACAATGCAATGGCCTTAGGACCGAGGCTTGTAGAGACAAGTTTAAAACTTGCTCTGATACCAATTGATGCGACACGCCTAAGAATGATGATGCTCTGATACCACTTGATGTGACACACTAAGGGGGTTTGCAGCAAAGGGACAAAGATCCTTGGACCTATTCCGCAAGCACAATCACAAAATAGCGAAGTTTCACGATCGGGACCGAACCGCCGTCGCACACACACAAACCCGGGTGACTCGGTGATGCCGAGTGGAGACGATGGATCAAGACCCTAGCTGGTAGAGTGCCAGCAGGGCTAGGGTTGCCCTGCCATGGGTACGAAGCCCACTCTTAAGGGGCTGGCCGAGTGCCAATTGGGGCACTAGGTCTCTCTCTCTCAGAGCCCACGGTGACCGCTCGTAAGGGGAACACACGGGGCGGGCGCTCTCTCTCTTGCTCAACGGAGCAATTCCACGGATATTAGATGAACAAGTACTAAAAGAGGAGCAAAGTTTAGAGCTTACCCTGGTTGGTTTGAGGAAACCAACCCCGTTCGGAGACGAGGGCGAGCGGGGAAGTGTGGGTTCCCCGCACACTGCGGCGATGAAGCTTGAACCATGTTTAAAAGTTACAATCACTACGCCTCACATAGGAGGGTGGACTTGGGATGGGGATTTCTGTATTACAAATCAAACACTACCTCCGCACAGGGAGGGGCATTAAGCCAGCCAGGCGGGGAGGGGAGGTTTGCTCGAATCGCGACGTCGGGGCACCTTGCCGGTTCTGCCCGGTTCTGGGGCAGCAAGACAGGGGGTCGGTGTAGTCGCCGCTGTGAGCTCTCCCGGACTCGGAACTCGATGAGACTGGTGCTGAAACGACACTGACAGACCCAAGTACGCTTGTGAATTTTGGTGGGCGGTTCCTGCATCGCCTCTGGTCTGAGTGGACTCTGGAGCAGGTACCTGGCGTTCTGGTTCAGGCAGGTCCAGAGGGTTGCAGCTGCTTGTAGAAGGTAGCACGGTCACTCCCGAAGTCTGAATGAGGCAAGACCAAGTCAAGGACGTCCGTGGATGAGTTTTCTTCGAACAGCAACCAAGAACAGCACCAGAGGATGTCGGGGTGGTGAGGAGGAGTCCGTTGAGTGAGGCAGTGTCGGGGCAGGACCCAAACGGACTGTTTGCGCACCCGGGGGAGAAAAATTGGAAATGACACTTCCTGATGCAGAATGGGACGCCGCTTGTTGGTGGTGGTGGAAGACTTGTGGTAGCAGCTCTCAGCCAAGTGGTGCCTCCAGAAGTTAAAGGGTGTGGCCGTGGGAGCTCCTGCAAGTCACTTCTGGTTGCAGACCGGACTGGATCTGCACAGTTGGCGAAGAATGACTCTCCCGGGAAGCTCCGACCTCGGATTGAGATGAAACCACCTCTCCTGCGAAGATGACTAGGAGAGCTTTCCGTCGATGTAGGTCACGCCCCCAGGAGATCCGGGATGGGGACTGGGGCGGTGCTGCTACAGATTGTCGGCCTGCTGGTCTTCAGCTGTATGCAAATGAGGAGAGTGAAAAGGTGGAGGGGGGGATTTCTTTGGTGGAGGGGTAAGGGATGTGGATGCTTTGGTGGAGGGGAGGGGTTTTGGGAGGTGGGAAAGAGGCCAGATAAATAATCACAATAAAATACAAAGAGGCCAGACACACATTTTGAGAAAATACGAACTCTTATTAATTTAAAAAGATATATTTTGACACCACTTACAATAAAAGATTCAAAATAAATAACAAAAGAAATAACTAGACTAGCTAGACTCAAGAAAATGAAAGAGCAGACTCCAACTCTAGGTTCCAGGTTCCACTCGATCACACTGATCCATTTCCCAATGCACGTACCGATACTCGCATAACCTGAAAAGGGATGGAAGTAGGGGTGAGCAAGAAGCTCAGTAGGAATTATACTCTATCATCAGGCATAGTTTAAGTGATTAACAAGTAGATTACATTTTTATATTTAATACTAAGAAAGAAATAAATGACGATAACGGTATAATGAAACAACGTAATAACAAGATCTTGCAAGGTCAAGAAATATACAATTGATAATGATTAACAAGGATAACAGATACAAGAATTTACAACAGGAGATATAACAATAGACAGTAGTAAGGAATTGGCCAACAAGCAAGTAATTTATACATCATTCCAAGTACGATCAAGTAACAAGTAACAAGAGCTTTTATGTCGTAGACGGTACACAAGTCATGCATTTCGGTGCAATGCCCCACCATGTCATTAACATCCCATGGGCTCACTAACTTTCGGGTGCTCTCCCCAGGACCAGACCGGGCCCCTACGATGCGTTGGTATTGATTTATTGGATCCAAGATCTCACGAGTCTAGACATTCAGTTAATTTTTAATGGCCAATTTAATCAGAGGAATTTTTGCCATAACTTCAGATTTAAAGGACCAAACATGTCCTTGGATTCAAGAGTACAAAACACGGTCAAACTCATCTCCAAGAGATGTGCGGTCATAATAGAGCCGCTCAATGGTATATACGGTTCATACAGGGCCGTACATACAGGAACTGGACTGAAACTCAGCCCGAGAGGTCAAGAAAAGAACGGCTGATAGTGGGCCGCTCAAGGTATGAACGGTGCATTATGGGCCGCTCATGTCCAGAAGACATTAAGGCCTATGAACAAGATACACGGTCCATACTGGGCCATATAAAGATATGCGGTCACAATCGGGCCGCCGAAGAGGTTATGCGGTCAACTATTAACCGCTCATGCCTCTCGTCGTCCGATTCGATCCAAACCCTAAACCAGCGGTTTAAACACATAAAACAGGGTTTGCTGGTGTTTAACAAGTTCCTAATAGGGATATAACAAAGTTCCAAGATGATGGTAAGACCGCTAGATAGAGTTTCCGGGGGTAAAACCAAGACTAGCACGCGAATCGGCAAATCGACTTGCGTAAAGTCAGAAAAGTTGGTCACGTTGTTACTGTAGTACAGCAGCTAAACAGCAAGCTAATGATCATATTAATCCTAATTACAAGCCAAATTAACAAGAATTAAGTTTTACATTAAGCCAAGATGCCAAAAAGAATGATTCAAGATGATAAGCTAATGAACAAGATCGCGTAAGTCGCGTAGGCACGAATAACAAGCATTTAACAAGAATTTAGTTGCATAATTAAATATTTATTAAGTGGGTTTCTATTTCACTAATTACCATTAATGACATGAAAAAGAATGCATTAGAACCATTACTAAGTCATGTACTGGGTAGATAAACGGTTCGGACTGGACCTTATATCTACTGGGCTTAAACAGGGCTGAACGGGGCTAAACGGGCTGAAAGGGGGCACTCTGGGGCTTGGGCGGTTCCTGTTGGGCCGCCCAAGTACTTGGGCGGTTCCTGGAGGGACGCCCAAGTTATGTGGTCCTCTATGGACCGTCCATCCTCCCTGGCCTGCCAGTTATGTGGTTACTTTCAGACCGTTTAACTTGTGCGGTTGATTTCGGACCTTATATCTAGATATGTGGTTCGTTTGGAACCGTTCATCCTGGGATGTGTGGTTCCTGAACAACCGTTTATCTCAGGCCATGCCAGGGTCAAAAGTGGTCAACAGAGATGTGCGGTCTATTGTAAGACCGTCCATCCCTGGGTCGATTCCGGTCATCCCTACCGCGTCCGGTGAACACCGAGAAGTTGGGGGTTGATAGGGTTGGACTAAAATGCTAATAACTAATGGAAATGGACTCCAAATAAGGGGCTTTTGGTACCGTTGAAAAGCTAACAAAGAATACTATCTAATAGTAAGGTCAATTGCAAAATATCTCGCTGAAATCGAGATTTATTAAGGTAAAACATGGGAAACCCTAATTCTGACATACTGTGACTAAAACGTAAAATTCTCTCAGTATACAGAACAGAATTTGGGGCTTCTTATGTCAAAAGAAAGCCACTCCGATGCTGAATCCAACCATATAAGATATGGTACATGAGGATTAGGATTGGTAACTCGAAATCAGAAATCAACTTGGAAGAACACACCGAAAGCTAGGTCTAGACATGCTGTTACTCTGAACAGAAATTCTCTAGACAGGCTGAATGGAATTTAGGGCTTTTATAATCAATGGAAAGAGCACGAAAAACTCTACAAGATGCATGGATCAATTTCATATTTACGTCCTGAAATCAGAACTAAATCGAAGAAGGAACAAAGTTAACCCTAATTTAACATGCTTCTAACATGCTTCTACTAAACCTTAAAATACTCGCAGGATACTACATGATATTTGGGGCTTTATATATCAAAAGAAAGAGGACTTCATGCTGAACATTTTTATATATTACTTGATGTTTGAGCCCGAGAGAACCTACCTCAATTTGATGAAGAACAAGGAAGAACAAAGGAGGAAGAAAGAAAGAAGGAAGTCGACACCCACGCACTCAACACGAGATATCTCCCAGATCTGAAAACTTCAGCGACTGCCGCGGCTACCAAATGAGAATAGACTGGAAGGGCTTCATTTTGATAGTTTATACACGTTCTGGGATGGTCTGTGGTGAGAGGAATCGACGCCACAAGAGGCGTGTTGGACAAGGCGCCGCCAAGCAAGACCAAATCAAAACTCGACCAGCCGCCTCAATTAGGGTTAGGGTTTCGAGCAATTTTTAGAGGGCTATTGAAGTTAAGATCATGGCCTTTAATTTGACACCAATTTCAGATCAAATGGTTGAGTATTAAGGTCAAATTTTATGTTTGAAGTCAAGGTTAGGTAAAGGTTGAAAAGTGTGGATTTTTCACTTAAAACACTAAATAGATCTTGCTACGGATTTTTACTGGGTTAATCCCAGAAGACAAATTTGTTACATACACTTCCAGAAACCTAATTACCATTTTTATGAATTTTTATCACGTAGAAGAATTTTCGATGATACTATTCCAATGAATAAAGTATTATTTAATGGAACTCACTTAAATGATAAATAGATCTAATTACATATTTTTACTGATAAAACTCAAGAAGGCAAAGTTGTTTCATAAATCATTCTCTATCAATTTACTATTTTTCTAGATTTTTGTGAGAAAGTCAAAATTACACTAGCACTATTCACTGAGGAATATAATATTAATTTCTGAAATTCATTTATCTAAATTAAAATTTCACTATTTCAATTAAATTTCAGATTTTAGAAACCGGGGTGTTACACCTTCCCCCACTTAAAGGAATTTGGTCCCCAAATTCACCGGGTATTACTAATTATGTGAATGTTTAAACTAAGATGATCTTATCTATCAAAATAACATGTTAATTATACCATCTATCAAAATATCATGTTAATTATACAACTAATGACGAAAGAATTTAGCTATAGCTAGGGATAAAAGAGAACGATACCATATATAATTCTTCATTCGGTAGGAGTGGGTTCCGATTTTTTCTCTTGTAGTTTTGCTTGTGGAAGTAACTTAGGACAGCTAGCTATTTTAAGATCCTGATTTCCGCAACGCAGGCACGCTCCGCTCCTTCGCCAGCACTCCTTCGTGAGGTGACCAAGTTTGTGACAGTAAAAACATTCCCTTGGTGTCAGATTACTCTTCTTCTTCTTATTACGTCGGGTTTCCTTACGATGGATTCGCCAGCCTTTAGCGGAACTGAATCCTAGTTTACCCATGGAACCACTCAGTTTCATTTTAAGAATGGCTTAGAGACCTACAAGATAGTTATATGGTTAACTTTTTCATTACCCTTACGTGTAACACGACGTAATCTTGCATATATTTTATTACTTAACCCACGATACTACCCAATCTCACCAGGTGACAAGAGATGACACGGGTCTTAAGACTTAGGGTAACCTATACTCTTGGACAAAATCCAAGGACTCAGGCAAGGAGGCTCTGATACCAAAACTGTCACGCCCCGAATCGGTAGCAGCGGGAAGCGATGCTCGGAGCGTGGCAAGAGACAAGTCATGATAACAAGAGCGGAAGATAAATAATCACAATAAAATACAAAGAGGCCAGACACATATTTTGAGAAAATACGAACTCTTATTAATTTAAAAAGATATATTTTGACACCACATGCAATAAAAGATTCAAAATAAATAACAAAAAGAAATTACTAGACTAGCTAGACTCAAGAAAATGAAAGAGCAGACTCCAACTCTAGGTTCCAGGTTCCACTCGATCACACTGATCCATTTCCCAATGCACGTACCAATACTCGCATAACCTGAAAAGGGATGGAAGTATGGGTGAGCAAAAAGCTCAGTAGGAATTATACTCTATCATCAGGCATAGTTTAAGTGATTAACAAGTAAATTACATTTTTATATGCAATACTAAGAAAGAAATAAATGACGATAACGGTATAATGAAACAACGTAATAACAAGATCTTGCAAGGTCAAGAAATATACAATTGATAATGATTAACAAGGATAACAGATACAAGAATTCACAACAGGAGATATAACAATAGACAATAGTAAGGAATTGGCCAACAAGCAAGTAATTTATACATCATTCCAAGTACGATCAAGTAACAAGTAACAAGAGCTTTTATGTCGTAGACGGTACACAAGTCATGCATTTCGATGCAATGCCCCACCATGTCATTAACATCCCATGGGCTCACTAACTTTCGGGCGCTCTCCCGAGGACCAGACCGGGCCCCTACGATGCGTTGGCATTGATTTATTGGATCCAAGATCCCACGAGTCTAGACATTCAGTCAATTTTTAATGGCCAATTTAATCAGAGGAATTTCTGTCATAAGTTCAGATTTAAAGGACCAAACTTGTCCTTGGATTCAAGAGTACAAAACACGGTCAAACTCATCTCCAAGAGATGTGCGGTCATAACAGAGCCGCTCAATGGTATATACGGTTCATACAGGGCTGTACATACAGGAACAGGACTGAAACTCAGCCCGAGAGGTCAAGAAAAGAACGGCTGATAGTGGGCCGCTCAAGGTATGAACGGTGCATTATGGGCCGCTCATGTCCAGAAGACATTAAGGCCTATGAAAAAGAAACACGGTCCATACTGGTCCGTATAAAGATATGCGGTCACAATCGGGCCGCCGAAGAGGTTATGCGGTCAACTATTAACCGCTCATGCCTCTCGTCGTCCGATTCGATCCAAACCCTAAACCAGCGGTTTAAACACATAAAATAGGGTTTGCTGGTGTTTAACAAGTTTCTAACAGGGATATAACAAAGTTCCAAGATGATGGTAAGACCGCCGGATAGAGTTTCCGGGGGTAAAACCAAGACTAGCACGCGAATCGGCTAATCGACTTGCATAAAGTCGAAAAAATTGGTCACGTTGTTACTGTAGTACAGCAGCTAAACAGCAAGCTAATGATCATATTAATCCTAATTACAAGCCAAATTACCAAGAATTAAATTTTACATTAAGCCAAGATGCCAAAAAGAATGATTCAAGATGATAAGCTAATGAACAAGATCGCGTATGTCGCGTAAGCACGAATAACAAGCATTTAACAAGAATTTAGTTGCATAATTAAATATTTATTAACTGGGTTTCTAGTTCACTAATTACCATTAATGACATGAAAAAGAATGCATTAGAACCATTACTAAGTCATGTACTGGGTAGATAAACGGTTCGGACTAGACCTTATATCTACTGGGCTTAAATAGGGCTGAACGGGGCTAAACGGGCTGAAAGGGGGCACTCTGGGGCTTGGGCGGTTCCTGTTGGGCCGCCCAAGTACTTGGGCGGTTCCTGGAGGGCCGCCCAAGTTATGTGGTCCTCTATGGACCGTCCATCCTCCCTAGCCTGCCAGTTATGTGGTTACTTTCAGACCGTTTAACTTGTGCGGTTCAATTCGGACCTTATATCTAGATATGCGGTTAGTTTGGAACCGTTCATCTTGGGACGTGTGGTTCCTGAACAACCGTTTATCTCAGGCCATGCCAGGGTCAAAAGTGATCAACAGAGATGTGTGGTCTATCGTAAGACCGTCCATCCCTGGGTCGATTCCGGTCATCCCTACCGCGTCCGGTGAACGCCGGGAAGTTGGCGGTTGATAGGGTTGGACTAAAATGCTAATAAGTAATGGAAATGGCTCCAAATAAGGGGCTTTTGGTACCGTTGGAAGGCTAACAGAGAATACTATCTAACAGTAAGGTCAATTGCAAAATATCTCGCTGAAATCGAGATTTATTAAGGTAAGACATGGGAAACCCTAATTCTGACATACTGTGACTAAAACGTAAAATTCTCTCAGTATACAGAACAAAATTTGGGGCTTCTTATGTCAAAAGAAAGCCACTCCGATGCTGAATCCAACCATATAAGATATGGTACATGAGGATTAGGATTGGTAACTCAAAATCAGAAATCAACTCGGAAGAACACACCGAAAGCTAGGTCTAGACATGCTGTTACTCCAAACAGAAATTCTCTAGACAGGCTGAATGGAATTTAGGGCTTTTATAATCAATGGAAAGAGCACAAAAAACTCTACAAGATGCATGGATCAATTTCATATTTACGTCCTGAAATCAGAACTAAATCGAAGAAGGAACAAAGTTAACCCTAATTTAACATGCTTCTAACATGCTTCTACTAAACCTTAAAATACTCGCAGGATACTACATGATATTTGTGGCTTTATATATCAAAAGAAAGAGGACTTCATGCTTAACATTTTTATATATTACTTGATGTTTGAGCCCGAGAGAACCTACCTCAATTAGATGAAGAAGAAGGAAGAACAAAGGAGGAAGAAAGAAAGAAGGAAGCCGACACCCACGCACTCAACGCGAGATATCTCCCAGATCTGAAAACTTCAGCGACTGCCGCGGCTACCAAATGAGAATAGACTGGAAGGGCTTCATTTTGATAGTTTATACACGTGCTGGGATGGTCTGTGGTGAGAGGAATCGACGCCACAAGAGGCATGTTGGACAAGGCGCCGCCAAGCAAGACCAAGTCAAAACTCGACCATCCGCCTCAATTAGGGTTAGGGTTTCGAGCAATTTTTAGAGGGCTATTGAAGTTAAGATCATGGCCTTTAATTTGACATCAATTTCAGATCAAATGGTTGAGTATTAAGGTCGAATTTTGTGTTTGAAGTCAAGGTTAGGTAAAGGTTGAAAAGTGTGGATTTTTCACTTAAAACATTAAATAGATCTTGCTACGGATTTTTACTGGGTTAATCCCATAAGACAAATTTGTTACATACACTTCCAAAAACCTAATTACCATTTTTATGGATTTTTATCACGTAGAAGAATTTTCAATGGTACTATTCCAAGGAATAAAATATTATTTAATCGAACTCACTTAAACGATAAATAGATCTAATTACAGATTTTTACTAATAAAACTCAAGAAGGCAAAGTTGTTTCATAAATCATTCTCTATCAATTTACTATTTTTCTAGATTTTTGTGAAAAAGTCAAAATTACACTAGCACTATTCACTGAGGAATATAATATTAATTTCTGAAATTCATTTATCTAAATTAAAAATTCACTATTTCAATTAAATTTCAGATTTTAAAAATCGGGGTGTTACACCCTCCCCCACTTAAAGGAATTTGGTCCCCAAATTCACCGGGTATTACTAATTATGTGAATGTTTAAACTAAGATGATCTTATCTATCAAAATAACATGTTAATTATACTATCTATCAAAATATCATGTTAATTATACAACTAATGACGAAAGAATTTAGCTATAGCTAGGGATAAAAGAGAACGATACCATATATAATTCTTCATTCGGTAGGAGTGGGTTCCGATTTTTTCTCTTGAAGTTTTACTTGTGGAAGTAACTTAGGACAGCTAGCTATTTTATGATCCTGATTTCTACAACGCAGGCACGCTCCGCTCCTTCGCCAGCACTCCTTCGTGAGGTGACCAAGTTTGTGACAGTAAAAACATTCCCTTGGTGTAAGATTACACTTCTTCTTCTTATTACGTCGAGTTTCCTTACGACGGATTCGTCAGTCTTTAGCGGAACCGAATCCAAGCTTACCCATGGAACCACTCGGTTTCATTTTAAGAATGGCTTAGAGACCTGCAAGATAGTTATATGGTTAACTTTTTCATTACCCTTACGTGTAACACGACGCAATCTTGCATATATTTTATTACTTAACCCACGATACTACCCATTCTCACCAGGTGACAAGAGATGACATGGGTCTTAAGACTTAGGGTAACCTATACTCTTGGACAAAATCCAAGGACTCAGGCAAGGAGGCTCTGATACCAAAACTGTCACGCCCCGAACCGATAGCAGCGGGAAGCGATGCTCGGAACGTGGCAAGAGACAAGTCACGATAACAAGAGCGGAAGATAAATAATCACAATAAAATACAAAGAGGCCAGACACACATTTTGAGAAAATACGAACTCTTATTAATTTAAAAAGATATATTTTGACACCACTTACAATAAAAGATTCAAAATAAATAACAAAAAGAAATAGCTAGACTAGCTAGACTCAAGAAAATGAAAGAGCAGACTCCAACTCTAGGTTCCAGGTTCCACTCGATCACACTGATCCATTTCCCAATGCACGTACCGATACTCGCATAACCTGAAAAGGGATGGAAGTAGGGGTGAGCAAAAAGCTCAGTAGGAATTATACTCTATCATCAGGCATAGTTTAAGTGATTAACAAGTAAATTACATTTTTATATGCAATACTAAGAAAGAAATAAATGACGATAACGGTATAATGAAACAACGTAATAACAAGATCTGGCAAGGTCAAGAAATATACAATTGATAATGATTAACAAGGAAAACAGATACAAGAATTTACAACAGGAGATATAACAATAGATAGTAGTAAGGAATTGGCCAACAAGCAAGTAATTTATACATCATTCCAAGTACGATCAAGTAACAAGTAACAAGAGCTTTTATGTCGTAGACGGTACACAAGTCATGCATCGGTGCAATGCCCCACCATGTCATTAACATCCCATGGGCTCACTAACTTTCGGGCGCTCTCCCCAGGACCAGACCGGGCCCCTACGATGCGTTGGTATTGATTTATTGGATCCAAGATCTCACGAGTGCAGACATTCAGTTAATTTTTAATGGCCAATTTAATCAGAGGAATTTCTGTCATAAGTTCAGATTTAAAGGACCAAACTTGTCCTTGGATTCAAGAGTACAAAACACGGTCAAACTCATCTCCAAGAGATGTGCGGTCATAACAGAGCCGCTCAATGGTATATACGGTTCATACAGGGCCGTACATATAGGAACCGGACTGAAACTCAGCCCGAGAGGTCAAGAAAAGAACGGCTGACAGTGGGCCACTCAAGGTATGAACGGTGCATTATGGGCCGCTCATGTCCAGAAGACATTAAGGCATATGAATAAGATATACGGTCCATACTAGGCCGTATAAAGATATGCGGTCACAATCGGGCCGCCGAAGAGGTTATGCGGTCAACTATTAACCGCTCATGCCTCTCGTCGTCCGATTCGATCCAAACCCTAAACCAGTGGTTTAAACACATAAAACAGGTTTGCTGGTGTTTAACAAGTTCCTAACAGGGATATAACAAAGTTCCAAGATGATGGTAAGATCGCCGGATAGAGTTTCCGGGGGTAAAACCAAGACTCGCACGCGAATCGGCTAATCGACTTGCGTAAAGTCAGAAAAATTGGTAACGCTGTTACTGTAGTACAGCAACTAAAAAGCAAGCTAATGATCATATTAATCCTAATTACAAGCCAAATTAACAAGAATTAAGTTTTACATTAAGCCAAGATGCCAAAAAGAATGATTCAAGATGATAAGCTAATGAACAAGATCGCGTAAGTCGCGTAGGCACGAATAACAAGCATTTAACAAGAATTTAGTTACATAATTAAATATTTATTAAGTGGGTTTCTATTTCACTACCATTAATGACATGAAAAAGAATGCATTAGAACCATTACTAAGTCATGTACTGGGTAGATAAACGGTTCGGACTGGACCTTATATCTACTGGGCTTAAACAGGGCTGAACGGGGCTAAACGGGCTGAAAGGGGGCACTCTGGGGGTTGGGCGGTTCCTGTTGGGCCACCCAAGTACTTGGGCGGTTCCTGGAGGGCCGCCCAAGTTATGTGGTCCTCTATGGACCGTCCGTCCTCCCTGGCCTGCCAGTTATGTGGTTACTTTCAGACCGTTTAACTTGTGCGGTTGATTTCGGACCTTATATCTAGATATGTGGTCAGTTTGGAACCGTTCATCCTGGGATGTGTGGTTCCTGAACAACCGTTTATCTCAGGCCATGCCAGGGTCAAAAGTGGTTAACAGAGATGTGCGGTCTATCGTAAGACCATCCATCCCTGGGTCGATTCCGGTCATCCCTACCGCGTCCGAGGAACGCCGGGAAGTTGGGGGTTGATAGGGTTGGACTAAAATGCTAATAACTAATGGAAATGGACTCCAAATAAGGGGCTTTTGGTACTGTTGGAAAGCTAACAGAGAATACTATCTAACAGTAAGGTCAATTGCAAAATATCTCGCTGAAATCGAGATTTATTAAGGTAAGACATGGGAAACCCTAATTCTACATACTGTGACTAAAACGTAAAATTCTCTCAGTATACAGAACAGAATTTGGGGCTTCTTATGTCAAAAGAAAGCCACTCCGATGCTGAATCCAACCATGTAAGATCTGGTACATGAGGATTAGGATTGGTAACTCGAAATCAGAAATCAACTCGGAAGAACACACTGAAAGCTAGGTCTAGACATGCTGTTACTCCGAACAGAAATTCTCAAGACATGCTGAATGGAATTTAGGGCTTTTATAATCAATGGAAAGAGCACGAAAAACTCTACAAGATGTATGTATCAATTTCATATTTACGTCCTGAAATCAGAACTAAATCGAAGAAGGAACAAAGTTAACCCTAATTTAACATGCTTCTAACATGCTTCTACTAAACCTTAAAATACTCGCAGGATACTACATGATGATTGGGACTTTATATATCAAAAGAAAAAGGACTTCATGCTGAACATTTTTATATATTACTTGATGTTTGAGCCCGAGAGAACCTACCTTAATTTGATGAAGAACAAGGAAGAACAAAGGAGGAAGAAAGAAAGAAGGAAGCCGACACCCACGCACACAACGCGAGATATCTCCCAGATCTGAAAACTTCAGCGACTGCCGCGGCTACCAAATGAGAATAGACTGGAAGGGCTTCATTTTGATAGTTTATACACGTTCTGGGATGATCTGTGGTGAGAGGAATCGACGCCACAAGAGGCGTGTTGGACAAGGCGCCGCCAAGCAAGACCAAGTCAAAACTCGACCAGCCGCCTCAATTAGGGTTAGGGTTTCGAGCAATTTTTAGAGGGCTATTGAAGTTAAGATCATGGCCTTTAATTTGACACCAATTTCAGATCAAATGGTTGAGTATTAAGGTCAAATTTTGTGTTTGAAGTCAAGGTTAGGTAAAGGTTGAAAAGTGTGGATTTTTCACTTAAAACAATAAATAGATCTTGCTACGGATTTTTACTGGGTTAATCCCATAAGACAAATTTGTTACATACACTTCCAGAAACCTAATTACCATTTTTATGGATTTTTATCACGTAGAAGAATTTTCGATTGTACTATTCCAAGGAATAAAATATTATTTAATGGAACTCACTTAAACGATAAATAGATCTAATTACAGATTTTTACTGATAAAACTCAAGAAGGCAAAGTTGTTTCATAAATCATTCTCTATCAATTTACTATTTTTATAGATTTTTGTGAGAAAGTCGATATTACACTAGCACTATTCACTGAGGAATATAATATTAATGTTCGAAATTCATTTATCTAAATTAAAAATTCACTATTTCAATTAAATTTCAGATTTTAAAAACCTGGGTGTTACATCTGCACATTGCATGCACATTGCATCTGTCAAGTCAGAACATTGCTGCTTGATATCAAGTATGTACAACCCATGTTCTTCATGCATACACATAGCCAGTGCATCATTTCACTTCGTGCATACTTCGGCACCAAGTCCATACAACGCGTGTTGCTGCATGAACACAAGTCTGTACATCGTCTTGTCTCATGCACGTAAATGTAAAGTCTGTACATTTTTTGACAGCATGCTGTAGATTCTAAGAAATCCACTTAGAACAATTAAAAATAAAAGAATTAAAGCATGCACGTGGTGCTAAAGGGAAGTGTGATCGCCAGAGACGCGAGGGCCTCAAAGGATATAAACAATAATAATCAAGGGAGGGATCGCGAATATAAATACCTCAAATGCGGGGAGATAGTGAGTGCTCCTTTCTCTTCCGATCGGCCGGCCGATGAAGAGAGTTATTCTTGTTGATTACCCTTGCAAAGATCAAAGACAACAACCATTAAAAAGATTGGATTAGAACCAAGGTGAGTGTAGCATCAAATTCATAATAAGGATGAGCATGAAGATCATGTATAAGAACACACCTTGTTGGGTGTTGCCCTTAAACCCCTATGCAAAGGGTTTGAGATATGATGAATGATATGAAGGAAACTAAAATATGTGCAAGTGTTGCACCATGGGAGTCTCAACGTGGTTGAGTGAGAGGAATATATAAACAAGATGTATGCATGCATAGGAACTAATGCAATAAAAAAAGAATTGAAAAGATAAAGAAGCATGTGTTTCTTTGGCTTTGATGCTCAATGGAGAGGGAGCCTCCGTCAGAGATGAAGCTTTAGATGTGTAGGAAGTTCCTCCTTCAGCCAAGAAGCAGCAGCAATTCCCTGTAAGAAAAAAAAGAAGAAGATTCCTCTCTTTCGACAGAGCCGTAGGGCTCTATTTATAGGGAAAATTGAAGTTTTAATTCCAATAATGATTAGGAGAATTATTTTTAGCATGAGACAAATATTGGAAGGGGTCCTCCCAATCATGGAAAGCCTTGGGGTCCTTTCCGAATTGAAAAGTGGCTCAAAATGAGGAAAGAAGAGGTTTCTGGAAAAATCGGAATTTGATCAAGAAATGACGTCTTGGAGACGGTCGTTTCTTAAAATGACGCCCGCGGAGGAAACGTCAATTTCAGAATTGACAACTTGCAGAGGGGCGTTATTTATAATTTAACACAAATTTCGGTCGGATCCAGACTTTCAAAATATAGCAATGAAAATGACGACCGACACAGGGGCGTTAATTGGAAATGACGCGTTGCACAGGGGCGTTAATCAAAATGATAAAAAGTAAAAAAGAATGGACGACCGGGAATTCGGGCGTCAATTTAATTGACGTCTGATTCAAGGTCGTTAATTCAAAATATTCAAAACATGGCCATTTTTCATTTCTTAATATTATTTTCCCATTTTTTAGGTGGAGGTGCATCAAGCTGTGCTGATTCCAATTACTATTTTTTCGTATTTTTCTGACATCCGGAAGGTCACCAAATCACCTCTGGAAGAGGGTTAAAAATAATATTAAAAAATTTAATTTGAAATTGGTGCCTTCTCAAATGTCGTTATTTTTATTTTTTTTTAATTTTTATTTTATTAAAAATCAAAATAACGTGCCTTGTTAAGTCGTTAATTCATAAAAAATTTTGAAAAATCTTCAGAAAAATCTAGAAAAATTAGAAAATGAGTGGAATTGACGCCTAATGGAAGTGACGTCAATTTTCTTAATTATTTTCTAATTTTTCTTAAAATAAAATGACGCCCCCCCTCATGCCGATAATTCTAAAAAATTCATAAAAATAGAGAAAAATGTCCAGAAAATCCAGAAAAATAGGAAAAAATAAGAAAAGGGAGGGAAAAGAGAGAAATCCAAAAAAAGTGAGAAAAACCACTCAAACAAAGTTAATTTGAGGGTCAAATTGGGGCATTACAAGGTAATATGAGATGTACTCACAGTAACGTCAATTTTGGCGTGTCTACAGTTGCCCCGCCTTGGCGTCTGCTTTGCAAGGGAGTAGAGCGAACTGAAAAGTAGATGCCAAGGTGTGATGAGACACGCAATCAACATCACTTGATGAGAATTAAATCAAAAGTTCGAGATGAAGCAATCTCGGGAAATTCAATGAAATCAACGATATTTGGATAAAAGAGGGAGTGTGCACGCGGGCACGAAGGAGAATGATCAACTTCCAGCGCGGTGGAAGTACCCCAGGTCACAAACCTGTAGGTTTCACCATTGGGGAGCGGTTACCAGCCAATGTGGACGTGCTGCAGCCAAGGTGGATCAAGGGAAAGGACTGAAATAAGATGATAGAAATCCAAACAAGGAGCTTTCGAGAAAATGACCCAAAACAGCGACAAAATGAACTGAGGATTCCATTCAGCAATGAATATCTCATATCTTGAAAGATTAAGATCAATTTGACTCTCCAAATCAGCTTATCAGAATGATTTTTCAATATTGATTCAAAGTCCTATATGAATGCATACTGGGTTTAAAGGAAAAAGTAAAATAAATGAAAATATAAGATAATCAAGGATAATATTGTTAAACTGCCAAGACTGGGTCAAGAAACTGATTTCGCGAGCTGATACTAAGCCGAAGCCCGTTTATCCACGCACCAACTCGTAAAAGGGAACCATCGTCCCCAGTCTCGGACAGCTCAATGGCCTATCCGTATGACTAAGACTCCTCTGGAATCATCATTATTTTTGATGGAGGAGAACTCAAATTCCAGATTTACCAAAGCCACAAGGTCCTTGATATAATCTAATAGCGTATGTAACATATAGTAAGAATGCATACAGGAAGATGGTGATAGCAATGAGCATGATGGAACTGGGAGATGAGATGCAAACACCGTGGGACTTGGATGATGATGCCCAGTCGGTGGGACCAAGAGCTTCTTTCATGCGCTCAAAACTTCATTAGCCAAAATATAAGGAAGATAACAAGCAATGAATATGGCATTTAAGCATAGCAAGCATAGCATGAAACATAGCATTAATAGCAATCACAACATAGTCATCAAAGCAACCAAAGCTTGGTGTGGATAGCATTCAAGCATGTATTAGCAAGGCGAAGCATGTTTAGCATGAATAGCATGAGTTAAATCATAGCATTGCAAAGCATCATTGTTTGTTGTTTTGTCATGAGGATGACAATCTTGGCATGTGAGATTGAGATTGGATGATCAGAATCAAGTAATGCCCAGTGGCAAAGTGATCAGCAGGAGTTTATTAAAAGATTTGGAGAAATGCCTAGTGATCATTGTGAATATGGGGAGAATCCAAAGGTAGATGACAATGAATGGAGAGGACTCATCCCGTTTTATTGGTTCTTACAAAATTCTTGTTCCTGCAAAAGCACCATCAGAAAAAACAATGTAAAATTTTTGGATTTTGGAATATGCAAATTTTTGTGGGTTTTGAAAAAGATATTCAATTTTTATGTGGATTTTGGAAAATATGTGAATTTTTATGAATTTTGAAAATATTCAATATTTTTGGATTTTGAGAAATATTCAATTTTTTTAGATTTTGTATCAGGAAATATTCAATTTTTTTGGATTTTGGTTCAGGAAATATTCAATTTTTTTAGATTTTGGTTTAAAAAATATTCATTTTTTTGGGATTTTAGTTTAGACTTCGTTAATGTAGCATCAAAGGGTGTTTTTAAACCACTTGCTAGGGGTCCTTGTTCCTTCCCCTTTCACTAAATACTGCCCAAAGCCTGGCGTGCATTGAAGGTGGCGCCCTACGACTGGCTGTCCATGGTTAACGGTGCCCCTACCAAGGCCATACCCGAGAAACATTTGGTCTTGGAGGGAGAAGAGAAGAATAATTTGAGATAAGCTTTATGCAAGACGGGAGATGTCGGGACTTGAATTCCTTTCAAGGTATTTCCCCTCAAAGAGGTAGTCTGTTGTGCCGGAGCTTTGTGCCTTTGATTTTTAGACCCTTGACATGCATACGACCAGGGTTTTCCCTGCGGGGACTTTGCCACTCTTGTCATGTCACAATTCATACTTTTGAATTTATCGAAATCTTGACTTGATTTTCATAATAGCCCTTCTTCGCTAGATGTATCATGAAAATTGACTTTATTTTTATTATTTTGGGTCAAGACTGTCCCTATTCGAGACTTCTCTCGTATTGGGGATTACCTAGGTTAGTCATCTCGTCTGCCAACCTCTTGCCCTTGCATTCGGCCGAGTAAAGAGGAGAAAAGACTTTCAGATATACTCATGGCATGGCCAAAGTAGTAACGGTGTTTAACCAAAGGAGCCGGCTAAGGACGCCGTGAAGTGTGTGTGGTACCCAGCTAAGGGTTACTCTTAACAAGCGGGGAGAGAATGTTGAATTCCCAGTGCGGGGTTCTTATTAACCAAAGGTGCTGCATAGCAAGCCTAAAGACTTTTTTGACAATGATTTAGTAAAGATAAAGATACGACCTAGGATGAAGGCCTTAACTACCACTCTTAATCTTGTTAAGAAGCACTTCATTTTGAAAATCATGTGTGAAGCAATGATATCATAAAAGTATTTACTTACGTCAACATATTACCTTGCAACCTTTGTAGAAGCAGCTATTAGAGGCGAGGTTGATCATCGTGGGATAGTCCTCTTTTGGCGAATAAAAGGAGTGGAAGCAAAGGATTTGAAAGTGGCTTAACAAGAAGGAGTGGTGCTCAGACCAGACTCAGACGAATAAGGAGAAAAGGAAGAGATGCAAAGGCTAGAACTCCCTTGCTAAGGCGCGGAGACCCTGATTACCTGAAAGGTCTACAGAAGGAGTGAAATATCAAGAAGAGAGGTGAGGACTAAAGCCTCAGAAGCAGTGGAAGAAAGGGCAGATGCCCAAAGCAGTGGATGTGGAAGAAGTTGGGTCGGACCCGGGATCAGGAGGAATTAGAAGAAGAAATTGATAGATGGAAAGAGGCGGATCCGGAGGGTCCGGAAGTAGAGGAGGAGAATCCTGATAGGAGGAATCCAGAGGATCCAGAGGAGAATCTCGAGGGACGCGATGCCCCGGGAAGAAATATGCAAAAAGATGATGAAAAAGGAAGAAGAGGACAAAGGACGTGATATCCCGGAGGAGTAGGAAGATGAAACAGAGGAAAGATGGAGGGTCCGAAGGTTTCAGAGGAATGGAATCAGAAGGGTCGGGATGGCTCGAAAGAAGATAGAGAGAATAAGATGGAGAATCCGAGGGTTCCGGAGGAGGAAGATAGAAAATGGCGCGATGCCCTGGGAGGAAGGAAAGAGAGTCTGGCGGTTCCAGAGGGGAAAGATACCATGGGACGCGATGCCTAAGGAGAAGAGAAAGATCCGAAGGTTCCGGAGGAAGAAGACGGAAAGGGGCGCGATGCCCAAGGGATAAAGAGAGGGGTGAAGGATCCGGAGGTTCCGGAGGAGTGAAATCAGAAAGGGCGTCATGCCCTAAAAGGAGGGATAAAACACCTGGAGGTTCCAGGGAAATAGCAGGAAAGGGGACGCGATGCCCCGGGGAGAGTGGATTAGAAGAGGATGAAGGATCTGGAGGTTCTAGAAGGCGGGGAAGATACGGGTTTTGAAACCCGGGAAAGAAGAAGTGCAAATGTATGCGAATGCAATGCAACAGATGCGATGAATGCATGAAATGCAAAGAATGTGAAGAATACGAGGGATGAGAGGATGAGATCCTCCTCTTCGCCTATGGAGTGGCCCATGAAAAATCGATGATAGATGTGAATGTGGGTGAAGTTGAATAGAAGGTGGAAGGCCCCTTAGCGGAAGCATGTCTGCCCCTCCACGGCAGCAAAATGTACAACCGGATAAAATCAAAGTCTGTGATGAAGCTTTAACAATCACTGCCAACTCCCTTGGAGGGTGAAGAGTGACAATGTGAGAGAATTGAGAAATTAGAGCGTGAAGCATTGTCGTATCCAAGGATTGTGGTGTTTGAAAAGTGTTGAACAAAGCGGGCATTCGCCCCTTATATGAAAGAGAAGGTTCCAGATTGAAGGATCGGAACAAGGGGTGCCCTGTCCGGCCCTTGGACAAAGACTTATACGGCATCAACGCTTGGCATTCTCTTCTGGCGAGCAGCGGCGGGGACTTGGCCTCTTCGACCATGCTTGGCACAACAACCCGGATTGGCATCTGACAAAAAAACTCTTGCATCTTGAACAGCATGGCCGTGGCCAAATCCTTCCTGCCCGGCTCTTGATCATCTTCGGCACATGTGCTTGACGAAAGCCCCCCATTCCGAGTGGTAGAGGAAGGTGAAGCGGAGGCGGAAGGCTCCACAGGTGGTGGTGTAATGGAAGGTGTTGGCAAATGGGTGAATGGAAGCGGAGATTCAAACACGTCGAGCTTCCCCCTTTGCTTGGAGGCAGTTGGGGTTGGCTCGAGTGCAAAAAGAGACAGATCCTGCTCAGGATTAACCATGGGTAAAGGTGAAGGGTTAAGTGGTGGAATATGAGTGGCTAGGTTACGGGTTAAAGGTATAATGGAGGGCCGAGGTGGCGGTAATGGGAGGTTAATTGAGGAAGGTTCGGTGGTGGGTTTGCTGGAGGTCGGTGTTGTGGAGGTTGATGGTGGAGTTGACGGAAGTTTGGTGGAAGGCTCGACGGAGGCTGGTGTTATGAAGGTTGATGGCATAGTGGGAGGTATAAAAGAAGGGGGTTTAGTGCGGAGGAAAAGCCGCATGTGGCGAACGGTGTTAGGGATAGAAGGTTACTCATGATGTGTCGGTGTGGGTGATCGAAGTATCGACCCATCATCGTAACACCAGTAAGTCTTAGAAACGGGGGTTGGATTGGGGATGGTGGCTTCGTCTTGAGCAAGGGGTTCATCAAGTGGTAGCAAAGTGGTAGTGAAGGGAGTGGTAGCAAGGGGTTCATCAAGTGCTTGCAGAGCTTCGTCGTATGCCGCCTCAAATTCTTCAATCGCCGGTTCTTCATTTGCAGGTTCAAGTGGACACCGTAGTGAAGGCGTGTATGTGGGTGGTGGAATGTAATGGTATTGTGTATGTGGAGGTGGAGGGCCATATGCGTGAATTGGGTGAATGGGTGGAGGATCGATGGCGTCCACTTGAACGTTGAAACCCGCCGACTCTTGCTTGCTCGCACTGTCGACGACGTAGTCGTCTCTCATATCCTTCCAATCTTTCTCCATCTTTGTAATATCATTCAGAGCGGCATGGAGGGGATTGAATGGAGTAGGAGGAGCGGGCCGTGGGCTCGTAACCCTCTTTAATTGTTCCTCCAACGAAGTGACTTTGTCAAGCAGCGTTTGTTGGAGGGGTGTGACTTGAGCAACAGAGGGTTGGCAGGGCCTTGAAGGAGGGGCGCATAAAAAGGCCGTGGAGGGGGCGTGACAAGCTGACCCAAATGAGGACCCGGCCGGGCCAGGTTGGAAGGAACAGATGGGCCTTGGGGCCGTGAATAGGGAGGAATAGAAAGAGGCGGGAGATGGGCCACCCGAATAGGAGTATGTGTGGATGAAGGAGGTGGGTGATGGGCCACCCGAATAGGAGTAAAAGGAGGATGAGATGAATGAGATATGCCCTCAACAACGGCCTGAAGGGCTTGGATTTGCTGAGGGGTGAGATGATCTAAGGCGTGAATGATCTGGGAGACCTTCTGATCGTCGGCAGGAGACGTCCCCGAAGGAGTGATGGCTCGCAACTGAGGCAAGGGACCATGAGATTGGATATTGCCCATGGGTGGGGCAAAACCGTGAAAGTGGGGGCGTGGTCCCTTTAAAAGATTATGGTGAGAGTTGTGATGAATATGTTGAAATTAAGGGGAATAAGATGTGCTAGGTTGATCACTCTCATGAACATTAATTGAGTTAAACATGTTGACTTTCTTATCAAGGTAATCCAAACAATTCAATGTGCAATCAAAACAGTTCACAGAGATAGCAAACAAGTTGGGATGGTTACCTTTGATTTCTTTTGTTTGATCCTTGGTGAGTTAAAGTGATTTTTAACAAAATTGATGTGATCACTTAAGGTCTTGGACCTAATTTCAAATGCTCTTTTCTCCAGTGCCAACTAGGTTGATTCTCACCACAAATGGGCCAACTAAAACCTGGAGACTTCAAAGGTACAACCAGCCCAAGCGTCCGTGAGGGAATCCACGGGTGCGGGGACTTACGGAGGTCTTAGAAAAGGAATTTCCGGTCCAAAGAGACGGAATGCTCAATGGAGGGTCGTTCCAATTCCAAGAGAGGTGTGTGAGATCCTAGTGTAGAGAGAGGAGGTCTCCCAAACCAATGCAAAGATGAATGCAGTAGGCAGTATCAAGCAGATAACAACACATAACAAAATGACGACCTGGGAAAGGTCGCTATATCAAGAAGCAGCGTCTGAGTGTCAGTCGCTAATCACTGTGAATAGTGTAAGCAGAGTAAAAATAGCGCCTTAAGGTGAGGCGCTACCTATAGAATGGACGCCCGGGAGCAGGGGCGTCAAATGGCAATAATCAATATGAATAAACAATGATAATAAAAATGACGCCTTACAGTAAGGTGCTACTCAAGTGAAAGACGCCTCTGACAGGGGCGTCCAAAGAAAATGACGCCTGGGTAAGAGGCGTTATACTTGAAAAATGACGCCTCTATGAGGGGCGTTAATTCCTTCTGTCTCCAGAAATAGTCCAACGGCCAGAAATCTCAAACAGAGATAATACCAATAGGAAGGAATAACACTCACAATCAAAATATCATGGCAATCAATAAAAACATGAAAGGGGATATAGCATGCTCATCTTTTTTTTTGAAGGATGGATAAATAGAATTTCTAAACATCTATCAAACTAACCAATCACATAGGGAAAGTGATACGTGGAGCACAAAAGGAGGTGCACCGTGGGTGAAAAAGGGGAGGTGGCACACGTGGGTGCCCAAGGGGATGGGTAATCAAAAGAAAAACAAAAGGAGTCCCACCGTGATCACCAATTTGTAGATTCTAAGAAATCCACTTAGAACAATTAAAAATAAAAGAATTAAAGCATGCACGTGGTGCTAAAGGGAAGTGTGATCACCAGAGACGCGAGGGCCTCAAAGGATATAAACAATAATAATTAAGGGAGGGATCGCGAATATAAATACCTCAAATGCGGGGAGATTGTGAGTGCTCCTTTCTCTTCCGATCGGCCGGCTGATGAAGAGAGTTATTCTTGTTGATTACCCTTGTAAAGATCAAAGACAACAACCAATAAAAAGATTGGATTAGAACCAAGGTGAGTGTAGCATCAAATTCATAATAAGGATGAGCATGAAGATCTAGTATAAGAACACACCTTGTTGGGTATTGCCCTTAAACCCCTATGCAAAGGGTGGGAGATATGATGAATGATATGAAGGAAACTAAAATAGGTGCAAGTGTTGCACCATGGGAGTCTCAACGTGGTTGAGTGAGAGGAATATATAAACAAGATGTATGCATGCGTAGGAACTAATGCAATAAAAAAAGAATTGAAAAGATAAAGAAGCATGTGTTTCTTTGACTTTGATGCTCAATGGAGAGGGAGCCTCCGTCAGAGATGAAGCTTTAGATTTGTAGGAAGTTCCTCCTTCAGCCAAGAAGCAGCAGCAATTCCCTGTAAGAAAAAGAAGAAGAAGAATCCTCTCTTTCGACAGAGCCGTAGGGCTCTATTTATAGGGAAAATTGAAGTTTTAATTCCAATAATGATTAGGAGAATTGTTTTTAGCATGAGAGAAATATTGGAAGGGGTCCTCCCAATCATGGAAAGCCTTGGGGTCCTTTCCGAAGTGAAAAGGGGCTCAAAATGAGGAAAGAAGAGGTTTCTGGAAAAATCAGAATTTGATCAAGAAATGATATCTTGGAGACGGTCGTTTCTTAAAATGACGCCCGCGGAGGAAACGTCAATTTCAGAATTGACGACTTGCAGAGGGGCGTTATTTATAATTTAACACGGATTTCGGTCGGATCCAGACTCTCAAAATATAGCAATTAAAATGACGACCGACACAGGGGCGTTAATTGGAAATGACGCCTTGCACAGGGGCGTTAATCAAAATGATAAAAAGTAAAAAAGAATGGACGACCGGGAATTCGGACGTCAATTTAATTGACGTCCGATTCAAGGTCGTTAATTCAAAATATTCAAACAGGGCTATTTTTTATTTCTCAATATTATTTTTCTATTTTTTAGGTGGAGGTGCATCAAGCTGTGTTGATTCTAATTACTATTTTTTCGTATTTTTCTGACACTCGGAAGGCCACCAAATCACCTCTGGAAGAGGGTTAAAAATAATATTAAAAAATTCAATTTGAAATTGACGCCTTCTCAAATGTCGTTATTTTTATTTTTTTAATTTTTATTTTATTAAAAATCAAAATAACGTCTCTTGTTAAGTCGTTAATTCATAAAAAAATTTGAAAAATCCTCAGAAAAATCCAAAAAAATTGGAAAATGAGTGGAATTAACGCCTAATAGAAGTGGCGTCAATTTTCTTAATTATTTTCTAATTTTTCTTAAAATAAAATGACACCCCCTTCATGCCGTTAATTCTAAAAAATTCATAAAAATAGAGAAAAATGCCCAGAAAAATCCAAAACAATAGGAAAAAATAAGAAAAGGGAGGGAAAAGGGAGAAATCCAAGAAAAGTGAGAAAAACTACTCAAACAAAGTTAATTTGAGGGTCAAGTTGGGGCATTACAAGGTAATATGAGATGTACTCACAGTAACGTCAATTTTGGCGTGTCTACACATGCCTAAGCACTCATCTTCGTTGTGCATACTTTGATAGATGGAGAGTCTATACACTCTATACCACAAAAGTCTATACATCCCACTGCTGGTACTAGTAGTTAAGCTCATGCATCATCACTCCTGCAAGTCTGCACATTGGTCGTCTTGGCACAAATAAAGTATGTACAGAGTTTGCCTAGTCTGCATCAGTTCAAAGTCTATACATCGTTTAGTGCATTACATGCATTCATCAAGAGTATGTACACTCGGTGTCTGCATCTCATGAATTCCAAGTCTGTACACTCTGTGTGATGTGACACAACCTAGGACTTAAGCAAACAAGCACAATTGCAATCAAACAGACCGATGTCGGCGACCGCTCACCCGATGCTCACCAAGACCCGGGGTAACTTGGCAATGCCAAGTGGAGGTTGTGTGGGCTGGACCATTGCTGGTAGAGGGCCAGCAAGGCCTAAGATTTGAATCCCAAAGGTTGTGGATGCCCAATTCAATGGGGCCGACAAAGTGCCAAAGGCACCGGGTTACTCTCTCTTCCCACGGTGATCACTCAAAGCAACGGGGCTTGAGGATCGAGCTCTCACTCTCACGGCCAGCGGAAATATGAACTAATATTGAAAGAACAAGCATGAATTAGAGCAAGGTTATAGAGCACTTACTCGACCGGTTTGAAGAAACCGGTCCCGCTCGGAGACGAGGGCGAGCGGGGAAGCGTGGGTTCCCCACACGCCGCGTCGGGGTAGCTTGACCTGTTTAAGCTATTATAACACTACACCTCTCGCAGGAGGGGGATCTTGGGGTGGGGGTTAATGGATTACAATCAAACTACCTCCACGCAGGGAGGGGTCTTCAGCCGGCCAAGCGGGGTGGGGAAAACTAGGGCTAAAACGATGATGAAGTGAAGATGCCGAATCTACCTTCTCTCGGCAATTGTAGATAGGCAGTCGGTACTGTGGCTGCAGAACTTGATCAGGAAATTTTCAGAGGGCGAGACCAGTGAGGAAATCTTCGTTACTGGAACTGGAGTGCCTCTGAATTTTTTTGAATTCTTCTGGGGTCGCTGCTGGCCTGGGCAGGAGCTCGAACAGGGTCCCTGATTCCCGGACTGACAACAACTGGTTACTAATATCAGGAAGTAGAGGTTGCCCCGGCCGCTCCCGAACTCCAAATCAAGTGCTTCCAGAACCGTTGGAACTGTGGATGGGTCTTCTTTGCATCAGAACAAACGGGGATGCCAAAAGATGCCGGAGAAGAACAGTGGATCCAGAAGAGTGAGTGGAGGTCGGTGCAGACTGTGGGGAAGTAGAGTCGCACTGCCGAGGAATAAAATTGATAACTTCTGCTAACGGATGACGAACGAGATTCCTCTTCTTGATTCCGAAAGTAGACAGGAAGGAGAAGAACTTTATAGAAGAGCTCGTGGCCTGGTTCCTCCTGGGTTCGTCGTGGTGATGCTTTTTCTCCTGCTCAGAACCTCTGGAGGGGGCAGATCGGCGCAGTAACAGCAGGTTGCAGAGGATGTACCGGTAGCTCCCGAACTCGGAATCGAGCACCGTCAGAGTCGTTGGAATCGTGGATGAATCCTCTTCGCAGAAAAACTGACGGGGAAGCTAACCGATGTCGGAGAAGAATAGGGAATGTAGAACAATGGTGACTGGTCGGTGCAGACTATGAGTAGCAGATCTGCGTAGCTGAGGGAGAAAAATGAGAACTCTGGATCACGAACGCCGAATGAAGTTTTGTTTCTTGATTCTGGAAGTAGACTAGGCGATGAAGAACTTTGAGGAAGAACTCGTGGACTGAATCCTTCGGAGTTCGTCGTGACAGAGCTTCTAATCTGGCTCAGGTCCTCAACCAAGGCAGAACTGCGCAGTTGTGGGAGAATGGACCTCCTGGACGGCTCGAAGATCAGAAGAAGATGAAACCACTTCTGTTGCGAAGGAGACTGGTAGACGCTTCCGAAGATGGCTCTTGGGTCTTCAAACTCATCCGGAGGAAGTTGTGGTGGCCGCTTCAAGTTTCTGGTTCATCTGCAATCTCTGGACAGCAAACTACAACTTCGAAGTAGCTTCCAATGACCAAGAAAGAAGAAGGGGAAGGGGGTAGATGAGTGTGGGAGTGACCCCTGGTTGTAAGGGGGTCTTGGAGGGGGTGTTCTACGGTGTGGGAGGTGGAGAATAAGGTCTGGAAGAGGGTCCAATAGATGGTGGTAGTGGGGGCTGCGAATTTGGTTGGAATGGAGAGAGGGAAAGGATATTCGAAAATAGGTTTAAGGGTGGGGTTAATTTTTTTTGTCTTGGGAATGGGGGGGTTGTGTTGGGGAAGGGAATGGGTGCTTGGGGTAGTGGGAAGGGTGCTTGGGAAAGTGGGAGGGGTAGTTGGGGGTTGGATTGTGAGGAGAGGATTGGTGGAGGGGGTCTTGGGAAGGGGTGGAGTATTGATGAGGGTTGTGGGGAATGGGAAGAGGCTTAAATGGGGTAGGTGGGGAGTGGAGGTGGTTGGGAAGGGAGGAGAGAGAAGAAAATTCGAATTTGGGTGTTGAGGAGAGAGAAAGTGGAGTGAAAAAGAGAGATTAAGAGAGGGAAGGGTGGGGAATCTCTCCCCTAGGGTTTCTCACCCAAAAAATGGAATCTCTCCACTAGATAAGAAGTGTAAACTCTCAAAATGGTAAGTTTTTTCATTCATTGATTCATTAAGTTGAAATGGGGGGAATGGGGCCCTATATATAGGAAGCCCACATTTCTACAAAAGTCCCTGACAATTGACTCAATGACAAATAACCGAGGGGGTAGGGGAGAGCCCTTGGGCCAAGCCCAATGAATTGGGCCCAATAGCTAACTAGACAACCTAATGACACTCAAACTTAGGGAAATGAAAATAAGACCTAGGAACATGACTCAAATAAAAGGGAAAATACATCAAATGACTCAAATAAAAATTACATAGGACTCAAAATTAAATGACTAGACCATGTCGGATGCAACCGGGGCGAGGAGACGAGCTGTGAACGTGGGCATGGGAGGTGATGTCCCCATCATACTCCCGGGGTGCGGAGAACTCGACTCTATCGAGTAAGTGTCCTTCCCTCCTTGGAGGGTGTAGAAGTGGTACTGCCCTCAAGTCTTCCGAACGAGACCGATCCATCCACCTGCCGAGATAGCGCTCGTATACCTTGCTCCTGGTGATAGTGACCTGTTCATCCAATATTCGTTCAATGCGCTCACGCTGGGCTCTCTTGGCTGGTGGACTCTCCTCACGGGTGGGTGCTCTCTCAATGGAGGGAATAGGCTCAATATCCTCACTAGGTACCACCGTGGGTCCCTTGTATGGCACTAGGTCGGTGACACTGAATGTGGGACTTACCCCATATTCCTCAGGGAGATCTAACTCATAGGCATTTGCACCAATGCGCCTCAGGACCTGGAAGGGACCAGCCCCACGTGGCCTCAATTTGGAGATGGCTCCCGGGGAGAGCCTCTCCGTCCTTACCATCACAAAGTCACCCTTATGGAATTCTTGGTGACGTCGATGAGAGTCGGCTTGCCTTTTATAAGTCACATTCTTCTTGCTAATGTGCTTGCGGATCTCTTTATGCAATGTTGTGTATGCAGACATTTTGGGGGTGATGGGTGGACCTGGACAACCAAAAGTAGACCTATCGTGTAATGATGCAGTGTAGACTTTGGTTAGCCTAGGTGGGCCGGGGCACCCGTAGGTGGCCCTATCATGCAAATTGGTGATAAATATTGGGGGACCCAAACATCCGTAGATGCCTTTGACATGCTTAAGACCCATGATGAATGAAGGTGGATCATGACATCCGAATATGGACCACTCATACTTTCTACTTGACATGTGGGTGATATGAATGAATGGACCCAACATAGTGTTCATGCCAAGGGGTATGGTAAGCCTAGACACATGCATACTTTTTCTAAAGGTGACTTCCATGTGTATAGGTGTGGGACAACCTTTGAACTCCCATTGGAAAGGATCGAATGGATCTAAGAAGGTGGTCATCATGGGGTGGGGTACAACCTTATTACCTAGGGATATGTGGCCCAAGGTCATGGCTCCCAAGGTGTAACCCGGGTCTAGGATGGGATGGATTGGGTCAAACATGGTGGGTTGGGTTAGGGAAAGGTGGGTGGTGGATAAGGTGCTTGGGTCACATAGGGGTCTAGGCTCCCATAGGAAGGGATCAAAGGGGTAGTGGAAAGGTCTTCCTAGAGGGTGGCACTCTATGTCTTCAACGTACCCAAACGATGAGTCATCCTCCTCCAAGATAATTGGGCCAAGGTCTCTTTGGGTTGGCCAATTAAAGCAATTGGAATCTTGATGGGTGGGAAGTGGGCCAAGATTGGTTTCTCATCCTTGGGGAGAAAGAGGAGGATTTCACTCGTATAATGGCCACTAGTGTAGATAGAGGTGATGGAACCGGTGGCGGGGTAAGCTAGGAAGGGTCCACTAGAGTAGATGGGGCTAGACTCCAATGGTCCTATGGCTAGCATATTGGTTAGGTAGACTTACCATTATAAACAGTCCACTAGGTCCCCTAAGCCTTCCACAAAGTAGGAGGTTTGAAGTGTGACATGAGAAGACCGGGTGGGCATAATTTGGACTTTATATGCCAAGGGTGAGAGGTAAGGTGGTGAGCTAGGAATGGTGGGGCCTTGCTTAAGCCATTGGAGTATGGACTCATTCATGGTTAGGGTGTGCGGCTCATGAGGACCCGAACTAGGAGAGGTGGGTGGAAGTGGGGGGTCTAGGATGTTCTCTATGGTGGGAGGTGAATCCGGATTGGCATCCATCTCCACTTGGGTAGGAGTGTGGGCCACAACTTCCAAGGATAATGGGGTAGGATAGTCTATGGTGGGTGGAGTGATAATGGTCAGTGCATGGTACTCTCGGGGTGGTGAACATGGGTGGACTTGGGTTGGGCTTGGTCGGGGAAGTTCATGGGTGGGAGTTGGGTTCGGGAGTGAAAGATCGGTTAGTTGAAGAGGTTTGGGTTGGGGTGCGTAGATCTTTCTAAGATCGGCCCTCATTTCATCCCAAGATTCAATGGGTGCTTCCCCTTTGGCTTCTCTCAAACCTACAATGTTCTCCCATTCTTTCCTAGCTTGGCGCCAAAGCAAACTCTTGGCATAGTTGACTTGCACAAGCCCTGACAGGGTAAACCTCCCAAAGTGTTGGTCTATGGACTTATCCCATTATAGATATATGCTAGGGTGGGATCCATCAAACGCAAAGGCTTCTAATGGGCCTAAGAGTGGCGAATATGCCATGTATGAGGTAGTCATGATAGTGGACAAGGGTGATGCATGCAATGGCCCTAGGACAAGACTTAGTAGAGATAAGTCTAGAACTTGCTTTGATACCAATTGATGTGACACAACCTAGGACTTAAGCAAACAAGCACAATCGCAATTAAACGGACCGATGTCGGCGACCGCTCACCCGATGCTCACCAAGACCCGGGGTAACTTGGCAATGCCAAGTGGAGGTTGTGTGGGCTGGGCCCTTGCTGGTAGAGGGCCAGCAAGGCGTAAGATTTGAATCCCAAAGGTTGTGGATGCCCAATTCAATGGGGCCGACAAAGTGCCGAAGGCACCGGGTTACTCTCTCTTCCCACGGTGATCACTCAAAGCAACGGGGCTTGAGGATCGAGCTCTCACTCTCACGGCCAGCGGAAATATGAACTAATATTGAAAGAACAAGCATGAATTAGAGCAAGGTTATACAGCACTTACTCGACCGGTTTGAAGAAATCGGTCCCGCTCGGAGACGAGGGCGAGCGGGGAAGCGTGGGTTCCCCACACGCCGCGCCGGGGTAGCTTGACCTGTTTAAGCTATTACAACACTACACCTCTCGCAGGAGGGGGATCTTGGAGTGGGGGTTAATGGATTACAATCAAACTACCTCCACGCAGGGAGGGGCCTTCACTCGGCCAAGCGGGGTGGGGAAAACTAGGGCTAAAACGATGATGAAGTGAAGATGCCGAATCTGCCTTCTCTCGGCAATTGTGGATAGACAGTCGGTACTGTGGCTGCAGAACTTGATCAGGAAATTTTTCGAGGGTGAGACCATTGAGGAAATCTTCGTTACTGGAACTGGAGTGCCTCTAAATTTTTCCAAATTCTTCTGGGGTCGCTGCTGGCATGGGCATGAGCTCGAACGGGGTCGCTGATTCCCGGACTGACAGTAACTGGTTACTAACAGCAGAAAGAAGAGGTTGCCTCGGCCGCTCCCAAACTCCAAATCAGGTGCTGCTAGAACCGTTGGAACTGTGGATGGGTCCTCTTTGCATCAGAACAAACGGGGACGCCAAAAGATGTCAGAGAAGAACAGTGGATCCAGAAGAGTGAGGGGAGGTCGGTGCAGACTATGGGGAAGTAGAGTCGCACTGTCGAGGAATAAAATTGATAACTTCTGCTTACGGATGACGAACGGGATTCTGATTCTTGATTCTGAAAGTAGACAGGAAGGAGAAGAACTTTGTAGAAGAGCTCATGGCCTGGTTCCTCCTGGGTTCGTCGTGGTGAAGCTTTTTCTCTGGCTCAGAACCTCTGCAGGGGGCAGATCGGTGCAGTAACAGCAGGTTGCAGAGGATGTACCGGCAGCTCCCGAACTCAGAATCGAGCACCATCAGAGTCGTTGGAATCGTGGACGAATCCTCTTCGCAGAAAAACTGACGGGGAAGCCAACCGATGTCGGAGAAGACTAGGGGATGTAGAACAATGGCGACTGGTCGGTGCAGACTATGAGTAGCAGATCTGCGTAGCTGAGGGAGAAAAATGAGAACTCTGGATCACGAATGCCGAATGAAGTTCTGTTTCTTGATTCTGGAAGTAGACTGGGTGATGAAGAACTTTGAAGGAAACTTGTGGACTGATTCCTTCGGGGTTCATCGTGACAGAGCTTCTAATCTGGCTCAGGTCCTCAGCCGAGGTAGAACTGCGCAGTTGTGGGAGAATGGACCTCCTGGACGGCTCGGAGATCGGAAGAAGATGAAACCACTTCTGTTTCGAAGGAGACTGGTAGACACTTCTGATGATGGCTCTTTGATGAGGACAACTCACGACACACGCTATGGCTCGGGTCGCCTGCACACCCTTGATTTGAGTCGACTCATTCTCATCTTATGTATCCTCCTTTTATTGAGTCTTATCATATGTAATTTTCCTTTTATTGGGTCATGTCGCATGTATTTCCTTTTATTATGTCATGTTGTACTAGTCCATTTCCCCTATTTGGTCTAATTGGGCCCTAATACCTTAGTTTGGGCCTATTGGACTGAGTTTAGGACATGTTTGGTCTTTTGCCTTAAATGGCAGGGTTATTTTTGTCTTGTAAAGATGGGTTGCCTATAAATAGCCCCCATCTCCCTCCATGTACTAACTTTTGATGAATATTGAAGAAAACTCTTTCAAATCTCTCATTATTCCATTCCTCTCTCTCTCTCTAGCTCTCCTTCTCTCTCCCACAAGGCAAGGGCGAACCTCCCCTCTCTCCTCCCCCCTCTCTCATTCAATTCCAACCCCCACCTACCTCCATTAATACCCCACAACTTCCCACAACCCTCCTTTACTCTCCACCTAGTCCCAACAACCCTCCACCAATCCAAACTCTACTTCCCAACTACCACCCACCTCCCTTCACTTCCCAAGGCACCTATCCACCTTCCCAAGGCTAAATTAACCCCTCCCAAAGCCCAAATTCGAATTACCCTCCCCTCTCCCATCCCTCCCTCACCCTAGGTTGAAATCCACTCCCTCCCCATAGCCAAGTTCGCCCCCCACCTTCCCTCACACTCATCTTCTCTCTTGTGCACATCCACTCCCCCATCTCCACCTCTAGCAGTTCCATCCCCCTTTCTCCCTCCATCCCTGCCATTCCTAACCTCCTGGAGCCCTAGCCACGTCCTCCTCCCCCTCCCTAAACCTTCAGCCATCATCCTCAAGCTTTGTTAACCCCCTCCCACTCCCTTCATTCTTGCTAGTTTGCCATTTCAGAAAGCAGGTCGCAGGCTGCAGAGTTGGGTCCTGAAGATCGCAACAGGACCAGCCGTTCCCTGGTCCTCCTGGTGTCAAGACCTACATCTCTGGAAAGGGCGTCCAGAGAGCTTTCAAGGCGAGGTGGTTTCGTCAACATCCGAGGTCGGAGCTGTCCGCAGGAGCCGATCTCCCTCAACTGCGCAGAAGCTCTCAGGCAGGGAACCAGAGCTGCAGTCACAGCCCGACCACGACTTCCTCCCTGAAGATCTGAGCGCCATTTTTGGAGGGCTGAAACTACTACCAGTTAGCTGTCCCCTCCAAGAAGAAGGACCTCATTCGGCCACCGGAGCTGCAAGCTAACATTTTCTTCGTCAGGGTGGGTAGTATGCCCACTGTGGGACCAGGTTCGACCTGTACCTACTCTTCCGGCTACCCCGCTCTCCTCCGACCTTTGATCGAGTCCCCGTCAACTGCTGGTCGAAACTACTCCGACCACGATCGCGTCACCGCCAATCTCGTCCCAATCGGAGTTCAGGAGCGGCTACAGCGATGTCTGCAACCTGCTGCATCAGTTCGGTACCTGCCAGGAGCCAGACATTGCTGTCCTGTTCCCATCGCCGGCACTGCCAGCCTCGGCTGTCAAAGCTGCCCCAAAAATTCAAGCTTCATCCCCTGTCAGCTGAAAAACTTTTGGCAGTGGTTTCGTCAAGTTTGGAGCCCCGTGGATCCCGTGGCAGCATCAACAGCAACATCCTATCCTGCAAACCTGTAGATTGGCAGAACCGGCGGACTCGGAAGATCGGCTTTTCCTTTGCATAAATCCCCACCCCGCTTGGCCGGCTGAAGGCCCCTCCCTGTGTGGAGGTAGTTTTGGGTGCAATAAGATTAATCCCCACCCCAAGTTTATCCCTCCTGCGTGAGGTGTAGTGTTGTAGTCTTTAAGTTTCAGGTCAAGCGACAATCGCCGCAGCGTTCGGGTAATTACCCACGCTTCCCGGCGCGCCCTCGTCTCCGAACGGGATCGGTGTCTTCACACCGATCAGGTGAGCTTCTGATCACACCCTTGTAGCTTCATTTCTGCAAATGTATTATTGCCTTGAATGCCCGTCGGACGGTAAGAGAGCGCTCGGACTTAATTTTAAGCGATTTCGTGCCCACCGCGGCCCGTGAGTGAGTGCCACCCAACACCCCACCTTGCGGGCAAGCCACCCACAAAGCTGGGTCTCCCAGGCCCATTGGGGGTCAGCCTTAGCATTGTAAGTCCATTAGGACAATTGGGTCCCGCCTCGGACCCTCACCATCATCTCCCGGACCCATCGGGTGAACGTGTGAGCCGAGTGAGCAAAACTCGTCATTGTGAGAATCATTGAGCGCTTGTATGCTTGCGGGTCTAAGTCCTAGGGTCATCCCATCATATTTAGTGGTCTTTGGGCTGTGCCACATCAAGTGGTATCAAAGCCGGTCATAGGCTTGTCCTTACAAGTCTAGTCTTGGGTCACACTAAGTCTTTCATAGGTGCATTCGCACACCCTTGCATAGCCCACCCAACTTTGCATGACTACTCGTAGTGGAACTCATTATAAAGGCAATTCATCTTCTTCCAATAACACCATGAATCCCAATCCCCAAGGAAATCCCCCTCACAATGAGCATGAGTTTCCCGACCAAATGAGGTTTCTTATGGAATACATGACCAATGTTATGGGAAGGCTTGACGATATTACGGCCCGGCTAGAACAAATTGAGGAAAATAGGCCTAACCCAAGGGAAGGAGATAGGAGAGATCCCCCTCCACATATGGAGCCAGCCATAGGAGGACTCAACCTTGACCACCCTCCCGAACCGGAAAGGGACCCACCCCCTAGAAGGAATGAGAGACCTCCCCGGGACAACCCGGATGACCAACTAATGAGACTTGTGAAAGTCGATGCTCCCACTTTTGATGGATCTCATCATCCGAGCATCTACTTAGATTGGGAGGCAGCCATGGATCAATATTTTGATTGGTACCCAATGACCGAGGATAGGAAAGTCCGGCTTGCAAAGATGCAATTAACCAAACTAGCCAAGACTCATTGGATGAATGTTGAGGCCTTAAGGATAGTTAGGAGGGAAGCTCCAATCACCACATGGGGGGCCATGAAAGACCAACTCAAACTCAAATATGTCCCACCCTCCTACCATCAAAATCTCCTAGATGAATGGCAAGCCTTGACCCAAAAAGGAAAGACCGTTATGGAGTACATTGAAAAGTTTGACTACTACCTCCTCAAGTGTGGAGTCCAAGAGGACCCCTCCGTCACACTCTCCCGCTTTAGGAATGGGCTTCAATTCCATATAAAAAAGGAATTATTCATGCGTCAAGTAACCACTTTAGAGCAAGCCTACCAAGTCGCTCGGGATGCCGAGAAATTCTCTCGGTACACACGAATGGTTCCCCCTCGGGGGATGGATCCTAAAACCATGACACCTCGGGCCAACCCCCCACCACCCCAAAGAGGTCTCCTTCCTACACCCATGGGAGCTCCACCCACACGGGTCACCCCTCCTAATGCCACTCCACCACTCCGCCCCACAAGTGGGCCCCTAAACACAACTCCCAATAGGCCCAGTCCGACACCCACTCTCCCTCACACTAAGATGACCCCAAACCATCAAAGTGGGCAGCAATGCTTTAGGTGTTATGGGTATGGACACTTTGCCAATCAATGCCCCACCAAGGGAGCATCAAACTTACTCATAGAGGAGACCAACCCCCAACCCCAAGTTGAATTTGAAGAAGAAGTTGAGGTATATGAACCCTCTCATGAATGGGAGGAGGAGGAGTATGAGAACCACTACATGGAGAGCAACCAAGAACAACCTCCTCCACCCACCGACTCCCACCTCGGAGTGGTTAGATGCACCCTCACTCAAACCCAAGAGCATGATTGGAGGAGAAACACCATATTCCATACCTACATACGGATAGGGACCCATGTTAGGAAGGTCATCTTGGACAATGGAAGTAGTGTGAATGTGGTGTCACCCGACACCGTCAAACTTTTGGGCCTTACCACCTCCCCACATCCCCACCCATATCGGGTAGCATGGATTGATACCACCTCCATACCCGTTAGTGCTCGTTGCCTTGTCCCCATTGCATTCCAATCTTATCAAAGCCAAGTGTGGTGTGACATCCTACCTATGGAAGTTGGGAGTATACTCCTAGGACGACCTTGGATCTACGATGTAGATGCCACCTTTCTAGGAAAGACAAACACTTGCATCTTCATTCATGAAGGGAAGAAGATCCAACTCAACCCCTCTCCACCTCGCCCCCTTCCCAAGAAGGCATCTCCCTCCCTTGAGGGATCCCCTACCCCTCCCACTATTCCAAACCCACCAAACCCCACCCCACCAAGCCCTAACCCTAGTATGGTCAACAAGCCTCCTAGGAGCCTACACCTCATCACTAGAAAAGAGCTTGAGGAAGAAGTCAACCAAGGGGAACATGTGTGTGCCATTGTTATTTGCCTTGGGGAATCCACCCCAACCGACCCACACCCAATAGAAATTCAACAACTCTTGGAGGACTTCCGTGATGTGTTTCCCGAGGAGCTTCCGGACAAGCTACCACCCATGCGCGATGTGCAACATGCCATCGACCTTGTGCCAGGAGCTACCTTACCCAACCTCCCACACTATCGCCTCAACCCCACCGAGCATGCCGAGCTCAGGAGGCAAATTGAGGAGCTCATCAAGAAGGCCTTCCTCCAAATTAGCAAAAGCCCTTGTGCCGTCCCGGCTCTTCTTACACCCAAAAAGGATGGGACTTGGCGCATGTGTGTAGATAGCCGAGCCGTCAACAAGATAACGGTCAAATATAGGTTCCCCATCCCTCGGCTTGATGACATGCTAGACATGCTAGCAGGAGCCACCATCTTCTCCAAAATTGACCTCAAAAGTGGCTACCATCAAGTCCGCATTAGGCCCGGGGATGAGTGGAAAACCGCCTTTAAAACTAAGGACGGTCTCTATGAATGGCTTGTTATGCCTTTTGGCCTTTCTAATGCACCAAGCACCTTCATGCGCCTCATGACCGAGGTCCTCCGGCCCTTCATTGGCATCTTTCTAGTTGTCTACTTTGACGACATCCTCATATATAGCCAATCCAAGGAAGCCCACCTCGATCACCTCAAACAAGTGTGCACCATTCTTAGGAAGGAGAGTCTCTTTGCCAACCCTGGGAAGTGTCATTTCTTGACCAATCAACTAGCCTTCCTAGGATTTATTGTCTCATCCCAAGGAGTATCCATGGACCCCGAAAAGGTCCAAGCTATTCTTGAGTGGCCCGAACCCAAGACCCTTCATGAGGCCCGAAGCTTTCACGGGCTAGCTAACTTCTATAGGAGATTCATCCGTGGGTTTAGCACAATCACCACTCCTATCACGGATTGCCTCAAGAAAGGCACCTTTGTGTGGACTAGGGCAGCCTCAAAAGCCTTCCTAGAGCTTAAGGAAAAAATGACCCAAGCCCCGGTCCTTTGCCTACCCGACTTCTCAAAAGTCTTCGAAGTCACTTGTGATGCATCCGGGGTAGGGATTGGGGGCATTCTTAGCCAAGAGGGTCACCCGGTAGCCTATTTTAGTGAGAAACTTTGTGAGGCTAGGACTAGGTACTCCACATATGACAAAGAGCTTTATGCCGTGGTTCAATCCCTTCGGCATTGGAGGCACTATCTCCTACCCAAGGAGTTTGTGATCTTCTCAGACCATGAGGCCTTGAAATATCTCAACACCCAATAAAAACTCAATGCCCGACATGCCCTATGGGTAGAATACATTCAAGCCTACACCTTTGTCCTCAAGTACAAGATGGGTAGTGAGAACCGCGCAGCCGATGCGCTAAGTAGACGAGTAGCCTTACTCTCCACCATCCAAGTGGAAGTAAACGGGTTTGAGAGAATCAAAGGAAAATATCCAAATTGCCCCGACTTTGGGACTCACTACAACACCCTTTCCACTCAGCCCCACAAGGAACATGAGGGGTTCATACTTCAAGAAGGGTATCTATTCAAAGGAGCTAGGCTTTGCATACCCCGGACTTCACTTCGGGACTTCTTAGTTTGGGAGTTACACAGTGGGGGCCTAGCTGGACACTTTGGGGTCCAAAAGACCATAGAGTTGGTTGAGAGACAATTCCATTGGCCTAGTCTCAAGAAGGATGTGGCCCACGTTGTGGGACAATGTCGCATTTGTGCCTCCGCCAAACAGGTGAAGCAGAATACCGGACTTTACACACCTCTACCCATACCAGACCGACCTTGGGAGGATTTGAGCATGGACTTCATCCTTGGCCTACCTAGGACCTTGCGCAAACATGATTCCATCTTTGTAGTGGTTGATAGGTTCTTTAAAATGGCCCACTTTATCCCATGTTCCAAGACCTCCGATGCTTCTAGGGTCACCCGGTTATTCTTTGATGAGGTAGTCCGACTCCATGGATTACTTAAGACTATTGTATCCGATAGAGATGTGAAATTCACTAGTTACTTTTGGAAGACTCTATGGCACTTGATGGGGACCCTCCTCAAATTCTCCACTGCTTACCATCCTCAAACCGACGGCCAGACTGAGGTCGTCAACCGAAGCCTTGGGAACTTGCTCCGTTGTCTTGTGGGGGACCACCCTGGGAATTGGGATCTCCTCTTGTCTCAGGCCGAGTTTGCCTACAATGATTCCGTCAATAGGTCAATAGGCAAAAGTCCATTTGAGGTAGTGCATGGTTTTAGGCCTAGAAAGCCCTCGGATCTCATTCCCCTTCCCCCACATGCTAGGGTGTCAGTCTCAGCTGAGTCCTTTGCACAGCATATCAAAGAGTTGCATGATGACATCCGCAAGCATATAGGGAAAAGCAATGAGGCTTACAAAAGACGGGCAGATGCTCACCGGCGCCACTGTGAATTCCAAGTGGGAGACCCGGTGATGGTGAGGACGGAGCGGCTCCTTCCCGGGCCTGCCTCCAAGTTGAGGGCACGAGGGTCGGGACCCTTTCGAGTTCTACGACGACTTGGCAGCAATGCTTATGAGCTTGACCTACCAGAGAGCTATGGGGTGCACCCTACCTTCAACGTGGCGGACCTGGTACCCTACAAAGGCCCCGCAGTGGAACCCAGTGACGAGCTTGAGCCGTTACCCCCCCTTATGAGAGACACTCCCGAAGGGACTCCACTTCCCAGCTTAAGAGACCGACGAGAGCAGATAGAGGCAATACTGGATGAGCAGAGCATCATTACGAGGCACAAGGTGTATCAGCGCTACTTGGTTAGGTGGAAGAAACGTCCCTCGACGGAGGATGCTTGGGTGAGCCGGGAGGACCTGCTGCGGTTGGATCCCGACATTCTGGAGCACTATGACAGCCAGGCAGACCCACACTCGACAGGGTCGAGTTCTCCCCACCCCGGGAGATTTGATGAGGACATCTCACGACACTCGCTATGGCTCGGGTCGCCTGCACACCCTTGATTTGGGTCGACTCATTCTCATCTTATGTATCCTCCTTTTATTGAGTCTTATCATATGTAATTTTCCTTTTATTGGGTCATGTCGCATGTATTTCCTTTTATTATGTCATGTTGTACTAGTCCATTTCCCCTATTTGGTCTAATTGGGCCCTAATACCTTAGTTTGGGCCTATTGGACTGAGTCTAGGACATGTTTGGTCTTTTGCCTTAAATGGCAGGGTTATTTTTATCTTCTAAAGATGGGTTGCCTATAAATAGCCCCCATCTCCCTCCATGTACTAACTTTTGATGAATATTGAAGAAAACTCTTTCAAATCTCTCATTATTCCATTCCTCTCTCTCTCTCTAGCTCTCCTTCTCTCTCCCACAAGGCAAGGGTGAACCTCCCCTCTCTCCTCCCCCCCTCTCTCATTCAATTCCAACCCCCACCTACCTCCATTAATACCCCACAACTTCCCACAACCCTCCTTTACTCTCCACCTAGTCCCAACAACCCTCCACCAATCCAAACTCTACTTCCCAACTACCACCCACCTCCCTTCACTTCCCAAGGCACCTATCCACCTTCCCAAGGCTAAATTAACCCCTCCCAAAGCCCAAATTCGAATTACCCTCCCCTCTCCCATCCCTCCCTCACCCTAGGTCGAAATCCACTCCCTCCCCATAGCCAAGTTCGCCCCCCACCTTCCCTCACACTCATCTTCTCTCTTGTGCACATCCACTCCCCCATCTCCACCTCTAGCAGTTCCAGCCCCCTTTCTCCCTCCATCCCTGCCATTCCTAACCTTCTGGAGCCCTAGCCACGTCCTCCTCCCCCTCCCTAAACCTTCAGCCATCATCCTCAAGCTTTGTTAACCCCCTCTCACTCCCTTCATTCTTGCTAGTTTGCCATTTCAGAAAGCAGGTCGCAGGCTGCAAGGTTGGGTCCTGAAGATCGCAACAGGACCAGCCGTTCCCTGGTCCTCCTGGTGTCAAGACCTACATCTCTGGAAAGGGCGTCCAGAGAGCTTTCAAGGCGAGGTGTTTTCGTCAACATCCGAGGTCGGAGCTGTCCGCAGGAGCCGATCTCCCTCAACTGCGCAGAAGCTCTCAGGCAGGGAACTAGAGCTGCAGTCACAGTCCGACCACGACTTCCTCCCCGAAGATCTAAGCGCCATTTTTGGAGGGCTGAAACTACTACAAGTTATCTGTCCCCTCCAAGAAGAAGGACCTCATTCGGACACCGGAGCTGCAAGTTAACATTTTCTTCGTCAGGGTGGGTAGTCTGCCCACTGTGGGACCAGGTTCGACCTGTACCTACTCTTCCGGCTACCGCACTCTCCTCCGACCTTGGATCGAGGCCCCGTCAACTGCTGCTCGAAGCTACTCCGACCACGATCGCGTCACCACAAATCTCGTCCCAATCGGAGTTCAGGAGCAGCCACAGCGACGTCTGTAACCTGCTGCATCAGTTCGGTACCTACCAGGAGCCAGACATTGCTGTCCTGTTCCCATCGCCGGCACTGCCAGCCTCGGGTGTCAAAGCTGCCCCAAAAATTCAAGCTTCATCCCCTATCAGCTGAGAAACTTTTGGCAGTGGTTTCGTCAAGTTTGGAGCCCCGTGGATCCCGTGGCAGCATCAACAGAAACATCCTATCCTGCAAACCTGCAGATTGGCAGAACCGGCGGACTCGGAAGATCGGCTTTTCCTTTGCATAAATCCCCACCCCGCTTGGCCGGCTGAAGGCCCCTCCCTGTGTGGAGGTAGTTTTGGGTGTAATAAGATTAATCCCCACCTCAAGTTTATCCCTCCTGCGTGAGGTGTAGTGTTGTAGTCTTTAAGTTTCAGGTCAAGCGACAATCGCCGCAGCGTTCGGGTAATTACCCAAGCTTCCCGGCGCGCCCTCGTCTCCGAACGGGATCGGTGTCTTCACACCGATCAGGTGAGCTTCTGATCACACCCTTGTAGCTTCATTTCTGCAAATGTAGTATTGCCTTGAATGCCCTTCGGACGGTAAGAGAGCGCTCGGACTTAATTTTAAGCGATTTCGTGCCCACCGCGGCCCGTGAGTGAGTGCCACCCAACACCCCGCCTTGCGGGCCAGCCACCCACAAAGCTGGGTCTCCCAGGCCCATTGGGGGTCAGCCTTAGCATTGTAAGTCCATTAGGACAATTGGGTACCGCCTCGGACCCTCACCATCATCTCCCAGACCCATCGGGTGAACGTGTGAGCCGAGTGAGCAAAACTCGTCATTGTGAGAATCATTGAGCGCTTGTATGCTTGCGGGTCTAAGTCCTAGGGTCATCCCATCATATTTAGTGGTCTTTGGGCTGTACCACATCACTCTTGGGTCTTCAAACTCATCCGGAGGAAGTCGTGGTGGCCGCTTCAAGTTGCTGGTTCATCTGCAATCTCTGGACAGCAAACTGCAACTTCGAAGTAGCTTCCAATGACCAAGAAAGAAGAAGGGGAAGGGGGTAGATGAGTGTGGGAGTGACCCCTGGTTGTAAGGGGGTCTTGGAGGGGGTGTTCTAAGGTGTGGGAGGTGGAGAATAAGGTCTGGAAGAGGGTCTAATAGATGGCGGTAGTGGGGGCTGCGAAATTGGTTGGAATGGAGAGAGGGAAAGGATATTCGAAAATAGGTTTAAGGGTGGGGTTAATTTTTTTTGTCTTGGGAATGGGGGGGTTGTGTTGGGGAAGGGAATGGGTGCTTGGGGTAGTGGGAAGGGTGCTTGGGAAAGTGGGAGGGGTAGTTGGGGGTTGGATGGTGAGGAGAGGATTGGTGGAGGGGGTCTTGGGAAGGGGTGGAGTATTGATGAGGGTTGTGGGGAATGGGAAGAGGCTTAAATGGGGTAGGTGGGGAGTGGAGGTGGTTGGGAAGGGAGGAGAGAGAAGAAAATTCGAATTTGGGTGTTGAGGAGAGAGAAAGTGGAGTGAAAAAGAGAGATTAAGAGAGGGAAGGGTGGGGAATCTCTCCCCTAGGGTTTCTCACCCAAAAAATGGAATCTCTCCACTAGATAAGAAGTGTAAACTCTCAAAATGGCAAGTTTTTTCATTCATTGATTCATTAAGTTGAAATGGGGGGAAATGGGGTCCTATATATAGGAAACCCACATTTCTACAAAAGTCCCTGACAATTGACTCAATGACAAATAACCGAGGGGGTAGGGGAGAGCCCTTGGGCCAAGCCCAATGAATTGGGCCCAATAGCTAACTATATAACCTAATGACACTCAAACTTAGGGAAATGAACACAAGACCTAGGAACATGACTCAAATAAAAGGGAAAATACATCAAATGACTCAAATAAAAATTACATAGGACTCAAAATTAAATGACTAGACCATGCCGGATGCAACCGGGGCGAGGAGACGAGCTGTGAACGTGGGCATGGGAGGTGATGTCCCCATCACTGTGTATGCATCACATGCATTCAAAGTCTGTACACTCGTGAATGAAATGTCCGTGCATTCATTCTCGTTGTACATACTTTCTCATATATGCACAATGCATTTGGTGCATCAAGTCTGTACAGGGTATGCTCATTTATCAAACTTACTCGATGCATTCTTTCTTTCCTGTCAGATAAATCCACACTGATAACAAGTCTATTTTATTATAGGGATACTGCTCGAGGAGCCTAATGAGGGCACGCGATCCAAGAGTGGAGATGGCTCAAGAACGTAACACGTGGAATGTAGTGTGTAAAATGCTGCCACATGGTCTAGGCTCTCTGGGCGGGAATCTGGAAATCGGTCGCCCACCTCTCTGCTGCTATATATATGAAGCTTCTTCCTCTGAAGAAGATTTGATCATGACTGAAGCAGAAAGGGCAGAAGCAGAGAGAGAGCCTCCATAATCCAGAAGAAGAGAAAAGAAAGTAGAAGAGAAAAGAAAGAATCAGAGAGTGAGAAGAGAAAGAGGAAGAGAAGAAGACCAGAGAGTCTGGAGAGTTTCAAGAGAGTTTGTTCCTCAGATCCTTGGTTCAAAACCAGATCTGAGTTTGCTCAATTGTTTGAGCTTCATTCCCTGCAGGGATATATTTTGTCTTTCGTTTGCCTTTTGTTTTGGTTACTGAAATCTTGTTTTCAAGCTGTGTGCCAGCATTTGCAGTGGAGGATTCCACTGGATGGGTAAGCTGTAATCCCCAGCGTTGCAGAGAACGTGGTTCTCTGGACAGCAAGCTGTGAGGCTCAGCGCAAGCTGTTAGGCAGCGGATGGCTAAGCTATATTGCCCAGCGGAAGCAAGCTGTGATGCTCAGCGGTTGTAGGCTAAGCTGTAAGGCCCAGCGGACGCAAGCTGTGTTGCGCAGCAGTAAGTCACACTTGGGTTTGAGTGTGGGGTGGACGTAGGTCTGGAGGACCGAACCACCTAAAATATCCTGTCTAATGTCTGATTGATCTGTGGTTTGCATTGCCTCTTTAGTTTTGATTCTTTGCGTAGTAGATGATTGTTTAGGATGGTTCTTCAGCAGTTCTGGCTGGTATTTGTTTTGTGCCCTCTATCTGTTTAGCAGAAGTTCTCATATTCCGCACTTGAATCTGCTGTAGTCGATTTTATCGGGTGACTGATCTATTCACCCCCCTCTAGATCATCTTAAGCGTATCAACAATTGGTATCAGAGCCTAACTCTTTGTGCATGACTAACATCCTAAAGAGGAACGGCCATGGATGCTAGAGGGTTAATAGCTGAGCGACAGTCCACTACAAAGCCACCATTCTTCGACGGATCCAACTACCCATATTGGAAGAACCGGATGCAAGTCTTTCTCAGAGCCAAAGATTACGAGATCTGAAAAATTATGAGCAAAGGTCCTTATGAGCTACATGAGAACGAGGAAGTGTGGACTAAAGAAGAAATCTGAAAATCTACTCTGAACTGGAGCGCCATCAACGCCATTCAATGTGCACTCCATCCCACTGAATTTGATAGAGTGTCATCCTACAAGACGGCAAAGGAGATGTGAGATACTCTTGAGGTCATTTATGAGGGAACGTCTCAAGTGAGAGAGACACGGGCAAATATGTTAGTGTCAGAGTATGAAGCATTTCGAATGAAGCCCGGTGAGATAGTGACTGAAATGTTTGCTCGTCTGACCATTATAACAAATGGTCTAAGAAATCTCGAAAAAAGTTATACCGATTATGAAGTTGTGAGGAAGATCCTTCGATCGCTGACTCCGATATGGCATATCAAAGCGACTGTGATTGAGGAGTCAAGAGATTTACAAAAGATGAAACCTAATGAGCTGATAGGCTCTTTGATGGTGTACGAGATGAATCTTCTACAAGCTGAAGAGCTCGAATACAAGAAGCCTATTGCTCTAAAGGCCAAGTATAGTTGTTCAAAATAGTCCAGCTGCACTGGATCGTCCAATGATCGGAGTCTATCTGGATCGGACCTTGAAAAGGATGAAATAGCTATGATTACAAAATAGTTCAGAAGATTTCTTAGAAGAGAAGGGAAAAATGTCTATAGAAGACACCACAGCAGGAAGCAAAACAGGTATAAATTCAACCCTGCTGAAAAATCTGACGCTAATATTTGTTATCATTGCAGGAAGACTGGTCATATGAAGGTTGATTGTCTAGAGCTCCAGAAAAAGAAAGAGAGACCATGGAAGAAAGCGCCAAAGGGAAAGGCCATGGTCAGTACATGGAGCGATGAGGAAGAAGGCACGCTAAGCACTTCCTCAGATAGTGAGAAAGAAGAAAAGGACATTTGCTTGATGGCCAGGAATTGAAGAGAAGAAGAAGAATCCAATGAGGTATCATCCCCTTTCGAACACTATACTATTTCTGATTGGGAAAATGCTTATGGAGAACTGTTAGATAAAGTGGATGATATTAGGAAGGAAAACAGACACTTGAAGAAGAAAGTAAATTCTCTGGTTAATGATAAAACACTTTCTGATAAAGTTGCATGTTTACAATCAGAGAATGACAGATTGAAAAGTGCATGTTCTGATTTTGATGAGTTAAAGCATGTTTTGATTGACTGTAGGAAAGAAAATAAATTGCTGAAAAATGTCATTGATGAGTTGAAATTGACAATTCAGAAGTTTGAAAATGAAATAAAGATTTCAAATGAAAAATATGAAGTTGTCTTGTCAGTGAATGCTGAACTGAAGAAAACTATTGAAAATTTAGAAAATGAAAATTCTGACAAAGAAAAAATCATTGAAAGCATGACCCAAGGAACAGAAAATCTTAATGCCTTTCTAGGGTCAAAAGTCAATTTTAGAAAGGAGGGTCTCGGTTTTAATCCCTCAGCTAAAAAGAGTTTTGAATTGAAAACCATTTCACTCGTGGGAGAAAAGAACAAAGGATCACTCATAAAAATGGTCAGCGAAAAATCTGCTTCCAAAAATGTAAAATCAAAAGTGTCCAGTGCTAAGGACAAGGGAAAGCAGAAAGTTGTAGAGCCTAGTGCTGCATGCTCTTCCCCCAAGGGTAAGTCCAAGGTTAGGGGTCAGCCAGCTAGCACATCAAAACCCCAGTCCAAGGATGCTAAGTCTCAACCACCATCAACTGCTCAGAAAAAGACCCAATATAAGCCAGTGCAGAAACCTAGAGGGTCAAAGGTGGCAGGGAGACCAAGTGTCGCTAGGAACTAGTTTGCACATCCCTATTTCCCTCGAGCCCAAGTCTATCATCATATTCACTCACAACCACTTAATAGGTTTGGGTGGAATCCTGTGTACATGAGGTCTAGGTATCATAATTTCCCCACTCAGCCCTATAGATCTCAGCCAGCTAGGAGATGGGATAGTCACTTTAGGATATGGAGTCCTAGTCAACAGGTGTTCTATGGTCAGCCTAGGACCAATTTGGGCCACAACTTCCAGTACACTCATTGGCCAAGGCACTGGCAGAAAAACAACAATGCTTCTAATAAAATGAATGCTAGGACTACACAAAAACCATCACAGCACCAGAAAAAGAAAGCTAAACCTGTTGGTGCTGAGAAAAAGAAAAATAACAAAAAGAATTCTCAAGCTGTAGAATCCACCAAACCATCCACTTTCACACAAATGTGGATCCATAAACAGCTTTTGTCATGTTTTCACTCTCACATGTCTGTTTCTGTCTTGGGGCCCAAACTATCTTGTGTTCTAAAATCTGCTCCCTAAGTGTGTTTGCAGGTATGCCTAGTAGCCGGGAACAAAATGATGAAATAGGAATAGCTACTCCATGCATATGACAAGAGGCAGGGCCAAAAATTCTAAAAGCTGAAGGAGATTGGAGGCCTTGTCAACATTCTGATGCAACACCAAGGGTAAAAAATAAATCCGTCAGGTAAAGCAGGTAAGTGATTTACCTTCAGAATTGAGAAAGTCATGTTGATTTAGGGCATTAAGTTGTAGTTGATTCTCAGTTCTCTAGATTATATACACCTGACTTTCATGAAATAAACTCTCTAAAAAATGATAAAATGTTCATGACTTGGGTGCATAAACTTGAAATGATTGCATACTTGCTTTATGTATCATTGTTGCATAGTCTGCATTTAGTTAGTTGAGAGCATTGCATAGCATATTGTTGCGTCATGGTGTCAGGGGAGCTGAGAGTTCAGTTCAATACATTGAATCCTTTTCACTTCTCTTCATCCCCACTCAATTCATTCATATTCTTTGACATCAGATGCTCTTGGACCTTAATGCCTATTACTATCACTTCTTAACAATTGCTATCATTTCCCTATCACCTTCACTGAACAACAGTATTGCTTCTGGTTTAGTATATTGAGCTGTGGTTATTGTAATTTTTCATTTATAAGAATCACACTTGCAAATTGAAAGGAACTAAATGTTTAACCTTTATAAATTGAAGAGTTAAGTGTCTACACTTCAGAACTTGAAATAAAAGAAAACTGTTATAGCTCTTAATCTCTGTCTCATGGTTAGAATAGAAAAAGTTTTTTTTAATGCGTGAACGTGTTAAACTGGTAATGTCTCGGAAAGGTGAATAAGAGTGTGTACTGTTTTTAAACAATCACTCTAAAAGAAATCAGGGTAGCAGTAAATAAGATCATCAATATAAAGAGCTGAACACTGTGACAGAGCAATGGCTGAATTGCACTGAGAAACTGTGATCACCTCCAAGGAAGTAGGAGAATTCATAAGTCATGAAGTGCTTCGGGTTATCTCTGTTCATAGGGTCAAATCTATAGGGGGAGTTTTCACCAAGTAACTGGGGGTACTGGGCTCTGATCAAGGTGTACCCTTATTGTCAAAGGTAAAATTGTTCCTTGTAGGTCTTGATCTGAAATAGATCTAGTAGTTTATGCCTAGTAACTGGGGGTACCTGCCTCTAATCAAGGTGTACACCTAATGTCAACAGCATAAATGCCACTAGTCTATTCACTTAGCTCAGTTTCTGAAAATTAAAAGGTGAAAAACAAACTGCTGTAACCCCTTGAAATCAAAAGTCATTGAGTGTAAATTGTTTTTCTCAATACATATTCAAATTGCCTTTCTTGAACTTCCATGTTTAATCACAAAGGGTATTGTTTCTGACTTATCTATTAAAACTAATGGCCCTAGATTCATTGCTATAAATGGAGTCTATAACTCTTTTTCAGTGGTCAGCTGCTTTACTCTATCTTTATCACTGTTAAACCTGAATTCTTTCAAGACTGTATATTGCTGACTCTTATGCTTTAACAGTTGTCTATAATCATGCTCACTCTCTGAACCAATGCTTCAGCTATTGTGTAGTGACCCCTTACCTTATTCATGTTCTTTCCCTCCTATCTTCTCTACTTCATGATTATGCCACAAGGGGAGAAACAATTCAGGGGGAGTTATACATTCAGGAGGAGAATGGGTTGTTCTAAGGGAAATCTGCATGTATACTGCATTTAGCATTCATGTTGTGCCATTAAGGGAGAGAGAGCCTTTCATGACTTAGTCAAAGGGGGAGACTTTCATCCAATCATTGCATGCATATTTGTATTTCTCATCTCAAACTATTTCCTTTTTGATGAAGTCAAAGGGGGAGAATAGTTTGACATGAGTAAATGTTACTCATAGTGTTGCCATCATCAAAAAGGGGGAGATTGTTGTGCCCCTGTGATTTTGATGATAGCAAACACTATGAGTCAGCATTGCATATCATGAACATCTCTGTCTAAATGAAAGTCCTACTTGAGCATATAGGAAGTCTATACATCGTCTGCTCTTCATGCATGTGCATAGTTCATGCATCTCTTCTTTAACAAGTCTTTACATTCTGACGCATTGAGTCAGTGCATCATTACAGCAAGTCTGTACATTGTTGTCACATGCACACAAAGTATGTACACTCGATTGGTGACTTGTTTATGCATCGTCTCTAAAGTCTATACATCGCCACTTGTTCAAGCATATGCATTGTCCGTGCATCAAGTCTATACATCGCTGCATACACCAAGTCTATACATTGCCTTGTAGCATGCACGCACACACAAGTCAACATGTTTAACTCAATTAATGTTCATGAGGGTGATCAACCTAGCACATCTTATTCTCTTCAATTTCAACATATTCATCACAACTCTCACCATAATCTTTTAAAGGGACCACGCCCTCATCTTCACGATTTTGCCCCACCCATGGGCAATATCCAATCCCATGGTCCCTCGCCTCAATCGCGAGCCACTACTCCTACGGGACCGTCTCCTCCCGAAGATGAGAAGGTCTCCCAGATCTTGCATGCATTAGATCATCTCACCCCTCAACAAATCCAAGCCCTTAAGGCCGTTGTTGAGGGTGCACCTCATTCCCCTCATCCTCCTTCCAATCCTACGAGGGTGGCCCATCACCCACTTCCCTCCTCTATTCACATTCCTACCCGGGTAGCCCATCACCCATCTCCTCCTATTCACACTTCTCCTCGGGTGGTCCAATACCCGCCTCCTTCGTCCACACCTACCCCTATTCGGGTGGCCCGTCACCCGCCTCCTTTTATTCCTCCTCCACCACGGCCCCAAGAGTCATTTATTCCTTGCAACCCGGCCCATCCGGGTTCTTCTATGGGTCATCCCATTAATCCCCATCCACGGCCTTTTTGTGCGGCCCCTCCTTCAAGGCCCTGCCAACCCTCTGTTGCTCAAGTCACACCCCTCCAACAAACGCTTCTTGACAAAGTCACTTCGTTGGAGGAACAACTTAAGAGGGTTACGAGCCCACGGCCCGCTCCTCCTACTCCAGTCAATCCCCTTTATGCGGCTCTAAATGACATTACAAAGATGGAGAAAGATTAGAAGGATAGGAGAGACGGCTACGGCGTCAACAGTTCAAGCAAGCAAGAGCCGGCAGATTTCAACGTTCAAGTGGACGCTGTCCATCCTCCACCCATTCACCCCGTTCATTCATATGGCCCTCCACCTCCGCCTACGCATTCACACTTGCATTCACCACATCATCTGCAATACCATTACATTCCACCACCTACTAATACATCTCCACCATGGCATCCACTTGAACTCGATAATGAAGAACCGGCAATTGAAGAATTCAAGACGGCACATGATGATGAAGCTCTGCGGGCATTCCTTCCGAGTTTTCTTCGTTTTCCTCTCCCTCCGCTACCACTGGATGAACCCCCTGCTCAAGACGATGCCATCGTCCTTAATATAACCCCCGCTTCTAAGACTTATTGGTGTTATGACGAGGGATCAATACTTCAATCACCCATGTCGGCGCACCAAGACATGTCTCCTACCCCAGACACCGCTCGCCCCATCCGACGTTTCCTCCGGACCAAACCTTATACTTTTACACCTCCTGCTATACCATCAGCCTCCACAGCACCAGCCTCCGCTAATCCTCCACCTGCTATTACATTAGCCTCCACTTCATCAGCTAACCTCCTATTACCGCCACCTCGGCCCTCCATTACACCTTTAACCCCAAACCTAGCCACTCCTATTCCACCACTTAACCCTTCACCTTTACCCATGCTTAATCCTGAGCAGAATCTATCTCTTTTTGCACTCGAGCCAACCCCAACTGTCTCCGAGCAAAGGGGGAAGCTCGACGTGTTTGAATCTCCACTTCCACTCATCCTTTCTCCAACACTTTCCATTACACCATCACCAACTATGGAGCCTTTCGCCTCCGCTTCACCCCCCTTTACTACTCGGAATGGGAGTGCTTCTGCAAGTACTTGTACCGAAGATGATCAAGAGCTGGGCAAGAAGGATTTGGCTACGGCCGAGCTATTCAAGATGCAAGAGTTTATTTGCCGGATGCCAATCCGGGTTGTTGTGCCAAGCATGGTCGAAGAGGCCAAGTCGCCGCCACTGCTCACTAAGAGAGAATGTCAAGCTTTGATGCAATGTAGGCTTGTGCCCAAAGGCCGGGAAGGGCACCCCTTGTTCCAACTTTTAAATCTTGAACCTTTTCTTCCATACAAGGGGCGAATGCCTATTCTATTCAACACTCCATATACGTCACAACCCCTGGGCAACACAATGCTTCCTATCCCAACTGTTCAACTCTCTCACACTATTACTTTTCACTCTTCAAGGGAGTTGTCACTTACCATTGAAGCTTCATCCATTGGGCCAATTGGCTATACACATTCACTGCCTTGGAGGGGCGGTTATCTTGGTGCTAAAGGGCCTTCCACTATTTTATCCACCATCTATTCAACTCCATCCACATTCTTGTCTATCACATTTTCTTCATGGGCCACTCCAAGGGTAAAGAGGAGGATCTCATCCTCTCGCCCTTCATGTTCGTCATATTCTTTTCATCTCATGCATTCTGTTGCATCCATGCATTCATCGCATCCCTTCTATTGCATCCACATGCATTTACACTTCTTCTTTCCCGGGTTTCAAAACCCGTATCTTCCCCGCCTTCCAGAATCTCCGGATACCCCACGTTTCCCATATCTTCCGCCTCTATCTTTGGGATCTCCTGGTCCTCTTACACTCACCGGGCATTGTGTCCCCTCCAATCATCCCTCAGGGCATCGCGCCCCTTTCCAACTATTGCATTCGCACTCCCCGGATTTCTCACCCATCCTCCTTGGGCATCGCCTCCCTCGATATTTGCTTCCTCCGGATCCTTCGGACTTTCTCCCAGGGCATCGCGCCCTTTTCTATCTTCTTCCTCTAGAACCTTCGGATCTTTCACCCCTCTCTTTATCCCTTGGGCATCGCGCCCCTTTCCGTCTTCTTCCTCCGGAACCTCCGGATCTTTCTCTTCTCCTTGGGCATCGCGTCCCATGGTACCTTCCCCCTCTAGAATCGCCGGACTCTCTTTCCTTCCTCACAGGGCATCGTGCCCTTTCTGATTCTCTTCCATCGGAACCTCCAGATTCTTCATCTTATTCTCTTTATCTTCTTTCGGGGCATCCCGACCCTTCTGATTCCATCCCTCCGGAACCTCCGGACCCTCTTGATCCTTTTCATCCACTCTTCCCCGGGCACCGCGTCCCTCGGCATCTCATTCCTCCGGAACCTCCGGACCCACCTGATCCTTTTCATCCACTCTTCCCTGGGTACCGCCTCCCTCGGCATCTCATTCCTCCGGAACCTCCGGACCCTCCATCTTTCTTCCGATTCATCTTTCTGCTCTTCCGGGACATTACATCCTTCATTTTCTTCCTCCTTTTCCATCATCTTTTTCCCTATTTCTTCCCTGGGCACCGCGTCCTTCGATATCTTATCCCTCCGGAGCCTCCGGATGATTCCTCCTATCACGATTCTCCTCCACAACCTCCGGACCCTCCGGATCTGCCTCTTTCCATCTATCAATTTCTTCTTCCGATTCCGCCTAATCCTAGGTCCAACCCAACTTCTTCCACATTCACTGCCTTGGGTATCTGCCCATTCTCTCACTTCTTTCGAGGCTTTAGTCCTCACTCCTCCTTCTAATTCTCCGCTTCTTCTGTAGACCTTTCATGTGATCAGGGTCTCCACACCTTAGTGAGGGAGTTCTAGCCCTCGCCTCTCTTCCTTTTTTTCCTTATTCGTCTGAGTCTGGTCTTGGCACCACTCCTTCTTGTTAAGCCACTTTCAAACCCTTTGCTTCTAATCCTTTTGACTGACAAAGAGGACTATCCCACGATGATCAATCTCGCCTCTGACAGCTGCTTCTACAAAGGTTGCAAGGTAACATATTGGCGTAAGTACTCATTTCATGATATCATTATCTCATTGCTTCACGATGATTTTCAAAATAAAGTGCTTCTTAACAAGATTAAGAGTGGTAGTCAAGACCTTTATCCTAGGTCGAATCTTTATCTTTACTAAATCATTCTCAAAACAGTCTTTTAGGCTTATTTTTGCAGCACCTTTGGTAATAAAAACCCAACGCTGGGAATTCAACGTTCTCTCCCTACTTGTTAAGAGTAACCTTTAGCTGGGCATTCCACATACTTTACGGCGTCCTTAGCCGGCTCCTTTGGTTAAACACCGTTGCTACTTTGGCCATGCCATGAGTATATCTGAAAGTCTTTTCTCTTCTTTACTCGGCCGAATGCAGGGGCAAGAGGTTGACGGATGAGATGACCCACCCAGGGTAATCCCCAATACGAGAGGAGTCTCAAATAGGGGTAGTCTTGACCCAAAATCAATATGAGTTTTCATATGAGTTTTCATGATATACATCTAGCCAAAAGGGCTATTATGAAAATCAAGTCAAAATTTTGATAAAAGTAAAATTGTGAATTATGGCATGTCAAGAGTGGCAAAGTCCCCGTAGGGAAAACCCTGGTCGTATGCATGTCAAGGGTCTAAAAATCAAAGGCACAAAGCCCCGGCAGAACAGACTACCTCTTTGAGGGGAAAACCTTGGAAGGAATTCAAGTCCCGACATCTCCCATCCTGCATAAAGCTTATCCTCAATTATTCTTCTCTTCTCCCTCTAAGACCGAATGTTTCTCGGGTATGGCCTTTGTAGGAGCACCGTTAATCAAGGGCAGTCAGTTATAGGGCGTCACCCTTCAATGCACGCTCGGCTTTGGGTAATTTTAGCAAAAGGGGAAGGAACAGGGACCCCTAGCCAGTGGTTCAAAAAATGCCCTTTGATGCTGTATTAACAATGTCTAAACCAAAAAAAACAAAAAATCAAAAGAAAAAAAAATTAAAAAAGTTGAATATTTCCTAAGTCAAAATCCAAAAAAATTGAATATTTTCTAAGCCAAATTCTAAAAAAAATTGAATATTTCCTGATCAAAATCAACAAAAATTGAATATTTTCAAAATTCATAATAAAAATTCAAATATTTTTTTAAAATCCACATAAAAATTCAAATATTTTTAAAACTCATAAAAATTTGCATATTTCAAAATCCAAAAAAATTGTATTGTATTTTTCTGATGGTGCTTTTGCAGGAACGACAACTTTGCAAGGACCAAGAGCACGGGATGAGTCCTCTCCATTCATTGCCATCTACCTTTTGATTCTTCCCATGTTCATAATTGATCACATCTTCATAATTTGCTACGCATTACTCCGATTATTCATCTCCAAATCTTTTTTATCAAATCTTGCTGATCACTCCGTCGATGGGCATTATCAGATCTTGATCATTCAACTCCAAATCTTGATTAGCCAAGTTGTCATCCTCATGACAAACGACAAACAATGATGCTATGCTATCTATGCTTTAATGATGCTATCTATGTTATTCATGCCTTTCACACTGTGCACACTTGAATGCTATTCATGATATGATACATACATGCTATTGATGCTTTGATTCATTCTATGCTTGCTATGCTTAAATGCCTTATTCATTGCTTGTTATCTTTTATATCTTGGCTGATGAATCTTTGAGCGCAGGAAGAAGCTCTTGGTCCCACCGAATGGGCATCATCATCCAAGCCCCACGGTGCTTTCACCTCATTTCTCAGTTCCCCCATGCTCATTGCTATCACCATCCCCCCCGTATGCATTCTACTATATGTTACATACGCTACTAGATTATATCAAGGACCTTGTGACTTTGGTAAATCTGGGATTTGAGTTCCCCTTCATCAAAAATAATGATGATTCCAAAGGAGTCTTAGTCACACGGATAGGCCGTTGAGCCGTCCAAGACTGGGGACGATGGTTCCCTTTTGCGAGTTGATGCGTGGATAAACGGGCTTCGGCTGAGTATCAGCTCGCAAAATTGGTTTCTTGACTCAGTCTTGGCATTTTAACAATATTATCCTTGATTATCTTATATTTTTATTTCTTTTAATTTTTTCTTTTAAACCCAACATGCATTCATATAGGAGTTTGAAACAATTTTTGGAAAATCATTCTGATAAGCTGATTTGGAGAGTCAAAATGATCTTAATCTTTCCAGATATGAGATATTCATTGCTGATGGAATCCTGAGTTCGTTTTGTCACTGTTTTGGGTCATTTTCTCAAAAGCTCCTTGTTTGGATTTCTATCATCTTATCTCAATCCTTTTACTTTGATCCACCTTGGCTGCAGCACGTCCATAGTGGCTGGTAACCGCTCCCCAATGGTGAAACCTACAGGTTTGTGACCTGGGGTACTTCCACCGCGCTGGAAGTTGATCATTCTCCGTCGTGCCCGCGTGCACACTCCTCCTCTTATCCAAACATCGTTGATTTCATTGAATTTCCTGGGATTGCTTCATCTCGAGCTTTTGATTTCATTCTTATCAAGTGATGTTGATTGCGTGTCTCATCACACCTTGGCATCTACTTTTCAGTTTGCTCTGCTCCCTTGCAAAGCAGACGCCAAAGCGGGGCAGCTATAGACACGCCAAAATTGACATTACTGTGAGTGCATCTCGTATTACCTTGTAATGCCCCAATTTGACCCTCCAATTAACTTTGTTTGAGTTATTTTCCATAATTTTCTTGGATTTCTCCCTTTTTTCCCTCTTCTTATTTTTCCCTATTTTTCTAGATTTTTTAGGCAGTTTTCTCTATTTTTTGGAATTCACGACTTGAAGTGGGGCGTGTTTTAATTAACGGCCTGGTCTGAGGCGCGTTTTGAAGAAAGGACGACTAGAGGCAAAGGCGTCAGTTTCTAGATTTTTCTGGTTTCCAAAACAAAAAAATAAGAATTAACGACCCTCCTTGGGTCGTGTTTTTAAATAACGCCTCTCCCTCAGGCGTCTCTTCATCATTTTTAAATATAGAAAGTTTTTATTGCTAAAATTAAATCCGTGAATTAACGCCTTTGTCCCACCGTGATCGCCAATTTGTAGATCGTGATAAATCCACACATGAAGAAGTAGTTTAAATAGGAGAAATCATAATAAAAATAAGGGCAGATGATATAATAATAAGGAAAAGAAGCACGCGGTGCTACTAAGGAGGGTGATCGCCAGAGGGGTTACCTCAAGAAGAAACAAAGAAGATCGCGAATACCTGGTGGAAAAGAAAACGCGAGATAGATTGTGAATTCCTCCTCCTCCTTCAATCGGCCGGCCGATGAAGGGGGTTTTTTTTATTGATTACCTTGCAAAAGAGACAAAACAAACAAGCAAAAGGAGTGGATCAGCCAAGTGAATGTAGTATCAATCCCAAAGATGATATGATGATGAAATAAGAACAAAACATGCGCACCTTTCTTTTGTTTTTAAAACCCCTAAAGAATTAGGGAAGGAGGAGATATGATGAAGCTAACGTAAAAAGGGAAAAGGACACAGTGGACGTGATGATGATCGATGAACACAAAACAACACAAACAAAATAAACAAAGACCCCTGCTGTCCCTGACGATAGTAAAGGGGGAACCAAAGTCGATGCTGCTATTGACAGGAAGAAGAGGAAGCAGAGCTCTTCTAAAAAAATCGCACAGGAAGAAGATGAAGAGCCTCTGTAAACCAGGTAACCTCCGACCTCGGTAAACTCTAATCTCGTCTGATCTCCTTTTTTCCTCCCGTAACCTCGCGTGAGATCGATCAAGGAGTTCTTTTATAAGGTTTCAACCGAAGATAAGCTCAAATTTAGGAAGATAAGAACAGGCAATGGTTTAAAGAAGGCAGGAGTCTAGTTCAAATTCAAGCAAGGAGACCATTGAAGGCAGGGAACTACTCAGGAAAGACGAGTTTAAGCAGGACACAGAAAGATAAACACGACCTTCAGAAGGGCGTCAAATCACAAATTGACGACCTATATCAAGACGTTACTCAAAAACACGACCATGACAAAGGGCGTCACTTCCTGGATTCAATTTTGGCAATAAAACTTACTTTATTTGAAAATTATGAGAACACGCCTGAGATGAAAGCGTTACTTGAAAACACGCCCTGAGGAAGGACGTTAATCAATAATTTGAATTTTATTTGAAACCGGATAATACCAGGAATTGACGCCCTGACATTTGGTCGTCCTTTCTTTTGAACACGCCCTAGATACGGTCGCGATTAAAAACACGCCCCTCTTCAGGTCGCGAATCACAAAAATGCAAAGACCAAACCAAAAACACACACAAAAAAATAGAAAAACTTTATAATATGAATGTATTGAAATTCACTTTGGGGCGTCAACATAGTGACATGAGATTTAATCAACATAGCGTCAATTTTGGCGTGTCTACAACGCTGACCCGATCCCAATTGTAAACGTTCCACCTACCGCGTTACCTGAAAAGCATGGAAATAAGGGGGGGTGAGTGAAAAGCTCAGTAGGAATTACACTCTATCATCAGGAAAATTTTAAGTAATTAGCCATTTTCATGAATGTATAAATAAAGCGAGAATTCAATAAAACAAGTTGGTAACCAACAAGATCGGAAGATAATTGATAGATAAATGGAAGGAACATTGCAAATCGAGATAGCAAAACAAATAACCATAATTCCACGTGAGTGGCCACATGCCAAGTCAAGTCAAGTCAACACATCATGCACGATAATAAGTGAATGGCCATTTATCGAGTCAAGTCAAGTCGAGTCATGCAAGCAAGCACTTCCTGCTTTCAAGCAAGTATAGCAAGTATCACAAGAGTGTGGAATGTCGTAGACCAAACACGCTAGATAGTACCGGTGCCAAATGCCACACCTAGTCATTCACCTCCCGGGGGATCAAGTACTTTTCGGGTGCACCTCCCAAGACCAGACTGGGCCCTTTAATGTGTTTGTGGTGTGGACACTAAAGCGATCGAGAGGCACGAACCGGCGAGCCGTCGGTACCGTACGCGGAGCACCACTCGGGCTACATCGGCTTCCATCTGGCTCAGAGACAGTCTAGAGACTTCCCCTTGAGTCTCGATATTTATAGTATTTACTGGGACTTTATTTGTGTGTAATGTGTGTTTGTTTGGCTTTATTCAGATTGTAATTTAGATTGTAACAGGGGTTTATTTGTAAAATGGGACCACCTGGGTCCCGCGGGCCCCCCATCCCTTCTCCCATTGATCCACCTCATCTCTTGGGCCCATGTAGGGTCAGTCAACCTTCCAATGTGGGCTAATAGAAGGGTTGGACCAAGGGGGGGACAAAGGGTAGCAAAATTCAAAAATGGGAACCATGAAGTCAAGGGGGCGCCCCTAGCTTATTATAGTTTAATAGGTTTGAAATCTTTTTTTTATTTGTTCCAAATCACATGGGAGAAATAAATTGTGGACTCCCTCTTTTACCCCTCTCCAACCCTAGATCTAGGGATAGTTAGTGTCTTTTGTTATTTCACATAAATAGCATGTATTTTCATTTGATTGGAATTAATTAAAGAAAATTATTAGAATTTCCTCCAAAGAGCAAGGGCCGCCCCTCTCTCTCTCTCCTCTCTCCCCCTTCTGTAGCTGGGAAGGCTGGGATCCTGAGATGTGAAGCCGTCTCTATCAGTTTGTGAGATCGCCATCCCCGCCGCCGCTGCCTTCGTGCCGCCGTCGCACCACCACCACAGTCGACGGAGTTCTGTCCACTCAGGATAGCCCCTTGATTTCATATTTCTTGCTCTCAGCCACGAGATCTTATGGAGCCCAAACTTTCAGGGTGAGTTCCAGGGGTCATCACCACGTCCTAGAAAAATCGGTGGAGCGTCTAGTTTTTATTTTTTATTTTTCCATTTTCGTTCTCCACCTCATCTCAGATCTACCAGCAGTCTGCCCAGATTTCCAGAACCCTAATAGGTCGTTCATGAACCCACCTTCGCATGACCCAAATGACTTGATATTTTTATTGGAGGTTCTGTCCGCTTAATACCTCGTCCACAATCTTTCTTGTGAATTTAAGATCTCATTTATATTTTCTAAAAAATACTTCAGATCCCAACTCAATTCTATCTCCCACAGTCCAGATCCGACCACCCAGTAGTATAAAATACATTTCCCCATCCAAACCTCCACCAACTCTGTCATAACAATTATTGCCGTCTTCCTCTCTCTCCCCTCTACAACTTTCATGAAGAGCTCAACGTCTGAATCGGAGGTCTACTTCACAGTCAACGCCAACTCTCAGAAAAAATCATCTATATCCTGAGATTTCGGGTCCTGTCCAATGGCAACTTGTAAAATCGATCAAGGCCTGATCCGGGAAATTAAAATTTATTTCTATGGCCTTAGATCGAAGTATTTCGAAAGAGATTTCCAACAGTATCTCTTGTGCATCAATCCAACTTCGGGAGTGATTGCAGCAGCAGATCTCGCCGGGTCGCGCAGTATTAAACAGAAGCCGCAGATCCGGGGACAGCAACTCCGACAAGTGTAGATCGGAGCCGCCCAGCTTCCGACCGGCGTTCTAGCCCGGCCGGCATCCAGGGAAGGGCGCCACCAGAGGTCACCATCATAGGGGGACCCACCCCGTCAGGTCCGGAGGACTGAGCAGCACGTGGGCCCCACGAACCCACAGATCTCGCTGTCCGGACAACACTAAAATGCGGATTTCGACATCGTCGGAGTGACATCAAGATGCTGCCCCTCAACCCACTTCTCGATACTCGCGGGCCCCACATGTGACCTGTTACCTCCCTGCGTGGAGTGGGTCAAAACTTTGTACCACTGTGAATATCTGTTAACCGGGGGTACGGAATTGGCCGGGGTTGTCTTCCCCACGCCGGGAGCGTGGAGGTAACGGTCTTAACTCCTTAGCGTTCATTTGCTAGTTTCGTATATGGTCATATGCCGCTGTGAGTGCGTTAGGAGTCTACCCCGTGAGTTCATGTCACCGCTATGAGCAAGAGAGTGACCTGTCCCGTGGCTCGATCCGAGTACTGAAGTGAGTCGTCCACCCTTGACTCTGCCGATTTCTCAACCGCGCGTATCCGCGTTTCCCCTCGCTTGGGACGACGAGTGAGCTTGCGTTTCTGTTAGCGACGTATAGCCCATAGGAACTCTTAGTGTCGGGTTGAAGTGTCTCTCCAATTCATATGTTGCTGATCACGTCTCCATTTAGTGTCCGAGGTCCACATCACTTAGAGTCGGTCCCCTTGTCCGTCCCGCATCAATTTGGTATCACAGCGAGTCGAGTCTAGGGTAGTCTTTGCATAAGTCTTGCATGGTCTAAGTTGAGTCCAAGATCATCATTATTTTCAAAATAAAAAAAAGTGTTTCAAAATTATATTTCATCCTGATAATTCGATATATTAAGAGGTGTTATCTGAACGTTAGGCTACGCCTATTGGGAAGGCCGCACACTTGTGCGAGGAGAGCTTCGGGTCGACCCTCCGCCATGTACCAGATATTGGCTAAGTCTAGGTGCATTAGTCTGTGTCTCCTATTCCGTGTGTCTTTGCATGCCCACCTGTTGAGGCACCCAATACTCGCCACCACCACCTATGGCAGATTCCCGAGCCCGTAGTTCCGATGAGCCCTCGACGGTCGAGATGTTCAGAGCCCTCATGGATCGTCTCGATACGCGTATGGATGGTCTTAGTACGCGTCTAGAAGGGAGGATGAAAGCCCTAGAGGATCGGGCCGAAACATCGGACCAGTCCATTCAGGGTCTTATGGGAAGGATAGCTATCCTCGAGAGGGCCCCAGTGGCGGCGCAACCCGCGCCGACAAATGGCCAACAAGAGCCGGTTCAGCAACCTGTTGCTCCAGGGGCTCAAGGGGCAAATGATAGGAGGCAACAAGTGCCTGAGGTGGATGATTATGCATCTGACAATGAGCAAGGGGGTTATGGTCGTGATCGTCGAAACCAACAACGGAATCGTGATGATGACGACGACCGCGTTCTTAGGAGCGTGCGTGCGGACCCTCCCCTATTTGACGGGTCTATGGACCCAAAGGTCTATTTAGATTGGGAGGCCGGCATGGACTGGTACTTCGAGTGGTTTGAGATGACGGACCATCGAAGAGTTCGGTACGCGAAGATAAAGTTGCATGGGCAGGCCCAAACTTATTGGATAAATGTGGAGAGCCGGTTAATGTAGCGACATCAACCCCCGATCGGTACTTGGGATGACATGAAGATCAAGTTGAGGCAGAAATACCTTCCTGTCACATATCGCCAGCGTCTCATAGACAAATGGCAAAGTCTCTCCCAAGGGATCCGATCCGTGACTGAGTACACCGCCGAGTTTGATGAGTATTATTTGTGGTGTGGAGTTATGGAAGAGAGCACCATGACCATCTCACGCTTTTGAAGACGTCTACGGCCGAACTACCAATATGAACTTTTTCGCCGCAACGTGGCCACTTTGGAACAGGCGTATAAGGTTGCTCTCGAATTGGAGCAATTCGAGGCCGAGTTTGAGCCTACCCATCGGTTGGGCCCCTTTCCCCCTCGTAGTGTCGAGCCTCGTGGCTCTTTAGGCACATATCCGAGGACCCCATGGCTCGACCTCAGGAGCCAACTCGTCCTGAGCCATTCGCTCCGAGGCCTCACCCTCCACCTCTGAGGGATATCTCTCCTCGTCCCCAACCCAAGGCACCCACGGTCCGTCCACCGGCATGTGCACCCGTTGCTCGTCCTTTGTTGCCTACACCTCTTATCCGTCGGAAGGATAAGGGGAAAGGACCTTTGATCGGGGAGCCTAGTGGATCATGGCAGTAGTGTTATCACTACAATGGGCTTGGCCACTTCGCCAACCAGTGTCCCACTCGTCAGTCTCTTGTCATTGGGGACACACAGGCCGGGGACGCCACCTCTTCAGATCTTGTGTTACTCAGCTATGAAGCAGATCAGGAGCTAGCTGATGAATACTATGAGATTGAAGGTGATGGCCAGGATGCCCAGCATTCAGACGATACCCACTTGGGGGTCGTCAGGTGTATTCTCACCCAGCCACATGCCAGTGATGACTGGCGTCGGACCACCATCTTTCATACATACTGTAGGCTGGGAGGGCATATGTGTAAGATGATTATCGATAGTGGGAGTTGCATCAATGCAATCTCCACGGGCGCAGTCTCACGTCTTGGTCTTACTCCCGTGGACCATCCTTGCCCCTATCGAGTATCATGGGTGGATTCCACCTCCATTCCGATCAGGCTGCGGTGTTTGGTCCCACTGCAGTTCCATGCCTACCGTGACGAGATCTGGTGTAATGTCCTCCCCATGGAGGTGGGCAATATCATTCTTGGTAGGCCGTGGTTATTTGATCGGGATGCCAAACTCCACGGCAGGTCGAACACCTATACCTTCGACCATGATGGCCGATGGATTACCCTCCACCCCACTCAGCCCAAGAGCCCATCAGTTAGGGGTCCTACTGGCCCTAGTACTCCGGAGCCTTCCGTCCCAAGGCCCAGTACCCCATCCCCAGCCCGGGCTACGACCGTTATCTCTGGCACAGGCGAGCCCTCGACTAGGAGGTTGATGATGATTAGCTCCCGACAAATGGAGCGGGAGGCTAGTAGGGGCTGCCTTGTGTTTGCTATTACGGTCCGAGAGGTGGAGCCGAAGTCCGAGGGTGAACTCCCACCCGATGTCATTCCTATTCTACAGGAGTTCGCTGATATTTTTCCCAAGGAGCTTCCCGAGGGACTCCTACCCATGCGGGATATTCAGCATGCTATCGACCTGATTCTTGGCTCCTCATTGCCTAATCTTTCTCATTATCGCATGAGTCCCACGGAACATGCCGAGTTAAAACGGCAGGTCGATGAGTTGATGCAGAGAGGGTCTATTTGGGACAGCATAAGTATGTGTGTTGTTCCCGCATTACTCACCCCAAAGAAGGATGGCACGTGGAGAATATGCATTGATAGTCGTGTCATCAACAAAATCACCATGAAGTACAGGTTTCCTATTCCCTACCTAGTTGATATACTAGACATGATGGCCGGTGCCACTATCTTCTCGAAGATCGATCTTAAGAGTGGCTACCACCAGGTGAGGATTAGGCCAGGTGATCAGTGGAAGACCACATTTAAGACCAAGGATGGTCTATATGAGTGGTTGGTTATGCCCTTTGGGTTGACTAATGCTCCTATCACCTTCATGCGACTCATGACTCAGGTCCTTCGACCTTTCATTGGAGTCTTTGTGGTTGTGTATTTTGATGATATCCTTATATATAGTCGCACTAATGGGGATCACTTGGACCATCTACGGCAGGTCTGTCTGCTTTTGAGATGAGAGCAGTTGTTTGTGAACCCACAGAAGTGTGCCTTCATGACACCACAGCTTACCTTCTTGGGTTTTATTATGTCTAGTATTGGGGTCTCCGCCGATCCGGAGAAGGTCCGGGCCATTTTTGAGTGGCCGGAACCCCGTACGATCCATGATGTCCGCAGCTTCCATGGCCTCGCAACGTTCTACCGTTGTTTCATCCGTGGATTTAGCTCCGTCACTGCCATGATCACGAACTGTATCCGGAAGGGCACGTTTGTATGGACGAAGGCCGCAGTTGCTGCCTTCAAGGACATCAAGGAGCACATGACCCAGACACTGATCCTTGGATTGCCAGATTTCTCGAAGGTGTTTGAGATCTCTTGTGATGCGTCAGGTGTTAGGATAGGAGGAGTGTTGAGTCAGGAGGCCCACCCGGTCACATACTTCAGTGAGAAGATGAATGACGCGAAACTACGATACTCAACTTATGATAAACAATTTTACACAGTTGTTTAGGCTCTTAGGCATTGGAGGCACTATCTTTTACATCCGGAGTTTATCTTGTACTCCGATCATGAGGCTTTGAGGTACCTCCATTCCCAAAAGAATCTCAATACGCATCACAGCAGATGGGTTGAATATCTCCAGCAGTACACATTTGTGCTTAAACATGAGGCTGGAGTGGAGAACAAGTTGGCTGTTGCCTTGAGTCGGCGAGCATGTCTGCTGACTACCATTAGTGCTGAGGTCATTGGGTTAGAGAAGATGAGAGAGGCCTATGTTGACTATCCTGACTTCGGTCAGATTTATACCACTCTCTAGGCCGGACCCTCGAGAGACCTTGATGATTATGTGCTTCAGGAGGGTTACCTCTTTCGAGAAGGTAGACTGTGTGTTCCCCGAACTTCGGTTCGAGACTTCTTAGTCTAGGAACTACATACGGGAGGTCTAGCCGGCCACAAACAAGACTATTGAGGCTGTTGAGCATAGATTTTATTGGCCGAGCTTGAAACGTGATGTTGCTCATATTGTGGCACAGTGATGTACATGTCCTACGGCCAAAATGAAGAAGCAAAGCTCGGGCCTTTATATGCCTCTTCCCGTGCCTGATGCCCCGTGGCATGATGTTAGCATAGATTTTGTCTTGGGATTGCCACGTACCTCTAGGAAGCATGACTCGGTCTATGTGGTAGTTGACCGGGTCTCGAAGATGGCCCTTTTCATTCCCTGCTCGAAGACTTCGGATGCTTCGAGGGTAGCCCGCTTATTCCTTACTCATGTGGTGTGCAAGTTCGGGTTGCCTCGTACCATAGTGTTTGACCGTGATGTTAGATTCACCAGTTATTTCTGGAAGACACTGTGGCATATGTTGGGTACTCACCTCAAGTTTTCCACTGCATATCATCCCCAGACAGATGGTCAGACCGAGGTGGTCAATAGAAGTCTGGGTGACCTTTTGAGATGTCTTGTCAGGGACCATGTAGGGGATTAGAATCTCATATTACCACTGGCAGAATTTGCATATAATGATTCGGTTAACAGGTCTACCGGTATGAGTCCATTCGAGATTGTCATAGGTCGTAGGCCTAAGAAGCCAGTGGATCTTGTTCCCATGCCCATTCATGCACGAGCGTCTGAGTCTTCCGAGTCTTTTGCTAGGCATGTTAGGAGTTTGCATGATGACATCCGTCGTCACATTGAGGCCAGCAATGCACGGTATAAGGAGTTAGCCGATGCCCATCGACACCACTGTGAGTTCCAAGAGGGTGAATATGTCATGATCAGGGTAAGACCTGAACAGTTTCCCTTTGGGACCGTAAAGAAATTGTAAGCTCGCGGAGGTGGTCCATTTAGAGTGCTGAAATGTGTTGGATCCAATGCGTATGTTTTGGACCTGCCCGAGGAATATGGTATAAGCTCAACATTCAATGTGTCGGATCTAGTTGCATATAGGGACCCAGCGGTGATCCCTAGTGAGCCTTTCGAGCCATCTACCCCCATTGAGAGTGATCCCACACCTGAGTGTCCACCACCAACCACATTTCCACGACAGCGAGAGCATATAGATCATATCCTGGATGAGCAGGTGACAGTTACCAGGAGTGGATCCTACCCGCGCTACCTAGTGCATTGGAGAGGGCGACCCGCCACCGAGGATACTTGGATCACCCGTGGAGAGTTACAGCGGATAGATCCGGACCTACTGGAGCGCTACCAGAGCGATGCTGACCCTTACTCGACAGGGTCGAGTTTCTCCCATCCGGGGAGAATTGGTACGGATACCAGAGCGATCGAGAGGCACGAACTGGCGAGCCGTCGGTACCGTACGCGGAGCACCACTCGGGCTACATCGGCTTCCACCTGGCTCGGAGACAGCTTGGAGACTCTCCCTTGAGTCTCGATATTTATAGTATTTACTGGGACTTTAGTTGTGTGTAATGTGTGTTTGTTTGGCTTTCTTCGGATTGTAATTTAGATTGTAACAGGGGTTTATATGTAAAATGGGACCACCTGGGTCCCGCGGGCCCCCCATCCCTTCTCCCATTGATCCACCTCATCTCTTGGGCCCATGTGGGGTCAGTCAACCTTCCAATGTGGGCTTCTAGAAGGGTTGGACCAAGGGGGGGACAAAGGGTAGCAAAATTTAAAAATGGGGACCAAGAAGTCAAGGGGACGCCCCTAGCTTATTATAGTTTAATAGGTTTGAAATCTTTTTTTTATTTGTTCCAAAGCACATGGGAGAAATAAATTGTGGATTCCCACTTTTACCCCTCCCCAACCCCAAATCTATGGATAGTTAGTGTCTTTTGTTATTTTACATAAATAGCATGTATTTTCATTTGATTGGAATTAATGAAAGAAAATTATTGGAATTTCCTCCAAAGAGCAAGGGCCGCCCCCCTCTCTCTCTCCTCTCTCCACCTTCTGCAGCTGGGAAGGCTGTGATCCTGAGGTGTGAAGCCTCCTCTATCAGTTCGTGAGATCATCATCGCCGCCGCCGCCGCATTCGTGCCGCCGTCGCACCACCGCCACAGTCGCCGGAGTTCTGTCCACTCAGGATAGCCCTTTGACTTTAGATTTCTTGCTCTCAGCCACGAGATCTTATGGAGCCCAAACATTTAGGGTGAGTTCCAGGGGCCATCACCACATCCTAGAAAAATCGATGGACTGCTATTTTTATTTTCCATTTTTCCATTTTCGTTCTCCACCTCCTCTCAGATCTGCCAGTAGTCTGCCCAGATTTCCAGAACCCTAATTGGTCATTCATGAACCCACCTTCTCGTGACCCAAATGACTTGATATTTTTATTGGAGGTTCTTTCCACCTAATACCTCTTCCACAAATTTTCTTGTGAATTTAGGATCTGTTTTATATTTTATAAAAAATTACTTTAGATCCTAACTCAGTTCTGTCTGCCATAGTCCAGATCCGACCACCCAGCAGTATAAAATACCTTTCCCCATTCAAACCTCCACCCAATCTATCATAAAAATTATTTCCGTCTTCCTCTTTCTCCCCTCTATAACTTTCATGATGAGATCAACGTCTGAATCAGAGGTCTACTTCACAATCAACGCCAACTCTCAGAAAAAATCACCTCTGTCTTGAGATTTCGGGTCCTGTCCAACAGTAACTTGTAAAATCGATCAAGGCCAGATCCGAGAAATTAAAATTTATTTCTCTGGCCCTAGATCGAAGTATTTCAAAAGAGCTTTAGAATGGTATCTCTTGTGCGTCGATCCGACATCGGGAGTAATCGCAGTAGCAGATCTCGCCAGTTCGCGCGCTGCAAAACAGAAGCCACAGATCCGTGGACAGCAACTCCGACAAGTGCAGATCGGAGCCGCCCGACTTCCGACCGGCGTTCCAACCCGGCCATCATCCCGGGAAGCGCACCCCCAGAGGTCACCATCATAGGGGGACCCACCCCGTCAGGTTCGGAAGATTGAGCAGCACGTGGGCCCCACAAACCCACAGATCGCGCCGTCCTAACAACACTAAAATGCAGATTTCGGCACCGTCGGAGCGACATCAAGATGCTGCCCGTCAACCCACTTCCCGATACTCCCGGGCCCCACATGTGACCTGTTACCACCCTACGTGGAGTGGGTAAAAACTTTGTACCGCTGTGAAAATCTGTTAACTGGGGGTACAGAATTGGGCGGGGTTGTCTTCCCCACGTCGGGAGCGTGGAGGTAACGGTCTTAACTCCTTGGCGTTCATTTGCTAGTTTAGTATATGGTCATATGCCACTATGAGTGCGTTAGAAGTCTAGCCCGTGAGTTCATGTCGCTGCTGTGAGCAAGAGAGTGACCTGTCCCGTGGCTCGATCCGAGCACGGAAGTGAGTCGACCACCCTTGACTCTGTCGGTTTCTCAACCGCGCGGATCCGCGTTTCCCCTCGCTTGGGACAACGAGTGAGCTTGCATTTCTGTTAGCGATGTATAGCCCATAGGAACTCTTAGTGTCGGGTCGAAGTGTCTCTCCTATTCATATGTTGCGGGTCGCGTCTCCATTTAGAGTCTGAGGTCCGCATCACTTAGAGTCGGTCCCCTTGTCCGTCCCGCATCAGTTTGCCTTGGCATTGATTTGTTTGGATCATAGATCTCACGAAATCTAGACATCCACGAATAGAATGGCCAAGAGTTCCAAGATCAAGCTCATGTAATCAAGGTAAAATGTGTAAAAATATTGATTTTTCTTGAGATTCCAACAACAAGCTCATTAATCGAGAGGAATAGTCATTTAAAGAAGTGACTCTTGAATAGATAAATGTTGATAGTAGACCTAACAATAGGTCAAAAATTCGAGGTACAATAGCCTAGTTAGGCTGGAATAGCATACACATATCAAAATCATGAAAACATTAATTTCCAGAAAATTGGAAAGTGAAACGGTCAGCAAAGGACCGCTAAAAGAGGTACACGGTCTAATCAAGACCGCGTGCACAATCAAAATGGTCTAAGGAGGACTGCTAAAGGCTAGCTAGATCCAAGATCCAACCCAGAGCGAACGAGTATAAAATGGTCCAAGATGGGCCGTGATCAGGAATGGACGGTACTGGCTAGGCCGCTTGAAGATGTAAACGGTCTAATCTCAACCGTGTACATTACAGAGTCCAAGGACTAAAGTCGACGCACAGTTGGTTAAACACGGTCACATGAGGGCCGTTCAAACAGTCTGGCGGTCATGACTGGACCGCTTACTGACAGAAACGGTCTCAGGAGGGCCGCCATCAACAGAATAGTCCCTATTCCGGGATTTAGCAAAAATACACGATTCGATCGAGTCAAAAAGGTTCAAGCTTATGGGTACAACCCGCTCGGCATCTTAGTGGGAATCCCAGGCTCGTGGGGGCTTACGGAGGCCTCGAAACATGAACACCTAGTCCGGCAGAAGGAATATCCGACGGAGAGGTAATTCAATGTCCAAGAATTTACTAGTTCACAATCAACGGAAAATGAGACATTCGGTCCAGTGGCCACCACCGGAGTGGCACAACCTTAAAACAAGTTTTAACTATACAACTGAATTGCAACTAATCACTTGATCAAGCATATTAGTCTACTTTCTTTTCAATTAAAATAGGATACATGAAAGGTGAACATGGAAAGGATGACATAATTGGATGAGAATTAGACCTTAGATCAAATATTTCTTCAATCCTAGTCATTAGTGTGTTCATACTACAAATATAAGCCCTAAAATCATATTATCTAATCACGAAAAATAGAACAACATGCTGGAAACGGGTAACATTTTACTGAAACAGGGTTTTAAATGGTCTATATATGGACCGCTCGATACATTCGACGGTCAGAGGAGGACCGCTCAGAACCAATGCAAGTCCTCTTTTCTTTTGAAAACCCACCACCATAACACGGTCTATCGAGGGGGCGTTCCTTTCTTTTGATGGTCATTTGAGGGCCGCTCCACTTGCAACCCCGCCATATAACGACGGTCAATCTCATGGCCGCTTGACATATAAGCGGACTAACTAGAGGCCGCTCAGTCTAAACAAATGGTATGTCGTGCGACCACAGAATAATAAGAGGTCTCTGTTAGGGCCGTTCAATGCTCGCCATGCCCAGAACGGTGACAAAACCCGATACATGTCAAATGAAAAGCTTAATTCGATCTATATACTTCATAAAAACTGGGCAAACTACTATCAATCGAAAGAGAACATAAAAATGAACAATAAGGCGTGATCAATCTCAAGATTTGACTTTGATTAGTCTGCATAAATTAGACGAAAAAGGAATGTAGAAAAACCCTAATCACATGCTCTCAATGAAACGATGAATTCGCACGATATAGATCACAAAAATTTGGCAAAACATGATGAAATAAAAGAGGACTTCGAGGTGCATGTCATGGTATGGTTTAATTAAGGTTGGGCCTGAGAGAAACCTACTTTCATCGTGGAAGAAAGAGGAAGACGCCAAAACCCTAATCCGCGAACACCTGTCGATCCTCGCCCTAATACGCCATCGATCGGCCACCACAGGTCCCGCCGTCTATTGGAGATGCAAATGGGGTTCTAGGGCTGCCAAAGCCCTCTACTTATAGAGGTTGAGGAGGCTTCTAGAGATCGAATTGGCTAAGAGAGTCCAAAGGAAAAGAATCGGCGAAAAACTTGATTTTCCCATCTAATCCACGTCGCCGCCGCCAATAGAAGGCTCTAGAGTTAGGGTTTTCAAAAGGACGATGGGCTTCTAGGGTAAACCTATCAAATGGGCCTAGGTTGGGCTTGATTGGTTGAGAAATGTGCTCGAATTTGATCGATTAAGGTTGATTTATTGAGAACAATGATTTTGGCTAAAAACTCCTTAATTCAGCCAAATTAAATTTTTATTAGGGGTCGGCCCAGTTGATATTATTGTTAGAAACTTCGTTTTCTACAAGAATATAATTTTTACATATTTTTAGAAATTAGCCGGAACTTTGGCCTATGGGTGAAATTCGATTAATTTGATATATACCTATTAAATCCAATTCGACGTAGAAAATTCGATTGCATCTTGGAATATGAAAGTCTCTTTATGGTGATTATGGAAAGATAATCATTGATATAATTTGGTCACTTTCAAAAATAAATAATATTCTTTAATTAAGAAAATCATTGAAGTCGTTAAATAACAAGGAAATAACTTTAATTTCAATACATATTTCAAAATTTTACTTTTGTATTTTATTATTTAACTGGGGTGTTACAATGCTGCTGGATACACTCTACTCAAGAGGCTGAAGAGAGAGAAAAAAGAGTAAGATAGAAGAGAGAAAGGAGAGGGACGGGAGCAGGGAGCTACGGCCCCTACTCCCCCTTTGTATCTTTATTCTTTTCTCCTTCCTCCGATGTATAGGTGCTATGTTTCTATGATATGGTATAAAAGAAGCACACCCCTTTTAGGAGATTTTTTTTATATTGCAACTCCTATATTGTTCGATCTTTGGTGTTCATGTTCTTCTCCCCTTCTAATCTATATGATGCTTTATTTTTGTTTATTTCCCCCTAATCTTCCAGAAGATAGGATGATTTCTCTCTAATTTTGGGCATGACATCCACATGAGGATGCAGTTGTCATTACGGTGGCCACCGATCCGGGGTCTGTTCACACCCCCGAACATGGTTTCGGGTTGCCAACCGCCGGGGATTTGCATAGTTTCTTCTTCCTTTTGAAATTATCATGCTTCTTCACAAAACCCCATTTTGGGATTTGCCCAATCCCATGGTCATGATGCCAAAGGGGTGAGAAATATGGGATTTAATAGAAAATCGATCATTTCCTTTGAAAACTTCGGCTTCCGGAGTCTTCACCACTCTCGGATCTCCAGGGACTCGCCTCCTTATAACGTGATCCCCTGATGATCTCTTTTGAAAGGGGTGAATATTGATGGCCACATAATGTGGCAATAGTCTAAGACCATGTTTCGGAAACGAGATTGTGGCAGCTCATGGGTCATCGGAGTCCCTTGTAGGCTAGTCCTCGAGATTTCCGTGCCCAATTTGGGTCATATGATGTTGCCGCTTCCGTGCGCATCCTTCTTATTTTCTGGGCCGTCTAGGAGTTCCTCCGTGGGCGCATACCCAATTACCCCCCCCCCCCCAAAGCACCAAGTCTAGGGGAGGTGCTGCTGGATTTTCCCCGGGTAATTCAAAGATTAATGACATACGAAGAACGTTGACAAATGGACTTTAAGTTTAGAAAACTGCTGAAACCAAGATGTACAAACACAAAAAAACTGATGCATTGGGACCTTGATTTAAATGACTGTTAAAAGAGAAGATGGACACCCAAATAAAAAAGAAGAAGAGGATTCTCAGATCAAACCAAACAAATAACAAGTTCTGAATGGGCAGTTACACATGGTATGCATATTGTGCATGATCAATTGAAACTCTTAAAAAAAGGTTTGGGAGCCCACTGTTGTAGGGTCGACCCCTAGCCTTGAAGGCCAGTCTGCCTTATGATGCAAAAAAAAGGAGGAAGGAACAAACGATAACTTTGCATTTGCATGATATCCTTTGCATAAAAGGCTCTCTGTCAGATTGCACAAGCATGGTAGAGTGTCTTTAAGTTCCCCATGAAAATCGTCAAGAGGGTATATGCTCACCCAACTGACATACGCATCCCTATACTTGCACTATTGCATGCATGAATTCTAAATGAAGGCAAGAACCTCATATGCATCTGAATTCCACACTTTGCAGTTGCTCATGAATTTTATTGAGATTTCATGCATATGCATGGTAGAATCATTCTAAACCTACTCTTTTTTTTCTTTTAAACTGAAACTGGCAGTTGGCTACTGGGAGACAGTCGACTCAAGGAGTTGACTGTCTGCAAGCCAGCTGCCCTTCATAGCAGAGCAGCTCCTAAAAAGGGGGGGATTGAACATGGCATGTGCATGATAGGTTTTTACATGAATCCACGAAGATTGCATGAAGATGATCAACACTACATATGCATATTGAATTGCACTAGATGTTCACTAAAATTGCATGAACTTAAGCATACTTGCCCCTCCCCGCATTTCAGAACTGAACATATCATTTATACCTTTATGCATGCCTTAATTCGTGTGTGCATTGATTCATTAATCCAAATAGATGTCATGCATACTTCATACTTGAACGCTTGCTCGCCACGGTTCTTGGTATATTAAATAGTGAGAGGTAGAAACCCGGACTATGTCCAGGTGAAAATCCCAACTATGCGTGAGTACGTAACTCCACCTTGTACCAGGGTCACATTGCATAGATGCGCTACCAAACCCTTGCACAATGCCTTGATAATCAAAACCACATATTCATGCATTCCATGGCATAACATATTATCTTTAAAGAATGAATGAAAAGAAGTTTTGCTTACTGTTATAAGGCAAGTCGACTTGCCTAAACAACAAGTCGACTTCCTCATGCTCAGTAGCAGAAAACTACCTGCTGTCATGAGGCAAGCCAACTTGCTTGCACAGCAAATCGACTTGCCCACCACAGCAGTCAGCCTGCTTTCATATATATCCATGCACACATGCATGATCATGCACCATCACGCGCTAATAAAAAAAAAGAAGAAAAGGAGAGTAAAAACCATAAGAGTTTACACTCCGATTGCAAAAATTGAAGTTGCATAAGTTTTTTTTTAGAATTACATCCACATGCATGTTCTTAGAATCATATTCATATGCATATTCTCATACATGCATGCTTTGCTTGTTTGTTAAGGAGGAAACAAAAGAAAGCACAAATGGGGTGTGATGAAACAACTAATAGAAGATGGCGTAAGATAAACAAGAAAAAATGAAAGGGATGAAAATGAACCAAAGAAGAGAGCTGAAGAAGGGCAGCCCCATGGAAACACTGGGTTCGGTCGACCGATGCCCATCATCGATCCATTGATCCCAAGTGGGGTCGACTCCCCGCAAGGGGGAGTCAACACAGCCTGAGCTCCAGTCGACCGAATTAGATTTTCGGTCGACTGATTAGAGCATGAGTCGATGCACACTGATGGTTGCGTCAACCCATCTAGCAGCCCCCCCTTCCTGGGAGGTTCGGTCGACCGAACTGACTTTTTGGTCGACCGAACTCCCCATTTCAACAAAAAAAAAGGAAAACAACGACAGAACACAAAAAAAACCACAAAAGTTCCAAAAAAAGGGTAATAATGAAAAGGGAAGCTAAATCATGTAATTATGGTAGTGATAAAAAAAAAAGAAGAAAAGAAAATGACAATGAACATGAAAATAAAATGACGTCCTTAGGAGATTAATGGTGTTCTATCCGGGTTTCTTCCCCTTTGACCCTACATGAAGGATATATCAACGATGCCCCGTAGGTCACGCATGGGCGCCGGTAAATTCATCCCATCACGGCCATGGCATGATCTTGACCGGGGCCAATAGCCCACTAATTTTAAAACCAGTTTGACCGGGATTTAACTGAATTTCTTCATCTTTCAAATATCAAATTTGTCATACCTCGGCATACATCTGTCCCGGGGCCAATAGCTCACTGATTTTAAAACCGTTTTGATCGAGATTTAACTAAATTTCTTCATCTTTCAAATATTAAATTTGTTGTACCTTGGCATACATCTGTCCCGATGTTCGCTATGTATATTTGTGATGCTTTCGACCTGGACTCCCATCCGAACATGAAATGGCCAATGTATGGCCGACATGATTTTAAATACCCCATTTGCACCCTAATATAGGGAATTTCACTGATTTTCAATACATTCTTTCACTCGTTTTATGAAAACTGACTTTTAGGCAATGGGGCCCCTCATCATGACGATTAATCAAAGGTTTTCCCCTCTCTGAGGGGATATAATTAACACCGTGACCTTTATGGCACGACGGGTCTCAGTCTTGACACGATACTCACAATCGTCTGATTAGTCAGATGACGCGCACCCACGGCTCCATACCAGCCTGATTTGGAGCCAGCATAAATCGTCACTTCGTGACTAGCACGCCCTCGCACTTAATAAACCGATAAAAGATAAAATGATATCAGAAAAAAAGTACGTCCACAAGTCTGGCATGCCCGGTGAGACCAGGACCGCCTTTCATCTCTTTGTCGGGATTTGGGGCTTCATGGCCTCCTCCTAAAATTCTAACCTCCTCAATTTAAATTGCAGGTTAAATTCTAAATAGCTCGATGGCCGTTACATTCGGTCCACTCGTCATCGCGAGCCATGCCGAGCGTGGCCACCTCACGGTGCTGACCCAGTTCAGTGATTTCCCTCCCATGGTTGGCTTTCCCAACTTTCTGGGAGTCATGTTCGTGAATCTCCTGGAGGCCCAGAGACAGAGCCAGTCATTGCTGCAAAGGCGACACCCAAAGGAACAAAGATGCTGGGATGCTATGTCCCCCACGATGATGATCGAAAGAAGTGCACCCCGACTGCCAGGAGGGTGGCCAGGAAGAACGCCAGCATGCTGCAATGTCGGCTCTCCACCTCGGGCAAGTCCATCATGATCGAAGGCGTCCGAGTATTTCTGAATGGCCGATAGGACAAGATCACACCAGATAGGGCAATTCCAACGGTGTCAGTGCACAACTCCTTCCAAGCACTAGCCCAAGAGAATCCGGACCGCTTCGAGTCCAAATAAAAGGGAGGGTTGGCCCCAAAGTCAACCAGATTCATACATATTCAGTTGCCCAAGCGGGCTTGGCCCCGAGCTCCAACTCAGCCAAGCGTGGCACTGCGGACCCTCGTCGAAGAAACCAGCCGAAATAAGACTTTGGCGATCGTAACCGTCAATGTAACCTTGGCTGAAGATGATAGTGGGAGGCCATCCATGTCATCTGAAGAAACTCTAGTTGAGGAAAGACGTGTCACCCTCAGCCCCTCTATGCATGACCCTGCTGTACTGATGCTGCTGCAGGAATATCGGCAGGAGATTGAAATATTGAAGAAGCACTTGACTGAGAAGAATGCACATGCATCTACATCCAAGCAGGCCGAAGTCCCTCTTGAGACACCGGGGGACAATGGCCAAATCTTCAAAATTTTGCCACGGGTAGCCGCATCTCAGCCGATGCCTGGCTATACAGGAGGCACTCCCTTCCAGCAACAACATACCACTACAATGCTACCCCTAGTTTTTCCATACCTGGGGAGTGCCGCTACACCTCAAGCAACGACGACGACGCCGCAGATGCAGCAAGCTCACTCCTGCCCAGGCTCGGTCGACTCGACGATGGTGAATAAAATGATGATAGAACAAATGATCGAAAAGAAGCTGGCCAACAAGGGCATTGATGATTATGCTACTTTTGATGTGCACAAGGTACCTTACCTTGTCAATCACGCGGCCAAGAGGCTGCCTCCTGACGTCAATAAATCACCAAAGTTCGATAAGTTTAACGGACAAGGCTCATCGAAGGAGCATATAGCCTACTACATCAACTTAATGGGCGATCTGGCGACCGACGAGTCCTACCTGCTCAAGTTCTTTGGGTCCTCCCTCACAGGAGTCGCTTTTGAGTGGTATTCGAACTTACCGCATAGATCTATCAATGACTAGCCAGATATGCAATGGAAGGTCCGAGAACGGTTTCACGATGCTGAAAGAGAAGTAATCGTGGCCGAATTATATGCCTCCAAGCAGAGGAATGATGAAACTGCTTTGGAATACATCAAAATATGGTGGAACCTCATCATGAGATGCAGGCGGCCGCCACATCAAGAATACACAATGCAAATCTACAAACAAAATTTGAAGCAGGGGATCCTCAAAAAGATGATTGGAATTGAAATTAGGTACTTTGACCAATTGAACAATGTGGTGGCATAGATTGAGGCCTTTCTCTCCACATACTCCTCTGCCCCCACTGCCTCAAGCCAGAAGACTAAATCAGCAGATAAATGGCCCGCGCCTGAGGAAGTTAATACGATCGACTTCAAGGCGTTTGAGCGGCAGAAGGATAAAGATAAAGGCGTCGCCAACCCTCCTCCGGCCAAGCCTGTTGAACAACAAGAAGGGCCTACCTTGCTAGCCAAAATGATGAAGTCCTACTCCTTCCCTAAGGATAAGACCCGGGCCTTGTTTGGATGGGCCATCGAATATAACAAGGTCACCCTTCCAGAGCCAAAGAGGTCAGGCAATGCTAGAAGAAAAGATGACCCCCGCTTTTGCCTGTATCACCGAATGCTTAGGCACTCTATTGAAGATTGCTATGTATTTAAAGATATTATCAAAGGCCTGGTCAAGAAGGGAGAGCTCCAGATGGGTGAATATAAGGTGGATCCTCCATGCCCTCACGAGCTGCCGGATCTCAAGAGAGCTGTCAACATGGTGTCTATACACCGACAGTTACCAGAAGAGGTGGCTGAAGTGCACACCTATGAATCTGTCCCACGGGAGCACTTCAAATCCCCGGACCTGAAACAAGATGCAGAAAAGAAATCAGGAGTGCCAAGAGCACCATACGACCTGTTGTGGGGGTAGATGCCGGCCACAGATGGGAAGAAGAAGAAGAAGTCAAAAGATAGAAGAGGAGGCATTGTCCTCTCTTGCAATACATTGCCGGCCTTGTCCGACAGGCACCAAACTACTGAAAAAGAAGATGAGGAAATATGCTTCCTGCCAACAAGGCTAAATCAACCCAAAGCTTCTACCTCCCGTCATAATGATAAATCCCGGGAAAAGTGGGGGCACCCTCCACCACCTGATGAAGATGTATGCTGTCATACTCCCTCACGTTTGGGCGTGGGGGTAAGAATATCAAGCTTTGAAAGACTAAATGTATTCGATGATGATACTAGGATGCCGCTGGTCCCACCTGAAATCAAGACGGGAGGCAGCATTCCTGACTCCCCCCTAACTAGCTCTACTCTGATGACAGATCTATACCGAAAAATACAAGAAATTGAAATAATAAGAAGAAAATTGGGGGGAATGTGTGTAGACCTAGCTGACCCGCACCTGAATCTAATAGCTCCGACGGCAATGAATGAGCCAAGTATGGAGCAGACAGCTGAAAGAAAGCCAGCCGAGGGAGAAGTCACCAAGGCAGAATTATATGAAGTCAAGCAAAAAGATGATGAGTCCGCCCTGGACTACATCCAACGTTGGAGAAAGCTCAACTCGAGGTGTAGGCATCTGTCGAACCATGAAGATGCTATTCGAATATACAAACTCAACCTGGAAATTGAAATCTTAACAAGAATAATTATCATTGAAGTCAAATCCTATCGATTGAATGATATGGTGGTCGACATTGAAGCCTTTTTGGTGAAGTATCGCTCGGCCGTCGCTGCCCAAAGTCAAAAGAACGAGCCAATTAATGGGCGGCCGATGGGAAAAGAAATTCAAGCTATTGATTTCCAGGATTTCGAGAAGCAAAGAGAGAAGGCGAAAGAGGCAGCTAGCTCTTCTTCAGCCACGTCTGCCAAGCAACAACCCTCGTTGAGGGATAAGATGAAGAAACCCAATTCCTTCCCGAAGGATAAAACCCAGATGTTGTTTCATTGGGCCCGCGAGTATGACAAGGTTGTCCTCCCCGAACCCAAAAAGTCAAGTGATGCAAGATGGAAAGATGACCCTCAATTCTGCCCTTATCACCAACAACGGGGGCATTCCATTGAGGGCTGTTATCCGTTCAAAGATATTTTTGAAAGCCTAGTCCAGAAAGGTGAAATACGGATGGGTGACTACAAGGTGGACCCACCGTGTCCTCATCAAATTCCCAACCTTGAAAGGGCGGTCAACGTTGCCTCACCCCATCAGCTGAAGAACAATGTGCCCTGAAGGGCGTTTCAAGCCTCTCGAATTATGGCAGGAAGCCGAAAGAGAGGCAAGATACAAATGGTGCCCTATTCTGGGGGCAAATGGTGAAACAAATAAAAATAGAGATCCAAAGATCAAGAAATCATCACCTTACACTGTGATATGATGTCGACACTCTTTAGAGTTGACAAATGCAAAGTCGATCGATGCCAAGGCCGACAGTCGAATGATGAAGCTAATATATATATATATATATATATATATATATATATATAAACCTCTCCGAGAGGTACTCTCCCCATATGAAAGGTTCAGCAAGACATAACCGTGGCTCTCCGAAGAAGATGTGCTCCCGCCCTCCATGACCCCTCGTAGGTCACTCCGTGTGAGAAAGGAGCAACCAGATGTTCAATAACCTTAAAGATGTTCAAACATCGGTGGCCGGGCCGACAGATGATCGATGATGTAAAAAATGTGCAACTATCGGCATTTGAACCAACAACTCTTTAGCCATCGGCGTCCAAGCCGACAGCAACTCAACCATCGGCATTCAAGCCGACAGCTCTTCAACCATCGGCATTCATGCCGACAGCTGTTCAAAGATGTTCAAAAATATTCAAGCTCCTCAACCATTGGCATCTGAGCCGATAGCTCTTCAATCATTGGCATTCAAGCTGGTAGCATTTCAACCATCGGCATCCAAGCCGACAACTTTTCGACCATCGGCATCTAGGCCGATAGCTCTTCGACCTTTAGCGTCCAAGCCGACAGCTCTTTAACCATCGACATCCAGGTCGATAGCTCTTCAATCATCGGTGTTCAAGTAGAGAATTGTTCAAAGATATTCAAAGATATTCAAGCTTTCCAACCATCGGCACCCGAGCCGACAGCTTCTCAACCATCGGCATTTGAGCCGATAGAATTTCAACCATCGGCGTCCAAGCCGATAACTTTTTTGACCATCGGCGTCTAGGCCGATAGCTCTTTGACTAATGCGGGACGGACACGCGACCTGGGACTCTACCTCGTGATCATCCCTATGCGAGGGAAACACTGGACCATGCGCAGTTGAAAAACTGGCAGTGAGTCTCGGGTATCGGCCTTTCCGCGTGAACTCAGATCGAGCCACGGGACGTGTTACACTCACTCTCTCACAGTGGTGATAAAATAGATATCGAGCTAATTACCTATCACATGCAGCGGCATTCAAAAGGTATACGAGATAAGCAAAATGCGAAAAAGAGTGGGAGCAAGTTTACCTCCACGCTCTGGGCGTGGGGAAGACGATCCCGGCCAAGACAGTAACTCCCGGTTAAACAATTATTACAATAATTACAGAAATGGTTTCTACTACCCACTCCACGCAGAGAGGTAACGAGCTACAAATGGGGCACGAGAGGACCGAACTTGGGTTGACGGGCAACGTTTTGATGTAGCTGCAGCGGCACGCGTATTCACGAACGTGGGGCCCACGTGCTCATCGGCGGGTCCGAGTGGGCCCGGAGTGATACCGCTGTGACGTTGGCTCCCGGAGAGGCGCTCCCTGGGATGGCGGCATGCCGGTTCGCCTAGCAGAAGGTGAGTCGGCTCCGGTCTTCACTGGTTGACCTTGCTGCCCACGGATCTGAAGCTGCTGTTTTACAGCGCGTGACCCGGAGAGATCTGCTGCTGCGATCACTCCCGACGTTGGATCGACGCACAAGAGATAGTGTTGGAAATCTCTTTTAAAATACCTTGATATATGGTCAGAGAAATAATTTTAAATTTCTTGGATATGGCCTTCATCGATTTTACAAGATGCTGTTGGACAGAACCCGAAATCTCAGGACAAACCTAAGTTTTCCTGAGAGTTGGCGTTGACCGTGCCTCAAACCTCAGATCTGGAACTTCAACTCTTCACGAGCGTTGTAGAGGTGGAAACAAGGAAGACGGAGATAATTTTTATTTGACTTTTAGTGGAGGTTTCGATTTTTTGAGGATTGTATACTGACTGGGGGTCGGATCTGAACTGCACAGGACAGAATAGATTTGGGAAAAGACAGTAATTTTTGAAAATACAAAAAGGACTCCAGAAATTCCAAGAAAATTCTTGGATGATGGGGTTGGTGGACGAAACTCCCAATAAAATTGGTGACCCAATAAAATAAGGGAAATGTGGTCGAAACTGGGAAATACAGGGTTGCTATGACAGGATCTGAACAGAAGATAGAACTGAAATATTGAAGAACACAAAAATGGAAAAATACTTAACGATGGGTAAATGGTAGGATTTTTTTGTGGAGGTTGGGTTGGACGTGGATGACTCACCCTCCACGTTTGGACTCGATCTGAGCTCCTTATGGAGAGCTAAAATTCAAGCTTTGAGGACCTGTCCTGATGTAGACAGAACTCCGATGTTGATGACGGCGGCGCGATGGCGGCGGCGGCAGAAATAGAATTCAGAGGATCAGAGGAGGAGGTAGAATGGGTCTCACACCCTAGAAGGCTGTAAGAAGAAGAAGAATCAGAGGGAGAGAGGGGAGAGGGGTGCACCCTCCAAGGAGGCTCCAAGCTTTCACAAAATTTTTCACTACATTAATTCTAGTATAAATGGAAATACAGGCCATTTATAAGAAATGTAAAAAGACACTAAATAACCCTAGATCTAGAATTAAGAGGGGTAAAAGAGGGAGTTCAAATATTTTTATCCCATGTGGTTTGGAACCACATTAAACAATTAATAAGAGGGGGGCGCCCCCTTGACTTCCATGGTGGCATCTTGGACTTTTTCGTCCAATTGTCTCCTTTGAATGGTCCAACCATCTAGAAGCCACCTAGGATAGTTGACCAGCCCCACATGGACTCCTATGGCTTAGGTGGACCAATGGGAAAGGAGTGAGGGCCCCCTGGCTAGACCTACTGACATTTTGCATAAAAACCTTAACAATCCTAGGGAATGACACATTGGCTTATAAAGCCTTACAATTGCACACATGCTTTTCCAAGGATATAAAAATAAACTAAAGGACACAAATATAAATTAAAATGTCAGTGCCCTTGCTCTGATGTCCCCATCAATTCTCCCCAAGTTGGAGGAACTCGACCCCATCGAGTAAGGGGTGCGGCTGCTCGAGTAGCTCCGGCGGATGCTTCACCGAACGTGGAAGCGCGGAGTACGCTCCACTCCATGTAATCGACACCTGCTCATCCCGTATAGATTTGATATGCACACGCTGCTGGGGAGGAGGCTAGAGGTGGACACTCCGAGGTGGGGTCACTCTCAAAGGAGGGAAGCAGCTCAAAGGCTCACTAGGAATCACCGCTTGTCCCTTATGTGACTAGATCCGATATGTGAAGTAGAATCGATCCCAAAGTCCGACCAGTCTCGAACTCGAAAGGGACTAACAACGCGAGCGTACAAACCGACTTGACTCGATATAGACACACGACAGACAAACAAAACAAAGACTCACAAAGACCCTAAACAAACCTAATGTTAATCCGACCCGTACATGGGTGACGGCGGACCAGGACACCCGAATATGTGCCATGCATGCATGTTATGCAACCGGTGGTTTGTGGCAAGGGGAACACCTAGACGTCCAAGTATGACCCAGCCATGCATGGACGGCCCTTTCGATTTGGGAAACTTGATAGGGCTAGAAGAACCGGGTATAGGTGTATCAAGAACGGGCTTGGTGGGTATAGATGACCCGGCCCGTGGGGTAGGGGTGTGGTAGTGGACTCCCTCGAAGAAGTGAAGTAAATATAGTGAATCAAGGGGCCCACTAGGGATTGGGTCAAAGGGATCAAAGAAGGTATGACCCCTTATGGTGGGTTCCCACAAGTCACGGTCCCACGTAAGGAAGTCTTGAAGGTGTAGATGGTCACCTTCACGCAGTGTGGTAGGTGGGATGGTGATCATATGTAGGAAGTATGGTTCCTCCCTCGGGCGAAAGGGTATGAAGTCGGGTTCGACTGACATGGGGAGGAATAAGAGGATCTTCGTGGTGACACAACCCATGGTGCACAAGGAGGTAATGGACCCTAAGACCGGATGGGTGAAGCTAAGACTAGCGGGTTGGTCGAAGCCTCGGGCCAATGAGTGCGTCAACTTCCATTGCGAGTCTAATCCCACAATAAGGTCATCCAATGTATCAATATGGTGACTAGACTGAAAGGTAGTGTGGTAGGTGTTGACGGGCACTAGTGGTAGGGTGGGGTCCATGGATGGATATGAAGGCGGGACCAAGCCATGTTTGAGCCAGCTAAGAAGTGGCTCGGCTATGAAAGGCATACCCGTTAAAAATACGGGTGGCTCGGGATGAAGTGGCTCCAAATGAGATGGTTCCGAATAAAGATCGGCAGTAGATGGCAATGGTGCTCTAGGGAAGGGGTTCCCCGACTGAGGTGGGGAAGGCCGTGGTGTAGGCGATCCGACCGGATCGGGACTCGGCTGGGAGGTAGATCCTTGTCGAAGGGCAGCATACCGAGAAAATCGAGACTCAAATGGTTCGACCTCTAGAGCAACCTTATAAGACTGCACCAGAGAGAACGCGTCGCGGCTAAGACATTCAATTTGGAAGTGGAGCCGCAAACCTTTTCGGAACTGAAAGGTAATCATGGTGCTCTCCTCTCCAACTCCATATTCCAACCGGTACTTATCATAGTCCCGAATGTACTCGGACACGGACCTATTGCCTTGGACGGGTCGGCATGGGTTGGCCATAGGTGCCCAAAAGATGGGAATGGATCCCTAGGAATGGATATGCAAGGCCATTTTTTTTGTTTTTGTTTTATAAGCAAAATGCTATGCCAACTAATGTAAGCACCTAGACACGACTTAGAATGCGATGCAATTACAAAGTTGGAATGCACTAACTAATGCACACTAAGGACCCAAGACTTAAACCAAGACTCGGTACGTGGCAGAGTTAATCGATCCGAAGATCACTCGCGTAAGTGTGCGGCTTTCCCGATAGGCGTAGCCTAACGTTCGGACAACACCTTTTGATATACCGATTAATCGTATGTAGATGTGACACTTAGACCGACTTAGACAATGACTAGATGTAAATGACACCTTTTTTTTATTTTTAGACACCCTAGACTCAACTGGCGCTCTGATACCAAATTGATACGGGACGGACACGCGACCTGGGACTCTAGCTCGCGGTCGTCCCTATGCGAGGGAAACGCTGGACCGTGAGCGGTTGAGAAACCGGTAGTGAGTCTCGGGTATCGGCCTTTCCGCGTGAACTCGGATCGAGCCACGGGACGGGTTACACTCACTCTCTCGCAGCAGTGATAAAATAGATATCGAGCTAATTACCTATCACATGAAGCGGCATTCAAAAGGTATACGAGATAAGCAAAATGCGATAAAGAGTGGGAGCGAGTTTACCTCCACGCTCCGGGCGTGGGGAAGATGATCCTGGCCAAGACAGTAACTCCCGGTTAAACAATTATTACAATAATTACAGAAATGGTTTCTACTGCCCACTCCATGCAGGGAGGTAACGGGCTACAAATGGGGCCCGGGAGGACCGAACATGGGTTGACTGGCAGTGTTTTGATGTAGCTGCAGTGGCACGTGTATTCACGAATGTGGGGCCCACGTGCTCATCGGCGGGTCCGAGTGGGAGCGGAGTGGTACCGCTGTGACATTGGCTCCTGGAGAGGCACTCCCTGGGACGGCGGCATGCCGGTTCACCTCGCGGAAGGCGAGTCGGCTCCGGTCTTCACTGGTTGACCTTGCTACCCACGGATCTGAAGCTGCTGTTTTACAGCGCACGACCCGGCGAGATCTGCTGCTGCGATCACTCCGACGTCGGATCGACACACAAGAGATACCGTTGGAAAGCTCTTTCAAAATACCTCGATCTATGGCTAGAGAAAGAATTTTGAATTTCTAGCATCTGGCCTTGATCGATTTTACAAGATGCTGTTGGACAGAACCTGAAATCTCAGGACAGAACTGAGTTTTCCTGAGAGTTGCCATTGACCATACCTCAAATATCAGATCTGGAACTTTTACTCTTCACGAAAGTTGTAGAGGTGGAAACAAGGAAGACGGATATAATTTGTATTTGACTTTTGGTGGAGGTTTCGATTTGTTGAGGATTTTATACTGACTGGGGTCGGATCTAAACTACATAGGACAGAACAGATTTAGGAAAAGACAGCAATTTTTAAAAATACAAAAAGGACTCGAGAAATACCAAGAAAATTAGTGGATGATGGGGTTGGTGGACAAAACTCCCAATAAAATTTGTGACCCAAGAAAATAAGGGAAATGGGGTCAAAACTTGGAAACACATGGTTGCTATGATAGGATCTGAATAGAAGACAGAACTGAAATCCTGAAGAACACGAAAATGGAAAAATACTTAACGATGGGTAAATGACTGGATTTTTTTGTGGAGGTTGGGGTGGACGTGGATGACTCACCCTCCAAGTTTGGACTTGATCTGAGCTCCTAATGAAGAGCTAAAATTCAAGATTTGAGGACCTGTCCTGATGTAGATAGAACTCCGATGTTGATGACGGCGACGCGATGGCGACGGCAGAAATAGAATTCAGAGGATCAGAGGAGGTGGTAGAATGAGTCTCAGACCCTAGAAGGCTCGAAGAAGAAGAAGAACTTGAGGGAGAGAGGGGAGATGGGCGCACCCTCCAAGGAGGCTCCAAGCTTTCACAAAATTTTTCACTTCATTAATTCTACTAAAAATGGAAATACAAGCCATTTATAAGAAATGTAAAAAGACACTAAATAACCCTAGATCTAGAATTGGGAGGGGTTAAAGAGGGAGTTCAAATGTTTTTATTCCATGTGGTTTGGAACCACATTAAACAATTAATAAGAGGGGGGGCACCCCCTTGACTTCCATGGTGGCATCTTGGACTTTTTGGTCCAATTATCTCCTTTGAATGGTCCAACCATCTAGAAGCCACCTAGAATAGTTGACCAGCCCCACATGGACCCCTATGGCTTAGATGGACCAATGGGAAAGGAGTGAGGGCCCCCTGGATGGACCTACTGACATTTTGCATAAAAACCCAAATAATCCTAGGGAATGACACATTGGCTTATAATGCCTTACAATTACACATATAATTTCCCAAGGATATAAAAATAAACTAAAGGACACAAATGTAAATTAAAATGTCAGTGCTCTTGCTCTTATGTCCCCATCATCGACCATCGGCATCCAAGCCGATAGCTCTTCAACAATCGACATCCAGGTCGATAGATCTTCAATCATTGGTGTCCTGGCCGACAACTATTCAAAGATGTTCAAAAATATCCAAGCTCTCCAATCATCGGCGTCCAGGCCGGCAGCTATTCAAAGATGTGCAAAAAATATCTAAGCTCTCCAATCAACGGCATCCAGGCCGAAAACTATCCAAAGATGTTCAAAGATATTCAAGCACTTCAAACCATCGGCATCCAAGCCGACAACATCTTAACCATCTACATCCAGGTCGATAGCTCTTCAATCATCGACGTTCAGGCCAACAACTGTTCAAAGATATTCAAGCTTTCCAACCATCGACCCCTGAGCCAACAGCTTCTCAACCATCAGCATTTGAGCCGATAGCATTTCAACCATCGGCATCCAAGCCGATAGCTTTTTGACCATCGGCGTCCATGACGATAACTCTTCAACCATCAGCATCCAGGTCGATAGCTCTTCAACCATCGACGTTCACGCCGACAACTGTTCAAAGATGTTCACAAATATCCAAGCTCTTCAATCATCAGTGTCCAGGCTGACAACTGTTCAAAGATGTTCAAAAATATCCTAGCACTTTAATCATCGGCCTCCAAGCTGACAGCATCTCAACCATCGGCATCCAAGCCGAAAGCTTTCCAAACATCGACATCTAAGACGACAGCTTTCCAACTATCGGCATCTAAGCTGACAGCTTTTCAACAATCGGCATCTTAGCCGACAGCATTTCAACCATTGGCATCTAAGCCGACAGCATTGCAACCATTGGCACCCAAGCCGACAGCTTCTCAACCGTTGGCATCCATGCCAACACACACCTTTAAAAAAAATTCAAAGATACTCAAGATACCCAACCTCCGGCATCCCAGCTGGCAACTGTTCAAAGATGTTCAAAAATATTCAGAGCTATTCAAATATATATTCAACCGTTGGCGTCTGTGCCGACCTACACTCAAAGATGTTCATCAATGTCCAAAGATGATTCACAAATATTCAAAATTGTTCAATGATATTAAAAAAAACCCTCTTGCATGAGTTTGATTTTGAATGCGTGCTCGCCCTGCTTGCATGATTGCCTATAATATATCTAATACACTTCCGTCGAATTTCCTAGGACCCTATCTCCTTCAATAAATAATGCTGCCCCAATTCTAGATACGTGTGACGCACAGCATACACTAAGGGGGAAAACTAATTTTTGGTGAGTGCATACGTTAAGGGGAAAGAGTCATAGCTGTGTTGTTAGCATAACCCACAAAATACACCGGAGAGAAGCTCCCACACTTTGCACACAATGTGATCAACAAATTCTAATCATAAGGATCACCAAATTTCTTCCTAACACTCTATGGGTGCTTGAATTCCTATGCTCACGTGAAAGGTAATTGTGAGTAAAAAGATGCCTACCCCCTTCTAAAATAATAATAATAAATTTATGAAGAAGTGAAATGTGGATCTAAGTAGCCGGGAATCCCCACTTAAATAAATGAGGAGACTCGTGTGAAAATGGTGAAGCAAATTTTGTAATAAAATTATAATAAGGGGTGAATCTTAGAAGCTAGGAATCCCCTTTGAGACACATGAGGAAACTCGCGTCGAACGATGATGTCCAAAATTCAAAAGAAATAAGGGGGCTGTACGAAGCTACCGAAAGTCGAGAACTTGAAATGTATGAGTAGGCGGTAGAGTAATCCTTCAAGTGTTACTCAGAACGTCTGCTTATCCCTATGTTTAGGGTTCACTGCTCACATACCTGCATTTCCACACTACGAAGAAACTATCTCGGCTGTAGATTATGATTTAAACTATGCTCATAGGCTATGCGATATCCTCTTAACGAACGTACATCCTCTTTAGTTGTGCTTCATGGGCCGCACTCTGTCCATGGATTAGGGGCGCCATTCTTATCCTATCCTCGATAGAGGGGAGCTATTTTATATGTCTATTCTATCCCAACTATCAATGAGTGCTTGCATGCTGAGGTAAAGAGGGTGAATAAAAAAAAGATGATGATGAAATGATAATGAGAAAAATAATGAAGATAAGAAAATGATGACGATAAAAATGATAAAAGATTATGATGATAAACAATAATGATGATGACGAAAATGTATTCAACCATTGGCATCTGAGCCGACAGCTCTTCAACCATCGGCGTCTAAGCTGGCAGCACTTTAACCATTGGCGTTTGCACCGACAGCATTTCAAACCATTAGTGTCTAAGCCGACAGCATTTTAACCATTGGCACTCGAGCCAACATCATTTCAATCATCGGCGTCTAGGCCGACAGCATTTTAAACCATTGGCGTTTGAGCCAACAACATTTCAAACCATCGACGTCTAAGCAGACAACATTGCAACCATTGGCACTCGAGCCAACAGCATTTCAATCATCGTCATATAAGCCGATAACATTTCAAACTATCAGCATCTAAGCTGAGAACATTTCAAACCATCGGCATCTAAGCCAGCAGCATTTCAACCATTGGCACTCAAGCCAACAGCATTTCAATCATCGGCGTATGAGCCGACAACATTCCAACCATCGGTGTCTAAGCCGACAACATTCCAACCATTGGCACTGGAGCCAACATCATTTCAATCATCGACGTCTAAGCCGACAACATTTCAAACCATTAGAGTTGAAGACAATAGCATTTCAAACCATTGGCACTCGAGCCAACAGCATTTCAATCATCGACATCTAAGTCGACAGCATTTCAAACCATCGGCGTCTAAGCCGATAGCATTTCAAACCATCGGCATCCTAGACGACAGCATTTCAACCATTGGCACTCGAGCCAACAGTATTTCAATCATCAGCATCTGAGCTGACAGCATTCCAACCATCGGTGTCTAAGCTGACATCATTCCAACCATTACCGCTTACACCAACAACATTTCGATCATTGGCGTTCGAGCCAACAGCATTTCAACCATCGGAGTCTAAGCCGACAGCATTTCAACCATCGACATTTGAGCCGACATCATTTTAACCATTGGCTTTCTAGACAATGGCATTTTAACCATTGGCGCTCGAGCCAACAGCTTTTCAACCATCTGCGTTTGAGCCGACAACATCTCAACCATCGGCGTTTGAGCCGACAACATTTGGCGCTCGAGCCAACATCTTTTCAACCATTGGCGTTGGAGCCGACAGTATTTCAACCATCAGCATTTGAGCTGACAGCATTTTAACCAATGGCGTTTGAGCCCACAGTATTTCAACCATCGACATCCAAGACGATAGCTGATCAAAGATGTTCAAAGCTGTTCTGCCTCGATATCAGCAACTTGCTAGGCAAGAAGCTACACCCGTAGGTCCCACTCCCGTATCCCTCGTTCGCGACACCTCCGAGTGGGGGGGCATTTGTTGGTGCAAAAAAAAAGGAAAAGAGAAGAAAAGAGAATGGGCCAAATATTGAATGGACGAAACAAGGGAATGGGCCAAGTGTGGAGTGGGCCAGGCAATGAAAGGGCCGAAACAAGGGAATGGGCCATATGTGGAATAGGAGGAAGAAGGGGGTAAAAAAGGAGAAGGAATTTAAAAAAGAGAGAAATAGGAAAAAAATATCGCGCAGACCCCCCTGTGTCTGTCTCCCTCGGCCCGTGTTTCTCCTTCTCCCCCTTACAAACATTTCTGGCGTTGACCTCCCCTCTCACGCGAACGGCTTCCTCACACACGCACGTTGCATCCTCTCCTCCATGCACGTAGGCACGACGCCGGAGCGGCCGGCCCATCCCGCGTAGGGAGAAGAGCTCCCTCTGCTCCACCGCGCCCAGCAACGGCAACAGCAACAGCAAGCGACATCAGCAGTAGCATCTGTGCCACCAGCAGCAACAGCCACGTTAGCAGCAGCGGCAGCAACATCAGCGGCAGCAGCAACGAACAAAAAAGAAGAAACAGAAGAAGAAAACAAAAATGGAAGTTCTCTCCCACAAGAGGGCCCTGTATTCCCTATAAATAGAAGCCCCATGGCTGAAGAAAGTGAGGGAGGATGATGCTCCTAGATACACTCTGCTCAAGAGGCTGAAGAGAGAGAAAAAAAAGAGTGACATAAAAGAGAGAAAGGTAAGGGACGGGAGTAGGGAGCTCTGGCCCATGCTCCCCATTTGTATCTTTGTTCTTTTCCCCTTCCTCTAATGTATAGCTGCTTGTTTGATCAGGGAAAATTTGATTTTTATTTTTTTGGTTTATTCGCGTGGGCCTGCCAGTCACTAGGTGACGAGTTTATTTTGCGCTCAATCTGACCCGGGTCGGGCGAAAGTGAGATCCGTGTCAGGACCGAAAGTCCTTCATACCATAAAGGCTATGACGTTAATCACATCATCCGATAAGGAGGAGAACCTCTGATTAATTTTCGAGATAAGGGGTAGCCCGAGGCTGAAATAGAATACAGAAAAATGCATGTGATGATGAGATTTTCAAGGCCGCATGAAATGATTCGTTGATCATTCTCTTAATCATGTAGAGTAGGCATAATCCATTGAGTTCGAGCCCTCGGTACAAGGCGGAGGACGTCGGTCCAAAGACCACCATCGCACATAGCTAAGACTTTCGGTCGGGCGTGACTCGGCCTTCCGTCGATGCCATTTGATATACCAAAGTCTCGTTCAGGCAAGCATGCATTAACGTAGCATATAGAAATGCATATCTATATCTAATGCATAGATTAGCAAGTGCATGACGATAGATGATTTTAACTTAAAGAGTTTCTTCTTGTTTGGTTTATGGTTGATTACATTGATCGACCCATGCCATGGAAGGTGAGGGTTGGCTCGAGAATGAGAGAGGAGTTAAAACGGCGTGAAAGATGTATTTTTGTTCAAAATCGACGCGTGGTAGCGTAGGTATAGGGTTATACGGTACGGGGTAGCGTAGGTAAAAGGGTTAAAACGGCGTGGCCAAGGCAAAAGGCCTTAACCGGCGCGACCCGCCCGGTGCGCACCGGATTAGGGCGCGTCGGGTGGTGACCAATTAAAAATCAGTGAGTTTGAGTGTGATGTTAAACCGGCGGGGGGGGCGCCGTATTAGGGCGCGCCGGATTAGGACCGCGCTGGGTAAGTTGATTTTTGAGGTATTTTTTATTTTATTTAGTTTATTAAATTGCATTGGGTTGATTGATGTGGGAATTGAAGTCCAGGGTGCCCTTGAGACAGGGTTGAGGCTCGTGCGAGGTTCATACTCGAGCACGGAAGTCAATTGTTCTGAGATCATCTCTTATTAAGCCCGGATTATAAGGGCAGTTCATTAATCAAACCTGGCGAAATTTGGGTAGCATCTCCCCATCCCCAGAGGGTTGCGGGGGAGAAGCGGAGGGATACTCACGTATTGGAGTAAGCTCTTTAATACTGGGTGACACAGCGGCGGCCGGTGGACCCAAATGGATGGAAAACCCTGAGGGCTAGCCTACGAGGGGCACCAATGTTCTATGGGCCAGAAAATGATTAAAGGGACGACCATTGATGGAGGAAACCCCGAGGGCCAGTCTACGAGGGGCACACAACCCATAGTCACCACAGTACCCTTAGGAACAGTGGATTTAATATTGGGCTAAAGCCCTGTTAATATTCGCCTGACGGCTCATGAAGATATATGCCATAAAAGACATGATCCCACGATTCAGAGGCGATTCAGAAGCATCGATGGGGAATGTCCCCTCTCCCCGGCTACTGGGCTCCTCGAGAAGAACAATCACACATAATGCATATGCGGAATGCACTCAGCCAATAAACCGACTATAGTTAGTTATATCTGTAGATATATATATAGGAGTTAGTTGGTTAACAGGTTAGCAAAGGGATTAGTGAGTTAGCATTTGGAAGGCGATGATGCCAAGAAACCATGCGTTCAACTTATAGGGACGGCATCATCCCCCTTGGTTCATGATTAGGAACGGAGTGGTAACAAGAGACTAGCCCCAGGATCAACCAGGGAGGCACACATACATACACCCCTAGCAATGAAACCCTCAACATGATGATTGAAACCGGATACGAGCATTCCATTGGAAAGAAACCCCGGGGAGAGGGGTGATTGTTGTAGCCCATTTTGGGATAAACCAGGGCACGTTCAACACCGACGAGGCGGAAATCCGCGCGAAGACCCACAGGATATTAGGAGTCAAATGCAACCACATGAAGAGATGGGGAAGAAGGGCGTAGGAGATATTGCTCCACTCAAAACATGGTTATCATAAAAGGGACCATTACCACACACATTCGGCATGGCTTGGCGTTGTCGCTCAGAGACCAGCTAGCGATTACATGGATAGGGATGAATCCCTGGTTGCAGAGGAGAAAAAAAATAGAAGGAAACCCAAATAAAAAAGGAGGGGGGGAGGCTCATATCATCCCCTCCCCCGACCTCATACATTCACGGAGGCTTACAAAGGAAAGCAGCAGTGGAAATGACCAGGAGAGAAACTACCGGAACCCACCTATAGAAACATGAGTATCGTAGACGGACACTTCTTCCCCGGCTCCGGGCTCCTCCAGGCAGATGGACGAGCAGTAAGGGACGACGGCTCTCTAGGTCTCACTCCTCTAGAAAACCTTTCTTCTTCCCCAATTCTCCTTTTTCTTCTCTCCTGATTTTTCTCTATTTCTTCTTCGATCCCCCTTCTCACCGTCTGTCCTCCTTTCTTATTTGGCCGATGATTGGCTTATATAGCCTGGCCAATGCGTGGTCCTTCTTCGGCGTGAGAAGAGCGCACTGAGGAAGACTCTGAGTTGTATTTACGCGTCGGGAAGAGGATGCACCGGGAAGAGGAGCGCGCCGGGAAGAGGGAGCGTCGGGTTAACCCCATTCATCGTGTTCATCCGACACGAGGCAGACAGTGAGCCCCGGACTGGCTCCAAGAGTCACTGTGATCCTTCATCTCGCCATGGTCTTGTGGAATCACGGTGGGAAGTATTGACAACGCTTTCAGGCCGCTGTACGACCGCTTTTAGAATCTCGTGCATCTTTAGCTTGGACACGCGGGTTTTCCACTGACATGGCCTTCGGCACAGTGGTTTGTGTAGCTGGCTCGACTTAACCTACATTGGAAGCTTTCTCGAGGAGTGGGATACTACCCGAGGTGCTTTTGCCTTGACTGGGCGGTCATTCAGTCACTAACGACCTAATTTACTGAGAAGCCGTACCCATGCCGGGTTGTCCGGGACTCCTGCTGATGGAGCCTCCGGTTCCCTGTTCTGAAGGGCCAGAGACATTCTATCACCTCAGGAGGGTCTCTTGTCAGGTGGTGAACCACCGGGTGCATTCTCAACCTTGGTAGGACGACGGATATTGTTTATGCGGCACGACCGAGTCGTTACCGGTTCATTAATTGGGTAGGCCTGACAATACTGCCTGTTTGTTGTGAATTCTTCTCGACTCTCTTGAGGTAAAGTCCCTGGTGTTCATTCCGGGTGACCCGAGGCTCTGGCAACTCGAGAAGGCCCTTGTATGTTAGTTTCCTTTGGCTTCTTCGCTTCAGCGGGCCACATCATTCTTTTCATTTAGGCTTGATCAAGTGCCAACAAATGCCGCCCAGCTGTGGGTGCTACGAGCAAGGACCGAGTGACGTGGGACCCACGGATGTACCCAGACTGAACGGATTCTTCATCTGGATGGTAGAGAGTGAGAATGGCCCTTAAACCAGCGTGGTGGTTTGATGCGGGACGGATGACGACCAGGATAAGATGTACGACGGACTCGATGCGCGGCCAGCACTAACATGCTAAAGGCAAGCCAGGCGGCTGACCACCGTGGTGTTCTCCGGGTGGAGACGTCTCTCAACAACAACACTAGATAGCCCGATGATCATCCCTTGCGAGGCAAACATGGGGATCGCAGCGGTTAAGGAACCACCGTCGCCTAGGGGTATCCAGTTCGGGCTCGGTGCTCGACTGAAGCTAAGGAATGGGCACTCTCAACTCACATTCACGGTGATTTATAGCTAGCTAACGGCCCTAATCTCACAAACGTAGCATATATGATAATATACTAAACCAGCAACATGAGAGAGGAACGAAGCGCATACCTCCACGACTAGGCATGGGGAAGAATTCCCGGCCGAATTCAAACAACCCCAATACACACAACGGTTAAAATTACAATTGTAGAACTTAATGCCCACTCCACGCAGGTTGGTATAGGGCAACAATGACCAAATTTGGAGTTGCTGGAACCCAGGTTGACGGGCCACACTCGCAAGAGGCGAGGGACGCGAGTCGGAGCCGCTCGGGTACGCCAATGGGAAGCCGACCCGGTTCTGTCCACGTTGGTCACCCTGCGCAGCAAGCTTACGAAGGCCGGTACGCCAAGATCCGAAGGAGCTCCGTTTGTTGGAGAACATCAGTGACTGGACGTAGTTTGTCCACTCCGAAGGGAGTGAGCATATGTTTTCAGATCTGGGTGCAGCAGCAGTTACAATCGGCTTCTAGTTCTGTGCACCCATGACTGCACAGAAACACGATTAAATAAGGAAAAATTAGTTGTCGATGTCGGATCGAGTCGCCGTTTGTGGGAGATCATTGGCGACGTCCAGAGGAAGAAGTACTCAAAGATATCACATAGATCTTGACCGGGGGAGGCGAGGCAGACACTGAAAGTTGACTCTGGATCTGAGCCAGACCTGCTCAGATCAGCTCGCGTGATCCCACGAGAATCGTCGCCACAATCAGTACAGATCTCGGATCGAGACGAGATTGGCGGAAACGTGAAGAGGACTCAAAATTCTATGATCACTTTAGGAATCAGCTCTAGAAGACTTGAGAGGCGATCTGGGGAAATTCGTAATCAGGAAACTTCATATCTGGGCAGCAGGCTGGGGCAGATCTGTGCGCCGTCACGAGAAAAATCGCCACCGACGATCCTGATCCTCGATTGACGCAAAACCACCTCTGAAATCTTCCTGACTCGTAAAGGTATCGAGGATAATTTTGGTGGAAGCAGATAATAAGGGGATGGGGGAGATATGTGGGCGAGTCACACGCCCAAAGTCTGTCCCCTCACAGGACTGAACAGGGTATCATACCCAAGGGGGAAACAAGAGAATCACTCTCTAATTGCAACTTTCACTCAATAAAACTTCATTAGCCTTTAACCCATCATCATACAAATCCTTATATAGGGGTTTGGCAAGGGGAGGGGCTGGGGAGGTTCGATGGAACCAAGGGGAGGGGGAGAGGGGTGCGCCCCTTTGACTAGAATAGGAAGGGAGGGGGAGACAAGGGGACATGGGACTTACCTACCTTTGAAATTCAAGTAAAGGGGGTAGGTGGCAGCCATTCCTTTTGGACCAGCAGCCATTTCCAAGTTTCATGTGGTAAATGGGGAGGGAAAGAAATCAAAACAAAAGAAAATTCAGCCTAATACAACCAAAATAGGGGGCGCCCCCTTCTTGGGCCAACATTGGGCCAAGTTGGGTCCTTGGCCAACCCAAGCCCAATCAACCATGGATGGCTTAAGGCCTTTCCATCCTAGATAGCCCATGAAGGAAGGAAGCCCAATTGGGCCTTCCATAGCTTATGGATCCATCATAATGGTCCAAAGCCACTCCTTCTTAATGAATTCTAAAGGGGCTTAACCAAGATGGCCCTTTAAGAGCCTTACAACCAGCCCAATATGAAAACACAAATACAATGACCATTACAAGCCCAATTTTAATGCAAAAAGTGTCCAAACCTAAGCCAAATTGCCTCCATTTCAAAGGAAAGCCGAAGTAGTCCGATTGGTGCTCTGCGTATGGACCCGTCGGTTCGCCGACGCGTGCTATTCGCTCGCTCCGGTATCCGCACCAATTCTCCCCGGGTGGGAGGAACTCGACCCCGTCGAGTATGAGTCCCGGGGCTTGAGCTCTCCGCATGTGATTAAGGCGTTGTTCATCGTGGGCATCCTTGCCAACGCACTATGAAGTGTTGGTCGGCTCCGTTCCTGGTGGTGATCACCTGCTCATCCAGTATAAAATCTATATGCGTGCGTTGAGACTGGAAGAGGTGGACTCTCGGGTGGTGTGTCACTAACAATAGAAGGATAAAGCCCAAAACTCACTAGGGATCACCGCGGGTTCCAATATGCTACCAGATTAGAAACATGGAACGTCGAACTGACACCATAGTCATCCGGTAGTTCAATAACGTACGCATTTGAACCCACTTGTTTCGTGACTCGGGAAGGGCGGGTATCGCGGGCCTAGAGATGCTTTACGGCCCCAAGAGGAAACCGTTCAGGTATGACCCTGATCATGACGTACTCTCCCTTTTGAACTCACGGACATGTAGCATGTATCAGCTACATCCTTATACGTGCATGGCCGGCCGTTTATTGGGACACAACTTAATGCAAACCATATGCATGAAAGAAAATAAACTAGAGAGACAAACAGACACACACATGACCTTAGACAAACCTATGGTTATGCAGACCATGCATATGCAATGGTGGACCAGGACACCCGAATGTGTGCCATGCATACACTAGATGCAACCAAAGGTAGGTAGGATTATGGACTCCTTGACACCCAAAAAGACACCATGCATGCAAGGACTTCTTATCAGATGTGGGTGTGGGTGGGCTAAGAGGTTCATCACCACTACATGTAGGTAAGGCATGCCATGCTTCCCAATAATCGGACCTATTGCTATGTGGAGTTTGATTGGCCCAAGTGGGAAGAGAGTGGTAGGGGACTTCCTCGACAAAGTAGAAGGGAAGTGGTGGATCATGAGGCCCACTAGGGAAGGGGTCGAATGGGTCAAAGAATGTGTGACCCCTCGGTTCCTCCGTTACATAGTCCCATGTTTGAAATTGATGAAGGTGATGGTCACCTCCATCCCTCGTGGTAAATGGGACAGTGTATAGAAGATATGGTTCCTCCCTCGGGATAAATGGAGTAAAGGTAGGCTCAGCCGGTAAGGGAAGGAACAAGAGAATCTCCGTGGTGACACAACCCACAGTGCATACGAAGGTAATGGACCCTAAGGCCGGACGGGTGAAGCTAAGACTAGTGGGTTGGTCGAAGCTTCGGGCCAACGAATGCGTCAACTTCCATTGCGTGTCTAATCCCATAATAAGGTCATTCAATGTATCAACATGGTGACTAGACCGAAAGATAGTGTGGAAGGAGTTGACGGGCACTAATTGTAAGGTGGGGTCCATAGAAGGGTAAGGACGTGGGACCAAGCCATCCTTGAGCCAACTAAGAAGCGGCTCGGCTATGTATAGCGTACCCGTAAGAAATACGGGTGGTTTGGGCGGCGGTGGCTCCCAATATGATGGCTCCGGATGAAGTTCGGAAGGAGAGGATGGCAACGGAGCACTCACGGGTGATGAAGGAGGGGTCTCCAAGATGGGGAGAGGGCTTGGGGACTCCTTAGATGGGGCCGAGTAGGGGCTATGGGCTATGGCCTCCCTAGGCTCGAGTATGGCTATAACCGATATCGAAGGTGGGCAAAGGGAGACCAGCGATTCAATATAAGTACATCTCCTATCCACCCGATCTGAAATCATTTGCACAAGTTCGGCAACGGTGTGGGTTGGAGTAGGGAGATCATGGTGGGCTCGCCCATAGTCAATCGGCCTAGGCTTGGGTCTAGGCTCATCTATGTGTGGGGGTCTTTGCTTCCGACTTGGACCCACTTGGTTGGAAGTGAGTGGGTGGGGTCGGTTGGAAGTGACAGGTTGAGGAGCGTAGACCATCCTAAGCTCTCTCTTCATGTCCCACCATGACTCGATGGTCCATTGCCTCCTAACTTCTCTCAAACGTTCAATGTAGTCCCACTTTTTGGCGGCCTCATGAAGAAGCCGCTCTTTGGCGAAAGAGAATTGCATTGCCTCGGACATAGTATAACACTGAAAATATGCGTCCATGGCGGCTTCCCACTTGAGGTAGTCGCTCGGGACCTTGGTTCCATAGAAGTCCGAGGCTTCGGGCCTACAGATGTGGTGGGGTTGGATTCCCCATCCTTGGCGGTGTCGACACCATTCATATGAACTAGGTGTTTGGGAACCCATGGGACTCGGGGAGCTAATGGATGGCCATGTCGACACTTGGACACGACAATAGACACGACCCAAAAATATGATGTAAAGTTAAAATGAGACTCAACCAAACACCGAGACACGACTATGTTGGAATGCACTAACTAGGAACCTAGACTTAAACCAAGACTCGATACGTGGCGGAGCTAATCGATCCGAAGATCACTCGCGCAAGTGTGCGGCCTTCCCGATAGGCGTAGCCTGACGATCGGAAGACACCTTTTAATATACCGAATATTGGAATGCAAATGCAACCTTGGACTTAAATGACTCTAGACTTAAACGACGCTCTGATACCAATTTGATGCGGGACGGATGACGACCGGGCTAAGACGTACGACGGACTCGATGTGCGGCCAGCACTAACACGCTAAAGGCAAGCCGGGCGGCTGACCACCGTGGTGTTCTTCGGGTGGAGACGTCTCTCAAAAGCAACACTAGATATCCGACGATCATCCCTTGCGTGGAAAACGTGGGGATCGCAGCGGTTAAGGAACCACCATCGCCTAGGGGTATCCAGTTCGGGCTCGGTGCTCGACTGAAGCTAAGGAACGGGCACTCTCAACTCACATTCACGGTGATTTGTAGGTAGATAATGGCCCTAATCTCACAAATGCAGCATATATGATAATATACTAAACCAGCAACGTGAGAGAGGAACGAAGCGCATACCTCCACGACTAGGCGTGGGGAAGAATTCCCGGCCAAATTCAAACAACCCCAATACACACAACGGTTAAAATTACAATTGCAAAACTTAATGCCCACTCCACGCAGGGAGGTATACGGCTACAATGATCAAATTTGGGGTTGCTGCAACCCGGGTTGATGGGCCACACTCGCAGGAGGCGAGGGACGCGAGTCGGAGCCACTCGGGTACGCCGATGGGAAGCTTACCCGGTTCTGTCCACGCTTGTCACACTGCGCAGCAAGCTTGCGAAGGCTGGTACGCCAAGATCCGAAGGCGGATCGGAGCGCCGTTTGTTGGAGAACGTCGGCAACTGGACGTAGTTTGTCCACTCCGAAGGGCGTGAGCAGATGTTTTCATATCTGGGAGTAGCAGCAGTTACAATCTGCTTATGGTTCTGTGCACCCAGAACTACACAGAAACACGATTAAATAATGGAAAATTAGTTGCCGATGTCGGATCTAGGCGCCATTTGTGGGAGATCGTTGGCGACGTCCAGAGGAAGAAGTATTTCAAAGATTTCGCATAGATCTTGAACGGGTGAGGCGGGGAAGACTCTGAAAGTCAACTCTAGATCTGAGCCGGACCTGCTCAGATCAGCTCGCGAGATCCCACGAGAATCATCGCCACGATCAGTACAGATCTCGGATCAAGACGAGATCAACGGAAACGCGAAGAGGACTCAAAATCCTACGATCACTCCAAGAATTAGCTCCATAAAACTTGAGAGGTGATCTGGGAAAATTCATAATCAGGAAACTTCAGATCTGGGCAGCAGGCTGGGGCAGATCTGCGTGCTGTCACGAGAAAAATCACCACCGGGGATCCCGAACTCCGATCGATGAAAAATCACCTCTGAAATATTCCTGACTCAAAGAGGTATCAAGGATAAGTTTGATGGAAGCAGATGATAAGGGGATGGGGGAGATATGGGGGTGAGTCACACACCCAAAGTCTGTCCCGTCACAGGACTGAACAGGGTATCACACCCAAGGGGGAAACAAGAGAATCACTCTCTAATTGCAACTTTCACTCAATAAAACTTCATTATCCTTTAACCCATCATCATACAAGTCCTTATATAGGGGTTTGGCATGGGGAGGGGCTGGGGAGGTTCGATGGAACCAAGGGGAGGGGGAGTGGGGTGCGCCCCTTTGACTAGAATAGGAAGGGAGGGGGAGATAAGGGGACATGGGACTTACCTACCTTTGAAATTCAAGTAAAGGGGGTAGGTGGCAGCCATTCCTTTTGGACCAGCAGCCATTTCCAAGTTTCATGTGGTAAATGGGGCGGGGAAGAAAAGAAAAGAAAAGAAAATTCAGCCTAATACAACCAAAATAGGGGGCGCCCCCTTCTTGGGCCAAGTTGGGTCCTTGGCCAACCCAAGCCTAATCAACCATGGATGGCTTAAGGCCTTTCCATCCTAGATAGCCCATGAAGGAAGGAAGCCCAATTGGGCCTTCCATAGCTTATGGATCCATCATAATGGTCCAAGGCCACTCCTTCTTAATGAATTCTAAAGGGGCTTAACTAAGATGGCCCTTTAAGAGCCTTACAACCAGCCCAATAGGAAAACACAAATACAATGACCATTACAAGCCCAATTTTAATGGCAAAAGTGTCCAAACCTAAGCCAAATTGCCTCTATTTCAAAGGAAAGCCGAAGTAGTCCGATTGGTGCTCCGCGCATGGACCCGTCGGTTCGCCGACGCGTGCTATTCGCTCGCTCCGGTGTCCGCACCATGGTTAATCTGGCGCGGCCAGGGATCTTGGTTAATATGGCGTGCCTCTTCCCGGCTCGCCATTTGGAGTGCGGAGGGTTAATACAGCGCGCTATTTAGCGCGCTGGATTAACCCAAGAGGGTGCCCCTATAATACCCATTTCCTCTTTGTTTTTTCTTCACCCCTCTTTATTTTCACCAAACCTTTCTGTTGTCCCTAAGGTCCTCGTATGGACAAGAAGGGGGGTTGAATTGTCCCCGCCATGCGCGTTGGTAGTTTTTAAAATTAATGTAGCGAAATAAAATTAACTACCAACTCAAGAATTGAAACCACAAGATTATCAATGGAGCTCTCTCAACCTCTTCGTTCTCACACGATTAGAACATGAAGAACAAACACACAAATCACAATCACACAGATACAAGAGAGATTTGTAGGTGGTTCGGGACCACGACGGGCTCCCTACATCACCCCTCACCGAAACGGTGAGGATCCACTTGCTTCAAATGAAGCGCACGAAGCTTCCGCTCCAAGAGACACGGAGACGACGTCTCCTACACGATCCACGAAGGATCTAGCCACAAACACGAGCTGCAACACAGCAGCACCACAAATGACTACCGTTCACCAACGGTTCAACACACACACAAGGTCGGAGTTCAAGAAAAATAAAGGATGTGTTCAATACATGCTTGTGAACCAAAGGAAAAAGACTCGAATGAATGAAAACAAGATGAAGAAGTGAATCCCCAAGAGTAGAAAGGGTTTGTAGAATGTCTTCTCTAAGCCTCAAGTCGGAGAGTGGTCGGACGATAGCGATTCAAGCATCCTCTTGTTCCTCTCGTCGATCCGCTCCTTTTTCTCTTCTTCCACGATCTCCAAAGATGATTCGTTGGAGATGAAATCAAGCTTGCAAGAGGCTCTCCTTCCTTTCCCGCTTTCTTCACCTACAAGACAAGAGAAAATAAGCACATTAGGGTTCACCATCCCCAAATTTGGATATCACATTAGCATATATAGAGGACTAACCCAAACACCCAAATATCCCTCCCAAAGTGTGTTAGAAACATCCATTTAAGTTTAGGAACCATTGGGGGGTACTTTGGTAATGTTTGAAAGGGTTTTCATTGGGTTTAGAACGCTCCCGGAAATCCCGTTCTGAAAGGGTCGACCCTAGGGGTCGACCCTCGGGCAGACAGAGGTCAGCCGGGGGCCAAAAAATAATTCTACACTCCGAGGTCGACCCCTGGGGTCGACCCTTGGCAGTGGGTTGACCCCAGGAGTCGACCCATGCTCATGCATGCCAGTTTTTGGCCCGGGGCAGCATCACACCCTTCAAGGGTCGACCCCAACAAGTTTGGGTTTCAAAAACTTATTAAATCACCAGAAATATATGAGAAAATAAGTGTTTAGATGTTACCAAAGTCCCATGATGATAAAACATGATTTCTTAACCTGAAACACATGATGAAACAAGCGGTTAGTTCATAATCAACATTTGAGCATCAAATTTGACATTTTGAGCTTGTTCATCCAAATAAACTTTATCAAGATTTTGAATTCCATTCTCAACCAACAAAAGTATTTGACAAATACAAGGTCATGGAGGCTTTAATTATGCAAATGGCATTCTTGAATCTCTCGTATGCTTAATAACAAGAAAATCTCAAATGAGGGATATTCATTTACACATGAATGAGCATCTTCATTGAACATTTTAAGTCCTTCCAAAAACATGAAAGACATGATTGTTCCATTAAAATCCATACACTCACACAATCAAATAGGAAGCATTATTCCATCAAAATGCAACCAAATGCCATTAAGAACACATGCTCTTCCAAACACACAATATTTTGAATTCATTAAACCACACAAAGTTTTGCTCCCACAAACTCACAATATTTGTTATCATCAAAACTAGGGTCAAAAATAATATGAGAACACATACTCAACAATCTCTCCCTTTTTGATGATGTCAAAACATTGTGATAATCTAAACACTTTTCTCCCCCTTTGGCATGATCAAAAATGGGGAACATAAGAGCTGGAGCATTTTGCATGAAAACCAACCATATCAATGAAACGAAATACTCATGCACGCAAGCAAGCAAGCATGAGAGACAAGCATGCATGTACATATGTATATCTCCCCCTCAATGGGATAGAAGGATACGAAAAGAGTATTTGATTCAAGTCATAGTGTAGAGCATGAGGCATAATCAAAAGAGGTAGTGCATGCATATGTTAGAAGCACTGCATAAGCCATGATAAGAATAAATTCAAACTATACAAACATCACAATAATACCCGACTGAAATATGTGAAAATGAGCAATGAACTTCAGAAATATATGGATATTGGCTGAATTTCTAGAGAACACTAGAGGGTTATTTCCTTTCTAAAATTTCATTTAGATCCTCGACTTTTGATAGCTTCGCACAACCCCCTTATTCATTTTTTTATTAGATTTCACCATTCGGCGGAAGTCACCTCATGTGTCTCAATGGGGTTTCCCGGCTACTAGGATTCATCACAATTTTGAATCTTGTGGATCTTAGCTTCACTTTTCGATGCGAGTTTCCTCATTTATTTCAGTGGGGATTCCCGGCTACTCAGTTCCACTTTCCACTTATTGAATGGGGTTGATAGCTTTTTCCTCACGATTCTCTTCATTTCCATGTAGAAATTTTATTTTCCTTAAAGTGTTGAAAAGAAGTTCTGAAATCCTTATTAATTAAAATCATATACATCATCTTTTGCAAGGTGTGTGGGTAATTGCTATGTATGTAGAACATGAATTTGTCATACTATAGCTATCACTTCCCCTAAATGTATGCACAATTGAAAACAGTTCCCCCTCCTTTGTATGTGTCATGATTCACAAATGATCAAAATCAAAGCATCTTATTTAACAAGGAGGTGAGGTCATAGAAGATTTTCAAGAAATGATTTTCTAGAAATATATATACATGCAAACAAGCAAGGATAGTGCAGTATGTACAATCATGGCATGCAAGTACAATCACTCATTCAAATCGCAAATTCCAAGTTCTCTTCTTATTTGAGTGAATTTTTCAGGAGTTAAAGGTTTTGTGAAAATGTATGTAAGTTGATTTTTTGTATTTACATGCACAAACTGAAAATGACCCTTACTCATATGATCTCGCAAGAAGTGATGTCTAATCTCTATGTGCTTTGTGCGAGAGTGTAAAATAGGGTTTTTGGAAAGATTAATTGCAGAAGTATTATCACAAAGAATGGGCGTGTCATTCAAAGAGATACCAAAATCAACAAGTTGTTGTTGGATCCAAAGCACTTGGGCTATACAACTGCCTGCCACCATGTACTCGGCTTCGGCAGTTGACAATGCCACAGTATTTTATTTCCTAGAGGCCCATGATACCATGCAACCTCCAAGAAATTGACAGTACCCACTTGTGCTCTTACGATCTACTAAACACCCAGCATAATCAGAATCCGTGTAAGCTACCAAATCAAAAGTGCAGCTATGTGGAAACCAAAGACCAAGATCCGTGGTGCCTAGCAAATATCTGAAAATCCTTTTGACTGCTAACATGTGTGAGTTTCTAGGATCAGATTGAAATCTTGCACACATGCAAACACTAAACATGATATCTGGCCTACTAGCAGTCAAGTACAATAAGGAATCAATCATTCCTCTAAAGAGTTTCTGATCGATAGACTTATCTTCTTCATCTTTATTCAATTTCACTGTTGTTGACATAGACGTCTTGTGTGACTTTGCATTGTCGAATTTGAACTTTTTGTTGAGTTCCTTTGTGTCTTTTCTTTGATTGATGAACATGCCATCCTTTACCTACTTCACCTGTAAACCCAAAAAATATGTCAATTCCCCCATCAAACTCATCTCAAACTCTCCCTACATCAATTTTACAAAGTCATCATTCAATGAATTAGAAGTGGCTCCAAAAATAATGTCATCAACGTATACCTGAACAATAAGCATGTGTTTATTGTTACTTTTAATGAAAAGAGTTTGATCGATATTACCTCTCTTGAAGTCATTTTTTGAAAGAAAAGTACTTAGCCTTTCATACCATGCACGGGGGACTTGTTTCAGACCATAAAGTGCTTTGTCAAGTTTGAATACATGGTCCGGATGCTTCTCATCTTCAAAACCCGGTGGCTGCTAAACATAGACGTCCTCCTTCACTACACCATTCAAAAAGGCATTTTTAACGTCCATTTGAAAATGTTTTATGTTCCTAGAGCATGCAAAGGCAAGTAATATTCTAACAGCCTCAAGCCTAGCCATGGGTGCAAATGATTCATCAAAATCAATTTTTAATTCTTGACTATAGCCTTGGGCTACAAGCCGGGCTTTATTCCTAATTACAACCCCTTGATTACTAAGTTTGTTTCGAAAAACCCACTTAGTTCCTATCACCGGGTGGTTCTTAGGTCTAGGCACAAGAAACCACACCTCATTCCTTTGGAATTGGTGTAACTCTTCCTGCATAGCCAAGATCCATAAATTATCATTTAATGCTTCATTTACAGATTTGGGCTCAATATCGGAAAGAAATGCAAGATTATCAATTTTTTCAACTTCCCTGATTGAAGCCCTTGTTCTTACGCCTTGTTCCACATCTCCTATGACATTGTCTTGTGGATGGTCCTTGTGGAACGTCCATTGCTTGGGAAGCTCTTCATTTTGGGCTGGAGCTTCATCATTTTTATTGCTTAACTCTGCTTGATCCACATCTTGATTTTCCTTGTCTTTCTTTTCTTCTCCATCTTCATGCCCTACATCAAGAAAATGATTATCTTTGTCAGACATTCTTAATGTGTATTCATCAATGATAACATGAGGGCTTTCCTCTTCCACAAGAGTACGTAGGTTATATACTCGATATGCTCTAGATGATAAGGAATAACCTAGAAATATACCTCTATCACTCTTTGCGGCAAATTTCTCCAAATGTTCTTTAGAGTTATTCAAGATAAAACATGGAGAACCAAAAGGTTTAAGATATGCAATGTTATGTTTCTTACCTTTATACAACTCATATGGAGTTTTCTTGAGTATGGGTCTTACCATGGCACGATTGATAATGTAACAAGCCGTGCTCACTGCCTCGGCCCAAAAATACCTTGGTAACCCATTTTTAGATAGCATTATCCTCGCCATCTCCACGAGCGTCCTATTCTTTCTTTCCAAGACTCCGTTTTATTGTGGGGTTCGAGGTGCCGAAAAGCTGTGTAAACCCATGTTTCCTGCAAAAATCATCAAAGTCATGGTTATCAAATTCTCTTCCATGATCACTTCTAATTGCTTTAATTTGATACCCCTTATCAGTTTGTAAGTTCCCGCAAAGATCTTCGAACTCCTGCAAAGCATCATTCTTATGGGTTAAAAATAATATCCAAGTGAATCTTGAGTAGTCATCTACAATAACAAACCCATAAAGTTTCCCTCCAAGACTGTGTGTCCTAGTGGGACCAAAGAAATCTATGTGAAGAAGTTCAAGGGGTCTAGTGGTGGTGACAATATTTTTGGATTTGAAAGACACTCTTGTTTGTTTTCCCATAGCACATGCATCACATATTTTATTTGCAACAAAATTCATTTTTAGTAAGCCTCTTACCAAATCTTTTCTAAACAATTTAGAGAGAACACTAAAACTGGCATGACTAAGTCGTCGATGCCACAACCAAGCATCATCCGATTTATTTGCAACCTAACAGAGATTTTTATTTTGAGAATTTTCAAGATCAACAGAGTAGATGTTTCCATCTCTAACACCAATGAACTTTATTTCATGAGACACCTTATCTACAATGGAGCAGTGTGTGTTTTCAAAGATGACTTTGTGACCCTTGTCACAAAGTTGACTGATGCAAAACAAACTGTGATTCAAACCATTCACAAGCAAGACATCCTCAATGGATTGATTTGAATCCTTACATATTCGTCCAATTCCCACAATTTTACCTTTGTCGTTTCCGCCAAAAGTAACCAGTCCACCATCCTTTTCCTTCAGGTCTGAAAAGAGTTCCTTATTTCCCGTCATATGTTTGGAGCATCCACTGTCTAGGTACCATTTGCTCCATTTGGCTCTTAGACAGACCTGCACAATCAAAACAACTCTCAAGTTGATTTAGGTACCCAAGCAAGCTTGGGTCCCGAAGTGTTAGTCCTATTATGAGAGAAATGCATTCTATTTCTTCTTTCAAAATATTCATCATCGGCCCTCATCAAATCACAAACATATATTGAGTGGCCGAACATTCCACAATAGAAGCATGTGACATTTGGCTTTCTAAACCGACTCCTATGCATGTAAGATTTATCAACAAAAGAGTTCATGCATGAGTCAACATGATTAAAGTCATATGAATCAAATGATTTTTGAATTTTGTTATTCACAAATGAATTTTTCTTTGTGGGTGAGCATCCCACAATAATTCTCTCATTCGTAGCATTTTCATTGCTAGCCTCACTATGTTCAACAACTTTCTCTTTTTCTTTCAATTGTTTTTGAGCAACATCTTTCAAACTTTTCAATTCAACATGCATGGTTTCGAAGTTAGTTTCCAACTCCCTTTTTAATTTCTCACATTCACTCAATCTCAATTTCAAATCATCTAAAAGGAATAAAAAATAAAAATATATGCCTTCTTTATAGATCTTAGAAGGCAGAAATTATCCTCTTCTAAAAAATTATAGAGGGCGCATATAAGTGCCTTCGATCATGAGTTTATATGGCGAAAAAAAATCACCTTCTATAATTATCATTTTTATCTTTTAAAGTTTTCGACTTCGAAAATTTACTTTTCGCATTCTATTTGCATAGAAGACAGTGGAATAGAAGGCAGAATATAATTCGCCTTCTAATAGAATAGATAGCAGATTTTGACACTTTAAAAGGTAAAATAATTTTACCTTATATTAATATTTTTCTAGTAGTGCATGTTTATTATTCTTTATTTATTCTTGTTATTATTTTAGATGCATGAATGTATTTGTTCTTATTTTATTTATATCACTCCCTTTTCATTACTCATTTATTATTTATTTATTTTATATATTATATTTTTATTATTTTATTATATATATATATTGGATGCATGTACCTTTTTAATTTTCTTTATTGATATTTGTTTGACAATTATTCATTTATTCATAATTTTGTTGTTTATTATTACTTTTATTCCTTTTTTATTGTCATTTATTTGGCCATTATTTATTTAATGTGTATTTTTATCTCTCTTTCACCCTCCTTTTTTATTCTATTTCATTATTATTTATTTTATTTATTATTATTTTTTTATTAAATGCACATGAACTGCTTATGCATGTCTGAATGTGAATAAGAACGTGTGAGAGTGTTTTATTTGTTTCATTGTTTGCTACCTATATATATATATATATATATATATATAGGGGTGGACGCATGTGTTGTTCACGTGTGTTAAATGTCATTGATGTCTGTTGAATATGTGTGTTAGATGTGAGTGAATTAACGTGTATGTTGAGTGCGTTGTGAGTGCATGTGTGTCTTTTCATCATTTTTTTTAACGGGGAATGGGCGTCGTGCGTGTGTGCATGCTATCGTGTGTCGAGTGTATGTATTTTGTGTAGCGAGTGCATGTGCAACGTGTGTGCGTGTTACGTGAAAACGGCGGTTGATATGTGGAGATAAAATGGCGAGGATATGTGGAGGATAAAAACGGCGTGGCGATTGAAAAAAGTGTAAAAAGGCGTGGGGGTAATTCGGCGCGTCGCAAGTCGCGCCGGATTAACTTACGCCGTTTTAGCGGTGTGAGTTTTTTTTTATTTTTATTGTTTTGTTTTTGTTTTTATTGTTTTGTTCTTCTTTTTTTTACTTTTAAAAAATTTTAAAAAATTATTATTAATTTATCATTTATTATTTAATTATTATTTTATTTTGTTATTTTTTATTTTTCATTCATCATTTTTTTTATTCTCAATCTTGCAATTAGTCAATATGTCCCGATAAAAATTCGACGACATCTTTCTTAGACCTGGAGTATCTTGGAAAAAAGTGGAGGTCTGCCCTCAACGATGGACTCCTAACTGTCGGGAGGTCAAATACGACGACTGGCGAACTCGAATGGACGGAGACTTCGAGGGCTAACCTACGAGGGATACCGGTGTTCCACGGGTCTTTAATCGTAAATCGAATAAACACCCAAATAGACGTGGGCTCCGAGGGCTAATCTACAAAGGATTTTCATGTGTCTATAGGTTATCTAAATCGAGATATTATTCTTCATTAAGACGATTAATATTTACTCGGAGAGTGATCACCTAAAACGAGGTGGGGAAACCCTTAAAACGACGTAAAAAAAGGCACGCCGATTTACAAAGCAAAAAGGAATGGGGCTATTCCTGCGCGGCTTGAAATGGCGTGATTCTTCTCACGCCTGATTAGAGGGTAACAGCATGCACACGTACATCTATTAAATTCACGAGCCCACGCTTGCTTGCTTACTTTTATATATATATATATATATATATATATATATATATATATATATATATATATATATATATATATATATATATATATATATATGGAATGGTTGGCGGTACATGTAAAGATGTTGGTGGCAGGGTAATCTCACGTGAACTGGGGCATTATTTGAATGCGTATGGGTTTATTCTTACGTATATAAGATGAAATGGGTTGGCAGGAAGCGGGTGAAATGGCGGCACTATATGCACACACAGATATATATAAAATGGAAATGCCTAATTGATGCGGGAAGGGATGTGACTCGATGTCAATTTGAATGCGATCTTGAGACTTTAGGCAAACTCGTGACTCGTCCCTAGCGAGGGAAGCGTACGGATGCACGCAGTTGAGAAACCGTCAATGAGTCAGGGTGGTCTACTCACTATCATACTCGGATTGAGTCACGGGATGGGTCTCGCACTCACTCTTGCAGCGGTGACTAAAATTGAACGAGCTAATTATCCTATCACTGAAGCAGCGGTAAAAAAAAAATAAATACGAAATAAGCAAATGAGATAAATAGGGAAGCGGAAACGATACCTCCACGTTCCAGGCGTGGGGAAGATGATCCCGGCCAAGACCTGTAGTCCCGATACAAATAATTATCAATAATTACAAAAATGATTTTACTGCCCACTCCACGCACGGAGGTAAAGGGCTACACATGGGACCTAGGAGTATCGAACTTGGGGTGACGGGCGACACGTCCGTGAAGCACTCGGGATGGCGACGGATTGCCGGTTCGGTTCGGTTCTGCTCGGGCCCACAGGACATCAAGCGGGTCCGGCTGCTGGGATGGCGGCGTCCGAGCGTCTCCTTGCTGCCGCGGCTGGCTGGGACGATGCTAGGGGGTCCCTGGTACATCCCCGGGAGCGGCAGTCGTTGGATTGGAGCCAGGGATTTATGGGCGAATTAACTCCTAGCTCTGTTCTACAGTCATGTCTTGGGACAGATCTGCGCGACTCCATGAGAATGATGAGCACGCCCATTGTCGGATCGAGGCGAGATTGGCTCCATTGGAAAGTAGACTTAAAGATTTACAACGTAGGTGAATTTCACGTCCATCCAACGGTCTGATTTAAAATACAAAACTATGTGCTGTGAAGTTATTTCTAGCTCAGATTTCAGAATAGTCAGGACAGATTAGGATCTGCCTGAAAATGAATTTTGACCGAGGGGCATTTGGTAGATCTAGACTTTAGAAATTTTATGGGTGAAAGGGGGGGAAGTGAAGATCACACACAAATATTTTGGGATTTTTATGAGATGGTTTAAAGGGTGGGAAAAATAAAATAACATGATACTATCCCGCAGATCTACTGATTGGCAGACTGTCAGGGGTGGAAAAAAATTACTGGGAAGGGACTCAAATGGTGGCTGATTGACATGAAAATTAAACTGGAGATGGGGGACGACAGGGGGGGACAAACCCTTAAAATGTGAGGTCGATCAGACGGCTAGATTGGGAGAACCAACCTAATCTTTAAGCTTCTGTCTTGAATCTCGAAATCCTGGAAAGCAGGTTGAAGACTGGGTTGTGGCGGCTCGATGGCGGCACAAACGGAGGCCGCGGCGGCGGTGGTTGGAAGTCGCATCCAGTAGAGGTGATAGAGGTGGGAATCACTCCCAAAGAATGGGCTTTACACCCAGATTTGTTGCAACTCTCACAACTGCAATAAGGGGGAGAGAGGAGAGAGGGGCGCCCCTTGGGCTTCTTTGAGAATTTTCCAACTTTTCTTTTCATTAATTCTGTGGAAAATAAGAAATACAATAGTTTTATATGAAATGGAAATGACCTAAACTACCCTTAGATCTAGGGTTAGGGAGGGGTAATTAAGGGATGAAAGAATCTTCTCCCATGTGGTCAAATTAATACAAACATAAAAAATGGGTAAAATGGGGGGGGGAGATTATTTAATCCCCCACATGGGGACAAGAGAGGGGGCGCCCCCCTCTTGGTGGTCAATAAGAGTGGCTTGGTCTATCTTGGACCATGGACCACCCCTATGGGTCCTAGAGAAGCTAGGTGGCCTAATGGGAGAGAGTGTGGGGGTCTCATCGGGCCTACGTGGCCTTTTGCAAAGAAACCCACTAAATCCTAATGACTAACACATTGACTTATAATTGCCATACAATTGACCCAGGGATAATAATATAAATAAAATGTTAGTGGCCTTGCTTTCATGTCCCCATCACTAATCCGGCGTGGTGGTTTGAAACAGGGTTAATACGGCGACGGTTAAACCGGCGTGGGTTCAGTCACATCGGATTAAGATGAAACAGAGGATTTGCAGAGAAAACAAAGTACCAGAAAAAATGAAAAAAATAGTTCTCGAAAGAATTTATTTATCCCTTGTATGCATCTAGAGATCGCACCTGGGGATCTACGATGGATCCCTGGAGCTCTAGGGGGCTGGCAATCCTCATGTAAATGAAGCAATAGCTGAGAATACTAAGAATAATTGGGAAAGTACTGAGTCACAATCGGTGCGGCAAACCAGCATATACCCCTTTTGAAGATTTCTAGAGATCACGCTCAGGAAACAATGATCCCTCGCGCTCTCGGAGAACAGAGCAACAATCAAATGAAATTAAAGCACAAAATATTTGGGGAATAAATCCTGCAACCCCGCAGGGCAGCTCTTTTATTTTGGGCCGGGAAACCCACTGGAGAATCATAAGGAAATAAGGAGAGAGGGAGAAAAAGGCAGGACCAAAGCCATCAACGCATAGAATAGTAAAATAACATCATCTCGATTCATTCATTCATTCCCCAGAATAACGATACGCTGTGTGAAGTATTTCAGAAAGGGGATTACAAAATACGGCAAATGACATAAACAAGGGAAAACAGAGACCTAGGGAGGGGAGTTGTAGCCCAGATCGAGCGCTATTCGGTGGTAAACCCACCTTCAGTCGCAGTAGCACTGTAGCCAGAACTCTCTGATCCCCTTGCCCTCTTTTCTCTCTATCTTTTTATTTCGTAGGCTCTCTCGTGGCTACCCTCTTTGATCTCTAAGCTTTTCTCCCCTCTCTCGCTTTCTTTAGCCGCCTTCTCTCTTTTTCTTGGAGTCTCTAGGGTTCTCTTACGTTGCTCGAAGCGAAGGCATTTATAGACGGAGTTCCTCCTTCCGCTAATCCGGCGTGACAATTTGCGCACCGAAATTGCCTCAACGATCATCTTTTGCACGTCGAAACTGAGGGTGCCGTCTTAATATTCAACCGGTTGGTCTAGTGGCATGCACGCCGGTTCATCATGGGCCACGCCAGTTTAAGGCCCCTTCAACCCATCTCTAGCATGCTTTGGCCCATTTGGTTTGTCTAGGCCCATTTGTGTTTATTTTCTTCTTTTGTGAAGGTTGGCCAATCCACCGGCTTGTACTTGCTGTCCGAGCTTCTACTTGTTCATTCAGGGATGGTCCCGAGCGTTCATCTGAGCTCCCGGGCCTCGTTTAAGCAGTTGTCCATTAGAGTCGAACATCTTTCCCTGGTCTTCTTCTTTCGTTCGGCTTCTGCAGTTCTCTTTCTTTCTTCCCTTCTTTTCTTTCTCTGTCGGTGTGAGGGCACTCGGTCAGAGCTTTAAGACTTGCAGAAGCAGAAGTTAAGAAGAATTAGAGATATTTTCAGTGTCAACATCATCTCGTCATGATCTTCATGCAGAGTCGCATAGTGGCCAGCCACTCCAGCCATGTTACATGTAAAGACTTGGAGCGGCTTGCTTCTTTGAATCACCTTCTTGGTTGGCTGACCAATGAAGGTTGGTCTAGTGAACACCGAAATCCTCGATGCAGCTTGCTTGTAGAGGCGTGGCCCATAGCATCCCGAGCCGGCATCTTTCATTTCTTGCCGGTCGGCTCATCGCTCCCAGCCTTTTTTCGCGATGCTCATTGCTCCTAAGGGTCACCGCGTCCCCAGGAAGTGCCGTGGGAGTGCCCCCAGACGACTTGAGTAGTATCATTTTTTCCTTTAGCAGGGCATATCACATATCGTGCCACTCCGACTTGTGCCGGAGACTTGTAGCTGCGGCGGCCTTGTCCGGACGCCCCACCATGCTTATCATCATGTAGGTAGATGTTTACATGTAGAACGCAGCTCCGGGATGTTGGTTCAAGATGCAGCTGGACCGACATCTTGATCTTTTCTTCTTGTTCTTCTCTTCTTCTTATGGGTCCACTAGCCATGATAGGCCTTAGTGGAGTTGAAATTGGGGCCCGTGCTTGTTTGGGCACCCAAATTTGCTTGTATCTGGTTGGCTTTGGGGTCAACCCGCCCTTTGTCTTGGACTCAAAATGGTCCATCTTGATTTGGGCCAGTGCTTGGACAAAATTGCGCACCGACACAGTTGAAACCACCCTGTCGGGTGTAATCCTGGCCTACCGGCCATTCAAGAATACTCAGACGCCTCCAATGAGCACGGACTTGCCCGAGTTGGATAGCCGATTTTACAGTATATCGGCATTCTTCTTGACCACCCTCCTGGCAGCCGGTGTGTGCCTCTTGCTACTTGAGGCGAGTCGGAGTGGTAGATGTGGCAGCTCACCACCTTTATTGCCCTTGGTGCCTCTACGACGTTGGAGGCTTCTGGCTCCAGCTCTTGGGTGGCCAAGAGCTTCACGAAGGTGACCCCTAGGAAGTTGGGAAAGCCCACGATAGGAGGAAAATCATCGAACCCAGTCGGCACCACCAAATAACCATGTTCAGCATGGCTCACGACGACAAGGGGTACAAATGTCACTGCCATCATAGTTGTCGGAATGCAATGTGCAAGATTAAATTAGACAGTTAGAATTTTAAGAAGAGGCCATTGGGCCCCTAATCCAGGCGAGGAGATGAAGGAAAATTTTGTCCCACAGACTTGTGGACGCACTTTTTGGGATTTTGTCTATTTATTCGTTTGTTTATTTATTTATTTCGTTTATTTAGTGCATGGACGTGCCAGTCACAAAGAGACGATTTATTCGTGCTCCGAAGAAGCCACTGAAGGGACCAAAACTCGCCGCTCCATGAAGGGCCCTATGGCCAAAAATTATAATTAATTACATCTCACAGGAGTGTAATTAGTGAGTGTCGTGTCGGGACCAAAACTCGCCGCTCCACGAAGGGCACGACGTTAATTACATCTCACAGGAGGGGAGAAAACCCTTGATTAATCGCCAGGAAAAGGGGCCCTATGGCCAAAAATTAGCATTAATAAAATGAGACAATAAAATCTTGAACTGCGTTAAAACACGCCACGATGGGGTGAAAACATTCAAATCATGTCGGTCGCTTGTTGACCATTTCATGTCCGGACGGGAGTCCGTATTGAAAGCATGACAAAGACGGAGATAAAACCCCTGCCAATATCTGTCGAGTATACATCAAGTTTTATAAGAGTGCGGGATTAGATCTGCGTGGAAATGAGGGGTCATGTTTAATGAGCTATCGGCCAAGGGAAATACCAGGTCATGGCCACATTGGGGTGGCCCCCGATGTCCAAACCCGGCTTCCCGAGGCGTCATTGATATTTCCTTCACACCGGGTCTGGGGGAGCAGGGGTTCTAGAGCGGACACTTATATTATATTTTTTATTTGGTTCTCTAATTTTATTTAGATGCATGCGTTCATTTTTTATGTAACCATGTGTATATTGTTGCCCAATTATTATTATTGTTCACTTATTAGTATTATTACAATTTTTGTTATTCTATGATCATCAATTATTTGGTCATTTGTTGCTATTGTTTTTTGTTTGATCATTTATCCCTTTTTGTTGTTGTCTCATTTTGTTGTTTTATTGGTTTCTCTTTGTTTTCTATTTTTTTATTTCAAAACAAAGGAGGGGGGTGATGATCCGGCGGGCAACACTGCCGCCGGATCACTCCTGCCCTCTCATCGTTTATCATTCTCTTTTTTTAAATGGGGTGTGAGAGAAAGATGTGAGGAGAGGAGGGTGAATCGGCGAGAGGAGAGAGATGGGAGATGAGGGTAAATCGGCGGGAGGAGAGAGATGGGAAGAGAGAGAGAGAGATATGGAAGTGAGATGAATCGACGGGGGAGGGGGATCTGGCGTGCAAAGTGCCGTCGGATCACCTCTTCCATCCCTTTTTCCTTTGTGTTGTTATTTTTGTTTTTTATGAGAGAGGGTGATCCGGTGTGGCAGGCCGCCGGATCACTTATCCCATGTTTCTTTTCTTTTCCTTTTTTGTTGTTGTTGTTTGCACAGGGCTGCGTCAACGCCAGGGCACAGGGGAGTCGACGCACCGTCGCCCCCCTACAGGCGGGTGCTGGGGCTGCGTCGAATTGGCCCATCCCCTGCGTCGACGCAGGGGTGGCAGGTGAACGCTAGATAGCGTCTGGCAAGGGATGGGTCGACCCATGGGTGTAGATGCCTAATTTCAGACATCCCGCAGACCTTGTCTATCCATCATAGAAGTGATACTCTTTTCTTGGTTGATTGGTAGTGTGGGGTATTATCCTTGCCTAGGTAGACTCCACCCTGTCCCTTTGCGGATCCAACTTCACTAATATATAGAATGCCACATAGTTGGCTGCCCACACCTCAAGAAGGCCAGGGTGCTGGCCGCCCTCATCCCCTAGAAGGCCACCTTGTTGGCCGCCCAGAACCCAAGGCGGCCAGACACTTGGCCGCCCAGCCATTCCAAGGTGGCCACATAGTTGGCCGCCCAATCCCTCAAGAAGGCCATCGACTTGGCCGCCCAGCTCCTTTGGGCGGCCAGAACCTTGGCCGCCTCCTATCAACCGCTCGTCAAATCCTTGATCTGCCCACTCCGGGCACGTCCTCCGCAACCACTCCCACTCGGGGGGTCGAGACGCACGTAGTCTCACATGTTCTCACCTCCGAATGGGTCAAAGCTTACACGTAATCTATTTTTGAATGGTTTTCATGGAGGGAAATCCCCACATACAAAATCCCCATTCGAAAACCATCTCACGGGGGGTTGGACATTTTATGGAGAGAGGAGAGGCTGCTAGTTCAGAGCCCAGAGGGCTGTGAGTACGAGAGCACCTTCCCCGACCTTCCCCTGGAAGCATAATTCAAAGTTGAAGAGCTCCACGGGAGAGAGCTTCATCCACGTTGAAGGGGGCCATCGACATGGCCGCCCACCCTTTTGAACGGCCACATAGTTGGCCACCTTCTACTGGTGTACAGGGAAACCCCGTCTCTCTCCCTTCGTTCCCATATCTTGCTATGTTTTAGTTCATTCTATTGCATTCATGCATGATAGATTTTCCTAGATCCTTTCTTTAACGAGGTTTTCCAATCCAAAACATAGGGAAGGCGGATGGTCGAAAGTCTCGGCCATTCCCCTTCCCGCCCCCCTTCCCGATACAATCACCCCCATTTGCATGTTTTCTTTACTTCTTTGAACATATACTACACTATCACAGTCTAATGGGTTTGTCTTCATTATTTTCTAGTTGACTTGCATGAACTTCATCACCGACTCGCAGAGCTCCCCGTTCTTGGCCGGTCGAGAGTGAGGACAGGAAGAACCCGCATTCTCTCATTCCTAAGGCATTCACGATCATCCTATCCCTGTGAGACTCAGGTATAAGCCTCTGGCGATTACTCTATCTCTTTATTTCTAATCTGTGCACTATAGGTAGCAACATCATAGTTCGGATGGAGGCCACACACACGACCCACGCCTTCGCGCGCGCCACCCTTTCTAGCACCTACAACCTTTTGGCGATCACGGTGAGACTCTGGTTGCTCATTGTGAGTCTTTAGATTGAAGTTTATTGCATTTAGTTTCCAGCAACATAGCTTTTCCCTATTTTATTTTCCATTTTTAACTACTCACTGCGCATGTTTTTCATTTAGACCACTTGCGGGGTCAAAACAGGTGGCGGCCAGGGTTCTGGCCCCCCAGGTACCAAGGCGGCCAGAGACATGGCCGCCCACCACTCCTAGAAGGCCAAAGACCTGCCTTCTTGGTCCCAAGGCGGCCAGGTACTTGGTTGCCCAAGTCCTCTGAGCGACCATCGAGTTGGCCATCTACTGTTCGTGTTTCTGCTTCTGTTCCAGTCTTGTTTGCATAGTTTAACTTCTATTTTGCATGTTTTTGGTTTTGTGTGTTCTAACCTTGCAGGGTGAGTCCGAGGTGGGCTTAGGAAGAGTCGGCATCACACATATTAGGAACACCCTCCCTTTGATTTGGACTCTTCACCTGTGACGACCCAGGATCCGAGTACCGAAAAGGAAGCGACGCGTCTCGAATCTCGATCCGCCAACCCACGAGCCCAAAGACTCGGAAGGGTTGGCGGACCGAGATTCGAGACGCGCCAGTTCCTTTCCAGTACTCGGATCCCGGGTCGTCACAGCTGGTATCAAAGCGTAGGTTGTGGAGGTACATCGGAACTTGAAACGAACTAGCGGTGGTCCAGAAGGTCCATGAATGTCCTGTACAATCGGCGACTGGCTTAGGGCCGCGCGTGTTTTATTGATTTGTGGTTGTTTTCTTGATGCCAGGGTGTATTATGGTGCCACGGAGGAGGGTTCGTCCCCAGCAGGGAGAGTCTAGTGGTGGTCCGGAGGAGCAGAGCAGGGCTTCGATTTTCAAGGGTGTAGCTGGAGATGGGAGAGCTCCGGGGATGGACGATTTCTTCCGAGGTATGTTTGAGTATGCGTTTCAGCGGCAGTAGGGAGGCCAGCAGTAGGGTGACGATGCTGGTGAGGACCAGGCTCGTGGTGGTCATGGTCGTGTGCTGAAGGAGTTTTTGCTGTTCCAGCCTCCTTCTTTCGGTGGGCAGCCAGACCCTGAGATGGCCAGAGAGTGGCTGGATGATGTACGGTGGATTTTTAGTGCGATGGAGTGTCCCGAGGAGGAGAAGGTAGCGTTGGCTACTCATCGTCTTCAGGGGGCGGCCCGTACTTGGTGGACGTCAGAGTGGGGTTCAGTGTTCCAGTCCCATCCTCTTCGGCAGATTACGTGGCAGGAGTTCGTCACGGCTTTCGAGCGTGCTTTCTGTCCATCCTTTGTCAGGTCGCAGAGGTTGCGTGAGTTTATGGAGCTGACCCAGGGTGACATGACGGTGATGCAGTACCGTCCCAGGTTTATCGAGTTGGGTCGTTATGCTCCTCATATCGTGGCAGATGAGGAGGTGAAGACCGATCAGTTTGTGGGTGGTCTGAGGCTAGAGTTGAGGCATCATCTTCTTGCGTCAGGTTTGACCACTTTGGATGTGGCATGTAAGGCAGCAGCGGCGTTGGAGAGAGACTTGCAGAAGGTTCTAGGGCAGGGCAGTGCTAGTCAGGTGCAGGCAGATTTCAGCCAGCTGACGGGGATGCAGCAGATGAGTACCGTCCAGCTCTCAGCAGGTGGATCAGTGGCGACGCAGTCTGTGGCTCCTGCGGCAGGATCGTCATCCTTTAAATCGATGCTTAAGAAGCGGCTTAAGGAAGCTGGTTTTTGTAGGAGGCGTCAGGATCGTAAGGAGTCGAAGCAGGAGTCGATGGACAGTGTTTAGCAGCCGGTGACTTTTCAGTGTCAGGGTTCGATGACTAGTTCTCGGGGTGGTTGCCCTAGGTGCGGTGGTTCTCATCCGGATAGACTGTGTTCGGCACCCGTGATTTGCTTCAGGTGTGACCAGCCAGGGCACATGGCACGTGACTGTCCGCAGAGACCGCGCCAGCCACACGAGTTTCAGCCCCAGCAATTGTCATCACAGCCGCAGCTGTACCAGCAGCAGGGACAGTTTCCTCAGTTGTCACGGTCAGCTACTGTAGGGAGGCAGAGATCCTAAGGCAGAGTGACTCACATGACCAGGGAAGAGGCCGAGGCGTCGCAGTTGGTGGAAGGTACTCTCTCGATTTTGGGTTGTGCGGCTCGTGTTTTGTTTGATTCAGGTGCTTCTCATTCGTTCATCTCGGAGGATTTTGCTCAAAGTGTGGAGGACCTAGTGACCGAGGTGTCCTGTGACTTGGCGGTAGAGTTGCCTACCGGTGACTTCATGATCACCCTATACTGCTTTGAGAAGGTACCTGTGTGGCTGGAAGGGCGGAACTTGCCGGTTAGACTCTATGCGTTGTCGCTTCAGGACTTTGATGTGATTTTGGGCATGGATTGGCTCGAGGCTCATCATGCCTTGGTGGATTGCGGCTTGAAGAACTACTTCCGACAGCTTCGTGGACCCACCTTCTATTTCCAAGGTATTCGGTCTTCCTCTTCCCGCTTGCTTATTTCGGCTATCCGTGCATGTCGCTTGCTTGATGCGGGTTGTCAGGGCTTTCTCGCATCCGTGGTTTTGAGTGATCGGCAGTGTCCTGAGGTGGAGGACATTCCTATCGTGTGCGAGTTTCCTGATATTTTTCCCAAGGAGCTACCATGCTTGCCACCGCAGCGAGAGATTGATTTCGTGATTGAGGTGGTGCCGGGTACGGTGCCTATGTCGAAGGCCCCTTATCGGATGGCGCCTGCAGAGTTGCGAGAGCTGAAGGTGCAGTTGCAGGAGTTACTGGCCAATGGGTATATTCATCCTAGTTATTCCCCGTGGGGTGCGCCGGTACTGTTTGTGAAGAAGAAGGATGGTAGTTTGAGGTTGTGCATCGACTACCATCAGTTGAACCAGGCGACTGTTAAGAACAAGTATCCGTGGCCTCGGATTGATGACCTGTTCGATCAGCTGCAGTCGGCCCGGGTGTTTTTAAGGATCGATTTGAGATCGGGTTACTATCAGCTGCGGATTTGAGAATCGGATGTGGAGAAGACGGTGTTTCGGTCGAGGTATGGGCATTATGAGTTCTTGGTGATGCCGTTCGGGCTCACCAATGCCCCTGCAGCGTTTATGGATTTGATGCATAGGGTGTTTCATCTGTACTTGGACTAGTTTGTGGTCGTATTTGTGGACGATATCCTTGTGTATTCACGGTCTGCTGAGGAGCATGTGCAGCATTTGAGAGCAGTGTTGCAGACCTTGCGCGATCACCAGTTGTATGCGAAGCTCAGTAAGTGCGAGTTCTGGCTTTGTGAGGTGAACTTTTTGGGGCACGTGATTTCTGGTGATGGTGTTTTCGTGGACCCGGCTAAGGTCGAGGCTGTGGTACAGTGGACGAGGCCGAGTTCTGTCATGGAGATTCAGAGTTTCTTGGGGCTCGCAGGCTATTATCGGCGGTTTATTCAGGATGTTTCTCGTATTACAGCCCCGATGACCAGGCTTACACGGAAGGAGGTGCCGTTCGTCTGGACAGAGGAGTGTGAGCGGAGCTTCGTGGAGCTGAAGAGGTTGCTTACCACTGCTCCGATTTTGGTGTTGCCATCTGGCTCGGGTGGTTTTGTGGTGTGTATGGATGCTTCCGGGGGAGGTCTCGGTGCTGTGTTGATGCAGCATGAGAGAGTTGTGGCGTATGCGTCGCGGCAGTTGAAGCCACATGAGGCGAACTACCCTACTCATGATCTCGAGTTGGCGGCGGTGATTTTCGCTCTGAAGATCTGGAGGCATTATTTATACGGTGAGAGGTTTGAGCTTTTCACTGACCATCAGAGTTTGAGGTATGTGTTCACCCAGAGGGATCTTAGCCTCAGGCAGAGGAGGTGGATGGAGTATATGAAGGATTATGATTTTACTCTGTCTTATCAGCCTGGCAGGATGAACGTCGTGGCTGATGCTCTGAGTAGGAGAGTGACGGTCAGTCGGATGTTGTTGAGAAAGTGGAGGCTTTGGGAGCAGGTTCCGGCCATGACTTTTAGGCTCAAGGTCCCTCAGGACCAGGGTTCGGCTGTCCTTGCGAGTCTGACTGTCACGCCCGCGGTGCGTCGACAGGTGATTGAGGCTCAGCGAGCGGACCCCGAGCTACCTCGTATTCTGTCGATGGCCGAGGTGGAGTTCGAAGAGGATAGATCCGTGAGGTTCAGAGGTAGGTTGTACGTGCCAACCGAGGGGCAGGTGCAGCGTACGGTATTGCGTGAGGCTCATGGGAGTCGGTATGCCGTACACCCCGGGTCCGCTAAGATGTACCAGAACTTGAAGAGGCAGTTTTGGTGGCCTGGAATGAAGAGAGATGTAGCGGAATTTATGGCCAGGTGTTTGACCTGTCAGCAGGTGAAGGCTGAGCACCAGCGACCAGGAGGCACACTTCAGCCCTTAGATGTTCCTGAGTGGAAGTGGGACCACGTGACCACGGAATTCGTGGTTGGGTTACCGAGGACGTCCAGCGGGGAGGATAGTATTTGGTTGCTAGTGGATAGACTGACGAAGACGGCGCGATTGCTGCCGATCAAGGTCAATTGGAGCGTGCAGCGCTTGGCTCATTTGTATGTAGAGCGGATCATTCCGTTGCATGGAATCCCCATCTCCATTGTGTCCGATCGTGATCTCCGCTTCACTTCTGGATTCTGGAGGAGCTTCCATAAGGCTCTAGGCACCGAGTTGGCATTTAGCTCGGCCTATCATCCTCAGTCGGATGGTCAGTCTGAGCGGACCATCCAGACTTTGGAGGACATGCTGCGAGCGTGTTGCTTAGAATGGCAAGGGAGTTGGACCCACCATCTGCCATTGGTGGAGTTTGCCTATAACAACAGCTATCATTCGAGCATTGGTATGGCTCCCTATGAGGTGTTGTACGGGCAACCTTGTCGGACTCCGCTTGATTGGTTCGAGGTGGGCGAGCGTGCCCTGACCGGACCAGATTTGGTGCAGTAGTGTGTTGAGGTGGTGCATCTCGTTTGGGAGAAGATGTTGACGGCTCAGAGCCGACAGAAGAGTTATGCCGATCGGAGGAGGCAACCTCTCAGCTTTGCTGTGGGAGACCGAGTTTTTTTGAGAGTTTCTCCCATGAAGGGTGTGATGCGTTTCGGTAGGCGTGGGAAGCTGAGTCCCCGCTACATTGGTCCATTTCCCATCGTTGGGCGTGTTGGGGAAGTTGCCTATCGGCTGCAGCTACCTCCGGAGCTTTCCGCCGTGCATGATGTGTTCCACGTGTCGATGCTTCGGAAGTATATGCCCGATGATTCCCATGTTCTCGAGGATGCCGTTTGGCCTGAGGTGACCCCAGATCTGTCCCTTCCGGAGTTCCCTGTTCGCATTGAGGATCGGCGAGAGCAGCGCCTGCGGAACAAGGTTATTCCTCTGGTTAAGGTGGTCTGGCAGTGTCATTCTGGCGGCGAGGCGTCTTGGGAGCGCGAGGATGAGATGCGGGAGCTGTATCCTTATTTGTTTGCGTGAGTCTTTCCCCCGTTCTTGTGCTTTGTTCTTGAATTTCGAGGATGAAATTCCTTTAAGGGGGGAGGGCTGTAATGTCCCAGACCTTTCGGATCCTTCGTCGTGGGCCCCGGATCTGGTTTCTCGAAGTGCCCGGCTCCGTTGTGTTCGAAAATTCATTTTGGACATCTTTCGTGTTCGGATCGACGCGATCCGGAGTTGTTTCGGAGGCCCGGAGTGCGTCCGCGGCTTTTCCGTGTGTGTTTTCCAATTTCCGTGTACGGGTTTCGGTAGATCCTTCGGAACTTCGTTGCGGGTGAACCGGGCCGTTCACCTAGGCGAGGGTAGTATCGTTGCGATCGGCGCGTCACGATGATCGAAGAGGTGTATTTTTCTATTTTTTGGGATTTTTCTGATTTTTTAGATTTTCTATAAATACCCCCCTACTTTCCCTTTTCTTTTTCCCCTTTTCTTCTTTTCCTCTTTTTCTTTCCTCCTCCCGTGAGCCACGACCGACCGTTGCAACCCCCCTTGCCCATTGGACTTCGCGACGCCCCTTCCCCTCCGGCGACGGGTGGTGGACCTCTGTGGCGGCGCGGTGACGACGGCGGTGGCGAGAGGATCGTGATGGTGCCCCCATTGGTGCGTGGGAGAGGAGTTCGTGTTCGAGCAAGATTCAGCGATCGGCGGCGATCCGGTGGTTTTCAAGCTTCTTTAAGGTAGGGGGACGGATCCTTGCCCTCTTTACAGCGTTCCCCATGATTTCTAGGCCGTGGAAAGATCGAGAGGGGCTAGATTCATGCCGGGAGGGTTATTTCCATGCTTGGGGTGTGAGCGCCGGATCTTCCGTTTCATGGGGTTTTTGTCTGATCTAAGGGTTTAGATGCATGCTTGGGAGGTTGGGGGAGGTTTGCCCTTTTGTTTCCCCTTCACTTGGGAGTGAATGGGGCGTGCGACTGAGCTTTCTGAGTGAACTGCGCGAAACGGGCTCGACCCGTTATCGCGCTATGATCCAGTGGCGTGTTTTGTTTGAACGCGCTGTATCGTCCGAGTGCGTTCGTCTGAGAAGACGAACAGTAGGGCGGTTCGTGTCGCACCTGGGGAAGGTAGCACGTTCTTGGAGAACGTGCTAGCCTTTCCTAGCGCGTTCCTGATGAACGCGCTAGCTTAGGCTAGCGCCTTCTGGAGAACGCGCTAGCTTCTGCTAGCGCGTTCTTCAGGGGTCGCGCTAGGGGACCATAGCGCGACAGTTTCACGCCCTGGGTCCCTAGCGCGTTAATCCCCCTCCCCGACCAGCATTTCTTTTCGGTGATTGTACCTCCGGGGAGTGAGTCTCGGATCCGGTTGTGGCGTGTGGCATAAGGGTTGCCGTGGGCACCCAGTGAGAGCCACAGGGGCGCCCGAGGGTCCCCGGAGTATCAGTTACCTCAGTAGGGGTGCCGCGTGACTTGAGGGACGGTCGGACCTCATGTGTGTCCCCGACATCCGTACCTACCGTTTGGTTACCGAGAGTCTGTGATAGTGTGCTAGTCGGTGGGTTTCGTGAGTCGAGTCCTTACTTCCAGTGACGTGTCCACTAGTCGTAGCTTCCTGCGCACACGTGTGCAGACCCACCTAGGAGTGGTGGAGAGCGAGACCCAGTGAGAGGTGATTTTTAGGCTGGTTACCGTAGGACCCCTTGCCTTTGCCACCAGAGTCCGGTGGGGGGGAAAACCAGCTAGAGGACCCAACCTAGAGCAGATGGTCTGTGTGTGCACACGTAGTTGGGGGCTTAGGACACGCGCTGATGAGCGTGACCCCAACTAGTCATTGTTGTGGTACTTGTTGCGTGTCTGAGTCTCACGCCCGAGGCGTTGAAGCTAGACACTTGTGACGCGGTATAAGACGTCAGGGGATGCCTCCGGTCGTTCGTTCGGTGGGTAGTGCTCCTGTTTACTGGCAGGTGTGGACTCGAGTTTTGTTGGACCAAGGTTTTGTAGTACGGTACAGTTAGAGTAGAAGGCTTTTTCGTTTATTTACTTTAGCTTGTTGGTTTGACCGTACTCCTGTTAGGTAGGGTTACCTTCTGCTTCCTCGTTTTCTGTGCGAGGTGGGGATTCGCGGGATCCCTACTGGGCCAATGAAATGAGGCTCACCCCTGCTTTTCAAGTGAGGCGGGGTCTTCGAGAGGCGCGACCGAGTGTCAGCGTGGTCCTTCTAGCCAGGGTTAGTCGCCAGTCTGCCAGAGCCGGGGGATGCCCCGTGTAGTTGTACTTTTTCTTTCTGTTGACTGTACTTTCATTATGGACATGAGACTCTGTGGACCTTGTAGGAGTTCATTTATTTATATTATTATTCTGTGCATTTTATTTTAGATTATTGTGCTATCTCTGCAGTTGTTTCAGCTTCTCTTGCACTCCCACACCATCCCTTTCTACCCTTCCGAGTCTTCGGGCTCGTGGGTTGGTGGACCGAGATTCGAGACGCACCGGTTCCTTTCCGGTACTCAGATCCCGGGTCGTCACATCACCCGGAGATTCCGACTCGGGTGTAACTAGTCCTTATCAATTGGGAACCTTCGTAAGTCCCCGCGAACCGTGGATTCCCACACGGTCGTCGGGCAGGTTGTACCTTTGAAGTCCTATTAGATTTCTTAAAGGGTTTGAGTGAGATTTATCTTATGATTATCCTGGACTTTGGCCTTAATCCCCCAAGAAAAATTCCATTCTCATCTAAGAGGGAACAAATTTAAATTGGACTAATCTCGGGATTAACCTAAGTTAAAAGTTTGGGGCGCATTGTTTGAATATATGCTTGCTGCTAGATACCATTTGATTCAATCCTAATCGACCTTAAAATTCCACTTGAACCTATAAAATTGATTAGGTTGAGTTATAAAGGCCCAATGTTATTCTAACATGCATGTCAATGATGAGGATGATTTTGAATTCTATGACACACAAACCCGGCTTGATGCCAAGGAACATACACCCAATGCCTTCATTGGGATGTGTCAAGATTCACTAATTGATATAGGTCAAAGTACAAGTAATGAAAAATCATCCTCCGAAAGTCAAGAGTCTATCAATGCCAAAACCCCATCAATCTCTCCAAAGGAAGATCAAGAGTTAGCTAGGGTACTGTCTCGATATTCTCCTAACCATTTGATTGCTCTAGCTTCCCAAAGAAGATCACATCTCAATGCTCAACCCATTCCTAGGAGATCTCTAATTCCAATGGCAAACTCATTCAATAGGACTCCTCTCCGTGTTCCTACTTAACCTAACCATCCTTGGGTTGCATCCTCTCCAATATCTCATGCTATCCCAAATGTCAATGCATCCCTTAGGCAATCCAATCTCATATCCCGACAAGAGGTGGAAAGGTATGTCCAGCAAGCGATTGACAAAAGCCTCCCCAAACCTCAACCTCACTCCTTCACTAGCTATTGTAAACTTCTGAATGCTTATTTTCCCCCGGGTTTCGAAGCCCCCAAATACCGGAAGTATGATGGTTCCACAGATCCACATGAACATCTTTCTTGCTTTCTAATGGATTCTCACCAATGGCTTTACGATCGGGTCCTCCTAGTTCATCTCTTTCAAAAATCTCTAGAAGGAGAGACCTTTAAGTGGTTCTCTTCACTCCCGGCCATTGATCTTATCAACTTTTATGTTCTATCCAAGCATTTCATCCCTCAATTCAGTAACATGGCTAGTGTAGCTCCCACTCTCACAGACCTTATCATGGAAAAGATGAAGCCCAACGAGGACTTCACTCAATTTGCCAATCGGTGGAGAGCTTTGGCTTCTAGGTCTGGGATTGACATCCCGGAATCTCAAGCCATCACCGTTCTAGTCAATAATGCAACTCCTCACCTCCGTGCTATCTTGATGCTTAGCGAATTTCATACATTTGCTCTGCTTTACAAAAGAGCTCATGATGTCCAACCTCAACTCAAGAATTCCTCCTTTCCATTCTTCCTTGATAATTGCGATGTCCTGACATCGGAGGGGGCAAGTTCCGATGATCATATCAATGTCTTCCATCAGCCCTCCAATTCTACTTATCCCATGCATGGCACTGCAAACTCCAAGGTGCCCACGAGAAGTGTGGAGAACATCCAAAATTCCTTTCCTTTCCCCCAATCACCTCATGCTCCATCCTACACTCAGGAAAGGTTAGCCATGGTTAGGGGCAGTCAAGAGTCTAGGCTAATGGAAAGTGGACAACATTGGCAATATGATGAGGAAGAAGTGGCGAATGATCAACCCATAGTGCGTTCGGACACAAGGAACATGATTGGCCAGGGGACAAGACCTTTAGTCTTGATCCGACCCAAGAGTGAATCACCCTGACAAAGCCAGGACATCCCTCGTTCCACTCCAACTCCACCTGAAGGGGCAAGGCCCTTGGTTCTCATTCTGCCTAAGGGCTCATCTACTCGGCAGTCAAATGAAGATGTCTCTTCTCCGCTCATGGTGGAGGATCACTCAACTTCATCTGCTTTTCACCAAGACACCTCGCGGGAAGAACTACTATAATCTCTTGATTTAATCAAACTAGCTCCTACCCCAACCATGCTGCCAACTCAGTTTGAACCTGCTCCTATTGTTGACAAGTCATTTGCGACCCCTACCCCAATCGATCTAGCTCCAATTCAACTTCCCCAACATGAAACCATCCCTTTTGATGAGTCAGATGCTGGATTTGCTCTCCCAAATCAAGATGTCATTCCAAATACCCAATCAGGCTCTCCACATATCCCCAACCCTAAAATTGCTCTTGCTTTACAAATTTTGGCTAACATCTCCACGGTGTTGGACCCGGCCACGATCATGTCATCAAAGGATGAGGAGCCTATCATCTCCGCTCTAGATGTCAATCAGTCTACTCCATCCTCCGAATCCTTAGAGTCACCCGTACCTAAGGAGAAACCCCAAGATATAGGATGGCACATAATGTCGAAGATGGGTTATTCATCTGGCACAGGGTTAGGAAAGGAAGAACAAGGAATCAAAGAGCCGATTGAGGAAAATGGAATAATTGAGAGATATGGATTAGGGTGTCAACCAACTAAGGTTAGCAAAGATGAATCAAACATGTGAAATTTGCTTGATCATTTTGTAAAGGAGTCCCATCCTTGGAAGAGAGAATCACAAATGTAGAGATATTCCATGAAGAGAAACATGTGGATCCGAAGGAAAAGTTAGATGATGTGGACATAGAGGATTTGGGTTTATCAAAGCTATTCTCTGAAGAATCCTTGTCCCACCCGATAACCCAAGAAGAAATTCATGAAGCAAAAGGAGAACCAAGTTTGTTAGTCCTCCTTTCTTTTCTATTCATCTTGTTTACATCCTTCAAAAGTGGTTCCATCTCCCAAGCTGATCAATCCCAAAAAGAAAAGCCTGCAGCTGTCATTGAGAAGCCCACTCTAGGGGCATAACTCTCAAGCCATGATTCCCTAGCTCAAGAATCTTCATTCTCCATCTGTAATCACACAACTCCAATCAACAGCCCTACCAAGGGCATTTGCCTTGTACATAATAGGATAGGTTTAGAAGAGTCGAAACCTTTGGCTACACCACACAAAAAGGATATGGGCACCCAAATTCCTTATCGACTTTGGTCAGGTATAGCCGAGAGTTATAACTTGTTAACTCAAATCTTAATGTTTAGTTTAATGAATTCAGTAAACCTATTACAAGATGAAGAACGATCTAACCCGCCTCCTATGACCAAACAAATTTAAGTCAAAGAAGCAATTAATCCTAGTAGGTATAGGGGTCGTGTCCACAGCCGCGTACTTGCTTCCCATTCACTTGAACCTTGTTTCCGGCCTACCAAGGAGGTGGCCTGCTCTCCTTCCTCTATCCAGCAGTCCACAGAGTGCCCATATGACACCATCCACTCTGTAGGAGCCCTTGTACATAGTTAGTAACCCAAAAATCTAAAAAAAAGAAAAATCCAAACAAAAAATCAAAAAATCAAAGAAAACCAACAGACTGGTAGCTGCCATGCATTTCACTCTCCATCCCATCATGTATGATAAGGTTAGGTTGCATTAAAGTCTCGGTGAGTTAAGACTTTGATATATCGGAACCGAGGAGAATTGCATCTAGCTAAGTTAATGCTCCAAGGGGCATGCAATATGCACACACTCACATGCTTTCAAAATTTGGCAATGGCCTAAAACGGGTGACTATCCCGAAGATTTCTTGAAGAGCCAAAAATCATCTGTTTCCACTCTTTTCGACCGATCAAGATAGTCGGCACCCTTAAGGCCTTGAGCTCAGCAGCCGAAACACAATACCCTCATGTGAGAATATGACTCACCTTCTTTGTAAAATGAGACCAGAGAACGTGAAGAGGGCAGTGTCCCCACAGGCAAATGAAAATTTCAAAGTCAAAAGGGAGCAAAATTCTCAAAATTCTCAAATCCCAAGCAAATGAATGAAAAGAAAAGAAAGAAAAATCTCAAAAGGGAACAAATAAAAAGCCTGGTCGTGACTGTGCCTGGTCAAGATAAGAAAGCCCTAGAAATCAAGTTCAAATGCAAGGGGTAAAACAACAAGCATAACATCTTGAAGGTGATCCGAAATCATCGAAAGGGTGGAGTGAACTAAGCTCGCTCATAGCTCATTGTTTTAACGGCTTTGTCGATCCTCTTGTGAAGTTTACCCCCTACAATCTTTTTTCTTTTGAGGACAAAGAATCCGATTGAAACTTCGAAGGATATAACTCTATTGACGGCTTGTAGCCATTTTTCAAAAACACATTATATGGTTGTCTACCCCAAAAGAACAAAAGCCTTTGCTACAAGAAATCTCCATATTTCTGGTATGTCAATGTTCTCATCCCCTTTAGTGTCTTCTTTCATCAACCTCGGGCTTAGGTCAATGCATGCGCGTCACCTATTGGTGCGACGACGTCTGATTCTGGGTCAGCATCGCGCGGTTGGCCGTGAGGGTTCCAAGGTGTTCCATCTTATATCATCTATGGTTGTGAGGAAATAGACCCGGGTCGGGCAAATCACTTACCTTAAACACTTTTTGGGTGTATCTTTATGGTCGGAAGCAACTGGGAGCCTAAGCTTGACATGACGGTATTGTCATCAGGATAAGTCTTAACCGGCGAGACCATCATTCGAGGAGTCTAGAGGCCCATATCAACCTAGATGTGCGCTCAGGATACCTAGGAGGTTGTAGAAAGAGCCTATCATTTCATCATTATTGTGATGTCTCATGGGAAGTTGCCAGATGTTGGCCAAAAAAAATCTAAATATGTCAAAAACTCACAAAAAGTCAAAATATCTAATTCAAAAAATCTGAATAGGTTAAAATCCCGAAAAAGTCAAAATATTCAAAAATCCCAAAAAAATGGAGGGGCATCTCCCCAATACATGCATCTCACACACACCACCACACCACCTCCTTTCCTTCATCACTACACCACAATTGCGAACCCCAAAGGCTACACCCCTTACTTCATCCCATCCCACCAGGGGATTTATACCTACACTGCTACCAACCCACAACTAGGGGCAAATTGCACGCCCATCTGCCCATCCAAGTTAGTCAAATCCCTGCCTACCTTGTCGGGAGGTGGAGCATTCCTCATTCCTTCTCTTTCCATGAATCTTAATGGCATTTGAACTCTACCAACTCGACGCTTCAACCTGATTCCTAAGCAAACGAAACCTTCATATCACTTGATTTTTAGCAGATGCCTAGTTGCATTATAAATACCCCTTTCCTTACGCTCCCTACTTCGTACCCCCTGATTGGATAGACGTCCTACCTATGTCGGCGGGTCCAAGACGGACTTCGGCTTTGGAGCTTGAATTATCCTTTTGATCAGTCTTTCCTCAACCAGACACCTTAATGAGGTTAATTGATGTGCTTTAGCATAGGCTCCCCCATAATCGGGAATGATCACCTCCGGGGACGTCCTTATGCCCTAGTGACCTTCCCTGCGGAATTCAATTATGTCCATTAGGCCCCCCGTAAAGTCGAAGGACAATGTTTGCTTTCCCTACCCACTTTGCTTTAGTGAATGCTTCCTCTTTAAATGCTTATTTATTTATGAACTTCACTAATGTGTGTTTGTGCAGCTGCAGGTCATATAGCATCAGGATCCGCTCCTCACATCGCCTTCTCCTACTATTATATATACTATATATTATATAGAGCCCGGAGGCTAATAACTTCGGGCACATAAACTCTGAGTTCCTCTCTAACAAAAACAATGAAGGGTTTACATTCCCTAAGTTATTCGACGACCATCTGGTTTCTTGATTGACCTCAGGATGATGGACTCATCGGACTCTCGACCGACGTCTTTCCCAGAGCCAGACAATAATACCTCTGAATATGCATTAGGTAGATTTCACTTTAAACCCAGCATGCATCATATAGACCTTTCCTTCTTTGTATCCAAAATGAAAAAAAATGCATTTAGAGAAGAATGGCATGCATGCAGCAAGAAGGAAACAAGGGTCGAGAGAAGGGTTTGTCATTGGTCTGCCCTGGACTCTATCCCTCTTTTGTCAATCATCCAAGTTCTTTAAATTCCATCACCTCTTGTTGTCTACCTTATTCCACTCCGATTCGACAAGTCAAGAGCGTGTTTTGCATGCGATCGCTATGAGTATTCTGATATTCGAAGGTCATTTTCTCTTATCCTGATTTTGTTACTCACTCCTGTTTTAGGTGTCTTGTATCTCCTTGCGCTAGATTGCGATCGTCCCCTCAAGTCCCGCACTGTTATGCTAGGGGGTCCCATGGACTACTGATACAAGCCCTCTTAGATTAATTTTCCTTCCTCCCATTTTGAATGACCTATCTTGTCGCATTATACTTGTCCGTTCTTATGTGAAGCTTAATCTCAGCTCGAGAATCTCCTTGAGCGGGATGTCCTTATTAGGCTTGTTTCTTTACCAAAACACCCATTTATCAGTCTGTCGGGCTCCCTTGCAAAATGGGCATTCCGGAGGGGCATTTGTAGACGCCTAATTTTAGACATCCCGCGGACCTTGTCTAGCCATCATAGAAGTGATACTCTTTTCTTGATTGATTGGTAGTGTAGGGTCTTATCCTTGCCTAGGTAGGCTCCACCCTGTCCCTTCACGGATCCAACTTCACTGATACCTAGAAGGCCACATAGTTGGTCGCCCACACCTCAAGAAGGCCAGGGTGCTGGCAGCCCTCATCCCCTGGAAGGCCACCTTGTTGGCCGCCCAGAACCCAAGGCGGCCAGACACTTGGCCGCCTAGCCATTCCAAGGTGGCCACATAGTTGGCCGCCCAGTCCCTCAAGAAGGCCATCGACTTGGCCGCCCAACTCCTTTGGGCGGCCAGAACCTTGGCCGCCTCCTGTCAATCGCCTGTCAAATCCACGATCCACCCACTCCGGGCACGTCCTCCGCAACCACTCCCACTCGGGAGGTCGAGACGCACGTAGTATCACGTGTTCTCACCTCCGAATGGGTCAAAGCTTACACGTAATCTATTTTTGAATGTTTTCATGGAGGGAAATTCCCACATACAAAATCCCCGTTCGAAACCATCTCACAGGGGGTTGGACATTTTCTAGAAGGAGGAGAGGCTGCTAGTTCGGAGCCCAGAGGGCTGTGAGTACGAGAGCACCTTCCTCGACCTTCCCCTGGAAGCATAATTCAAAGTCGAAGAGCTCCACGGGAGATAGATTCATCCATGTTGAAGGCGGCCATCGACATGGCCGCCCACCCTTTTGAACAACCACATAGTTGGCCGCCTTCTATTGGTCTACGGGCAAACCCCGTCTTTCTCCCTTCGTTCCCATATCTTGCTATGTTTTAGTTCTTTCTATTGCATTTATGCATGCTAGATTTTCCTAGATCCTTTCTTTAAAGAGGTTTTCCAATCCAAAACATAGGGAAGGCGGATGGTCGAAAGTATCGACCATCCCCCTTCCCGCCCCCCTTCCCAGTACGATCACCCCCATTTGCATGTTTTCTTTACTTCTTTGAACATATACTACACTATCACAGTCTAATGAGTTTGTCTTCATTATTTACTAGCTGACTTGCATGAACTTCGTCACCGACTCGCAGAGCTCCCCGTTCTTGGCCGGTCGAGAGTGAAGACAGGAAGAACCCGCATTCTCCCATTCCTAAGGCATTCACGATCATCCTACCCCTATGAGGCTCAGGTATAAGCCTCTGACGATCACTCTATCTCTTTATTTCTAATCTGTGCACTGTAGGTAGCAGCAGCATAGTTCGGAGGGAGGTCACGCACACGACCCACGCCTTCACGCGCGCCACCCTTTCTGGCACCTACAATGGGGTTGACCCCTCACATGTACAGAGCCTGGGCTGTTCTTTAAGGGTGCTATGCAATGTGTGAAAGGTTTATTATGCATTTATGATGCATGTGACCCAATGCACAAGGGGATATATGATATGCTTCTTCTTTTTTTGTGATGAACCCATAAAGCTCCCCATTCTTTTTAACACCTATTCACGAAGAGGCAGTAGGGAATGCATATGCAGTTTGATGTATGCATGAGGTCGACGCAGAGGCTGTTGGCACTCAAAATATAATCCTTTGGCGACCGAGCCGTAAAGACGAATGATACGGCCCACTGAAGCACAGAAGCCGATGAAGATCATTTTATCAAAGAGCCTTCAAGCTGACGGAGCCCCAAGTCACCTTGAAATGAGCACCGGGGACTTTACCTCAGGAGAGTCAAAGTGAACCTGCAACCAACCAGCGGAGCGATCAAGCCTGCCCAATGATTCGACATCGACCTCGTCATGTCGCTACCCCACACCCGTCGCTCGACCAAGGATGACGTTCTACCCAATGGCTCTCCTAAGGAGGAAAAGCGTCCCCGCCCGTCCATAACAAGGGGCCGAGGGTTCTGTCAGCAGAGGGTCCCGATCACCCGACATGGGTTCGGCTCCTCGTCATAATGGGCCCATTAGTGGCCGATCGATAGCCATTCAAGGCAGAATCATCCGGGATGCAACACCGTCCCGTAAAGAAGCCCCGAGCACGAGTCCATCTCGACCAGAAGCACAAATCATAGTGCCGAAGGCCGTGTCAACAGGATGCCCGTGTGATCGGGCCAGACACACGCGGAGGTCTGATCATGGCCGTTCATCATATCGACAGCTTCCTCGACACCACGTCAAGGATTTTCAAAGGCCAGCGCGGAAGGAACAGTCAACGGGAGCTTCCGTAATCATCCCTGGACCCACCGGCCTAGCCGTGCCGAACAAGCAAATTAAAACGGCGCCCCTTAATACGGCGCCATCGAACCGGCGCGCAAAAGCCAACCGGGACCTCTTCCCGGCGCCACCAAATCCGGCGCGCCCCCCTCCCCGGGGCGCCGGACTAACAAAAGGCTCTATATATGTCCTGCCTTCGGCCAGAGAAAAGGGGGGATCCGAAGAGAGAGAGAAGAAGAAAGAGGCGGAATAAAAAAAAAAGAGAATTTGAAAGAGAGAAGAGAGGTCCAGGGAGAGGAGTTGAGGGTTTCTTTGCTGTCCGAAGAAGTCTCCGTCTGAGCCTCTCGGCGGCCGCCGCTCTGCTCCACTCGAGCCTCCCAGAATCGGAGAAGGAGAGCATTTTGTCTTTTATCTACCTATGTGGATTTCCCGTGTTTTCTCTCGGTGAACCCCCTTTGTTTCATCTTCATTTTCTTCTAATACAATGTAAGTGAGCGAGGGGAAGGGGCGAGGATACCAGCCCGATTTCCCCTGCCTCACCAGCATCTCCACTCTTTCTCTTCATCTGTAACTAGTCTCTTATGTTAATGAAAGCGGTGGCCGAGCGACAACGCCGGTGCCGGAATGATGTTCTGCGCACTTTCCTTTTCTGTTGTTCATATCGTGAATGACTGTTGTCTCCCTCTTCCTCTGGATTTCCCCCCTTTCCCGGTCACTTTTCCCCTTTCCTTGTAGCCGGTGAAACGGTGCCCTGCAGCGATGCCGGCGCCGCGGAGGATGAATACAAAGCACCGTGCGTTGCGTTTCTCTGTCTGAACGATTTTATTCCCATTTCGTCTCCCTCGACGCTTACATGCCCCACTACGGCAGGGGCCACATTAATTCCCCTCCCCGGGGGTTTCTTTTCTGATCGAATATAAAGGGTTTTCACCGTGTGAGGTGTGTCTATACGCGTGGTCCTTCGACCTGTCTGGGCTGTCCTCTTAATACCCCCTCTGTTCTCGACCATGAACAGAGGGAGATAAGGCCGTCCCCACATTCCCGTTATCATTTTTTTTCTTTCTTTTTAAGCATCGACTGATGAATGTTGCTTTGATTTGTGAATACTCACATACATGTATGTATGCGCATCTCCAGGCATTATCTTTGGCCTGCTAGTTATGCGAGTGTTCTCATCGCACTGTTCTGCTGTTTCATCAGTGTGGTTCGATGATCCGGGGAGGGGGAACATTCCCCTGATCTTTCATCCTGACTTCTCGGCTCGACGAGTCCACTTGCCAATAATGGATTTCCGAAGGCCAGTGAGTATACAAAAAAATGGGTTAATCCCAACACTACGAATCCACAGTCCTTAATAGGCTTTGTGGTGGCCGTGGGTCGCGTGCCCCTCGTAGGCCAGCCCTCGGGGTTTCTCTCCCGTCTCGGTCGTCCCTATTCAAGTGTGGTGGTGACTCAGGTTGCGTGCCCCTCGCAGGCTAGCCCTCGGGGTCTTCGCTCCCATATTGAGCCGCCTTTGTCACTCACTGTTGCCCACGAATTCGGTGCCCCTAGCAGGCTATGCCTCGGGGTCTCCCTTTCCGTTCGGGTTTGCCGGCCACCGTTGTGCCACCCGGCCCTTAGGGGTTTGCTCCACTACGTGAGTACTCCCCGCTTCTCCCCAATGAATCCTCCGGGATGGGGAGATGCTGCCAAAATTCCAGCTTGAACGAGTCCAAACTCGGAATGATCGCCGCGCTCGAGTATGAACCTCGCGCGATTCCGCGACTTAACTTTTGGATGGTTTGGGACCGATACGACGAATAATCTACTCAATCAACTTGTATAAATCTTCCAAAAAATTTTAATAAATCCATAAATAAACCAATAAAACCTGGGTTTCCGAGAGATTGGGCTAAATCGGCATTGTTCATACATGGCACGCCTTAAACGGCGCGCCTTAAAACGGCGCGCCCTTCCCGGCGCGCCCCAATCACGGCGCGCCCTTCCTGGCGCGCCCCAATCAGACCGCGCCGGTTTAACCCCCCTCATTTACCTACTGTTTCTAGCGCCGTTTTAAGCCATTTACCTACGTTTCAGGGCGCCGTTTCAAGCATTTTAACCCATTTCTTCGCAAACGCTGCACCAGTTTCACGCCGAATCATGTCGTTGTGTCAATGAACTAGATAAATTAGCTTGTTCAAGCTTGAATTGATATGTCTAGAATTTTTGCCATCATGCCTCAGGCCAAGCATTCATGTCGCATTAAGGCATGCTCAAGCGGGTGCACCCTTGGTATATCAAATGACATTGCCAGAAGGTTAGGTTATGCCTGACTGGAGGCCTTGTTACGCGTGAAGGTGGCCTTCGAGCCTAAGTCCTCCGCCATGTACCAGGGTCCACCCTAATAAATCGTGTGTAGTCAATCATAGCATCTTGCATGATCACTCACATGCTCTGCATCCCCTACTCCGGCCTCGATAGCCCATCATCTCGGTAATTAATCAAAGGTGTTCCCTCCTCATGGGGGATGTAATTAACGTCATAACCTTTATGGTATGGCGGACTGCTGGTCCCGACCGAACCTCACTTTTGCCCGACCCGGGTCAGAATGAGCGCACCATGAATCGTCACTCATGTGATTGGCACGCCCGCGTCGTCAATCGGTTGTTTGACCACCAGTTGGTCAGAGTGGTCGATCAACCCGCGAAATAAAAGGAAATAACAAGCAAGGGTAAAATCCCGTCCGTACAAGTCTGGCACGCCCGGTGGGACCAGTGTCACCTTTCATCTCTTTGCCGAGATATTCGGGCTTCGAAGCCCTCTCAAAGGCTACTGATTATTTCCCTGTTTATCTTTACAGGCAGATCAATGACGATCAACGGGATAACTGGCGTCGACTTCGATCATTCGATCGTTGCTAAACACGCGCAAGGGTACCTGGCGGTACCCATGGAATTCAGCAGCTTCCCTGCCGCTGTGGGCTTCCCCAACTTTTTGGGGTTAACCTTCGTCGATATCCTGGAGGTCGAAGCCCCAGTGCCTGCCAAGGAAGTCGTAGAGAAAATGGAGCCTCTGAAGGTTCCCTACTGCGAAGACTTGCCTAAAAGTCTGGCCTCGGCCGCTAGCTGTTTGGTGCACCACGTCATACATGGGACCCACCCCAATGTCGTCAACAAACACCCTGGAGGATGCCAGCATCGCCAGGCCCGCAAGAATGCTGCTGTAATCATCGGAACCCTATCTCAGTCTGGGAAATCTATGCTAGTTGGAGGCATGTGCGTCTTCCTCGACGGACGCACGGCCCAGGTGACCCCAGACCGAGTCATCCCCAACATTCCTATCCACAATACCTATCAAGCTCTCGCTGGAAGGAGGGTAGAAAGAGAAGAAACCGGCCCCTATGGCCAAGGAAGCTCGGCACTTAGGCCGAAGAAGTTCAAACAGGTGTGGGTTCCCAAGCGGACCCGACCTGCCTACCATCTAACACCCATCCGCCGCCGTCCTATGAACGACGAGGCGGAGGTGAGAAGAGAAAGGGGCTTGCCCCCGAAGAAAGAAGAAGAGGTGGTTGCGGATCCTCCGCGCCGCAGAAGTTTCCGGGCTGCTGCCCGCCAAGCCAACGTCCCAGTCACGGGACGAAGATTCCAACAGCCGGCCGACAGAGCTCGGCTGGCCTATATCCCTCCTGCTGGAGGTCGACAACTATCCCCGTACTCTATCAAGAGCGGGGTCAGAGGAGGTAACCTGTCTGATCAGGAACTACTTTCGAGGGCTGGGCAACCCCTCGCTGGGTCAGCAACGACTAATGCAGACAGTCGCCACTGAGGAAGATTACCGCCCATCAGCGGCGGATGAAGAGGATATGGAAGATAGAATGATGGTGTCGTCAGTCGACGACAATGGATACAACGACGGTTTCGAGATCGAAGCCGATGAAGCCTTCCCCGAGCGGGAAGAAAAAGAAGAGTTTCTGTGTTCGAGAGGCTGACCTTTCGCAACAAGCCAGACGGAGGGTCCATCGACAGAGAAGAAGGATGCAGGTCTTTACTTGCAACATGGCTGGTATATCCAGCCGATATGGGGAGCTTCCTGAAGACCCCCAAGAACTGGCTCAATTGGCCGTACGGCCCGGGCCAACTACCCGCAGAACAGAAGCAGCAAGAGAGCTTCTGATGATCATGAGAGGGAAACAACCCTAGGTCTATCCCCGCTGGGATGATAAGGCCCCCGTCTTGACCGCTAATGTGGTGACGACGGAAGAAGAAGATGACGTCCTCCTCGACATCCTGCCTGAGGGTACGTCCGGGGAAACGACAGAGGGTATCCCCACCACTATAGATCCATCAATTCTGATGCTGCTGTAAAAATATCAACGGGAGATAGACTCTCTGAAGAAACAGCTGATGGAAAAGACTGAGCATTCATCGGCTTCTAAACCACCCGAAGTCCAGGGTGACTCATCCCGGGGAGTGGCTCGTCGTGACGACCCTCCACCGCTCTATACACTGTCCCAGCCGTCAGATCCAAGCATGGCGACAGCACAACAGCGGCCGCCACAGCCTCAGCCGCTGCTACCTCCGGTGCTCCCCCAGGTGCATCCGACACCCCCGCTGCTGCGTCCTCCACAGGCGACCACCCTGGTCACCCCATACCTTCAGCCAGCGCACTTCTATCCGGAGCCAGTCGACCCCACGGTCGTGAACCGGATGATGGTGGAAAGGATGATCGAGCTGAAGCTCGCAGAGAAAAGTGAAGGCGACTACGTAGCATTCGATGCCTATCGGGTGCCCTACCCGCAACACCATGCGGCTAAACGACTTCCCCCAGGGGTCAACAAGCCGCCCAAATTCGACAAATTCAACGGGAAGGGGTCCCCTAAAGAGCATATTGCATATTATATGACCGTTATGGGTGATCTGGCCACCGACGAGTCATATCTGCTGAAGTTCTTCGGGTCCTCGCTGACGGGGCTCGCATTTGAATGGTACTCTAGCCTCTCGGCCGGGTCAATCAGTGATTGGTCGGATATGCAGAGAAAATTCAGAGAAAGATTCCATGTCACAGAGAGGGAGGTCACAGTGGCCGAACTCTACTCAACAAAACAAAGGGCAGATGAGACAGCCCTTGATTACATCAAGAGGTGGAGGAACCTCGGAATGAGGTGCAAGCGGCCCCCGCATCAGGAGGACGCTGTGCAAATATGCAAACAAAATCTCAGGAGGGAGGTCCTGGAAAAGATGATTGGTATGGAAATACGGTCGTTCGACCGGCTGAATAATGTGGTGGCCGAAGTGGAGGCTTTTCTAGCCAAGCCTGTCCCGGCGTCAACTGCCAGCACAGCCCAGAAAGGCAAGGCTGCGGAACGGCGCCCCACACCTAAAGAAGCGAATGCGCTTGATATCAAGGCGTTCGAACAACAGAAGGAGAAAGGCAAGAAAGCGGCTCCCCCGCAACCTGCAAAAGCTCTAGATGATCAAGAAGGTCCTTCGCTGTGGGACAAAATGAAGAAAGCATATTCCTTTCCAAAAGACAAGACCCGAGTCCTGTTCGATTGGGTAACAGAATACAACATGGTCACTTTGCCTGAGCCAAGGAGGCCGGAGGACCTGAAAAGAAAAGACAGTCCAAGATTCTGCCCCTACCACCAGATGTTGGGACATCCAATCGAAGACTGTTATGTTTTCAAAGACGTCATCGAAGGGATGGTGAAGAAGAATGAGATAGAGTTGGGAGAATACAAAGTAGACCCTCCTCAGCCACATGCAGCCCCTTTCAGGAAGGCAGCAGTCAACATGATCTCCCTCTACCAGGCATTGCCCGAGGAGATCTCTTAAGCAAGCACACGGAGCACCTACGAAATCTATTTCCTGGAGCCCGTAAAAGAACGGCAGGGGTGGCAGCAGATCCCTGTAAAGCACAAGAAGAAGAGGGCACCCAGCCCAGAAAAGGGGGCACATATCCGTGGCATTACACCCCGGCCTGCTCCGTCAGTGGTAGCACCCGTATGGGTCACTCCACCTACAACCATCAGAATACATACACCTAACAGGAGGAGACAGACTCCGCTGCCAGTAATCAAGGAAACCAATCCTGGGATCCTTCGACTACAGCACCTGATTGAAGGGCTAGATGAATATGTGTAGCCCGAATTGAAACCTCTGCTGGTACGGGACCACGTCCCGTGGCAAGAACTGAACAACTCTCACTCAAACAGGTGGAGGAAGCTGAAGCAGCATCCCCTGAAGAGGGCAGCCTGTTCCGGGGGCAGGCACCCGCAGAAACCAAAAAGAAGAGAAAGCAAAAGAAGAAGAAAAGAAAGGCCGCTGGGGCCAATAAAACACAGGTTGTCTCCTGCAATACCCTGTCAGCACTCTTCAACCTACCCGGAGAAGAGGAAGAAGAAGAAATTTACTTCACACCCCATGCTGGGGGAGGCAAAGCCGAGGCCGCAACTGCTGCGCATGCCACTCGGTCGGGCCGAAAATGGGGGCGCCAGCCACCACCCAATCACAACATCATGTTCAGAGGGGAGCAACCCTACAAGACACCTCCGCCGGAGGTTAAGGGAGTCCAAATCCCTCCTCCGTCGGGCCTATACAACAAAAGTGGGGGCAAGGCAGTCCCTTCATTCCTTGAATTTATGAAGATGTCAAAAGGGAAGCAGCCCTGCCAATATGCTAACCCTACATCCGGGGCCATTCACCCGCAGCCAGCGCAATCTACTGAGGATGCGAATGCAGATGAGCTTGCCCTACGGCAACTAATAAAGAAGACCCGACAGCCGGTGCCAGTCAAGAGGGTGCCGGGTCCGAGGAAGAGGAAGCAGGTCCGTCTGGACCCACAAATCAAAACCTCCCCAAGCCCAGATGGGCTGAAGAGATGAAGCTCTCCAATGTCCGGGCTGGGAGCCGAATAATGAAGTTGCTCAAAAAGCTCCCCGCTCGATTTACGATCTGGGAAATTCTCTCTTTGAGTGAAGAAACTCGACAGGCGATCATCACTGCTCTGCAGACGCCTGCTCATTTTGAAGCCTGCATAGCTGAGGCTATACCAGAAGCCAGTATGACCTTCTCTCCAGAAGACATGCTACTGCCTACTGCCAGCCACAACAGGCCGCTATATATGAAAGGGCATCTGAATGGAAGAGAACTGAACCGGATCCTGGTCGATCCTGGTGCAGCAGTCAACATCCTGCCATACAGAATATACGAGAGGTACCACTTTAATGTGCATCTCGAGAAAGTCGGGGATATGCGTATCGCTGGCTTCAACCAAAAAATGTGAAGTATCTATGGGAGTGGCGGAGTTCACGCTGACCCTGGCAGATTTCACTACAACAGTGCAGTTTCATGTCATTGACTCTCGCACCTCCTACAAAGCGCTGCTCAGCCGCCCATGGCTGCATGAAAATATGGTGGTGCCCTCCACGCTCCACCAATGCATCAAATACAGCCTCCAGGGGAAGGAGGAGAGGATATTTGCTGATATCCACCCATTCGAGGTGTTTGAATGTCACTTGGCGGACGCCAACCTATATACGGGGTCTCCCCGGAAGGTTTCTGAAGCTGAGGCCCCCGTAGGGGCGTCGAAGAATAGATCGGGTGACGGTTGGTATCCACCACCGCCGCGCGGATATGTCAAGCCAAAGGTGGTCTCCCACATCACAGCTTCTGGAGATGTCGGCAGGGTGACACCCCCAGCATTATACCCCAAAGCTAAGGAAGTGCAGGTCGATCGACAGCACGACCGCATCGGAGTCCCGACCGGCCTCACCAAGCCAGTCCCCGGACTTAACGATCCCACTGTCGAACCTTTCAAAGCCTGGGAGGTGACACAGGAAGATGGGCCCAGTAGCTTGCTCTATACAGCTGAGGAGCATCCCACTCGGGAAGATACAGACTGCAGTCTCCCTGAAGATCTAGTCAACCCGCGGGTTCCTGTCAAGGCCTGGCATTTACAGCTGATCGGATGGCTAAGATGTTTCAGAAGCAACACATCCCTCCCGATCAGCCTCAAAAGCGCAAAGAAGCTTTCCAGAAGATGTGGCATCCTGCAAATCTGGATAAGGAAATGAGACATGTCTCTCAACATCCGGGGTTGGGCTTCACTCTGGAGGAATATTATTACAATGGGCGGTACGAGGTGGATACTATCTCCGCCTTCTATCCTACTGAAGATGGCCCTCTGGGGCAACCTTTGATGAGTATCCGGTGGAAGCCGAATATCTCGAACTGGCTCGGTCCGGGAATCAAGAAGCAGAAACCTCGAACCCTTGCCGATGCTGGGAGCAGGTTCATCCTGAAGAAGCGGCCCTTCAAGCCGAATTTGATACGGCTAGCAGCAGCGAAGCCGAAGACAGTCAAGAAGCAGGAGTCTCTCCCTCCATAGAGGTCCTACTAATGGCTACTTCAACACCCTTTCTGCCAATCAGGGAAGCCTTAGTCAACTCCAATCAAGGGGAGCCAACTACCAGGAAAGAAAAAGCCACTTCTGTAGAAGATACAACTGTCCCAGAAGGCGAAACATCCTCAACTTCTGCTGTAAAAATAGCATGCTGTCCGGGCCTGGCAGTGAACAGTTACCATCCCGTCATGGCTGCAATCTCATCTGCAAACACCAAGGCTGCTCTCTCATCCTTGGAAGCTGCGACGGCAATGGATTTGCTAATAGAACAATCCACTCAGCCGTTGGCACAAGAGATCAAGAAACCTCAGGAAGCTATGGCGGTGTCTGACGAGGAAGTCGAAGTGCTCGACCCTCAAGATGGCATTCCAGACTTCATTGACCTCCAACCGGCACCTCCGGAGATAGAAGACGGAGGCCAAGCCACAGTCGATGAACTAATAGAAGTCAACCTGGGAAGTGAGAAGGACCCTAGGCCTACCTTCCTCAGCACCCAACTATCCCCAGAGGAACAGGAGCTGTACACTCAGCTACTGCTAGTATACCGGGATTGGTTCGCCTGGACTTACAAAGAGATGCCAGGCCTAAGCCCCGCTGTCTCGCAACATGAGTTGGCGATTAGCCCTGACGCCGAGCCGGTGAAGCAACCACCACGGCGCATGAGGCCAGAGCTCATCACCCAAATTTGTGCTGAAGTCGACAAGCTCATTGACGTGGGATTTGTTGAAGAAAATCAATACACCACATGGCTGGCAAATATCGTCCCCGTGAAAAAGAAGAATGGACAGATCCGAATATGTGTCGACTTCCGGGATCTAAATAAAGCCTGCCCCAAAGATGACTTCCCGGTGCCGATAACCGAGGTCATGATTGATGCTACAACCGGCCATGAGGCCATATCATTCATGGACGGGTCTTCCGGCTACAATCAGATTTGGATTGCGGAGCATGACCGAGTCCATACTACTTTCCGAACTCCTAAAGGCATTTATCATTACAAGAGAATGCCGTTCGGATTAAAGAATGTTGGCGCAACCTATTAGTGCGCAATGACCAAAATATTTGATGAACTGCTCTACCACAAGGTTGAGTGCTACATAGATGACCTGGTGGTCAAAACCAGAAGAAAAGAAGATCATCTGCAAGACCTCCGGATTGTTTTTCAGAGGCTGAGGCAGCATGAGCTAAAAATGAACCCTATGAAATGTGCGTTCGGAGTGTCGAGCGGAAAATTCTTGGGCTTCATCATCCGATATCGGGGAATCGAGATAGACCCCGCAAAGATCAAGGCGATTCAGGGGTTACCTCCGCCAAGGAACATCTCCGAGCTGAGATCACTACAGGGCCGTTTGGCTTATATCCGGCGTTTCATTTCCAATTTGTCAGGGCGGTGCCAGCCTTTTCACAAGTTGATGATGAAAGATGTCCCCTTTTATTGGGATGAAGATTGCCAGGCAGCCTTCGACAAGCAAAAAGACTACCTGAAAACTCCTCCAGTGTTGGGCGCACCGGTGAAAGGACGACCATTGATACTGTATATAGCAGCTACACATAATTCTCTGGGGGCAATGCTGGCCCAGAATAATGAAGAAGGGAAAGAGAAAGCCCTCTATTACCTCAGTCGGAGACTGGTCAGAACTGCGGAGAAATATACTCATATTGAGAAGATCTGTCTGGCGCTGGTCTTCGCAGTTAAGAAGCTCCGGCACTATATGTTGTCACATGAAATCAGCTTGGTGTCCAAAGAGGATCCCCTGAAGTACATCATGTCTCAACCGGCACTCAAAGGCCGCCTGGGCAAATGGGCGGTAATCCTTATGGAGTTTGATATCTCCTACGTGCCGCGCAAGGCCGTCAAGGGCCAAGCTATTGCAGACTTCTTCGCTGAGCACCCAGTGCCCGGGGATTGCCCGTTGGAGCCGGAGCTTCCTGAAGATGAAACTTTAGAAGCCGTACAAGTACGGCCCTCCTTATGGCAACCATACTTTGACAGCGCTTCCAGAATTGACACCTCTGCCACTGGGTCAGCCAGGGTCAGAGCAGGAGCAGGCATAGTCCTGAAATCCCCAGAAGGAGAAGTGGTGCATACATCCTGTTCCATAAACAAGCAATGCACAAACAATGAAGCAGAATATGAAGCCCTGATAATCGGGTTGCAAATTGCTCTGTCCATGGGAATTCAGATGCTGGAAGCATTCGGAGACTCCATGCTAGTTATAAAATAGCTGGAAGGAGAGTTCGAGGTGCGAAAGCAAGAGCTCCTCCCCTATCACCAATTGGCAACTCGCCTGATGTCAAGATTTTACTTCATCAGCATCAAGCACATCAATCGAGGCCGGAATGCTCAGGCGGATGCCCTCGCTAAGCTGGCCAGTTCATTGGCGGTCCCGCCAGACACAAGCCTGAATATAACAGTGATCAACCACCGACAGGTCCCCAGTGTGACAGAGGTCCTGACCGACGAACAAGAGATGGAAGTAGCAGTCATCGAAGGGGTTCAGTAGCCCGATTGGCGAGAGCATCTCCTACGCTGGTTTCAACACCAACAACTTCCAAAAGAAAAGGAACAGAGAATGAAGCTCCTGGGGATCAAGGATTCTTACGAGATGAGAAGCGGGACCTTGTTCTGAATTATGGCAAATGCCCGAAGGAAAGTCCTACTTCATTGCTTATCTTTAGCAGAAGCGGGACAGGTGATGCAGGAGGTCCATGCAGGATCAGCTGGAGCACACCAGGTTGGCCCGAAGATGAAAATTAAGATAAAGAAACTGGGTTACTATTGGCCCACTATATTTGATGATTGCTACAGGTTTGCCAAAGCTTGTCAGAAGTGTCAAGAACATACTAATGTGGCAAGGAGACCTCCAGTGCCATTGCATCCCACCCTACCAAGCTGGCCGTTTGCTCAGTGGGGCACGGATGTAGTAGGGCCGCTACCAGCATCTTCATCAGGGTGCCGATATATCTTAGCAGCTACAGACTACTTCTCCAGATGGGCAGAAGCAGTAGCACTAAGAGATGTGACGGGAGAGCTAGTTGCAAGATTCTTCTGGCAAAATGTAATATTCCGGTTCGGGATCCCCAGCCGAATCATCTCTGATAATGGCAGTCATTTTAAAAATCAAAAGATTTATCGGCTGGCCGACAAATACAAAATCGACTGGAGGACATCGTCCCCCTACAACCCTCAGGCCAATGGACTCGCAGAAGCCTTTAATAAGACATTATGTACATTGTTGGAAAAGACTGTCAAGTCTAATAAAAAAGATTGGGAAGAAAGGATGTACGAAGCACTTTGGGTCTATCGTACTGTCTACAAGACCCCAACCAGCTGTTCACCTTTCTCCCTCGTCTATGGGTCGGAAGCTGTAGTGCTCATTAAACTTGAAGTTCCTTCATTGCGAGTTGCCATCCAGCATGGACTAGTCAGTGGTGAGCAGACCAATGCAGAAAGAAGATTGGAGGAGCTCGCTGAGCTCGAAGGAAAACGCCTCCGGGCACAGCAAAACATCCAACTCTACCAAGCTCGCATGGCCCGTGCTTTTGACAAGCTGGTCAAGGGTCGAGAATTCAAGAAAGGAGACCTGGTAATGGTCAAAAGAAGAGAAGTAATGGCCTCTAACCCCAAAGGGAAGCTGGTCGAAAACTGGGTCGGGCCATATATCATCCGCCGAGTATATGAAGGAGGCGCCTACGTCCTGGTAGACCACAAAGGGGTTATCCAGTTCTCTTCCCTCAACAGAAAGCATATTAAGCTGTATCATGCAGCGCAGCCAGCATTCCCCGAGTGATCGGTCGGAATACATTTTCCTGGTTTAGTGGCACTCCGCCCTAACCGAGCTACATTTTCCTTGGTCCAGTGGCATTCCGCCCTGATCGAGCTACCTTCTCCTTGGTTTAGTGGCACTCCGCCCTAACCGAGCTACCTTTTCCTTGGTTTAGTGGCACTCCGCCCTAACCGAGCTACCCTTCTCCTTGATTTAGTGGCACTCCGCCCTAGCCAAGCTACATTTTCCTTGGTTTAGTGGCACTACGCCCTAACCGAGCTACCTTTTCCTTGGTTTGGTGGCACTCCACCCTAACCGAGCTACATTTTCCTTGGTTTAGTGGCACTCCGCCCTAACCGAGCTACATTTCTCTTGGTTTAGTGGCACTCCGCCCTAACCGAGCTACCTTTTTCTTGGTTTAGTGGCACTCTGCCCTAACCGAGCTACCTTTCCCTTAGTTTAGTGGCACTCCGCCCTAACCGAGCTACATTTCCCTTGGTTTAGTGGCACTCCGCCCTAACCGAGCTACCTTTTCCTTCGTTTAGTGGCACTCCGCCCTAACCGAGCTACCTTTTCCTTGATTTAGTGACACTCTGCCCTAACCAAGCTACATTTTCCTTGGTTTAGTGGCACTTCGCCCTAACCGAGCTACATTTTCCTTGGTTTAGTGGCACTCCGCCCTAACTGAGCTACCTTTCCCTTGGTTTAGTGGCACTCCGCCCTAACCGAGCTACCTTCTCCTTGGTTTAGTGGCACTCCGCCCTAACCGAGCTACATTTCCCTTGGTTTAGTGGCACTCCGCCCTAACCGAGCTACCTTTTTCTTGGTTTAGTGGCACTCCGCCCTAACCGAGCTACCTTTTCCTTGGTTTAGTGGCACTCCACCCTAACCGAGCTACATTTTCCTTGGTTTAGTGGCACTCCGCCCTAACCGAGCTACCTTTTTCTTGGTTAATGGCACCTTGCCTTAGCCGAGCTACCCTTCCTCGGTTAGTAGCATTCTACCCTGACCAAGCTCCCGAAAGAATACACCACGCTGTTGCCATTACCGGCCTTACGCTAGAATCGGCGAGAGATCACTCCTTTGCGTTAGTATTCAGCCCTTGCTAACGAATGAACTGTTCTGCCCGGCGCAAGGTCTGATGCTCCGGCCGACAGCCATCTACTGTCAACCAAGGGTCGAACGTCGCACTTCGACCTGCCACCCTACACAAATACAAAAAAAAAGGAAAAGAAATGGGGTTAAAAATAGATATACCCTGCCAGACTTGCTCCTATGCCAGGACAAGTGCAAAAATGGCCGTAACCTAGCTGTGGCGAAAACCCAGAAGGGCGTCACAAGCAAAATCGGGTACCCCGCCACGTGAAAACCCGAAAGGGCGCGTGGGCAAAAGCAAGAGGGGGCTGGCTTCGGCGAAAACCCGAAAGGGCGCTTGAGTCAGTAAAGTGGTAATTTCCAAATGTCTCTCCTATTCTCCACCCAATGAAACTCCGAAAGGGACAACATCAAAGTCTCACCGGAAATCCTTTAACAAACCCACATTCGACCCGCGTCATCATCGGCGAGATCGGTCGATCTCTACCCTTAACTTGGACCTTACGTCCCCGTTAATAACCCTACCTTTGCCTCGGCATGTGGCCCATACCAATGAATAAATCCATGTTCGACCCTCGTCATCATCGACGAGACCGGTCGATCTTTACCCTTAGCTCGGATCTTACATCCTTGTTAATAGACCGTATCCTTTGCTTCAATATCTAACCAGTGTCGACAGACCGAAACAGGATTCGATCCTTGTCATCATTGACAAGGCCAGTCAATATTTTCGCGGCCCAGTTCTTCTGCATCCTGAATTCAAGAAAAAAGAAAGAAAGAAAAGAAAATGGGGTTAAAAATGGAGATACCCCGCCAGACTTGTTCCTATATCAGGACAAGTGCAAAAATGGCTATAACCCAGCTGTGGTGAAAACCCGAAAGGGCGTCGCAGGCAAAATCGGGTACCCCGCCGCGTGAAAACCCGAAAGGGCGCGCGGGCAAAAGCAAGAGGGGGCTGGCTTGGGTGAAAACCCAAAAGGGCGCTTAGCTCAGTAATGTGAATAAAAAATTGAATGATGAATAGTGATGATTCATTCTCTGTCCGGAAGACCCCGTACGAGGTCGACGGGAAATTTTCATCCGATATCCCGCCTATATACATCTATTGTCTACCTTTTCGACCCTTGTCACCATCGGCAAGATCGGTCGCTATCCTTACCCGGTTTTTGTCATCATCGGCAAGACCGTCTACCTTTTCGACCCTTGTCACCATCGGCAAGATCGGTCGCTACCCTTACCCAGTTTTTGTCATCATCGGCAAGACTGTCTACCTTTTCGACCCTTGTCACCATCGGCAAGATCGGTCGCTACCCTTACCCGATTTTTGTCATCATCGGCAAGACCGTCTACCTCTTCGACCCTTGTCACCATCGGCAAGATCGGTCGCTATCCTTACCCGATTTTTGTCATCATCGGCAAGACCGTCTACCTCTTCGACCCTTGTCACCATCGGCAAGATCGGTCGCTACCCTTACTCGGTTTTTGTCATCATCGGCAAGACCGTCTACCTTTTCGACCCTTGTCACCATCGACAAGATCGGTCGCTACCCTTACCCGGTTTTTGTCATCATCAGTAAGACCGTCTACCTTTTCGACCCTTGTCACCATCGGCAAGATCGGTCGCTACCCTTACCCGGTTTTTGTCATCATCGGCAAGACCGTCTACCTTTTCGACCCTTGTCACCATCGGCAAGATCGGTCGCTACCTTACTCGGTTTTTGTCACCATCGGCAAGACCGTCTACCTTTTCGACCCTTGTCACCATCGGCAAGATCGGTCGCTACCCTTACCCAGTTTTTGTCATCATCGGCAAGACCGTCTACCTTTTCGACCCTTGTCACCATCGGCAAGATCGGTCGCTACCTTACCCGATTTTTGTCACCATCGGCAAGACCGTCTACCTTTTCGACCCTTGTCACCATCGGTAAGATCGGTCGCTACCCTTACCTGGTTTTTGTCATCATCGGCAAGACCGTCTACCTTTTTGACCCTTGTCACCATCGGCAAGATCGGTCGCTACTCTTACCCGATTTTTGTCACCATCAGCAAGACCGTCTACCTTTTCGACCCTTGTCACCATCGGCAAGATCGGTCGCTACCCTACCCAGTTTTTGTCACCATCGGCAAGACCGTCTACCTTTTCGACCCTTGTCACCATCGGCAAGATCGGTCGCTACCCTATCGAATTTTTATCACCATCGGTAAGACCGTCTACCCTCTTCGACCCTTGTCACCATCGGCAAGATCGGTCGCTATCCTTTCCGGTTTTTGTCACCATCGACAAGACCGTCTACCATTTCGACCCTTGTCACCACCGGCAAGATTGGTCGCTACCCTTTTCGGTTCTTGTCATCATCGGTAGAACCGTTCATCCTTTTGACCCTCGCCACCATCGATAAGCCCGGTCGACTACCCTCTAACCTGGGCCTCCCGCCCTCATTGATCAACAAAGCATAATTGCGTCTACAGTTGACCCACGTCGATGGTTACAACACGCCTCTCATCACCAGCGGCAAGGTTCGCTAGGTGCATCTGTCTACGCTACCTATGTCCCACCTTGGCAAAGGCCCTGTTCCAGGAACGACTGCGTCGCGGTGGAGCGAACACCTCACGCCTTCCCTGAAGGCGTGAGCGCTCTCCTGCGCCATCGGCAAGTATCCCCAGGTTCGGGCGATCAGCCAGAAGAGATAAAAGAAGGGAAGAAAAGAAGTCATGATCGAGACGACGAAAAGAGATGTTTTCATTTAATAAGAATTGGCGAAACACATTTCTTTGGCCCGGGACATCCCCCGGGGGTACATAAGCTCCGAAGATAAAAAGGAGCAAGATTGGATGCAAAAAAAAAAGGAAGCAAGGTTACGACAAAGGACGTCGGAAGATATCTGCCAACTCCAAGAGGCCCAGTGAGGAGTGTCGGGTCAATTCTTGCAACCGTGCCTCAGTAGCTGTCAGCTGCGATAACCTCTCGTCCAATGAGGCAAGTTATCCTTCGGCCAGATCAGCTTCCTCTCTTGACTGGGTTTCGAGGCGCTTGCCTTCCTGCAGTTCGGCCTCAACCTCGGCAAGCTCAGCACGCAACTCCGCCTCCCGTGCCCTGAGGAGCAGCTGGCATTCTGAGATATTGCCGGCAGCGTTTCTCAGCTGTTACACGGTCACCCTCAAAGAAGAAGCAGCAGTGCGGCAATCTGCCCTCTCCAGCTTCACAGCCGCCAGCTGATCGGAAACCTCTCGGCTCAGGAACTCCCGCCTGTTGGCGTGCTTTAACAGCATTACAACTCGCGGGGTCCAATCATCCATTGGGCAGCCGAATGCTAAAAGCGATCGGGAGAGATGATCTATCAAGCTTCTCAGCTGCATATAAGTCAGGCCCGGAGAGGCTAACATGGCCCGCTAGAGATTATCCAGAGACTGCCATACCATGTCACCGGAGGATTGTAGGCCCAATGGCGAAGTCTCGGGGAGCTGAAAGTCTACCCTGCTATCTACCTCGGCCCAAATGTCATCGGCCACCCCGAGGGACGTCGACGGCATAGTCTGCACGACGCCCACACCCGGCCCGACTATTGTAGCTGCAGCAGCTAAAGGGGCCTCCATGGTGACAACTTCTTTGCCCGCCCTTTGGGGTGAGGCTACAACAGCCGTATCGGCAATGAAAGGCGCTTGTTCCTCTTGAGCAGTCTCATTGGCCACTAAAAGAGGAGAGCCCTCTATGACTGACAAAGCTTTAATGATATCGTCCTCGTCGGCAATAATTTCTCCTGCTTCTATGTCCGGAGGACCACTTGGCGACGGCAATAATTCTGCGCCGGCCACCAAGGCTTGAGCCCTTGCAACCCCGGTCGGAGCGCCACCTTCGGCCGTCACGCCAGGCTCCCTTGAGGTCGCTGCAGCAGCATAGGTCCGTGGAAGCCGCAGGGCAATGGGCCGCACAACTGGTGGGAAGGCCGACTGACCCATATCCACGTCTGGAAGGGGTATGCAGATCATTATAGCTGGCGGTACCACCTCAGCCTGCATTCCATATATGTACATCAGCCAGCTGGCTTGAAAATTAAAAGAAGTGCTGCAAGTGGGAATCAGAATACTTCCTACCTCAACCGACACTATATTTAGGCCTCCAAAAGTGGCCTCTGAAGATTCTGGCCCTTCCCCTGCAGTCGGGTACGATGGCTCGTACTCGGCTCTCAATAGCCTCGGAGGGCTAAACGTTGGCAGATCGCTCTCGTAAGCTGAAGAAGCCCCGGCGTCCTCAGCCTCGGTGTCGACCATGGGGAATCCCTCGTCATCGCCGGAGCCGCCACCATAATCAACTTGTTCAGAGGAGGATGATTCTTCTGCTTGTTCTCAGACCTCCGGCACCTGAGCGGGAATCGCGCTAGGCCCTCTATCCAGAACCCCCTCAGCGGTCTCCGTCTCGGGAGCATCCATCGGCGGAATATCCAAGGGCCGGTCCCTTGGAAGCCCTTGCTCTCCGATGGCAACCCCTGCCGTAGCACTGACCTCGGGGAGCAGTGTGGGCCGAACACCGGCTGGAATTGAAAGACAATAAACAATCAAGACCCGACTGAAACCACAACATGCCGCTAAGCTCTATAGGCATGCTACAAATTACCTTCTATGTCTCGATGGGGTGTCGGTGAAGGCAAGTCACCCTGAGCCGAGGCCGAGGGGGCTTCCTCCTCTCTCTCCCCAACAGCAGCTCCGGTTGCCGCCTTCAACCCAACAACAGCGGAGGTAGTGCCAGCAGCTACTGGAAGGAAGGATGATCAACCAGGGCGGCAGAAATAAACAAACAAGCCATGCAAGAATAAGAAGTCACCTTCACCCTCGGGCCCTTGCATCCAGGCGGCCTCGAATTCGGAGAATGACGGAACTCGAGGAAGGGGAACTGTGGACTCCTCTTCAGCAGCCTCCCTCCGACGTGCCCGAGTAGCGTGAGATTCCGCCCTTTTGGCCTTCTTAGCTCTACCGATAGCCTCCCTCACTTGGGACCTGGTCCGCTTCCGCGAGCCCCGGGGTAATGGTGTCGTGGTCGGAGCTGGCTCTGGAATGTTAAAATATGAAGGCTTCTGCGCCTTAGATATCAACTCCCTACAGTGTCGGGTCGCCTCCATAGAAAGGTGAGCTGCAGAAGCACATAAGTGAGAAGATGCACACTGATTATAGAAGAAGCAACGTCAGGGCTGAAGAAGAAAATAAGCATTACCTGGCAGCCCTGTATATCGGGGACTAAGCGGCCAGTAAAGCAACGCTGGCGCCTTGTCCCGGGTAGCCGCCTCGCGGATGAGCCAGCACACATCACCAATTGTTTCACTTTTCTCCGCCAGTTGAGCCAAGTCTTCAAGGCCACAGGATGACAAGTGATGATATAAGCTCAAGTGGTCGAATCCCCAGCCATCGACATACTTGAAAGATATCAGAAGCAGATGGTCTCGGTTGGCTTCTAACGGACTGGAAATTGAAAGCCCATGAGAATGAAGCAGGGCGAATATCCAGGGGGTGTTGGAATATAAGTCAGCCCGCCTGTCTTCCCTCCTGATAAAGGTCCGGTAGGGATGAAAACGGTCGAGTTCTGGGCGCCAGCTCGCCACAGTAGGAAGATGCTCTTCCACCGGAAGGGGGATTGTCTGAAGGGCAATCCGGTCACTGCTGACCTGGCACAGCCCCCAGAGGGTCTTCACGTAGTCATCCTTCTGGATCTCTGGCATCTTCGGGTCGGCCTTGGATGACCTACCCTTCACAGCTTTCCTGGCCTCTATATATGCCATCACCTCGGTGTTAGACCAGGACTTCAGCTTCTTCAAATAGGATGGATCAACATCTAAAACATGCTCCCGCTGCGAATCTAGGAAACGACGCTCGTCACTATGCCAACAGTCTTTCCGAAAGTTTCGATAGAAGCCCGTTCGCGCATTCCACCACTTGATGAAGTCTGGAGTCACTCGGGGCAGACAGGCCGGGGTTGGCACCCTGAATGACACGTCCTCCCGACGATGGAAGTAGTCCCACCATCCACGGGCTTCATCCGTAGTCGTCTGACCAGCCCGATGTCTATTCGACAGATTGAATCGGGCTGAAGAAGAAGGAATTTGCTGGTCGTACCCAAAATTCCGGCCAAAACGAAAGGGATAATACGGCTCCAGCCATAGTAAGCCGCTCTTCCTGAAGACAAGAACACTGGGACGAATAGATAGCGCCCAATCAACCAGTTCCGACTCCAAGATGGGCCTTGTGCTCTTCGACCTAGTCAACTGATGAATAAATTCCTCTGTCTCAAATAATCGGCATTGCCGCATCCTGTTGACAAGAGGGCTAGAGCTGGTAGCCAAGCTCCAAAAGTGCAGAATGCCAGGGGAATATGTTGGAACTGTAGTCAACTTCCCCCGAATGGCGAAAAGCTGATCCGCCAGTGAGGACGGTTCGGCACTGGCAAATTCGATCATCCGCGGCAAAGGACGATCTGACTGCATCGACCGGGGATCCGCTTCAGGAAATAGGGTGCAGACCCAGACATTAAAAAAGTGGATGGGACCAACTGTCCGTGAATTTCTGGGGATGCTCGACTTGTGCAAATCCCCCCAACATTTTATATATGAGGCACAGAGCCATAGGGCACAGGGACAGCTTCGTCCCCCAGGCCATTAAGCAGGTAGGGTAAAAAGCCTCCGATCTGATTACTGTCTCATCCCCTTGAGGGAGGGCAAACGAACAAAGCCAATAAGTCAGATACGCAGCACAATGTGTAACTGCGTCAACTCCTGTGGGATTCGGGCCGACCTGCCGCCCTCTCCTTGAGACAGCGGGATATGTCGCTTGGCATCGAGCCCTCTTCTTCCGCGCCACCGCCGTCGGAACCACCGTGGGGAAGTCCTCGTACAGCTGCTCCCCACCGAAGAAATGCTGGAGCCACGTGCCCATCCACACGCGTCTCTTTTCGCCAGGCTTCCGCGCCTCTCACGAGTCAAGCGTCAGGCGCAGCAGGGTGCGATATGCCTTCATCAGATAACGGTAGGTGAAGCCCGTGAAATATCTACCTTCCCCATCCGTCTGGTCTTTCAGCCAGTCTGGAAAACAAACTTCTTCATACGACTCCCCGTCTATGGGCAAGCCGCTCAGCTGAGAAAGACTCCAGAGGTCCAGTGAAGTCTCACCCTCTGCAGTGTAAAAAGTGTTGTATTCTGGGCAGAAGACTTTGATCATCCCGCAGCACAGACCTCGGGAGATCGGGTACCAGTACCGTGAAGCATATACACTCTGGTATACACCCGCATGCACCAGGATGGGGGCGTACTGCCGCAACACAAAGTCTGTGAATTCAACTGCCCCCGGTCTGAAGGCGTGAGCGTCGGTGGCTTTGAGCTCTCCAAACCACCCCACTGAAATCTGATGTTTGAACCGGACCGCCAAGTAGTCTAAAAGAAAAGGCTCGTCTCGGTATCCCCAATGAACCGGGGCAAGGAATAAACCGTATACGGGGTTCTCCCTGTCAACACGTCTGGCAGTTTCATTCCAGCGAGCTGGGGTATAGTACGGCGCTCTCGTCAGCATCCCAGCCTCGGGGGATAACTCCTGCACCCCGAGCATGGCTCCCCACTTTCTGGGCTCCCCCGGGATATATATAGGCATGCCCTGAGTTACTGACTCGGCCAAACTGTCTCTCTCCGCCAGTAGAGCTCCCTCGGCTCGACGGACGAGAATTAAATCGCGCTTCCCTCCAAGGTTGAAGCGCTCAAGGAACGCCATCAGATGCTTGTCCTTAGGATGGTCGAGTCTGACGCCATCCCTTTGATCATACTGGAAGTGGTTGCCGTCAAGAATCAATAAGCGGCCGGTGTCGACGGTGTCGGTCTCTGAGTCCGAAGACTCAGCAACCACAGCTATCTGTCGAGGCCCCCGATCAAGGGAATGGACATTCCCCCATGTCACGGCGACCCGGGATGCAGAGGAAGAAGAGCCGGAGGCCATGTTATCTGCAAAACAACGCCCAGAAAAGAACAAACAAAAGTCAAAAATCAGTTGATCGAAGCAATATTTCTGACAAAATTTCGGCAGCATCTCCCCAGCTCGGGGGTTTGCCAAAAGAGAAGTGGAAGCCGTCCACAAAGGGAGCAGCCCCTAAAAGTAGCCATAGCCATTAAGCCAAGGCCAAATGGGACACCCGAGGGATCTAGCTCCGAGGACAAGTCCTACAAGGAGCCTCTCGGGGCCCGAAGAATGGGTTCAGAACCCGAACAGAATAACACTCAACTCACTCGCTCACAGGGCGAAATCGCCCGAACCCTGAGCCACTCGGCGCCGCGGGAAGAGGAGAAAGGGAGGAGAGAGAAAGAAGAGTTGCAAATGAAGAACTATGAAGAAAAAATGAAGAAGAAAACAATATATAGGGGGCTCCACCCCTATTAAAATGGCGCGCCCCGAGGAGCGTTGTTTTAAGTAATTGGCGCGCCGTGGAGGCCGCGCCGTCTCAACCCCCAAAGCTCAGGGCGCGCCGGCTACATCGGCGCCATTTTAACCTTAGAAGCTCGAGGGCGCGCCATTTTAAATGGTGCCTTTCAAGCTTCTTGCGGCGCCGGATTAACATCCGAAGCCGGAATTAAGTGCCGTTCGAGCTTCTGTCAGCCAAATGAAGCTCATCCGTAGGCCTTGCCACATTCCTGCCTCACTTGCACCGCCTACGTCTGAGGGGCATTTGTTGGCACTCAAAATATAATCCTTTGGCGACCGAGCCGTAAAGACGAATGATACGGCCCACTGAAGCACAGAAGCCAATGAAGATCACCTTATCAAAGACCCTTCAAGCTGACGGAGCCCCAAGTCGCCTTGAAATGAGCACTGGGGACTTTACCTCAGGAGAGTCAAAGTGAACCCGCAACCAACCAGCGGAGCGATCAAGCCTGCCCAATGATCCGGCATCGACCTTGTCATGTCGCTACCCCACACCCGTCGCCCGACCAAGGACGACGTTCTACCCAATGGCTCTCCTAAGGAGGAAAAGCGTCCCTGCCCGTCCATAACAAGGGGCCGAGGGTTCTGTCAGCAGAGGGTCCCGATCACCCGACATGGGTTCGGCTCTTCGTCATAATGGGCCCATTAGTGGCCGATCGATAGCCATTCAAGGCAGAATCATCCGGGATGCAACACCGTCCCGTAAAGAAGCCCCGAGCACGAGTCCGTCTCGACCAGAAGCACAAATCACAGTGCCGAAGGCCGTGTCAACAGGATGCCCGTGTGATCGGGCCAGACACACGCGGAGGTCTGATCAAGGCCGTTCGTCATATCGAGAGCTTCCTCGACACCACGTCAAGGTTTTTCAAAGGCCAGTGTGGAAGGAACAGTCAACGGGAGCTTCCGGAATCATCCCCGGACCCACCGGCCTAGCCGTGCCGAACAAGCAAATTAAAACAGCGCCCCTTAATACGGCGCCGTCGAACCGGCGCACAAAAGCCAATCGGGACCTCTTCCCGGCACCACCAAATCTGGCGCGCCCCCCTCCCCGGGGCGCCGGACTAACAAAAGGCTCTATATATGTCCTGCCTTCGGCCAGAGAAAAGGGGGGATCCGAAGAGAGAGAGAGAAGAAGAAAGAGGCGGAATCAAAAAAAAAAAAGAGAATTAGAAAGAGAGAAGAGAGGTCCAGGGAGAGGAGTTGAGGGTTTCTTTGATGTCCGAAGAAGTCTCCATCTGAGCCTCTCGGCGGCCGCCGCTCTGCTCCACTCGAGCCTCCCGGAATCGGAGAAGGAGAGCATTTTGTCTTTTATCTACCTAGGTGGGTTTCCCGTGTTTTCTCTCGGTGAACCCCCTTTGTTTCATCTTCATTTTCTTCTAATACAATGTAAGTGAGCGAGGGGAAGGGGCGAGGATACCAGCCCGATTTCCCCTGCCTCACCAGCATCTCCACTCTTTCTCTTCATCTATAACTAGTCTCTTATGTTAATGAAAGCGGTGGCCGAGCGACAACGCCGGTGCCGGAATGATGTTCTACGCACTTTCCTTTTCTGTTGTTCATATCGTGAATGAATGTTGCCTCCCTCTTCCTCTGGATTTCCCCCCTTTCCCGGTCACTTTTCCCCTTTCCTTGTAGCCTGTGAAACGGCGCCCTGCAGCGATGTCGGCGCCGCGGAGGATGAATACGAAGCACCATGCGTTGCGTTTCTCTGTCTGAACGATTTTATTCCCATTTCGTCTCCCTCGACGCTTACATGCCCCACTACGGCAGGGGCCACATTAATTCCCCTCCCCGGGGGTTTCTTTTCTGATCGAATATAAAGGGTTTTCACCGTGTGAGGTGTGTCTATACGCGTGGTCCTTCGACATGTCTGGGCTGTCCTCTTAATACCCCCTCTGTTCTTGACCATGAACAGAGGGAGATAAGGCCGTCCCCACATTCCCGTTATCATTTTTTTCTTTCTTTTTAAGCATCGACTGATGAATGTTGCTTTGATTTGTGAATACTCACATACATGTATGTATGCGCATCTCCAGGCAGTATCTTTGGCCTGCTAGTTATGCGAGTGTTCTCATCGCACTGTTATGCTATTTCATCAGTGTGGTTCGATGATCCGGGGAGGGGGAACATTCCCCTGATCTTTCATCCTGACTTCTCGGCTCGACGAGTCCACTTGCCAATAATGGATTTCCGAAGGCCAATGAGTATACAAAAAAATGGGTTAATCCCAACACTACGAATCCACAGTCCTTAATAGGCTTTGTGGTGGCCGTGGGTCGCGTGCCCCTCGTAGGCCCGCCCTCGGGGTTTCCCTCCCGTCTCGGTCGTCCCTATTCAAGTGTGGTGGTGACTCAGGTTGCGTGCCCCTCGCAGGCTAGCCCTCGGGGTCTTCACTCCCATATTGAGCCGCCTCTGTCACTCACTGTTGCCCACGGATTCGGTGCCCCTAGCAGGCTATGCCTCGGGGTCTCCCTTTCCGTTCGGGTTTGCCGGTCGCCATTGTGCCACCCGGCCCTTAGGGGTTTGCTCCACTATGTGAGTACTCCCCGCTTCTCCCCGATGAATCCTCCGGGATGGGGAGATGTTGCCAAAATTCCGGCTTGAACGAGTCCAAACTCGGAATGATCGCCGCGCTCGAGTATGAACCTCGCGCGATTCCGCGACTTAACTTTTGGATGGTTTGGGACCGATCCGACGAATAATCTACTCAATAAACTTGTAAAAATCTTTCAAAACATTTTAATAAATCCATAAATAAACCAATAAAACCTGGGTTTCCGAGAGATTGGGCTAAATCGGCGCCGTTCATACATGGCACGCCTTAAATGGCGCGCCTTAAAACGGCGCGCCCTTCCCGGCACGCCCCAATCAGACCGCGCCAGTTTACCCCCCCTCATTTACCTACGGTTTCTGGCGCCGTTTTAAGCCATTTACCTACGTTTCAGGGCGTCGTTTCAAGCATTTTAACCCATTTCTTCACAAACGCTGCACCGGTTTCACGCCGAATCATGTCGTTGTGTCAATGAACTAGATAAATTAGCTTGTTCAAGCTTGAATTGATATGTCTAGAATTTTTGCCATCATGCCTCAGGCCAAGCATTCATGTCGCATTAAGGCATGCTCAAGCGGGTGCACCCTTGGTATATCAAATGACATTGCCAGAAGGTCAGGCTATGCCTGATTGGAGGCCTTGTTACGCGTGAAGGTGGCCTTCGAGCCTAAGTCCTCCGCATGTACCAGGGTCCACCCTAATAAATCGTGTGTAGTCAATCATAGCATCTTGCATGATCACTCACATGCTCTGCATCCCCTACTCCGGCCTCGATAGCCCATCATCTCGGCAATTAATCAAAGATGTTCCCTCCTCGTGGGGGATGTAATTAATGTCATAACATTTATGGTATGGCGGACTGCTGGTCCCGACCGAACCTCACTTTTGCCCGACCCGGGTCAGAATGAGCGCACCATGAATCGTCATTCATGTGACTGGCACGCCCGCGTCGTCAATCGGTTGTTTGACCACCAGTTGGTCAGAGTGGTCGATCGATCCGTGAAATAAAAGGAAATAACAAGCAAGGGTAAAATCCCGTCCGAACAGAGGCCAACTGGGAGAAGAAAGGGGTCGACGCAGGGAGCATGAGGTCGACGTAGAGACCAACTGGGAGAAGAAAGAGGTCGATGTAGGGAGCTTGAGGTCGACGCAGAGGCCTACTGAGAGAAGAGAGAGGTCGACGCAAAGGCTTTAGGGTCGACTCAGCGCGCTGGGAATATGACTGATATAGTTACATTGCCCAGGTGGGCTAAGGTTTTCCTTTTCTTATTTAAAAACTACACGTGTTTCCATAACAACATACAGTATGCATGGGGGTTTATTCATGTTCATGTTGGAGGAGAAACATGTATGAATAGGGGATGCTCAGTATGCACAAATGTCCAGGGGTGCAGGAGATATCTATTCTTGGTTCGTGAGAGCTCAGTAGCAATCCTTTTGACAGTTCAAGGGTTCTCTTATTCATCTTCTTTGTATATTCAATCTTGTTCTTATGGTTAGCATTGTTCGGACATGCATTTTTTTTAACCGTGTTCCTAGCGGAATTTCGGTAGCATCTCCCCCAGACTCGGGGTTTGTGGGGTGTAAAATAGAGACTCGCCCACGGAAAGATCTGAGATGGCCTCAAAGATTATTGGGTAAGCCGAGGATGGCCACCCTAATGCCCAGATTGGGCATGAAAATCGCGAGGACTGGCCTACGAGGGGTTCTGATGACCCATGGGCAGTGACATCTGAAATTTGGGACATAGATTTAGTCTGTTGCCAGGCGTATGGATATTGCTATTCACTTCTCAAACGGGGTTCCCCCAGGGACCATACTATGAGGAAGTAAGTTCTAGGGGGCCCAGAGTGATCAGAAAATCCAGAGAAAACACAATATTGCCGGTGAGGGGAGCTTAATGCATTCAGAACTGGACAAAAGAACATAGGGAGCTATGCTTGAGACAGAAGAGGGGCCAAGATGGAGGTCATAACATTTACCACAACTGGCCCTTTTATTCATTGCAGGAGCAACAGGTACAAGAGAGGCATACATCGTGGTAAAGAAGGAAAATAAAACTAGAAAAAGCAAAGAAAAAAATAGTAGGGGGGAGCATTGGCTCCTCCCCCCTAAAGCTCACCTCTCTTTCTCTATTCACTCTTTTTCTCTCTTCTTCTCTTCGCTCTGCAGATGCAAGCGCAAAGAGCTCTCTTCTTTTTTTGATCGATTCCTCCCCTCTTCAGCAACCAACCTCTGTTTTCATCAGCCAGCTAGCCAACCCTTTTCATCATGGGCCTTGTGTCCCTTTTAAAAGGATGGACCTGGAGAGCCTTGAACTCCCCACCCCTCCTCCTTCTTCTTCTTTATTCTCCCTGCTCGAAGCCATCATGAGCATGCACCCATATGGGACGTAGAGAGTAGCAAGGTGTCTTCCTGAGATTGGTCGAGGCCGACTAACGGCGACGTTGATGCCTTTCGCCGCTCAAAGGTTGCTATTTTGGGGAGCTTGAGGCGACAGGGCGAGCTGTGTGGACGGTCTGCCGGTGGGTGCACTGCTTTAACTATTGGTTGATGAGGGAGATGATCTTCTTTAACCCGGGATCTTTTGATAACCACCAATTAAGGGGAGGACCTCCTGTCGGATGGGGTCTCCGGATGGGGGCCTCAACCCCTCTCTCTTTCTTCTCCTGCCTCTTTTCTTCTTCCCCTGTTCTTTGTTGCTTTGCTTGAGATGATCCAACGTAAAACAAAGTTCTGTGTTGGGATGAACAGTGCGAAGAAGTGACATTTCTCACTTTTTATCTTCTTCTGCTGCCGGATAAGGTGCTGGGCTTACTGCCTTATCAATGGGGGAGAGGGCCTTGCCGCCGACTCAATGGGGAAGGGGTGAGCCACCGGCTCACCTCTTCTCTTGTTCTTTTTATCATTTTTTCTTTTCTCCCCTCTTTCTTGCTTTGTCTTCTTCTGGCGCTGGTTCAAGGGGGAGTTAGGTGGAGGGTCGCCGATTCATGAGGGGTCTAGGCCTAGCCGATTCACTCTTTTTTTACCCTTTTGTTTCTTGTTCTACCGCATATTCATGCTCAAAGGAGGGGAACCGTCGGAGCAAGAGGGAGAGGGGGCCTTGGCTGCCGATTCAAGGGATCGACTCCCTCTTCTTCTCCTCTTTACATTTTTTGTGTGCTTTTGTTCTTCAGTGTCCTTTTGTTCTCGCATGCGTCGATATGCGTGCATTGACGTACTCCTTCTTTTCTTTCTCCGTTGCCCTTGCTTGGTTTGGCGAGGCTTGGAGTTCTTGCTGCCAAATTTCAGGTGTCTATAGGGGGGCTGCTCTCGGTGAAGCTCTCCTTAAACAGCCGTCCGAATTGTCAGAAGTTAGAAATACACCTTGGCACAAGGGCTCAAAACTAGGCCTAAGTTCCTTGTACCAGAGTGGTAGCAAAGGCCCAGCACCTTATAGGGTCTGACACCCCCTACAAAGTCATTAGGGCGTCAAAGCTATCAAAGTGGTCGGTCGGATCGCCTAGGCCATCATAAGATTTCATCATCGGAAGTTGGACCCTAGGGGATAGTCCGACTTCAAGAATTTCAGCGGAGAACAGGGACTATTCCTCATCTCCCTCATTAGAGGAGCCATGCTTGCCTTTCTGCAGAGCTCGGAGTGCACGTTCCTTCATAGCAAAAGGCCGCTCAAACTCCCAGAGCTAAAGGGTGAGCTCCGAATGAACACAAGAGGGCACTAGGAGGTTCCCTAGTAGTGCTCCTTCTCCTCCTTGTCGTTGGGTGGCGGCGGGGAATGTAGTCGTAGCCATAGGGTTGGCTGCCGTGCCATGTCTTTTTCCTCCCCCTCTGTGCGTTGGAAGAGGTTTCTTCCTCCACGAACTAGGGTGGACGATGGGATGGCCCATCCACGATGCTGCGGATGATTCGACTGTCTTCTATAATGAAGCGGACACCCGCCATTCGCCGCGACGCCTCCCCTTGAGGGTGGTCCTAGTGCAACCACTGAGAGTGTTCCCCTCTTGCCGCTTGGGCCCTCATCAGATTGACGAGGACATGCAATTTGGCGTTAAGGGAACAAAAGGCTTTAGGATCCTCTGGGGTAGGCTGCTCCCTCTGGACTAGTTGGGGAGAAGGGACGTCGTCTTCTGTGCCCTGGGCGGGGCCAGTCATAGAGTGAGAAGTGTAATATCCTGGACCTTTCGGATCCTTCTTCGTGGGTCTCGGATCTGCTTTCTCATAGCGTCTGGCTCCGTTGTATCCAAAATTTTGTTTCGGACATCTTCCGTGTTCGGATCGGTGCGATCCGGAGTCGTTTCGGAGGCCCGGAGGCGTTCTGCGGCTTTTCCATGGGTGTTTTCCGATTTCCGGTGTGTGTTTCTGCTTTTTCTTCGGAAGCTCGCTGCGGGTAGACCGGGTGGTTCACCTGGGCACGAGTGGTACCATTGCGGTCGGTGCGTTCCGAGGATTTTGGAAATGTATTTCTCTAATTTTTGATATTTTTCTGAAAAATCGGATTTTCTATATATTCCCATTTCTTTTCTTTTTCTTTTCCCCTTTCTCTTTATTCTTCTTCTTCCTCCTTCCCCAACCGTGGCCGCCCTCTCCCTCTCCCTCTCTCCCGTTCGAGCACGGCGACCATCGCTTCGGCTGCAGACGACGGCGGTGCGACGTGGCAAGGACGTGGGTGACGTCGAGACGATCGTGTGGGCGTGTGGCAAGCGTGGGAAGCGTGGGGAGGCGGGGTTCTAAAAGCGTTCTTCGTGATTCACGGACGATCCGGTAGAGCATTCAGTCCATTGAGGTAGGGTGACGTTCCCTAGCTCCCTGCCGTTCATTTTCGTGGTTTATAGGCCGAGGGGAGGCCGAGAGGGGTGTGATTGAGCATGTTGGGGTTTTTCCATGATTTGGGGAGAGCTCGCCCGATCTATGGATTTGATGCATGATTTCACGTTTTGATGGCCTAGAATCATGCTAGGGGTCCCTAGGGGTCTTCCCCTTTGATTTCCCCCTCTCCGGTGGAGGCATGGGGGCGTGGTTGAAGTTTTTGGGCTTTCCCGCCGTTATCACCGTCGGGTGCGTGCGATGGTCCTTCCAGGGACCATCACATTATGTGACGCGCCTCGAGGGCCCGTCACATGCCCTTTGTTTAACCCTAGGGGTCAGGGACTGTGACGGTCCCACGATTGACCGCCATTTGTATGTGACGCGCCTGGGCTGGGCCGTCAGGGGCTTTCCGACCGTTGGTTTTTGACCGTTGGGGGTCTGCGTGTGTAACGCGCCAGGGCGAGCGCGTTACATCCGAGTGATGCGATGGGGCGAGCGCGTTACTCCCTGGGTTACCCCAGGTGTGAGGGGCACGTAACGCGCTGGGCCAGGCGCGTTACATTCGTGTAGCGCACTGGGGCAGGCGCGTTACATCTTGCTTTCTCGAGGGGAGCGTGAGGCGCGTGTAACGCGCTGGGCCAGGCACGTTACATTCGTGTAACGCGCTGGACCAGGCGCGTTACCCTCTGCATTCCTCAGGCCGTGTAACGGCCTGTGTTAGATCGCCAATTGTGTGTGTAATGGTCTTGCCTAGATCGTTACAGCCTTGCGACGGTCCCGGTGTGGACCGTCAGGCGCCTGGTTGCCCCGAGAGGGCTGCAACCCCATTTTTCATCCGACTGTGGCCACCGTGCGACAAGGCCGGTGCGTGGGGTGGTCCCCATGCGTCGTCGGATGCGGGCGTCATTTTCTGTGACTTGAGAGTCTACTCCTTCAGTGACCCTCCACTAGTCGTAGCCTACCAGTACGCGGTACCGGTCGCACCAGGGAGTGGTGTACGGGCTTACCCTTAGAGGCTGTTTGTGGACCGGTTGCCGTCGGGCCCCACGTCTTGCAGCCAGAGTCCGGCTGAGGGGAAAACCGGTCAGAGGACCAGACCAGGGACGCGTGGTCTGTGTGTGCACACGTGGTTGGGGGCGGCTGGACCCACGTCGACGGGCGTGACCCCAGCTAGTCACTTGTTTGTGGTTACTTGTTCGGTGTTCGTGCCTTGGGTAGGCGCTACCACGTCAGGCAGTTCACCTGCGGTGCGGTGTAAGTCGTCAGGGGACGCTACCGACTGTGCTTCTGGTGGGAGGTACTCATGTCGAGTACGGAGTGTCAGACTATCAGTTTCATGGCTTTGACCATCGGGTTTGCCGGGTCGACCGTTGAGTTTCGGTTGTCTCACCGTGGCACGTGTGCCAGTTTGCGTGCCATAGGACCTTTGTTTTGTAGAGTATAGGGCTTTCCTTTCCGAGGTACTCTCCTACCGCTAGCGTAGTGGTTTCCCATTTTACGAGGTAGGGTTCGAGTGATCCCTACTGAGTCTTGTTCCGAGACTCATTTCCTACGTGTTTTCACTGTGTTTCAGGTGAGGCGCCGCCCCAGGGGAGCGCGTCTGGGGTGCAGCGTTGTGCGGGTGCCCAGAGGTAGTGCTAGAGGACAGAGCCGGGGTATGCCCCGTGTAGCTGTACTTTTCTTTCTTGTCTCTGTACTAGTTGTGGACTACTGTTGTTATTTTGTGGACCATGTAAATTGCTAATTTATTTCCTGCTTAGTATTATAACTGTTTAATTTCTACAATTACTTGTGATACTTGTGTAGTTTCCACACCATCCTTCTAACCCTTCCGAGTCTTCGGACTCGTGGGTGGCGGTGCGAGTCTCGGGTTATCGGGCCTTCCCGGTAATCAGATTCTCGGGTCGTTACAGCTGGTATCAGAGCGCGGTTGTGGAATTACATGAGAATCTTAGGTAATTGTAGTGGTCCACTTGTCCACAGTAATGATGTACAGTTGACACTGGCATCGGGCATCGCATGTTTTTCTTGGCCATGCCGTTTTCGTGTTTTCTGTCTTTTGCTTCAGGAGCCAGCATGGCGCCGAGGAGGAGCTCTTGCTCTCAGCAGGGGTAGTCGGCTGGAGGTCAGGAGATCCAGCAGGGGGTCCAGGAGGACTAGGAGGAGCATAGTAGAGTGCCACCAGGAGCTACCGAGGCCGCGGCTATTGCGAGGGTTCTGGGGGCCGAGGATTTCTTCCGTGGCATGTACCAGCTTATGTCTCAGCAGTTCGGTGGAGTGGCTGGTGAGGGCTCGTCAGCTAGGGGTCGGCCAGGCCGAGCAGTGAGGGACTTTCTGTAGTTCCATCCACCTTACTTCAGCGGCCAGGCAGACCCTGATGCGGCTCGTGATTGGCTTGATGAGATGGAGCGGGTGTTCAGTTCTGCGAAGAGTGCTGCCGAGGACAGAGTGGTGTTGGCTTACAACCAGTTGCAGGGTACGGCTCGGAAGTGGTGGTCTTCCGAGTGGAAGACGTCCTTTCAGCTTCGTCCACTTGAGCAGGTCGAGTGGGACGATTTCGTCAGTGCTTTCAAGCGTACGTACTGTTCAGATTTTGTTGCTACACAGCGGATGCGGGAGTTTCTGGAGCTGGTGCAGCGTGACATGTCCGTGTTGCAGTACAGGGCCCAATTTGTCGAGCTGGGTCGGTATGCACCTCACATCATGGAGCATGAGAGGGTGAAGACCGCGCAGTTTGTTCAGGGCTTGAGGCAGGAGCTGAGGCACCATCTGATCGCGAATGGGGCCACTGATCTAGAGACAGCGTCTTGTGTTGCGGCTTCTTTGGAGATGGATATGCAGAGGACTGTAGACACCCAATTTTGGCCGATAAGTTGAGCAATTTCTTTGTTCTCCTAGTTAATGCCCCAATTGATCCCTAATTGGTTGATTTTCTGGGATTTCTCCCTATTCTTGGCCCCACAATTCAATTTCCATACCTTGGATCTTATCTCGAATTCGACATTCTCGCGCTATTCACTCACATCACTTTCTTGTTCATAACGCATAATAGACCTAATTGGATGATCATTTGAACAGTCGATATTCCTTGATATTTGATCTTTATAGCATCCACTATGGATGTTATTCTTATTTAATATTTGATTGAACGACTACCCAATGGGTATTTATTCTTTTTCTGATCATTTGGTGAGCCAATTATTATCGCGCTATATCGTTATAGCGTGTTCATGAAGAACGCGCTATACGCTTGTAGCGCGTTCTCAGTCAGAAACTCAGTCCGAACCGGACTCCCCTTTTTCGACTTGGGTCCTTACTTTGGTAAGTTTCCAATCATTTTTCGTCAAAAGGAAGGTTCCTAACTCTAATAGGAGTCTTTTGCCCTCATTAATCGGCAAGATTGCCTTGATTTGAGCCACCAACTTATTAGTTTGGGATCGAACTCCGACCTAGGGTTCCTTCTTGATCCTTCGCCTATAAATTGGACCCTTAGCCGTCATTTTGAGGGGGATGCAACTCGAGATCTTGACGAGGGGGAGGCTGTGTTTCGTTCTAAATCAACAACTCCTCGCTCCTCACATATCCAAGGGAGTATTTAGGGGCATATTGTGTTCTTCCTAGTTTTTAGTTTTTCTCCCCAATTCGTTCATTCCAATTTTTGCATAGCATTGCATATCGATCTCAAAAATACTTCTTTTACAAAATACACGCATTCACACACACACCAAACCTATTTTTGGCCCTTCCATAGGGGTTTAAAAAATCACCAAACCCCCAGGTAATCGAGCCCTTCTTTTACATGCTTTTGATTAAGAATAGGGGTAGATTCTACTAAAATCTCGATCTAATGGGCCTTCTGTTTGTTGTTTATGATTGTTTGCAGGCACTAGAAGATTGATACGTGGAGCCTTTGCACCTTGGCCGGCCTTGGAGTAAGGAAGGAACGAATCCAACTCATCCTGCTTCCTGTCTGATATCGTGCTATAGGAACATAGCGCGATCCTGAGAAGGCGCTAGGACGATATAGCGCGTTCATCCCCAGGCCAGCTCTTGGCCCTCTTGAATTTCTGAGGTATGTAACATGCCCTATCTTGATCTTTATATTATTTGGCATGTTGTTGGCCTCAGTGGCGATCACGGATTTTTGATTATTACATGTAACCCCCCTTTTTATCATCAATTTTAGTTCTATATCTTGTCAAATCATCTTTTATGCAAATCATTTAATTTGGGGGTGTTCTAATTTTATAACCCACAAATTGGCGATCACGGTGGGACACTTTGTGCCACCACGTTCGTTCTTTTGGTTGCCTACTTGTTAATCCATCAAAGTGTGTGTGATTATTTATCTTTTGGGATTCCCCCACCCTCTGTCATTAGTCGCGCTATACATCCATAGCGCGTTCTATCAGATCGCGCTAGGGACATATAGCGCGTTAATCACCAGAGGATATTTCACCCACACCTTCTGTCGGGGTTCTGATTGTCATCTTCTCTGGTTGCATCTAGTACATTTCCTGTTGTGTATTCATTTTTTAATATATTTTTCATTTTATTTGCTAGTTCTAGTTTAGATATTCTTGCATAACATAGCATTCATCTTTGCATTCGGTTTGGGAGACCCCCTCTCCCCACACTTTTAGGAGATCTCACACCCTCTTGGTGAAGGAAGGACCCTCCATTGAGCATTCCGTCTCATTGGACCGGAAATTCCTAAGCCAAGCCTCCGTAAGTCCTCGCACTCGTGGATTCCCTCACGGACACTGGACAGGTTGTACCTTTGAAGTCCCGGGTTTAGTTGGCCTATGCATGGTGAGAGAGTGTTCCAAGTTGGCACCGGAGTTAAACCACATTTGAAACTAGGTTCCTCCCTTGAGTGATCACATCAATTTGCATAAAGTCATTAATTCACCAAGGTTCAAATAAATAAAAAAAAATCAACGGTAACCATTCCAAATTGTGTGCTTCTTTGCAAATTATTTTGCTTGAACTTTGATTGCATAATGGCTTACCTTGATAGAGAAAATACCATGTTTAATCTTAATTGTGTTAATGAGGATGCACGACCTAGCACATCCTATACTCCTCAATCTCAACATGTTCATCATAATACTCACCATATCTTCAAGGGACCACGTACTCATTCCTATGGTCATGCCCGGCCCATGGGCAATGTCCAATCTCATGGCCCCTCGATTCAATCGTGAGCCACTACTCCTACGGGACCGTCTCCTCCCGACGAGGAGAAGGTCTCCCAGATCTTGCATGCATTAGATCATCTCACCCCTCAACAAATCCAAGCCCTTAAGGCCGTTGTTGAGGGTGCATCTCATTCCTCTCATCCTCCTTACAATCCTACGCGGGTGGCCCATCACCCACTTCCCTCTTCTATTCACATTCCTACTCGGGTAGCCCATCACCCATCTCCTCCTATTCACCCTTCTCCTCGGGTGGTCCAATACCTGCCTCCTCCTATTCCTCCTCCACCACGGCCCCAAGGCCCATTTATTCCTTGCAACCCGGCCCATCCGGGTTCTTCTATGGGTCATCCCATTAATCCCCTTTCACAGCCTTTTTATGCGGCCCCTCCTTCAAGGCCCTGCCAACCCTCTGTTACTTAGGTCACACCCCTCCAACAAATGCTTCTCGACAAAGTCACTTCGTTGGAGGAACAATTTAAGAGGGTTACGAGCCCACGGCCCGCTCCTTCTACTCCAGTCAATCCCCTCCACGCCGCTCTGAATGACATTACAAAGATGGAGCAAGCTTGGAAGGATAGGAGAGACGACTACGGCATCGACAGTGCGAGCAAGCAAGAGCCGGCGGGTTTCAACGTTCAAGTGGACGCCGTCCATCCTCCACCCATTCACCCAATTCACGCATATGGCCCTCCACCTCCACATACACAATACCATTACATTCCACCACCCACATACACGCCTTCACTACGGTGTCCACTTGAACCTGCTAATGAAGAACCGGCAATTGAAGAATTTGAGGCGGCATACGACGAAGCTCTGCAAGCAACTCTTCCGAGTTTCCTTCACCGTCCCCTTCCTCCACTACCAGAAGACCCCTATGCTCAGGACTATGCCACAGTCCCCGATCCAACTCCCATTTATGAGACCTCTTGGATGACACTCCAGTCACCCACACCAGTGCATCATGCGCCTTCCCCTATACTTGACACCTCTCGCCCCATCCAACATTTTCAACGCACTAAACCTTCTCCGTTCGTACCTCCCGTAACAACACCAGTAGCCTCCATTCCATCATCCTCCGCCGACCCTCCATCACTCTCCACTACGCCAGTCTCTGCCAAGCCTTCTATTACTACTCCTCTTTGTTCGCCACCTCAACCCTCCATTATCCCTTTAACCCCAAAACCCACTATGTCCATAATCCCTATTCCACTACTTAACCCTTCACCCTTACCTGTGGCTAGTCCTGAGCAGGATCTATCCCTTTTTGCACTCGAGCCAACCCCGACTGCTTCCGAGCAAAGGGAGAAGCTCGATGTGCTTGAACCTCCACTTCCACTCACCCTTTCTCCAACACTTTTCATTATACCACCACCATCCATGGAGCCTTCCGCCTCCGCTTCACCCCCCTTTACTACTCGGAATGGAAATCCTTCTGTAAGTACTTGTGCCGAAGAAGATCAAGAGCCGGGAAAGAAAGATTTGGCCACGACCATGCTATTCAAGATGCAAGAGTTTATATGCCGGATGCCAATCCGTGTTGTCATGCCGAGCATGGTTGAAGAGGCCAAGTCCCCGCCACTGCTCACTAAGAGAGAATGTCAAACATTGACGCTGTGTAAGTTTGTGCCCAAGGGCCAGGCAGGGCACCCTTTGTTCTAACTTTCAAATCTTGAACCCATTCTTCCATACAAGGGGCAAATGACCATTTTGTTCAACACTCCCTATACGCCACAACCCCTGGGCAACACAATGCTTCCTATCCCAACTTTCCAACTCTCTCACACTATTACTTTTCACTCTCAAAGGGAGTTGTCATTTACCATTGAAGCTTGATCATGGGCTCTTGCTTTATCCATTGGGCCAATTGGCTATACACTTTCACTGCCATGGAGGGGCGGTTATCTTGGTGCTAAGGGGCCTTCTACTATTTTATCCACCTTCTATTCAACGCCATCCACATTCTTGTCTATCACATTTTCTTCATGGGCCACTCCGGGGCTAAGAAGGAGGATCTCATCTTCTCGCCCTTCATATTCTTTGCATCTCATGCATTTTGTTGCATCCATGTCTTCATCGCATCCATTTTCTTGCATTCGCATGCATTTGCATTCCTTTTCTCCGGGGTTTCCAGACCCATATTTTCCCCATCTTTTGGAACCTCCGGATCTTCCGCATTCCCCATCTTGTTCATCTTCATCCTTGGGATCTTCAGGTCTCCTTACACTTCCTAGGCATTGTACACCCTCTGATCTTCCCTCAGGGCATCGCGCCCTTTTCCAACTATTGCATCCGCACTCCCCGAATTTCTCTCTTGTCCTCTTGGGGCATCACGCCCCATGGTGTCTCATTCCTCCGGAACCTCCGGATCCTTCATCCTCTTCTAATCCATTCCCCTCAGGGCATCGCGTCCTTCCAAGTTTTCCCCCCCTAATTCTCCCAGGGCATCGCATCCCTCAGTTTTTGCTTCCTCCGGAACCTCCGGATCTTGCTCTTTGGGCATCGTGCCCCTGCACACCCTCACATCCGGATCTTCTGGGCTTCTTACTGATTCTCCCAGGACATCACGCCCTTTTCTATCTTCTTCCCCCATAACCTCCGGATCTTTCTCTTCTCCTTGGGCATCGCGTCCCTCGATATTTGCTTCCTCCGGAATCTCTGAATCTTGCTCTTTGGGCCTCGCGCCCCAACACACCCTCACGTCTGGATTTTCTGGGCTTCTTACTGATTCTCCCTGGGCATCGCGTCCCTCAGTATCTTATCTCTCTGGAACCTCCGGACCTCCCTTTTAGGGCATCACGCCCCTCCACACCTCCATATCCGGATCCTCCAGATTCCTCTCCCGTCCTCCCTAGGTATCACGCCCCATGGTGTCTTCTTCCCCCGGATCCTCTGGATTTCTTATCCCCTCTCCTAGAGTATCACATCCCTTCTTTCGCCATCCCTCTGGAACCTCCGGTCCCTCCTGACCCTTTTCATCCACTCTTCCCGGGGCACCGTGTACCTCGGCATTTTCTTCCTCCGGACCCTCCATTTTTCTTCCGATTCATCATTCTGCTCCTCTGCGACATCACATCCTTCATTTTCTTCCTCCTCTTCCATCATCTTTTTCCCTATTTCTTCCCAGGGCACCGCGTCCCTCGAGATTCTCCTCCTCCGGAGCCTCCGGAGCCTCCGGATTCTTCTTCCCCTCATGATTCTCCTCCTCTGCCTCCATACCCTCCGAATCCGCCTCTTTCCATCTATCAATTTCTTCTTCTAATTCCTCCTGATCTTGGGTCCGACCCAACTTCTTCCACGTCCACTACCTTGGGCATCTGCCCTTTCTCCCACTGCTTCCGAGGCTTTAGTCCTCACTCCTCCTGCTAATTTTCCGCTTCTTCTGTAGACTGTTCCATGTAATCAGGGACTCCGTGCCTTAGCAAGGGAGTTCTAGTGATGCGGGACGAGACACGGACATGACAAGCTCGTGAATGCCCCTTAACGAGGGAAGCGTCGGATGTGCGTGGTTGAGGAACCGGCTGTGAGCTAGGGTGGTCGGCTCTCACTTGTGCCCGGATCGGGTCACGAGACGGTAACGCTCTCTCTCGCAGCAGCGGTGATATAAATAGAAAGCGAGCTAATTACCCTATCATGCTCTCTAGCAGTGGCATAAATAAGCATATATGAAATAAGTGAAATGCCAAGTGTAGGAGCGAAGACGATACCTCCACGCGCTCGGCGTGGGGACGACGGACCCGGCCGAAGTCGTACTCCCGGAACAATTATACACGGATATTACAGAAATGCAACTCGCTGCCCACTCCACGCAGGGAGGTAAAGGGCTACACAATGGGGTCCGGGAGGACCGAATTCGGGTTGACGGGCGGCTTCTCGCGTTGATTCGGCAACACCCGAACACGTGACGGTGGGGCCCACGTGCTGTCCGGAGGGGCCGTGTGGGACCCGGTGGCACCGCTGTAGTGGTGGATGCCCGGAGGGTCGCTCCTTGGGATGGCGGCACGCTGGTTCGCCGGCCGGAGGCCCGGCGGCTCCGTTCGGCACCGGTCGGAAAATCCGATCGAAATCTGCCGGTTCTGTATTTCGGCGCGCGCTCCGGCGAGAATGGGCGCTGCGATCAGCCCCGATGTCGGATCGACACGAGACTGGCGCCGTTGGAAAGCTAACTTGAAGTTATTCAACCTAGGCCCAAAGATCTAGCCTGGTTCTGCTCGGATCTTGACTTATGGAATTTGCAATTTCCTGTTGTACAGTAACCGAAGACTCAGACCTGCAGACAACTTGACTATGGATTGCCTTTGACCGTGAGGTAGACGTTCGAATCTGGGGTTGTGTTCTTCAGAAAGTTGTGGAAATTGAGTTGGGAAGACAGAAAAATTGGTTTGGACACGTTTGGATGTGTCTATGATTTTCTGTGATTTGTTTACTAGAATAAGGTCGGATCTGGGATCTGACTGAAAGTACTGTAGCTCTGGTAGAACATGAATTATTAAAAAAAGGTAGAAGGATGATAAAACTTTAAGAAAAATTTTGGTGGTAGGGGACGATGGACAGAACACCCAGTTAAATTGGGAGGTCTAAAAAAATTCAAAATGGTGGTCGAAGGTGGAGAACTCAGGGATACTGTCACTGTAGACAGTGACAGAACAGATCTGAGATTGAGAGTTGAACGAAAAGGTAAAAATATGAAACGGTGGATTTTGAACCTCCATTTTTTTGTGGAGAAGGGGCTAGAAGATAGGAACCAACCCTCAAAATTTCAAATCGATCTGAACTCATGGCTGGCTTAAGGAATTCATGAACTACACCTCTGTCCAGCAGGACAGAAACTTGATGACGATTCCACGGCGGCTCGAGGGCGGCACGAACGGCGGCGGCGGCGGCACCAATGAAGATCAGAGGTTGAGAGGGGGAGATAGAAGATTGATACACTCTAGAACTTGAGGTTTGAGGAGAAGAACACCAGGGGGAGAGAGGAACAAGGGCACACCCTTTAATGGCTCAAGCCAATTTTACAAATTTTTCTTCATTAATCTCTAATGACACTATACATAGGTTTATATAGAAAATAGCAAGGGGTGGGGGGGGCTGATAATTTCGTGGGAAATATGTCATTTTCATCCCCCATGTGGTCAAAACTCAAAAAAAATAAATTACATATGAATGGAGCACTCCTTTGACTAGGTAGGTAAGGTAGGTGGCCTACCTTTGAAATTTTAACCCCTTTGTCTCCCATGTGGTCAATTAGCATTCAAACCTTCTAGATGGCCACCTAGGATGGTTGACCAGCCCCACATGGATGAGGTGGACCAATGGGGAAGGGGAGGGGGCCCCCTAACTGGACCTACTACACATTTGCACAAAAACCCACACAATCCAAGGGAATGACGCATTGGCTTACAAAGCCGTACAATTACGCTTATACTTTCCCATGGATATAAAAATAAACTAAAGGACACAAATGCAAAATAAAATGTACATGCTCGGCGTCGATTCCCATCAACTCTCCCCGGGTGGGAGGAACTCGACCCCGTCGAGTAGGGGTAAGGATGCTCGAATACTCCGGCGGATCCGTCACCGTGCCAAGTAACGCGGGTACGCTCCACTCCAAGTGACCATCACCTGCTCATTCCATATATACTCGATATGCACAAACTGCTGTGGGCTAAAGGTGGACACTCCGAGTGGGGTACTCTCAAAAGGGAAGGAAGCAGCTCGAAGACTCACTAGGAATCACCGCTGAGTCCCAATAGGTGACTGATCCGGGTATAGATGTAGAATCGACCCAATACTCATCAAGTGAGTCCACTCGCCTCTTACTCATAAGAGACCGACAACGAGCTTGCACAAGACACATGCAGACTCACCATGCAATACACACAAACCATGCAAACAAACCACACAAAACAAACCACACAAGGAAAACACACCGACTCATATATGACCCTAGACACACCTAATGTTAGTCCGACCCGTACATGGGTGACGGCGGACCAGGACACCCGAATATGTGCCATGCATGCATGTTATGCAACTGGGAATGGATGGCATGGGAAACACTTATACGTCGGGTGTGGCTATGCATGGATGGTCTTTTGAATGTGGGCGACTCGGGTGATTTAGAAGGGCCGGGTGTAGGTGGGTCGGGGTTGGTTGATGTAGATGGACCATCCTGAGGGGAAGGGGCATAAAAGTGGGCTTCCTTGAAGAAGGGGAATACGGGTGGTAACTCGGGAAGCCTAATAGTGAAGGGGTCAAAAGGGTCAAAGAAGGTATGACCCCTTGTGATGGGTTCCCACAAGTCACGGTCCCATGTGTAGATGTTTTGAAGATGTGGGTAGTCACCTTCTTGAATTGTAACGGGTGGGACGGGAATCGTAGGTAAGAAGTATGATTCCTCCCTCGGACAAAAGGGTATGAATTCGGGCTCGTCCGGTAAGGGGAGGAGTAAGAGGACCTCTGTGGTGACACAACCCACGGTGCACTCGGAGGTAATGGACCCTAAGGCCGGATGGGTGAAGCTAAGACTAGCGGGTTGGTCAAAGCCTCGGGCCAGTAGGTGCGTCAACTTCCATTGCGAATCTAATCCCATGACAAGATCGTCCAACGTGTCAACATGGTGACTAGATCGAAATGTGCTATGGAAGGAGTTGACCGGCACTAAAGGTAGGATGGGGTCCATGGATGGAAAGGGATGTGGGACCAAGCCATCCTTGAGCCAACTAAAAAGTGGCTCGGCTATGTAAAGTGTTCCCGTAAGAAACACGGGTGGCTCGGGCCTTGGTGGATCCAAATGGGATAGTTCCGAATCAAGTTCGGAAATAGAGAGTGATGACATTGGAGCTCTCATGGGTGAGGAAGGAATGTCCTTCTCATGGTGAAGGGGTCCTTGGGGTGGTTCCGGGAACAACCAATCTACCCCGATATACCGATCTAGGCTAGTACTAAACCGATCTAGGCTTGTACTAAACCTTTGCACTTTTCCCAGCATGGCTTGGAACATTGCGCCCACTTCATCTGGACTATAGGCTCGGGATGTGGCCATGGTGGCCAAGATGGGGTTGGGTCCCCTAGGAATGGATATGCAAGGCCATTTGGACAAAACACTAGACACGACCCTAAGTAATGCAAAGTTGGAATGTGACTCGACGACAACCTAGACACAACCAAGACTCGGTACGTGGCGGAGATAAGCGATCCGAAGATCACTCGCGCAAGTGTGCGGCCTTCCCGATAGGCGTAGCCTAACGTTCGGACAACACCTTTTGATATACCGAGTAAAGGGATGCGATGCAAAAAGACACTTTTTTTGTTTGTTTTAAAACAATGATGACCCTAAACACGACTTAGACAATGACTAGACGTAAATGACACTCTTTTTTTTTCTTTTTGACACCCTAGACTCAAACTCGCTCTGATACCAAATTGATGCGGGACGAGACACGGACAAGACAAGCTCTTGAATGCCCCTTAACGAGGGAAGCGTCAGATGTGCGCGGTTGAGGAACCAGCTGTGAGCTAGGGTGGTCGGCTCTCACTTGTGCCCGGATCGGGTCACGGGACGGTAATGCTCTCTCTCGCAACAGCGGTGATATAAATAGAAAGCGAGCTAATTACCCTATCATGCTCTCTAGCAGTGGCATAAACAAGCATATATGAAATAAGCGAAATGCCATTTTGTAGGAGCGAAGACGATACCTCCACGCGCTCGGAGTGGGGACGACGGACCCGGCCGAAGTCGTACTCCCGGAACAATTATACACGGATATTACAGAAATGCAACTCACTGCCCACTCCACGCAGGGAGGTAAAGGGCTACACAATGGGGTCCGGGAGGACCGAATTCGGGTTGACGGGCGGCTTCTCGCGTTGATTCGGCAACACCCGAACACGTGACGGTGGGGCCCACGTGCTGTCCGGAGGGGCCGTGTGGGACCCGGTGGCACCGCTGTAGTGGTGGATGCCCGGAGGGTCGCTCCTTGGGATGGCGGCACGCTGGTTCGCCGGCCGGAGGCCCGGCGGCTCCGTTCGGCACCGGTCGGAAAACCCGATCGGAAATCTGCCGGTTCTGTATTTCGGCGCGCGCTCCGGCGAGAATGGGCGCTGCGATCAGCCCTGATGTCGGATCGACACGAGACTGGCGCCGTTGGAAAGCTAGCTTGAAGTTATTCAACCTAGGCCCAAAGATCTGGCCTGGATCTGCTCGGATCTTGACTTATGGAATTTTCAATCTCCTGTTGTACAGTAACCGAAGACTCAGACCTGCAGAGAACTTGACTATGGATTGCCTTTGACCGTGAGGTAGACGTCCGAATCTGGGGTTGTGTTCTTCAGAGAAGTTGTTGTAAATGGAGTTGGGAAGACAGAAAAATTGTTTGGACACGTTTGGGTGTGTATATGATGTTCTGTGATTTGTTTACTGGACTAAGGTCGGATCTGGGATCTGACTGAAAGTACTGTAGCTCCGGTAGAAAATAAATTATTAAAAATAGGTAGAAGGATGATAAAAATTTAAGAAAAATTGTGGTGGTAGGGACGATGGACAGAACACCCAGTTAAATTGGGAGGTCTAAAAAAATTAAAAGGGTGGTCGAAGGTGGAGAACTCAGGGCTACTGTCACTGTAGACAGTGACAGAACAGATCTGAGATTGAGAGTTGAACGAAAAGGTAAAAATATGAAACGGTGGATTTTGAACCTCAATGTTTTTGTGGAGAAGGGGCTAGAAGATAGGAACCAACCCTCAAAATTTCAAATCGATCTGAACTCGTGGCTGGCTTCAGGAATTCACGAACTACACCTCTATCCAGTAGGACAGAAACTTGATGACGATTCCACGGCGGCTCGAAGGCGGCACGAACGGCGGCGGCGGCGGCACCAATGAAGATCAGAGGTTGAGAGGGGGAGATAGAAGATTGATACACTCTAGAACTTGAGGTTTGAGGAGAAGAACACCAGGGGGAGAGAGGAACAAGGGCACACCCTTCAATGGCTCAAGCCAATTTTACAAATTTTTCTTCATTAATCTCTAATGACACTATACATAGGTTTATATAGAAAATAGCAAGGGGTGGGGGGCTGATAATTTCGTGGGAAATATGTCATTTTCATCCCCCATGTGGTCAAAACTCAAAAAAAATAAATTACATATGAATGGAGCACTCCTTTGACTAGGTAGGTAAGGTAGGTGGCCTACCTTTGAAATTTTAACTCCTTTGTCTCCCATGTGGTCAATTAGCATTCAAACCTTCTAGATGGCCACCTAGGATGGTTGACCAGCCCCACATGGATGAGGTGGACCAATGGGGAAGGGGAGGGGGCCCCCTAACTGGACCTACTACACATTTGCACAAAAACCCACACAATCCAAGGGAATGACGCATTGGCTTACAAAGCCGTACAATTGCGCTTATACTTTCCCATGGATATAAAAATAAACTAAAGGACACAAATGCAAAATAAAATGTACATGCTCGGCGTCGATTCCCATCAACTCTCCCCGGGTGGGAGGAACTCGACCCCGTCGAGTAGGGGTAAGGATGCTCGAATACTCCGGCGGATCCGTCACCGTGCCAAGTAACGCGGGTACGCTCCACTCCAAGTGACCGTCACCTGCTCATTCCATATATACTCGATATGCACAAACTGCTGTGGGCTAAAGGTGGACACTCCGAGTGGGGTACTCTCAAAAGGGAAGGAAGCAGCTCGAAGACTCACTAGGAATCACCGCTGAGTCCCAATAGGTGACTGATCCGGGTATAGATGTAGAATCGACCCAATACTCATCAAGTGAGTCCACTCGCCTCTTACTCATAAGAGACCGACAACGAGCTTGCACAAGACACATGCAGACTCACCATGCAATACACACAAACCATGCAAACAAACCACACAAAACAAACCACACAAGGAAAACACACCGACTCATATATGACCCTAGACACACCTAATGTTAGTCCGACCCGTACATGGGTGACGGCGGACCAGGACACCCGAATATGTGCCATGCATGCATGTTATGCAACTGGGAATGGATGGCATGGGAAACACTTATACGTCGGGTGTGGCTATGCATGGATGGTCTTTTGAATGTGGGCGACTCGGGTGATTTAGAAGGGCCGGGTGTAGGTGGGTCGGGGTTGGTTGATGTAGATGGACCATCCTGAGGGGAAGGGGCATAAAAGTGGGCTTCCTTGAAGAAGGGGAATACGGGTGGTAACTCGGGAAGCCTAATAGTGAAGGGGTCAAAAGGGTCAAAGAAGGTATGACCCCTTGTGATGGGTTCCCACAAGTCACGGTCCCATGTGTAGATGTTTTGAAGATGTGGGTAGTCACCTTCTTGAATTGTAACGGGTGGGACGGGAATCGTAGGTAAGAAGTATGATTCCTCCCTCGGACAAAAGGGTATGAATTCAGGCTCGTCCGGTAAGGGGAGGAGTAAGAGGACCTCTGTGGTGACACAACCCACGGTGCACTCGGAGGTAATGGACCCTAAGGTCGGATGGGTGAAGCTAAGACTAGCGGGTTGGTCAAAGCCTCGGGCCAGTAGGTGCGTCAACTTCCATTGCGAATCTAATCCCATGACAAGATCGTCCAACGTGTCAACATGGTGACTAGATCGAAATGTGGTATGGAAGGAGTTGACCGGCACTAAAGGTAGGATGGGGTCCATGGATGGAAAGGGATGTGAGACCAAGCCATCCTTGAGCCAACTAAAAAGTGGCTCGGCTATGTAAAGTGTTCCCGTAAGAAACACGGGTGGCTCGGGCCTTGGTGGCTCCAAATGGGATAGTTCCGAATCAAGTTCAGAAATAGAGAGTGATGACATTGGAGCTCTCATGGGTGAGGAAGGAATGTCCTTCTCATGGTGAAGGGGTCCTTGGGGTGGTTCCGGGAACAACCAATCTACCCCGATATACCGATCTAGGCTAGTACTAAACCGATCTAGGCTTGTACTAAACCTTTGCACTTTTCCCAGCATGGCTTGGAACATTGCGCCCACTTCATCTGGACTATAGGCTCGGGATGTGGCCATGGTGGCCAAGATGGGGTTGGGTCCCCTAGGAATGGATATGCAAGGCCATTTGGACAAAACACTAGACACGACCCTAAGTAATGCAAAGTTGGAATGTGACTCGACGACAACCTAGACACAACCAAGACTCGGTACGTGGCGGAGATAAGCGATCCGAAGATCACTCGCGCAAGTGTGCGGCCTTCCCGATAGGCGTAGCCTAACGTTCGGACAACACCTTTTGATATACCGAGTAAAGGGATGCGATGCAAAAAGACACTTTTTTTGTTTGTTTTAAAACAATGATGACCCTAAACACGACTTAGACAATGACTAGACGTAAATGACACTCTTTTTTTTTCTTTTTGACACCCTAGACTCAAACTCGCTCTGATACCAAATTGATGCGGGACGAGACACGGACACGACAAGCTCGCGATGCCCCTTAACGAGGGAAGCGTCAGATGTGCGCGGTTGAGGAACCAGCTGTGAGCTAGGGTGGTCGGCTCTCACTTGTGCCCGGATCGGGTCACGGGACGGTAATGCTCTCTCTCGCAACAGCGGTGATATAAATAGAAAGCGAGCTAATTACCCTATCATGCTCTCTAGCAGTGGCATAAACAAGCATATATGAAATAAGCAAATGCCAAGTGTAGGAGCGAAGACGATACCTCCACGCGCTCGGCGTGGGGACGACGGACCCGGCCGAAGTCGTACTCCCGGAACAATTATACACGGATATTACAGAAATGCAACTCGCTGCCCACTCCACGCAGGGAGGTAAAGGGCTACACAATGGGGTCCGGGAGGACCGAATTCGGGTTGACGGGCGGCTTCTCGCGTTGATTCGGCAACACCCGAACACGTGACGGTGGGGCCCACGTGCTGTCCGGAGGGGCCGTGTGGGACCCGGTGGCACCGCTGTAGTGGTGGATGCCCGGAGGGTCGCTCCTTGGGATGGCGGCACGCTGGTTCGCCGGCCGGAGGCCCGGCGGCTCCGTTCGGCACCGGTCGGAAAACCCGATCGGAAATCTGCCGGTTCTGTATTTCGGCGCGCGCTCCGGCGAGAATGGGCGCTGCGATCAGCCCTGATGTCGGTTCGACACGAGACTGGCGCCGTTGGAAAGCTAGCTTGAAGTTATTCAACCTAGGCCCAAAGATCTAGCCTGGATCTGCTCGGATCTTCACTTATGGAATTTTGAATCTCCTGTTGTACAGTAACCGAAGACTCAGACCTGCAGAGAACTTGACTATGGATTGCCTTTGACCGTGAGGTAGACGTCCGAATCTGGGGTTGTGTTCTTCAGAGAAGTTGTTGTAAATGGAGTTGGGAAGACAGAAAAATTAGTTTGGACACGTTTGGGTGTGTATATGATGTTCTGTGATTTGTTTACTGGACTAAGGTCGGATCTGGGATCTGACTGAAAGTACTGTAGCTCCGGTAGAAAATAAATTATTAAAAATAGGTAGAAGGATGATAAAAATTTAAGAAAAAATGTGGTGGTAGAGGACGATGGACAGAACACCCAGTTAAATTGGGAGGTCTAAAAAAATTTAAAAGGGTGGTCGAAGGTGGAGAACTCAGGGCTATTGTCACTGTAGACAGTGACAGAACAGATCTGAGATTGAGAGTTGAACGAAAATGTAAAAATATGAAACGGTGGATTTTGAACCTCAATTTTTTTGTGAAGAAGGGTCTAGAAGATAGTAACCAACCCTCAAAATTTCAAATCTATCTGAACTCATGGCTGGCTTCAGGAATTCAGGAACTACACCTCTATCCAGTAGGACAGAAACTTGATGACGATTCCACGGCGGCTCGAAGGCGGCACGAACGGCGGCGGCGGCGGCACCAATGAAGATCAGAGGTTGAGAGGGGGAGATAGAAGATTGATACACTCTAGAACTTGAGGTTTGAGGAGAAGAACACCAGGGGGAGAGAGGAATAAGGGCACACCCTTTAATGGCTCAAGCCAATTTTACAAATTTTTCTTCATTAATCTCTAATGACACTATACATAAGTTTATATAGAAAATAGCAAGGGGTGGGGGGCTGATAATTTCGTGGGAAATATGTCATTTTCATCCCCCATGTGGTCAAAACTCAAAAAAAATAAATTACATATGAATGGAGCACTCCTTTGACTAGGTAGGTAAGGTAGGTGGCCTACCTTTGAAATTTTAACTCCTTTGTCTCCCATGTGGTCAATTAGCATTCAAACCTTCTAGATGGCCACCTAGGATGGTTGACCAGCCCCACATGGATGAGGTGGACCAATGGGGAAGGGGAGGGGGCCCCCTAACTGGACCTACTACACATTTGCATAAAAACCCACACAATCCAAGGGAATGACGCATTGGCTTACAAAGCTGTACAATTGCGCTTATACTTTCCCATGGATATAAAAATAAACTAAAGGACACAAATGCAAAATAAAATGTACATGCTCGGCGTCGATTCCCATCAACTCTCCCCGGGTGGGAGGAACTCGACCCCGTCGAGTAGGGGTAAGGATGCTCGAATACTCCGGCGGATCCGTCACCGTGCCAAGTAACGCGGGTACGCTCCACTCCAAGTGACCGTCACCTGCTCATTCCATATATACTCGATATGCACAAACTGCTGTGGGCTAAAGGTGGACACTCCGAGTGGGGTACTCTCAAAAGGGAAGGAAGCAGCTCGAAGACTCACTAGGAATCCCCGCTGAGTCGCAATAGGTGACTGATCCGGGTATAGATGTAGAATCGACCCAATACTCATCAAGTGAGTCCACTCGCCTCTTACTCATAAGAGACCGACAACGAGATTGCACAAGACACATGCAGACTCACCAAGCAATACACACAAACCATGCAAACAAACCACACAAAACAAACCACACAAGGAAAACACACCGACTCATATATGACTCTAGACACACCTAATGTTAGTCTGACCCGTACATGGGTGACGGCGGACCAGGACACCCGAATATGTGCCATGCATGCATGTTATGCAACTGGGAATGGATGGCATGGGAAACACTTATACGTCGGGTGTGGCTATGCATGGATGGTCTTTTGAATGTGGGCGACTCGGGTGATTTAGAAGGGCCGGGTGTAGGTGGGTCGGGGTTGGTTGATGTAGATGGACCATCCTGAGGGGAAGGGGCATAAAAGTGGGCTTCCTTGAAGAAGGGGAATACGGGTGGTAACTCGGGAAGCCTAATAGTGAAGGGGTCAAAAGGGTCAAAGAAGGTATGACCCCTTGTGATGGGTTCCCACAAGTCACGGTCCCATGTGTAGATGTTTTGAAGATGTGGGTAGTCACCTTCTTGAATTGTAACGGGTGGGACGGGAATCGTAGGTAAGAAGTATGATTCCTCCCTCGGACAAAAGGGTATGAATTCAGGCTCGTCCGGTAAGGGGAGGAGTAAGAGGACCTCTGTGGTGACACAACCCACGGTGCACTCGGAGGTAATGGACCCTAAGGTCGGATGGGTGAAGCTAAGACTAGCGGGTTGGTCAAAGCCTCGGGCCAGTAGCTGCGTCAACTTCCAATGCGAATCTAATCCCATGACAAGATCGTCCAACGTGTCAACATGGTGACTAGATCGAAATGTGGTATGGAAGGAGTTGACCGGCACTAAAGGTAGGATGGGGTCCATGGATGGAAAGGGGTGTGGACCAAGCCATCCTTGAGCCAACTAAAAAGTGGCTCGGCTATGTAAAGTGTTCCCGTAAGAAACACAGGTGGCTCGGGCCTTGGTGGCTCCAAATGGGATAGTTCCGAATCAAGTTCAGAAATAGAGAGTGATGACATTGGAGCTCTCATGGGTGAAGAAGGAATGTCCTTCTCATGGTGAAGGGGTCCTTGGGGTGGTTCCGGGAACAACCAATCTACCCCGATATACCGATCTAGGCTAGTACTAAACCGATCTAGGCTTGTACTAAACATTTGCACTTTTCCCAGCATGGCTTGGAACATTGCGCCCACTTCATCTGGACTATAGGCTCGGGATGTGACCATGGTGGCCAAGATGGGGTTGGGTCCCCTAGGAATGGATATGCAAGGCCATTTGGACAAAACACTAGACACGACCCTAAGTAATGCAAAGTTGGAATGTGACTCGACGACAACCTAGACACAACCAAGACTCGGTACGTGGCGGAGATAAGCGATCCGAAGATCACTCGCGCAAGTGTGCGGCCTTCCCGATAGGCGTAGCCTAACGTTCGGACAACACCTTTTGATATACCGAGTAAAGGGATGCGATGCAAAAAGACACTTTTTTTGTTTGTTTTAAAACAATGATGACCCTAAACACGACTTAGACAATGACTAGACGTAAATGACACTCTTTTTTTTTCTTTTTGACACCCTAGACTCAAACTCGCTCTGATACCAAATTGATGCGGGACGAGACACGGACACGACAAGCTCGTGAATGCCCCTTAACGAGGGAAGCGTCGGATGTGCGCAGTTGAGGAACCAGCTGTGAGCTAGGGTGGTCGGCTCTCACTTGTGCCCGGATCGGGTCACGGGACGGTAATGCTCTCTCTCGCAACAGCGGTGTTATAAATAGAAAGCGATCTAATTACCCTATCATGCTCTCTAGCAGTGGCATAAACAAGCATATATGAAATAAGCAAAATGCCAAGTGTAGGAGCGAAGACGATACCTCCACGCGCTCGGCGTGGGGACGACGGACCCGGCCGAAGTCGTACTCCCGGAACAATTATACACGGATATTACAGAAATGCAACTCGCTGCCCACTCCACGCAGGGAGGTAAAGGGCTACACAATGGGGTCCGGGAGGACCGAATTCGGGTTGACGGGCGGCTTCTCGCGTTGATTTGGCAACACCCGAACACGTGACGGTGGGGCCCACGTGCTGTCCGGAGGGGCCGTGTGGGACCCGGTGGCACCGCTGTAGTGGTGGATGCCCGGAGGGTCGCTCCTTGGGATGGCGGCACGCTGGTTCATCGGCCGGAGGCCCGGCGGCTCCGTTCGGCACCGGTCGGAAAACCCGATCGGAAATCTGCCGGTTCTGTATTTCGGCGCGCGCTCCGGCGAGAATGGGCGCTGCGATCAGCCCCGATGTCGGATCGACACGAGACTGGCGTCGTTGGAAAGCTAGCTTGAAGTTATTCAACCTAGGCCCAAAGATCTGGCCTGGATCTGCTCGGATCTTGACTTATGGAATTTTCAATCTCCTAGTTGTACAGTAACCGAAGACTCAGACCTGCAGAGAACTTGACTATGGATTGCCTTTGACCGTGAGGTAGACGTCCGAATCTGGGGTTGTGTTCTTCAGAGAAGTTATTGGAAATGGAGGTGGAAAGACAGAAAAATTGGTTTGGACACGTTTGGATGTGTCTATGATTTTCTGTGACTTGTTTACTGGACTAAGGTCGGATCTGGGATCTGACTGAAAGTACTATAGCTCCGTCAGAACATGAATTATTAAAAATAGGTAGAAGGACGATAAAAATTTAAGAAAAATTGTGGTGGTAGGGGACGATGGACAGAACACCCAGTTAAATTGGGAGGTCTAAACAAATTCAAAAGGGTGATCGAAGGTGGAGAACTCAGGGCTATTGTCACTATAGACAGTGACAGAACAGATCTGAGATTGAGAGTTGAACGAAAAGGTAAAAATATGAAACGGTGGATTTTGAACCTCAATTCTTTTGTGGAGAAGGGGCTAGAAGATAGGAACCAACCCTCAAAATTTCAAATCGATCTGAACTGGTGGCTGGCTTCAGGAATTCACGAACTACACCTCTATCCAGCAGGACAGAAACTTGATGACGATTCCACGGCGGCTCGAAGGCGGCACGAACGGCGGCGGTGGCGGCACCAATGAAGATCAGAGGTTGAGAGGGGGAGATAGAAGATTGATACACTCTAGAACTTGAGGTTTGAGGAGAAGAACACCAGGGGGAGAGAGGAACAAGGGCACACCCTTTAATGGCTCAAGCCAATTTTACAAATTTTTCTTCATTAATCTCTAATGACACAATACATAGGTTTATATAGAAAATAGCAAGGGGTGGGGGGGCTGATAATTTCGTGGGAAATATGTCATTTTCATCTCCCATGTGGTCAAAACTCAAAAAAAATAAATTACATATGAATGGAGCACTCCTTTGACTAGGTAGGTAAGGTAGGTGGCCTACCTTTGAAATTTTAACCCCTTTGTCTCCCATGTGGTCAATTAGCATTCAAACCTTCTAGATGGCCACCTAGGATGGTTGACCAGCCCCACATGGATGAGGTGGACCAATGGGGAAGGGGAGGGGGCCCCCTAACTGGACCTACTACACATTTGCACAAAAACCCACACAATCCAAGGGAATGACGCATTGGCTTACAAAGCCGTACAATTGCGCTTATACTTTCCCATGGATATAAAAATAAACTAAAGGACACAAATGCAAAATAAAATGTACATGCTCGGCGTCGATTCCCATCATCTATCCCTCGCCTCTCTTCTTTTTCTCCTTATTCGTCTGAGTCTGGAACCACTCCTTCTTGTTAAGCCACTTCCAAATCCTTTGCTTCCAATCCTTTTATCTGCCACTTGAGGACAAATCCCATGATGATCAAAATCACCTCTCGCGGCAGCTATTCTAACAAAGATCGCAAGGTAACATATTGGCGTAAGTACGTATTTTTATGATATCACTATCTCACTGCTTCACGCATGATTTTCAAAATAAAGTGCTTCTTAACAAGATTAAGAGTGGTATTTTAGGCCTTTATCCTAGGTCGTATCTTTATCTTTACTAAATCTCATAAAAGAGTCTTTAGGCTTGCTTCTGCAACATCTTTGGTCAATAAGAACCCCGCGTTGGGAATTCAACATTCTCTCCCCGCTTGTTAAGAGCAACCCTTAGCTGGGTACCGCACACACTTCACGGCATCCTTAGCCAGCTCCTTTGATAAAACACCGTTGCTACTTTGGCCATGCCATGAGTATATCTGAAAGTCTTTTCTCTTCTCTACTCGGCCAAGTGCAGGGGCAAGAGGTTGACGGATGAAATGACCAACCTAGGTAATCCCCAATACGAGAGAAGTCTCAAATAGGGGCAGTCTTGACCCAAACTAAAATCAAATTTCATGATACATCTCGCCAAAAAAGGCTATTATGAAAATCAAGTCAAAATTTTGATAATTGCAAAATTATGAATTATGGCATGACAAGAGTGGCAAAGTCCCCGCAGGGAAAACCCTGGTCGTATGCGTGTCAAGGGTCTAAAAATCAAAGGCACAAAGCCCCGGCACAACAGATTACCTCTTTGATGGGAAATACCTTGGAAGGAATTCAAGTCCCGACATCTCCCATCCTGCATAAAGTTTATCCTCAATTATTCTTCTCTTCTCCCTCTAAGACTGAATGTTTCTCAAGTATGGCCTTGGTAGGGGCACCATTAATCAAGGGTAGTCGGTTATAGGGCACCACCTTTAAATGCACGCCCGGCTTTGGGCAGTTTTGAGCGAAAAGGGAAGAAACTAGGACCCTTAGCCAGTGGTTTAAACATCCGTTGATGCTGCATTAGCAATGTCTAAGCCAAATTCTAAAAAATTGAATATTGCCAAAATTCCAGAAAAATTGAATATTGCCAAAATCCAAAAAAATTGAATATTGCCAAATTCCAAAAAAGATTTCGAATATTGCCAAAAATTTTGAGCATTTCCAAAACTTTCATATCTTTTCAAAATCAACATAAAAATTCAAAATATTCTTTTTGAAAACTCATAAAAATTTGCATATTTTCAAAAATTCCATTATATTACTGATGGCATTATTGCGGAGATATCCTTTTACAGGGGCCGCAAAATCAAAAGAACAATCACGAGAAGTGCAATCAAGTATCAAAGACTATCTCATTCCACTATGTATGTCAACATAGTACAAAATAAGAATGGATAAAACAACCTCTCTAGCTCTCCCCTCGACCCTCCTGATCTCCCCCTCTACGCGAGCTCTCAGCCTCCTCCTATCCTCCACGGGAAGGCCTAGGAGGAGCCATCGATCCCCGAGAAGCTGAACCCCTGTCACCGCGTGCTCCTCTCTCAGCATCTTCCCTCCTCTGATGCTCAGAGGAGGTAACTAAATAATCAGTACTCGAATAGGCTCGGGAGTATCCCTCGCACTGAGCCCGCTCATGCCCCGGCCGATAGCAATCCTCCGCATCCTTCGCCTGCTGCTCGGCGATTCCTAATCTGGTACGCAGCTCCACCCTCTCTAGCTCCCGCTCCACTCTCTCTCTCTCTCCCATCTCTCTCTCTCTCTGTCTCGATCCTCCCTCTCTCTCTGCCGCTCACTCCTCTCCACCCCGAGTAGGAGGCGTAGCTCTGCCACATCTCGAGGAAGCTCCTCCGCATCGCGGCGCCTCAGCTCTGCTTCCGCTATCCGCAGCTCCTGCTCCTGCACCCAAAATCTTGGTCAATAACTGATGTTAATAAAAGTTTTCAAGACTAAGATTAAAAGAACAAATTGCTTACTCTTTCCTGTAGGGAGGCCTCAGCTGCCTCCGCCCGAGCAACTACACTAGCAAGCTGGCTCTCTAGATCGGTGTGGTCGCAGATGGGCTGAGTAGAGGATGAAGCACCATGCGAGGATCGGACTGCATCCAGCTCCTCGCGCTGAAAAGAAAGCATTACCATTAATTGAAATTCAAATCCAAATCATTCTAAATTACAAGTACTTACTAGCTCATCGACGGTCTGCTGGAGGTCCTCACGCTGCCGGATCGTGGAGTCGAGGAGTCCCTGTACCATGGCCAGTCTCCCCTCTATGTCGAACTGCAATAACGCATGTTGGTCACATATTGTATAATCAAGTTCTTGTAAATGAAAATGCAAATGAATTTAAAGCATACCGTCCGACTCTGTTCAGATCCTCCAGTAGAGGTAGAAATCGGCAGCTCACTGCATCACCTTGAGTCGCTAGAAGTAGCTTGCCGATCATCAGAATAAGAAACCTCCTCAGCTCCATGTCGGCCTGTGCGCCAGCCTCGGTCGCGAAGCTCTCTCTGGCCCCAGCCTCTAGTCTCCTCTCATGAGCCGTCAAGGTCTCCCCCACCTCCCTCTGTGTGTGGAACAAGCCGAGACTCTCCTGTAAAGCGATCCTCGACACTAGCGAGGTCCGGCCGGTCCCCTCCAGCTCCAAGCCCAGTAGCCTGCGCGCCATCTCCCGGTAGTCGGGGTAAGTGCAGCCCGTCACTGCCGATCCATGCACCCGCAGACCAGTAATACGGGTGGCATCTTCTAAAGTCGGGATCATATGACCCCAGGGGAAGAGGAAGGCCTTGCACCCCGTATCCCATCTGGCTTTCAGAGCCCTTATCAATCCCACATCGACTCTCAGCACCTCTATTTCCAAGAACTCTCCAAAGCCCATTTGGCGGAGGCGGGCCCGTTGAAACTCCGGTAGTGCAAAGTAGACAGCCCGGGCCAGTGTCCATGAAATCGGGCACGAACTGCACACTCCACACCCTGCACACAACATAAAAGTAAGAAATATCAAATTGTGTCCATCAAACAAAACAAAAAAATCAGAAAATAAAAAAACTGGCATTCTGTTCTTTGTCACGCTATATCGTCATAGCGCGTTCATCAAGAACGCGCTATGAAGACATAGCGCGTTCATCTTCCGAAGGTAGGGGGCGACCCCTCATTCCCCAAATTCATTCCATGGGCATTCTGCCCTATACATTGGTCGAAAGGGACGTTTACCCCTCCGTTTTCATCCTTTATGAAAGAAAAAACAAGTTAGGGGCGGTTTCTTACCAATCGTCATTTTCGAACCGCCGCGCCTCCAACGGGCTCCGCCGCTATCTCCTCGGCCGCCGCAGCACCTTCAACCTCCTCGGCCTCGTCGGGGGGAATCTCCATTTCATCTCCTTCAAGCCTAGCCGAGACGGTCGCCTCCGAGTCGGCGTTTTCTTCCACGGGATAGGGCACTCGTTCCTCCTCCGCACGAGTTCGTTGACGGCCGCGGGTGGCGCGCCGTTTGGAGTGTCGGGGAGGTCCTCCTTCCATTGGATGAGGGCAGTATAGGGTTGGGCTGGAGAGAGGGTGAGAGAGAGAAAGGATGGGTTTGAATGAATGAAAGGGGAGGGGGGCGATTTTTGAATATATGCGCGTAATGAATGCGCTATATGTTCATAGCACGACACTATCGCGCTATGTATATATAGCGCGATGATGAAAATAAAAGAAAAAAAAATAGAAATCGGGGGGGGGGGGGGGGGGGGGGGAAGAAAAGAAAAGAAAATGCAATAAGAATATAGGCTGTGAATGAATAAAAACTTGTGTTCCTTCGCTTGTGCTTGCTTAAATTTGCTCTATGTTCGTTTAACGTTGTATTCCCAGGAAAAGAAAAGGAGAAAATAAAATGGCGTGCCATCATGTAACTGTTCCTTTATCCCTTCCTTTATTGCATTACTATATGATACTTACATTATTATATTATCTCAAGGATCGGCCGGTTCTCCGTGCGTTTCGGGATCTGAGTTCCCCTCTACCAAAAATAGTGATGATCTAGAAACGTGCAGTTAATTGTCGGATAGGCCGTTAGATCGGACAAATTTGGGGACGATGGATTTCATCACGCACGCCGTGGTTGCGAATAACTCTTGACCCGAGTCTGTTTGATTTAACAATATTATCTTTGAGTATCTTATATTTTATTCTTTCTTTGCATTTGTTTTAACGATTTCTTTTATTTTAGCCCTGCACGCATCATGCCCTTTTTGCATTCATAAAGGTCCAATTTTTCTTCTCAATTAAGGATCAATAATGCTTAATTCTTGAATAAAGAAATTCAATTCCATTCTGAATTTGAAAGATTGCTCCTGGTCGAGCGCTGGATCTCGTTGGTCAATGTGACCTTTGCCTGGAATTTGTCTATCTCTTTCAATCCAATTCAACTTATCTCTTTTGGTCCACTCATTAGTTGTGAACCGCACGATGGCGTCGATGGATCCGCCGGGCTCGTGTCCATTCCACTAACTGAGTAAAATTCGTAGTTGCTACGCACTGCGGATGTCTCTTTTGTGCAAGAGGTTGATCAGCTCCCTTTTCTTTGTTCCGCGCCTATCGTTCTAGGCAGGAGTCATTGGTGCTAGCTTGACCTTGTGGTTAGTTTGGAGTTTTCTGGATTATTCCTATCACTTGTCGGCTGTGATGGGTGTCTCTTTTCCTTGATATCCACTTATCAGTCCGCTCCACTACATTTCCACTTCATCTCTCCGTCACTACCACTCCGTGTCATCTCCGTTTTATCTCCGTTTCACCTCCGTCTCGCTTCCCTACAAAGCGGATATCAAGGAGGGGCATCTGTAGACACCCAATTTTGGCCGATAAGTTGAGCAATTTCTTTGTTCTCCTAGTTAATGCCCCAATTGATCCCTAATTAGTTGATTTTCTAGAATTTCTCCCTATTCTTGGCCCCACAATTCAATTTCCATACCTTGGATCTTATCTCGAATTCGACATTCTCGCGCTATTCACTCACATCACTTTCTTGTTCATAATGCATTATAGACCTAATTGGATGATCATTTGAACAGTCGATATTCCTTGATATTTGATCTTTATAGCATCCACTATGGATGTTATTCTTATTTAATATTTGATTGAACAACTACCCAATGGGTATTTATTCTTTTTCTGATCATTTGGTGAGCCAATTATTGTCGCGCTATATCGTTATAGCGCGTTCATGAAGAACGCGCTATACGCTTGTAGCGCGTTCTCAGTCAGAAACCCAGTCCGACCCAGGCTCCCCTTTTTAGACTTGGGTCCTTACTTTGGTAAGTTTCCAATCATTTTTCGTCAAAAGGAAGGTTCCTAACTCTAATAGGAGTCTTTTCCCCTCATTAATCGGCAAGATTGCCTTGATTTGAGCCACCAAGTTATTAGTTTGGGATCGAACTCCGACCTAGGGTTCCTTCTTGATCCTTCGCCTATAAATTGGACCCTTGACCGTCGTTTTGAGGGGGATGCAACTCGAGATCTTGACGAGGGGGAGGCTGCGTTTCGTTCCAAATCAACAACTCCTCGCTCCTCACATATCCAAGGGAGTATTTAGGGGCATATTGTGTTCTTCCTAGTTTTTAGTTTTTCTCCCCAATTCGTTCATCCCAATCTTTGCATAGCATTGCATATCGATCTCAAAAATACTTCTTTTACAAAATACACGCATTCACACACACACCAAACCTATTTTTGGTCCTTCCATAGGGGTTTAAAAAACCACCAAACCCCCAGGTAATCGAGCCCTTCTTTTACATGCTTTTGATTAAGAATAGGGGCAGATTCTACTAAAATCTCGATCTAATGGGCCTTCTGTTTGTTGTTTATGATTATTTGCAGGCACTAGAAGATTGATACGTGGAGCCCTTGCACCTTGGCCGACCTTGGAGCAAGGAAAGAACGAATCCAACTCATCCCGCTTCCTGTCTGATATCACGCTATAGGAACATAGCGTGATCCTGAGAAGGCGCTAGGACGATATAGCGCGTTCATCCCCAGGCCAGCTCATGGCCCTCTTGAATTTCTGAGGTATGTAACATGCCCTATCTTGATCTTTATATTATTTGGCATGTTGTTGGCCTCAGTGGCGATCACGGATTTTTTATTATTACATGTAACCCCCCTTTTTATCATCAATTTTAGTTCTATATCTTGTCAAATCATCTTTTAGGCAAATCATTTAATTTGGGGGTGTTCTAATTTTATAACCCACAAATTCAAATCTAGATGGCTTGGCAATATTATCCTTGATTATTTTCTATTTTTAGTTTATTTTATTTTTTTAGCCCAGCATGCATCATGTAGGACTTTGAGCTTAATGATGAAAATCTTCATATTATGGCAATAATGAAGGTCATTCGCTCTTAATTAAGTTGGCATGAGATATTCCATTCTAAATCAAATACTTTATTTTCTCTGAAGCTGCTCAGGCTAGTTCCTTGAAAGCGTCCCTTTGTTGGGTCTTCATCTCAATTCACTTAAATTTTCTGCAAATCCACCTTGGTTGTAGCACGTCACATTGGCTGGTAACTGCTCTTCAAAGGTGCCTCCATGTCGTGCCCTCGCGCACATTTTATTTATTTAGTTTAGTCTCCTTTATCCAGCCAATCGATGCTTTCTTGGAATCACCCAGAGTTGTTTCACTTAGAATCTTGAAAAAGATTTCTAATGCTTAGTGTCAGAGGCATGTCACATCACACCTTGGCATCTACTTATCAGTTCATTCCACTTCATTTCGCTTGTTACACTTTCACTTCATTTCGTCTCACTCCCTTGCAAAGCAGACGCCAAGGCGGGGCAGCTATAGACATGCCAAAATTGATACTATGTTGATCAAATCTCATGTCACCATGTTAACGCCCCAAAGTGAACTTCAATATTTCCATAATACGAAGTTTTTCTAGTTTTGTGTGATTTTATGTGTTTTTCTAATTATTTTTGTAATTCACGACTTGAAGTAAGGCATGTTTTAAATAACGGCTTGCTCCTGGGCACGTTTTAAAGAAAGGACGACTGATCCAAGAGGCGTCAGTTTCTGGAATTTAACGGATTTCATTCAAATTAGAAAAATAAGAATTAACGTCCCTCCCTGGGTCGTTTTTATAATTGACGCCTCTCCCTCAGGCGTCGCTTCGTCATTTTTAAATAAGGAATGTGTTTCTTACTAAAATTAAATCCATTAATTGACGCTTTTATGCCAGTCGTTATTTTAATTAACGTCCCGACCCAGGTCGTCAATTTCAGATAACGCCTTTATGTGGGTCGTCTCTTTCCCTTCCGTGTCCTGATTGAACGAAGCTTTCCTGGAGAGTTGCCTGCTCTGTTTGATCATCTTGTTGGATTAGGTAACTAGAGACCTTGCCGTGGATGGCTATTGCCAATTCTTATCCTATTAGATCTGTGTTTTCCGCCCTATAAATGCATCCCTGGGTCGAGTTCGCAAAAGGTTGGCTGAAGGGAAAAAAAAGAGAGATTAGTAATAGCAGAAACATGTTTTCTACGCGCATAGAAGCTTTCCACTCTCCTTTTCCTTGCGCATCCTTTGCTCCTGCGGTGGTTTCTTCTTCCTACTGCATCTGCCGAATCAATTGGTTTCTCCCTTTACTGTTGTCAGGAACAGCAAGGAACTCTTTGCATCAGTTTACTATTTCATCATCGTTCATCATAATTCTTTTGCATTAGCTTTGCATCACATCTCCTTCCTTCCCTAATTCTCTTAGGGGTTTTAAAAGAACCGAAAGGTGCACACTTTATGCTCATATTCTATCATCTTTTTTTATCTTTGGGTTGATACTACACACACTTGGCTAATCCCTTTTATCTTGTTTGTTTGTGATTTGTTTAAGGGTAATCAAGAAGAAAAACCCCCTTCATCGGCCGACCGATAGAAGGAGGAGGAGGAAATCTACAATCATCCCGCATCATTGTTTTTCATCAGGTATTCGCGATCAATCTCCCTTCCTTTTGAGGTAACCCCTCTGGCGATCACCTTCCATATAGCAATCTCTTGTTCCCCTTTTTATTTAGTTTTCTATCTTCTATCCTTTTATGTCGGAGTGATGATCATCTTTTTAGGTGTTCACAAGGACCCGAGGACCGATCAGCCAGGGGCAGTCTTTGTCAGGTTGCAGCCAGCAGTCAGCTACCCAGCAGTAGGGTTCTTTCCAGCATGCGATGAGTGGTTCAGGAGTGCCGGCACGGGCAGCGTCGGTGACAGGATATGGGTCCTTTGGCACGAAGGTTAAGAAGTTTTTCAAGAAAGGGTTCGGCAAGAAGAAGTCCAAGGATCAGGGGCAAGCTTCATCGGGCAGTGTACAGTAGCCGATTCCCTTGCAGCGTCAGGGATCAGTGGGTGGGTCGCGAGGACCGTGTCCACGGTGTAGTGGGTTCCACCCAGGCAGGCAGTGCACGGTGCCGATCATCTGTTTTCGGTGTGACCATGATGGGGGCATCCCTTGCCCCTCCACTTTTTTGAGGCTCGAATCGTCGTCGACTTATGCCATTATGTTCGTCATGTGTTTGTGAGTCTAGTCATGTAATTTTTATATTTTATTTGAGTCTTAAACCATGTAATTTTCCTATTATTTGAGTCATGTTCCTAGGTCTTGTGTTTATTTCCCTAAGTTTGAGTGTCATTAGGTTGTCTAGTTAGCTATTGGGCCCAATTCATTGGGCTTGGCCCAAGGGCTCCCCCTACCCCCTCGGTTATTTGTCATTGAGTCAATTGTCAGGGACTTTTGTAGAAATGTGGGTTTCCTATATATAGGACCCCATTCCCCCCCATTTCAACAAAATGAATCATTGAATGAAAAACTTGCCATTTTGAGAGTTTACACTTCTTATCTAGTGGAGAGATTCCATTTTTGGGGTGAGAAGCCCTAGGAGAGAGATTCCCCACCCTTCCCTCTCTTAATCTCTCTTTTTCACTCCACTTTCTCTCTCCTCAACACCCAAATTCGAATTTTCTTCTCTCTCCTCCCTTCCCAACCACCTCCACTCCCCACCTACCCCATTTAAGCCTCTTCCCATTCCCCACAACCCTCATCAATACTCCACCCCTTCCCAAGACCCCCTCCACCAATCCTCTCCTCACCATCCAACCCCCAACTACCCCTCCCACTTTCCCAAGCACCCTTCCCACTACCCTAAGCACCCCTTCCCTTCCCCAACACAACCCCCCCATTCCCAAGACAAAAAATTAACCCCACCCTTAAACCTATTTTCAAATATCCTTTCCCTCTCTCCATTCCAACCAAATTCGCAGCCCCCACTACCACCATCTATTGGAGCCTCTTCCAGACCTTATTCTCCACCTCCCACACCTTAGAACACCCCCTCCAAGACCCCCTTACAACCAGGGGTCACTCCCACACTCATCTACCCCCTTCCCCTTCTTCTTTCTTGGTCATTGGAAGCTACTTCGAAGTTGCAGTTTGCTGTCCATAGGTTGCAGATGAACCAGCAACTTGCAGCGGCCACCACGACTTCCTCCAGACGAGTTTGAAGACCCAAGAGCCATCGTCGGAAGCGTCTACCAGTCTCCTTCGCAACAGAAGTGGTTTCATCTTCTTCCGATCTCCGAGCCGTCCAAGAGGTCCATTCTCCCACAACTGCGCAGTTCTGCCTCGGCTGAGGACCTGAGCCAGATTAGAAGCTCTGCCACGACGAACCCCGAAGGAATCAGTCCACAAGTTCTTCTTCAAAGTTCTTCATCACCCAGTCTACTTCCAGAATCAAGAAACATAACTTCATTCGGCATTCGTGATCCAGAGTTCTCATTTTTCTCCCTCAGCTACGCAGATCTGCTACTCATAGTCTGCACCGACAAGTCGCCATTGTTCTGCATCCCCTAGTCTTCTCTAACATCGGTTGGCTTCCCCGTCAGTTTTTCTGCGAAGAGGACTCGTCCACGATTCCAACGACTCTGACGGTGCTTGATTCCGAGGTCAGGAGCTGCCGGGCCATCCTCTGCAACCTACTGTTGGAAACCAGGAGTTAGCTCTGTAGAGATCCTGATCTGGAGAGAAAGCTTCACCACGACAATCCCCGGAGGAATCAGGCCACAAGCTCTTCTGAAAAGCGTTCGACTCTGCTTCCCACTGTCTGCATCGACCACTCCTCACTTTTCTGAGTCCTCTGATCTTCACCGACATCTTTTGGCATTCCCGTTTGTTCTGCTGTAAAGAGGACTCACCCACGGTTCCAACGGTTCCAACGGCGACTGATTCGGAGTTCAGGAATGGTCGGGGCAGCCGCGTCTTCCTGCTGTTGATAGTCTGTTGCAGACAGTCCGAGATTCAGCAACCCTGTTCGTACTCCCGCCCAGGCCGCCAGCGACCCCTGAAGAAATTGGCAAAATTCAGAGGCACTCCTGTTCCAGAGACGAAGAGATCCCCACTGGTCTCACCCTCAGAGAAATTCCAGAGAGAGTTCTGCGGCCTCCACACCCTTTGTCTATCAGCTATTACAGAGGGAAGACTGATTCGGTGTCATCACTTCTTCATCACTCTTAGCACTAGTTTCCCCTCCCCGCTTGGCCGGCTGAAGGCCCCTCCCTGTGTGGAGGTAGTGTTTGGATGTAACTATCATCTTCCCTTCCCCACGATCCCCCCCTTGCATGGGGTGTAGTGTTGTAATAGCTTAAACAGGTCATGCTACCCCGGCGCGGCGTGTGGGGAACCCACGCTTCCCCGCTCGCCCTCGTCTCCGAGCGGGACCGGTTTCTTCAAACCGGTCGAGTGAGTGCTCCAAAACTTTGCTCTAATTCATGCTTGTTCTTTCAATATTAGTTCATAAACTCCGCTGGCCGTGACGAGAGCTCGATCCTTAAGTTCATTTGCTATAAGTGATCATCGTGGGAAGAGAGTGGAACCCGTGCCCTTTGGCACTTCGTCGGACCCTTGATTTGGGCAGCCGTACCCTTGGGGAATCAAACCTTGACCTTGCTGGCCCTCTACCAGCAAGGGCCTAGCCCACACAACCTCCCCTTGGCATTGCCAAGTTACCCCGGGTCTTAGTGAGCATCGGGTGAGCGGTTGCTATTATCGGTCCGTTTTTTAATGCTTAATTGTGCTTGCTTGTTGAGTCCTAGGTTGTGTCACATCAAGTGGTATCAGAGCGGTCATAGGCTTGTCCTTACAAGTCTAGTCTTGGGTCACACTAAGTCTTTCATAGGTGCATCCGCACACCCTTGCATAACCCACCTAACTTTGCATGACCACTCGTAGTGGAGTCCATTATCAAGTCAATCCATCCTCTTCTAAATACCACCATGAATCCAAAACCCCAAGGGATACCTACCACTAACACCCATGACTTCCCTGGCCACGTCAGTTACCTCATGAAAACCTTGACCCATGCCAATGGCAAGCTTGATAACCTATCTAGACGACTTGATCAACTAGAAGAAAATTGGCCCGCCCCATGGATGAATGATAGTAGGGCTCCTCCCTCACCTCTCACCATTGATGGGACTCATCATAATGAGTATTTAGAATGGGAGGCTTCCATGGATCATTACTTCACTTGGTATCCCATGTCCGAGGATGAGAAAGTCCGATTTGCCAAATTACAACTTACCAAATGGGCCCACACTCATTGGTTGAAAATTGAAGGCTTAAGGATAATTAGAAGGGAAGCTCCCCTAACAACATGGGGAGACATGAAGGAACAACTTAGGGCTAGATATATTTTCCCCTCCCATTCCGAACACCAAAGCCCAAAGAGCATTTCAACTCCTTCATTTCCCCTTGGCCAACCCAAGACCCCAATCACCCAATCCCCACCACTCCCCACATCTACCACCACTACATCTACACCCTACCTCCAAGTCCTCACCACAACCGTAGCTCCACCAGCCCATGTGCGCTCCGTGTCCACCCCTCCACCGAAGCCCATGATGGCCTCCACCCCCCAATCCAAAATCCATCACCAAACCCTTACCCCACAAATCCCCTTGGCCCCCACCACTACCCCTCTATCACCCCCTAAAAGGGACACACCTCCCAAAACCAATCAAATCAAGCCTCCACACCCACCCCACCTTCCTCTTCCAACCCCAATCTTACCCCAACCTAGGCCACCACTACTTCCACTTCCAACCCCAACCCAAATCTGACCTCGTTCACCACCCCGGATGCACCATGCGCCAATCATCATCACCCCACCCACAAAGTACCTACCCACCTCCTTGGAAGAAGAACCCATAATCCTGACACCCAGCCCCATAGTGGTGAACACCCCGGATCCAACTCCCACCTTGAAAGAAACACATGCCCAAGATGAGGACAAAGCCTTGCATCACGATCTTCACTCTATGCCCTCTCTTCTAGTAGGGAGTGAACTCATCATAAGTGGGTCCTTGGCTAGATGGTTAAAAGAGAGCCCAGCTCACCCGATCATGGCCTACCCTTCCTTGGAGCGACACCTCCCCATAGTGCCCTTCAACTCCTATTGCACCACCATACAATCATCTTATCAAATGGAGACACTAGGGGACCTTCTCAAGGGCTTAGCATGGCAATTAGAGTTGACTAGCATGTTGACCCCCATGACCGAACAACCTAGGAGCCTTGACCGCCTACACCTATGTGTTGGGTCTATCACCTCAATATGCACCATTGGTTGCTACACTAGTGACCTTCTATTATTCCTCCCCACACCCGATGAGCCCGACCATCTCCTCAAATTGGAGCTTCTTATCTCGGGTAGAAAGCCAAGCTCTTCCCTCATGGTCGATCTACCTCCCAAGAGCTTCGACCAAATTACTTCATTAGAAGAGGATGACCCACCTTGTATGGACCTTGTGGGCATGGAGTTCCTTCCTCGAGGAAGCCCGATCCATGACCCCTTTGATCCCTTCCAATGGGAGCCTAGTTACACATGTGACCCGCCCACCTTACCCACAACCCACCTTTCTCTACCCCAACCAACCATGTTTGACCAAGACCAACTCTTCCAAGACTCAGGCCCCACAAAGGGAACCATCACCATAAACAACATATGCCTAGGAGACAAGGAAGAGCTCCTCTCCATAATGCCCACCTTCTTAGATCCCTTCGACCCATTCACATGGAAGTTCAAAGGTCATCCCACATATATGCACATGGCAGTCACCTTTGGGATAAACATGCATGTGTCTAGGCTTACCACACCACTTGGCATGATTCATAAGTCGGATACATTCATTCACATCACCCACATGTCAAGTAGGAAGCATAAGTGGACCGTATTTGGATGTATTGGCCCACCTTCATTCATCATGAGTATTAAGCATGAGAGGAGCATACATGGATGTCCGGGTCCCCCTACATTTATCACACCAATGCATAAAAGGTTCATCTATGGATGTCCCGGCCCTTCTAAGTCTGTCACAGTCTTCATGGCATCAAAGTGTGATCGGTCTACATTTGGCTGCCCAGGTCCACCTTTGCACACCATACTTTTCACACCAACATCGCATCATAGAGCATGGCATACGCATTCTCGCAAGCATATAGGAAAGAGCAATGAGGCTTACAAAAGGCGGGCAGATGCTCATCGGTGCCACTGCGAGTTCCAAGTGGGAGACTCGGTGATAGTGAGGACGGAGCGGCTCCTTTCAGGACCTGCCTCCAAGTTGAGGGCACGGGGTTCGGGACCCTTTCGAGTTCTGAGACGACTTGGCAGTAATGCTTATGAGCTAGACCTACCTGAGGGTTTTGGGGTACACCCTACTTTCAATATGGCAGACCTGGTACCCTACAAGGGCCCCGCGGTGGAACCCAGTGAGGAGCTCGAGCCTTTACCCCCCCTTGAGAGAGACACTCCCGGTGGGACTCCACTTCATAGCTTGAGAGACCGACGAGAGCAGGTAGAGGCAATACTGAATGAGCAGAGTATCATTACTAGGCACAGGGTGTATCAGCGCTACCTGGTTAGGTGGAAGAACCGTCGCCCGATTGAGGATACTTGGGCGAGTCGGGAGGACCTGTTGCGACTTGACCTCGACATTCTGGAGCTAGTACTATCGCCAGGCGGACCCATACTCGACGGGGTCGAGTTCTCCCCACCCCGGGGGTATGATGGGGGCATCCCTTGCCCCTCCACTTTTTTGAGGCTCGAATCGTCGTCGACTTATGCCATTATGTTCGTCATGTGTTTGTGAGTCTAGTCATGTAATTTTTATATTTTATTTGAGTCTTAAACCATGTAATTTTCCTATTATTTGAGTCATGTACCTAGGTTATTAGGTTATCTACCAAAGTCTTGTGTCATTATGTTGGTTTGTTAAGCTATTGGGCCCAACTAGTGGGCTAGGCCCAGGGGCACCCCTCCCTTGGACTGCTTTGGTCATTAGTGAGCTTGTCAGGGTCATTATGGTCATATGAAAGTATGGAGCCTATAAATAGGCCTCCCCTCCCTCTCATTGTAACAACTTTTGATGAATATTGAAAAGTATTTGCCATCTCCCTCTCAATATCTCCCTCTCTCTCTCTCTCTTACTATCACTCTCTCTAAGTGGGTTGTAGCCCCTCTCTCTCTCCTCCCCACCCCAATTTTGAAATTCATTCTCTCTCCTCCCCATTCACCCCTCATTAAGGCCCCTTCCCCTTCCCCATGCACTCATTCAATTCCCCCTCCAACCCCTACGTGGAAAACCCTTCTCCTAGGCACCTTTCCACTTTCCAAAGCACCCCACCACCTTCCCAAGGCTGAATTAACCCCTCCCAAAGCCCAAATTCGAATTTCCCTCTCCCTAGGGCTGTGCCCTTCCATCTCCCCACCTCCTTAATCACCCTAGGTCGAAATTCCCTTCCTCCCTACAGCCAAATTCGCCCCCCACCTCCTCTCTCGCTCATCCTCTCTCTAGTGCACATCCACCCCCCATCTCCACCTCTAGCTGCTCCAGCCCCCCTCTCCATCTATCCCTGCCACTCCAGACCCTCCAAAAGCCCTAGCCATGTCCTTCCCATATCCACAAACCATCAGCCATCACCCCAAGCTGTGCTACTTTCCCTCCCACTCCCTTTGCTCTTGCAAGATTGGAGTTTCAGGTTGCAGGGCGCAAGCAGCAGAGTGGGGTCCTGAAGTTGCATCGTCTCCGGCTGCTCCCTGATACTCCTGGTAGCAAGGCCTACATCTCTGGAAAGGTCGTCCAGAGAGCTTCCAAGGCGAGGTGGTTTCGTCGGCATCCGAGCTCCGAGCAGTCCACAGCAGCCATTCTTCCGCGACCTCGCAGAAGCTCTCAGGCAGGGAACCAGAGCTGCAGTCACAGTCCGACCACGGCTTCCTCCCTGAAGATCTGAGTGCCATTTTCGGAGGGCTGAAATGACTACCAGTTAGCTGTCATCTCCAAGAAGAAGGACTTCATTCGGCCTCCGGAGCTTCCAGTTACCATTTTCTTCGTCGGGGTGTGTCGTCTACCCCCTGTGGGTCCAGGTTTGACCTGTCCCTGCTTATCTGACTACCTCGCTCTTCCCCGACCTCCGATTGGAGCCTCGTCAATTCCTGCTCGAAGCTACTCCGACCACGATCACGTCACCGCCAGGATCGCCTCATTTGGAGTTCAGGAGCGTCCGTGGTGCCATCTGCAACTTGCTGTACCTATTCTGTATCAGCCAGAGGAAGAAGTTGCTGACCTGTTCCAGTCGCCGGCCCGACCAGCCCTGAGTTCCAGAGCTCCTGCCAAAATTCAGACACCATCCCGTCCTGTTGGGGAACTTTTGGCGCAGGTTTCATCAAGATCCACGCTCTGTGGAATTTTTGGCAACATCAAGACCGCCCCACTGTCCGGCGAATTTGCAGATTGGCAGAACCGGCGGGATTCGACAAGTCGGGTTCCTTAGCTTAATTCCCCACCCCGCTTGGCCGGCTGAAGGCCCTCCCTGCGTGGAGGTAGTTTTGAATGTAATAAGCCTAATCCCCACCCCAAGATCACCCCTCCTGCACGAGGCGTAGTGTTGTACACCTTTGTATTTTTAGGTCAAGCTACATCGCCGCGGCGATCGGGTGTATACCCTCGCCTCCCGGCGCGCCCTCGTCTCCGAGCGGGATCGGTGTCTTCACACCGATCAGGTGAGCCACTGATACTAACCTTGATATCCTTACTTCTGCAAGTTTAGTATTGCTTTGATTGCTCATCGGACAGTGAGAAGAGGGTCTGTTCTTGTATGTTCATTTGTTGGTGCCCACCGCGGGCCGTGAGAGAGTGCCACCCAAACCCCGCCTTGCGGGCCAGCCGCCCACTAAGTTGGGAATCCTAGACTCTTTGGGGTCAGCCTAAGCCAACTAAGTCCATTAGACTCATTGGGTCTCGCCTCGGACCCTTGCCATCATCCCCCGGCCCCGCCGGGTGATCGCGTGTGCCGTGTAAGTAAGACGCTATTGTGAGAATCATTGAGTGCTTGTATGCTTGTGGATCTAGGTCCTAGGTTGTTCATTACATATTTAGTCATCCTTGGGATGTGCCACATCAGACCAGCCAGGGCACATGGCGCGTGACTGTCCTCAGAGGCCGCCGCAGCAGCAGGTTACCCAGCAGCAGAGGCAGCAGCAGCAGGGACAGTATCCGCCGCTACCCAGGTCAGCTAGTGTGGGAGGCAGGCAGAGAGCTCGAGGCCAGATCACGCACATGACCAGGGCAGAGGCAGTGGCGTCGCAGCTCGTGGAAGGTACCGTTCAGATTTTGGTTGTGCGGCTCAGGTTTTGTTTGATTCTGGCGCGTCTCATTCGTTTATTTCGGAGGATTTCACGTTGAGCATCGAGGAGCCGGTGACCCAGTTGTCCTGTGATTTGATAGTGGAGTTGCCTTCGGGTGATTTTATGGTCACTCCGTATTGCTTCGATCAGGTTTCAGTTTGGATCGATGGGCGGAGTATGCCAGGCAGGTTGTATACGTTGTAGCTTCAGGATTACGATGTGATTCTAGGCATGGACTGGCTCGAGATTCATGGAGCGGTGGTGGATTGTGGAATGAAGAGGGTCTACTTCCAGCATCCGAGCAAGCGGACCTTCTATTTCCAAGGTATCCGTTCCACCTCTTCTCGATTCCTCATTTCTGCTATTCGAGCCCGTCGGTTGCTTGATTCTGGTTGTCAGGGTTTTCTCGCGTCCGTGGTTGTGTCTGACTGGATGGAGTCGAATGTCGAGGACATTCCGGTGGTGTGCGAGTTTCCCGACGTTTTTCCCGAGGAGTTGCCTGGATTGCCTCCCCAGCGGGAGATCGATTTTGTGATCGAGGTTGTGCCTGGTACGGAACCTTTGGCGAAGGCTCCCTACCGTATGGCCCCCGCTGAGTTGAGGGAGTTGAGGGCGCAGTTGCAGGAGCTGTTGGCCAAGGGGTATGTTCGTCCTACCTTTTCCCCTTGGGGTGCGCCCGTGTTGTTTGTGAAGAAGAAGGACGGTAGTTTGCGGCTATGCATTGACTATCGACAGCTGAATGAAGTAACCATTAAGAACAAGTATCTGTTACCACGGATTGATGATTTGTTCGACCAGCTCCAGTCTGCGCGAGTGTTCTCGCGGATTGATTTGCGGTCCAGTTACTATCAGCTGAGAATTCGGGAGACCGATGTGGAGAAGACTACATTCAGTACGAGGTACGGGCATTATGAGTTTCTGGTGATGCCGTTTGGGCTCACCAATGCCCCTGTAGCTTTCATGGACTTGATGCAGAGGGTGTTTCATCCGTATTTGGACCAATTCGTGGTCATCTTCGTGGATGACATCCTTGTTTATTCGCAGTCTGCCGAGGAGCACACGTACCATGTGGGTGTGGTGCTGCAGACGTTGCGAGATCACCAGTTGTATGCGTAGCTCAGCAAGTGCGAGTTTTGGCTCGGCGAGGTGCACTTTCTGGGGCACGTGATTTCTGGTGATGGTATTTCCGTGGACCCCGCCAAGGTCGAGGCAGTAATCCAGTGGCCGAGGCCGAGGTCGGTGATGGAGATCCGGAGTTTCTTGGAGCTTGCGGGCTATTATCGCCGGTTTATCTATGATTTTTCTCGCATTGCGGCCCCGATGACTAGGCTCACGCGGAAAGATGTGCCTTTCGTCTGGTCTGAGGAGTGTGAGTAGAGCTTCAGGGAACTGAAGAGATTGCTCACCTCGACTTCGGTGTTGGTTTTGCCTTCTGGATCGGGAGATTTCGTGGTGTGTACAGATGCTTCCGGCATTGGATTGGGTGCTGTGTTGATGCAGCATGGTAGAGTGGTGGCTTATGCATCTCGGCAGCTAAAGCCCCACGAGGAGAACTACCCTACCCATGACCTTGAGATGGCGGCGGTGATCTTCGCGCTGAAGATCTGGAGGCATTATCTGTACGGTGAGAAGTTCGAGGTGTTCACTGACCATCAGAGTTTAAGGTACGTGTTCTCACAGAGGGACCTGAACCTCAGGCAAAGGCGTTGGATGTAATTCATGAAGGATTATGACTTCACCCAGTCTTATCAGCCGGGCAGGATGAATGTCGTCACCGATGCCTTGAGTCGGAAGGTCACGGTCAGTGCCTTGATGTTGAGGAAGTGGAGGCTCTGAGAATAAGTGCCCGAAGTATCCTTCAGGCTCAAGATTCCCCAGGAGCCAGGGTTGGCAGTGCTTGCGAGTCTGACTCTCACTCCTGCTATCCATCATCAGGTGACAGAGGCTCAGCATGCGGACCCTGAGTTACCCCGGATTCTGGCGATGGCTGATGTGGAACTCGGCGAGGACGGTGCTGCGAGGTTTTGCGGCAGGCTGTACGTCCCAGCGGAGGAGAAGATTCATCATGCGGTGTTGCGCGAGGCTCATGGGAGCAGGTACACCGTACACCCGGGTGCGACGAAGATGTATCGGAACTTGCGGAGACAGTTCTGGTGGCCTGGCATGAAGAGAGATGTCGCAGAATTTGTGGCCAGGTGCCTGATCTGTCAGCAGGTGAAGGCGGAGCATCAGTGACCAGGAGGTACTCTCCAGCCCTTGGATGTTCCTGCGTGGAAGTGGGACCACGTGACCACGGATTTTGTGGTGGGGTTGCCGAGGACCCCGGGTGGACAGGACAGTATTTGGTTGCTGGTGGATAGGCTGACGAAGGTGACTCGGTTGTTACCGGTCAAAGTCAGCTGGAGCGTGTCCAAGTTGGCTCGTCTTTATGTGGAGCGGATCGTTCCGTTGCATGGGGTTCCCGTTTCGATCGTGTCAGATCGGGATCCGCACTTCACTTCTGGATTCTGGAGGAGTTTCCAGCGAGCTCTTGGCACAGAGTTGGCATTTAGCTCGGCGTATCATCCTCAGTCTGATGGTCAGTCTGAGAGGACCATCCAGACTTTGGAGGACATGCTGAGATCCTGCTGCCTGGAGTGGCAGGGGAGTTGGATTCACCACCTACCGTTGGTGGAGTTTGCCTATAACAACAGCTATCATTCGAGCATTGGTATGGCTCCCTATGAGGCTCTGTATGGGCGTCCTTGTCGGACCCCACTTGATTAGTTTGAGGTTGGTGAGCGTGTTTTAACGGGACCAGAGTTGGTGCAGCAATGTGTGGATGTTGTGCACTTGGTTCGTCAGAACATGTTGGCGGCCCAGAGTCGGCAGAAGAGCTATGCTGACCGTAGGAGACAGCCTCTCAAGTTCGCCGTGGGCGATCGTGTGTTCTTGAGAGTTTCTCCGATGAAGGGGGTGATGCGTTTTGGACGGCGTGGGAAGCTGAGTCCCCGCTATATTGGTCCTTTTGTGATCTTGGAGCGCATCGGTGAGGTTGCTTACCGGTTGCAGTTACCCCTTGAGTTGGCGTCGGTGCATGACGTGTTCCACGTCTCGACGTTGCGAAAGTATATGCCCGATGACTCTCATGTGCTCGAGTTTTCTGTTTGGCCCGAGGTGACTCCAGATCTCTCTCTCCCAGAGATTCTGATCTGCGTGGAGGATAGGCGAGAGCAGCGCCTGCGGAACAAGGTCATCCCCTTGGTAAAGGTGGTGTGGCAGCGGCACTCTAGTGGTGAGGCTTCTTGGGAACGTGAGGACGAGATGCATCAGCAGTTCCCTTACCTGTTTGAGTGAGTCTTCCTCTTCTTTCCCCTTGGGTTGTTCTCAATTTCGAGGACGAAATTCCTTTAAGGGGGGAGGGCTGTAATATCCCGGACCTTTCGGATCTTTCTTCGTGGGTCCCGGATCTGGTTTCTCGGAGCGTCCGGCTCCGTTGTGTCTGAAATTTCGTTTCGGACATCTTCCGTGTTCGGATCGGCGCGATCCGGAGTCGTTTCGGAGGACCAGAGGCGTTCCGCGGCTTTTCCGTGGGTGTTTTCTGATTTCCGGTGTGTGTTTCGACTTTTTCTTCGGAAGCTCGCTGCGGGTACACCGGGTGGTTCACCTGGGCACGAGTGGTACCGTTGCGGTCGGTGCGTTCCGAGAATTCCGGAAATGTATTTTTCTGAAAAATCAGATTTTCTATATATTCCCATTTCTTTTCTTTTTCTTTTCCCCTTTCTCTTTCTTCTTCTTCTTCCTCCTTCCTTCCCCAACCGTGGCCGCCCTCTCCCTCTCCCTCTCTCCCGTTCGAGCACGGCGACCACCGTTTCGGCTGCAGACGGCGGCGGTGCGACGTGGCAAGGACGTGGGTGACGTCGAGACGATCGTGTGGGCGTGCGGCAAGCGTGGGAAGCATGAGGAGGCGGGGTTCTAAAAGCGTTCTTCGCAATTCACGGACGATCCGGCGGACCATTTGCTCCATTGAGGTAGGGTGACGTTCCCTAGCTCTCTGCCATTCATTTCCGTGGTTTATAGGCCGAGGGGAGGCCGAGAGGGGTGTGATTGAGCATGTTGGGGTTTTTCCATGATTTGGGGAGAGCTCGCCCGATCTATGGATTTGATGCATGATTTCGCGTTTTGATGGCCTAGAATCATGCTAGGGGTCCCTAGGGGTCTTCCCCTTTGATTTCCCCCTCTCCGGTGGAGGCATGGGGGCATGGTTGAAGTTTTTGGGCTTTCCCGCCGTTATCGCCGTCGGGTGCGTGTGACGGTCCTTCCAGGGACCGTCACATTATGTGACGCGCCTCGAGGGGGCCGTCACATGCCCTTTGTTTAACCCTAGGGGTCAGGGACTGTGACGGTCCCACGATTGACCGCCATTTGTATGTGACGCGCCTGGGCTAGGCCGTCAGGGGCTTTCCGACCGCTGGTTTTTGACCGTTGGGGGTCTGCGTGTATAACGCGCTAGGGCGAGCGCGTTACATCCGAGTGACGCGCTGGGGCGAGCGCGTTACTCCCTGGGTTACCCCAGGTGTGAGGGGCGCGTAACGCGCTGGGCCAGGCGCGTTACATTCATGTAGCGCGCTGGGGCAGGCGCGTTACATCTTGCTTTCTCGAGGGGAGCGTGAGGCGCGTGTAACGCGCTGGGCCAGGCGCGTTACATTCGTGTAACGCGCTGGACCAGGCGCGTTACCCTTTGCGTTCCTCAGGCCGTGTAACGGCCTGCGTTAGACCGCCAAGTGTGTGTGTAACGATCTTGCCTAGACCGTTACAGCCTTGTGACGGTCCCGGTGTGGACCGTCAGGCGCCTGGTTGCCCCGAGAGGGCCGCAACCCCGTTTTTCGTCCGACTGTGGCCACCGTGCGACGGGGGCCGGTGCGTGGGGTGGTCCCCATGCGTCGTCGGATGCGGGCGTCGTTTTTCGTGACTTGAGAGTCTACTCCTTCAGTGACCCTCCACTAGTCGTAGCCTACCAGTACGCGGTACCGGTCGCACTAGGGAGTGGTGTACGGGCTTACTCTTAGAGGCTGTTTGTGGACCGGTTGCCGTCGGGCCCAACGTCTTGCAGCCAGAGTCCGGCTGAGGGGAAAACCGGTCAGAGTACCAGACCAGGGACGTGCGGTCTGTGTGTGCACACGTGGTTGGGGGCGGTTGAACCCACGTCGACGGGCGTGACCCCAGCTAGTCACTTGTTTGTGGTTACTTGTTTGGTGTTCGTGCCTTGGGTAGGTGCTACCACGTCAGGCAGTTCACCTGCGGTGCGGTGTAAGTCGTCAGGGGACACTACCGACTGTGCTTCTGGTGGGAGGTACTCCTGTCGAGTACGGAGTGTCAGACTGTCAGTTTCGTGGCTTTGACCTTCGGGTTTGCCGGGTCGACCGTTGAGTTTCGGTTGTCTCACCGTGGCACGTGTGCCGGTTTACGTGCCGTAGGACCTTTGTTTTGTAGAGTACAGGGCTTTCCTTTCTGAGGTACTCTCCTACCGCTAGCGTAGTGGTTTCCCGTTTTACGTGGTAGGGTTCGAGTGATCCCTACTGAGCCTTGTTCCGAGACTCATTCCCTGCGTGTTTTCACCGTGTTTCAGGTGAGGTGACGCCCCAGGGGAGCGCGTCTGGGGTGCAGCGTGGTGCGGGTGCCCAGAGGTAGTGCCAGAGGACAGAGCCGGGGTATGCCCCGTGTAGCTGTACTTTTCTTTCTTGTCTCTATACTAGTTGTGGACTACTGTTGTTATTTTGTGGACCATGTAAATTGCTAATTTATTTCCTGCTTAGTATTATAACTGTTTATTTTCTGCAATTACTTGTGATACTTGTGTAGTTTTCACACCATCCTTCTAACCCTTCCGAGTCTTCAGACTCGTGGGTGGCGGTGCGAGTCTCGGGTTATCGGGCCTTCCCGGTAATCGGATTCTCGGGTCGTTACAAGAAGGCTCCAACTCTTGGTTACCGATCGTCACTGCCTTCCCTTTATCGCCATGCACGCTCCTGCTGCTGCTCCTGCACACCATATTGTCTTCTTGCTCGTTTCCCACAAACGGCACTAGATGAAGAGGTAGAATCTTGTACCGTACAGTAGACCATTGGATCCGGGGGAACAAAACCATCGGTGGGGTCACTCCAAGCCACCTTAAGAGAGAAGTTTGCCAAGGAAGATCAAAGATTAGGGGGGGCCTGGGATTGAGATCCTAGAGAAAGCCTTCCGATGTTTAAGTCAGCGTGGGCAGTAGCAATGAGCAGGAAGAAAATAAAGAAATTCGGGGGTACAGGATCGCTCTTCACTAGTTGAGGGGCTGGGTTCAAAACATACCTCCATCGGTGGGAGATCCCTAAGATTAAATAGGCGTGAACCCCCTCTTCGGTTATGTGGAGATCACAAAGGAGTCGTTAAGTGGAGGCATTACGTCCTCTGGTACGTATTCGTCCTATTATAGGACTCTTACTCTTCTCTTATCCCCTCCGCCTTCTTTACTTTCATGGGTTCGCGGGAGTTTCACCTTTGGTTCAATCGGACAAGTGCCTTGAGCTAAGAGGAAACCCCTGACGCATGTTTATCCACCTCTAGGTAAGGGTTATCTACTTCAGAGTGTCGAGACTGCCATGCACAGGTCGACCTCTTGTGTCCTTCCGAGTAGGTTCACTCAACAGCTTTCTAGTCGCTTGAGTTGGCAGCACGTTAGGGTTCCTCCTGAGTTTGGGGGGAGTCTTCTGTGCGGTCATCTGAATCGGGACTGAATGACGCTCCTTGGACCCTTAACACTCAGGCTTTTCCTAAGTGGGCCTAACATGTTGGGTTGGGTTGTCACTTACTGGGCCGAGTGCGACTTAGTGGGCTTTCGGGCCATAAGAATAATGGGCCACAAATTTCCTCCTCTCCATTTGTAACACGAACAAATAACACTCTTTAATGTCATTTGACACAAGTACACATAATGCGAATAGTACTATAGTTTACATATTGGATATATAACTTTGAACATAGAAATTCTTTTTTATCATTGTAGAGTGTGTTACAAAAAATCTATTAATTAATTAAGAATATGTGTTACAAAATTATTCTCTTTACATCTAGTCACTATAGAGATTTATTTTAATTTAGAATGGGAATAAAAATTGACGAGGACTTATTTAGAAATAATTATTATTTGAGGCATGCATGCAAAATATGAATAAACAATAATAACCGAAACATTAAAACTTCATTCATATTATTTACAAGATATTCTATAATGCGACCCCACAAGTTAAGGGACCTGATGTGCCACTCTCCTCGATCATCATCCGATCTAAAGATCTGACAACAAGGAAGGTATAACTTATAGTTAAGTTTAATCTCTCATTTTTCTTGGTATTAGGGCACGTTTGCAAACCCATTTCACTGTAGATTTCAAGATAAAAGCTCCTAACACGTTTTAAGTTTATTCAAATGAATAGAGAGGTTTTAAGCTTTCGTGCAAATATAATTTTGAGGAAGATAGAGAACAAGACACAAAAGTGCTGAGTTCTCAAAATCTATCGAAACAATCTCTACCTAAATTATGAGGATTTTGGAATGATTACAAATCACACTCTTCTATATATTTAATACGGCAGTGGGGAAGGCCAAGTGTTATCAAATGCGACCTTAATCTCATATGAGACTGAGATTAACAAATCAGATGTGCAACAGATACCGTGATATTCAGATTTATATTTAATTAATAATTAAGTTATTTAATATTTAAGTTAATTATATTATTTAAATAATTATTTAATCAAATGAATATGGATTTAAATTCGATTCGAATTTTAAACAAATAACTATTAGATCTGCTCAGAGGTGATTCGTGCGAACCGTGTTAATATTTTATTTAAGTATTTTATCTAAGAATTCATATTCAATTAGATAATATTTTTATCTGATTAATAATAAAATTATCTAATATATGATTAAATAATTTATCGAGTATTTTATTTAAATAATTATCAAATATAAATTTGAATTCGTTTAAAAAAAATAACTAATAATTATGGTGACGATTCTAAAGCAACTCGTTTGAAACGGAAGGCACTATCAATAAGTAGCACATAGCTTTGGCTAGCCAATTTTCCCGGAAACCAAGAAGGAGCCCTCGCCAGCGAGAACGCGAGCCGCCTATTCCGCTCAACCTATCGGCTGCAGGTCGCAGAACTTGGAGAAAGGGAACTGGGGCTCCGAGTAGGAGCCGTTGAGAATGGCCCACGCCACGAGCTTGTTGACCGCTTCCGTCGCGTGGATGCCGTCCCAGCTTACGTAGTTCTGTGGATCGGCACAGGCCGTCGCCGTCACGTTTGTCCCATTGATCACCTTGCTGTTCCCGCAGTACACCCGCGGGTCGAAGTTGTAAGCACCGCCTCCGCGCCCGCAGCAGGCTCTGGTCCCGTACAGAAGCCCTTCCGCGACAGAAGTCAGAAGTTTAATGTTGTCGTGTCAGGGAGGAGCTGCGACGCGGACCAAAACTCAGGCACGAAGGTGTTGGGTTTATGGGTGCAGAACTCACCGTGGTGGGTGGGGTGCCTGAAGAGCTCGAGCTTGACGGCGTGGGTGTCCACGTATACGACGGTGGCGTCCGGGAGGGCGCTTCCGGTCTGCCGGAGGAGGGTTTCCCTCAGCATGTCGTTGTAGTCTACAACGGCTTTGTTGTAGGAGAGCATGCAGCCGTACTCATCGAGGTCGGAGATGTTGTGGGGAAGCTCCGCGAGGAACGCAGGGTAGCAACCTATGGGGGCGAGGTTCATGACCAGGAAGGTTCGACCGCCTATGGCATATAGCTCCTGAGAGAAACATAAATCCACAGAGACAACGCCAATCGAGCTCAGTAACTAGCTAGCTAGAATTACTAGAAACGCTGTGGATGCCAAACAGCGAGAGATACTTGGATTAAGACTTGGGAACGGACCAATATATAGTTGGGGGGGTGTGGGAGATAAAAGCCTCACCTTTATCGTCCATGAGATTGTACTTGCTACCTGAGGAAGATACTGTTTGACGCCCTCGGTCCCAATGGTGGCGAGGTTGGATGTGAAGTCATTCTGGCCTATGTCCAATGTATAGAGCGATTTCCCAAAGACATTCTTGGAAGGAAGATTCCCTGGGCAACGGCAGCAGTACTAGTTACCGTGTTTGTTTAGACGGATACAAACTTCGCGAAGATGTGTCGGAAGGTCTAATCGCCACACATAATTGTCCAACTCTAATCCAGTACTGGGTAACTCGACAAATCTTTCTTTCATGTTATAGCTAGGTAGATCACGGATCTAATGCCCATATAGTATATTCCTACCTTTAGGGCTGAGCTCGAGGACCTTGGCCTTGAACTGTTTCATCTGGGTGAGCTGAATCGCCAGGGAGAAAGGGCTGATCCCGGTGACGAAGAGGGAGGTGTTGGGCAGCAGCACGGTGGAGGCCAGGGTCGCATAGTTGGCGCCGTGCTTGTAGTTTGAGCCGATCGACTGGAGGTAGGGGCTGAGGAACGGGATCCCAAGTGCCTGAGCTGCATGTTAGCAGCAATATTTAACATTCTAACACTGGTGAGAGCTTGGTAAAGGGATGAGCAATCCCCCAAAGCTTGAGCTTTCCACCATACGATTTGGATCGGGTTGTCCGAAAGCGGACAAGGGTGGATGCGACTCGATAGTATGCATGGCCCACCGAGCTGCCCGCAAGAGCCATGGATCGGAGGAATCCAATGTGCTTCCAGCTCTGTTCTTCTTTCCTCGAAGCAAAAATCAAAGAAGGATAGATCCCTGCTTAATTTGACGGTACCTAAGAAATCGATGGCAAGCCGTCCGTCGGCGGCGCGGCCCACGGGCTTCCGGAAGTAGGTCATGCCGAAGGGGCCGTCCTCCGCCGGGAACGCCGCCCAGAAGCCGCCCGTGTCGGAGTTCGAGTCGCCGAAGTTGAAGATGGCCCGGAAGTCGCACTTCGCGGCTCCCGGCACGCCGTGCATGGCCAGGACCAGCAACCAGACGGCGGCCGCAGCTGCGTAGGCTCGTGGGTTTCCGGCGTGAGGCGGTGGTGGCTTGGGGTTGGACCCCATTTTCTCTCTCTCAGCCAGGGAACGGAGGGCTGGCTGGCAAAAGGAAAATGCTACTTCGATCTTTCATGTACTCCTTTAACATATATACTCAAAGCTTAGTAGTAGGGCCACGACGCTTTTAACAGACTTCTTATCTCTCCCTCTCTTTTTGTGACAGGGGAGTGAAAAGGTTTGTGACAGGGGAGTGAAAAGGCGGGGATGTAAGTAGTGCCGTGAGACCGGGGCTAACTTAGGTAAGTGTAGAGGTCTAAGATGGGTAACTGTTCTTCTCTGTTGAGGGTTTTTTTATTAATAAAAAAAATAAAATTTTAGTCGTCTCTAGACAGAACGGAGATAATATTTTAAAAGAGATATTCTAAATTTATACGTCTTCATTAGCGTCGTCTATGGGAATCCCGGCCCAGTAAGCACAAAGCACATCTTTACGTGGGGGATAGTGTAGAGGCCTAAGTGTTGAGTCTTTACATGTTTTGAGGATGACAACACTATGAGCCTTAGTGGAGAACAAAAAATATTTCTCTGTGAAAATAAACTTTCGAGTCACTTCAGTTATTTTCAGGGGTTATCTTCGTGTCGTTATTTGTTCCATCGCGTGCTGAACACTGCAGCACCTCGTGCTACTTTCTGTGCCACCTCGTGTCGCTCCATCTGTGTCACCCCTATGTCTTCGAGTCTTATGTTCGGCCGTTTTACTTCGAGTCTTCTGTATTCGTGTTGTTTTCTCCAAGACTCCGTGTCTTTCTTGCTTTGTGACCACACTTCGTGTCGGTTTCTGCTTTCGTCTTCGAGTTATTTTCAGCCCGTGTCGTCCTCGTTTTCGAGTCGTTTTCCTTTGTCTTCAAGTCATTTTAGTGTAAAGTGTCGTTTCACTTTGTGCCGTTCCTTTTGCTGTTTGATATTTCGTGTTGATTCTCGTATTGATTCACCGATGACCTCGAGTCAACTTAGTCATTTTTTTTTAATTCAAAAGCCCTACCTAGTGATTAGTTAGAGAATGCTCCCCAAATCGGGAAACACTTCCCCACCTAACACCAAGGGGGTGTATTATTCATAAAAGAAACATTTACGATAATCGGATACTAGGCATACCTAGCTAGTCTAATTTGCCAGCACCCTTGGCTGAATTGGGAAAAAGAGACCGTCGGCTACAGCCTGACATTGTAGCACTCGAGATGATTAGGCTTACGTCGATTCTTTCTTTTGCTTCTGCGGGCTGGCTGGAAAGGAATTTCAAACTCCAGGCCCTACTCATCAATCGAACCATCAAACTCGTCTGGGGCAACATCATGAACCGTTGGCTGCTCCCGGGGAGCTTCAAGCAAAGCAGTCGAGGAAGGCTATTGACTGGGTATGTCACTGGCGGAATCATCGGCAACCTGAGCGGAGTTAGTAGGTAGTGGAGGAACGTCATTGTAAGGCACGTCGTGAGGGGCCTGCAAGGCCAGCGGGGATGGCGCCAAGGGCGCTGCAACACTACAGGACTGAGGAAGGCCAGAAGCCCCAAGCCGATAAAAGGCTGGAAGAGCGTTGATTTCATCACTCATCGTGCGAAGAGCAACCATACAGGCTAATCGGTCCGCTTCCTTAGGAAGGACGACAGCAGACGGGCCCAATAGAGTAGCCGGGGAGGCCGGAGAAACACTTTCAGGGGAGACTACTGTTGGCCGGAGGCGCACTCTGCCCTCACCTTGTCACCATCATCAGGAGCAATCACCGTAGGGGAAGGAGCAACCAAAGTTGTATGCCAAGATGCAGCCGCAACATTAAGCAAGGGAGGCATTCCCTTAGAAGAAATAGGGACGTCATGTGCAAAAGACGGGACGGCCTTGTCATGAACACTAGCAGCACTATCAATGGAAGGGACGACCCCTGGCCCAAGAGAAGTGAGGATGGCCCCTTCAACAATACCAGAAGCAGAATTCACAGTGGTGTCAGCTATTAAAACAGCAGTAGCCCCTTGAGCCGTCACAGCCAAACTATCAGGATTTCGCTTGGGCATTGAATCAAACACGTTACTGTGTTTTGGGGTGTTGCACAAATCAACCACAGGGACATTAACACTGACATTCTCATCCTTTTGTGCCGCTGGTTTCCACACATTTCTGGACTTAAGAATAGGACGGACAGGGCCTGAAGTAAGTATATGATTTGAGGAAGGTTTACTCCTTTTCCATTTACAGTCATCCAAGTTGTGGCCTAGTCTGGAACAATTCGAACAGTACGAAGGGAATTCCGGATAGATGATTTCTTGCCAAGCACCCCCCCAAGGACATCCAATCCACAACCTTTGAGGATGCTTCCTCGAGACATCCAAGTCCACACAGACCCGAGCTGCCATGGTATTTGACAGATTCAAAGTTAAAGCATCAATCTTCAACACTCTTCCAATATTTCCAGCAATTGATCGCAGCATTGGTTCAACAAAGAAATTCACCGGAAGTCCAGGGAAGGCGATCCAAACCGGCAGAATGGGTGAGTCCTCATTGGGAGAGAAGTGCATAGTCCATTTGAAAAATTTGAATAATCTGCCATGAACATAGAGGGAATCCCGCAATAACAACTGAAGATAATCTTCCTGATTCCGAAATCGGAGCAACAGATGCCTGGAGTCGAGCGCACTGATGACAAAATCCTCCTTAAAGCCGCAACGATTAGAGAGGTGGGTTCTTATCTCTGGAAAGGTTGGTCTGCCATAAGGTGTTCGTGCTACCAAGGAGAAAGCAAATAGCTCCAGAGACGCTGAGATCTCCTCATCGTTGAAGAAAACTACAGGTTCGCCGCCGTCCGTCACAGCAGGATCGTGAACATGGCAGTGGATCGACGGTGGTCTCATGGACGATTTTAGGATTTCAGCAAAAGAACGGCCATTACCATGAGGCTGAACAAGAGAGGTAATGGAAAGAGGGATCGACAGAGGTGAAGGAAGAGCAGTGGGGGCCACCAAGGGCCCCCCCACGGCCGCCATGAAGACGAAGGGTTACCTCATGGCGCCATGGAGATGACCACCCGGTTCCTCCCCGACGTCGGCGCCCTTCTCCGCGCCCGCGGCGGAGTCGAGGGTTCAGTTTCCTAAAAAGTAATGGTGGATGCTAGGATTTGAACCCTTTTTATTTTTTTTGATTGGTCGTTCTTCGTGTTGTTTCTGTGTTTGTGTCTTCGTGTTATCTTTTGTGCTTGTGTCTTCGTGTTATTTTTGTGCTTGAATCTTCATGTTATTTCTGTGTTTGTGTCTTAGTGTTATTTTTATGTCTTCGTGTTGCTTCTTTCTATCTTCGTCCAGGTTTTCTCTGATCGCGTGTTTTACTACCGTTTTACTCCGTGTTATTTCCTTCTCACCTCGTGCTGTTCTTATCTGACTTCGTGTCGTTCTCTTTGTAGTGTTAGCTTTGTTACTGTGGTACCTCGTGCTGTTTTCATCTGACCTCGTGTCATTCTCTATTTATTTCGTACTGTAGTAATCTTGTGTATCTCGTGTCGTTCTCTGAATAGTGCATCTCGTATTGCTACCACATACCTCATGCAGTTTTAGTTTTTGTGGCCCTGAGTTTTAATCGTTTTAATTTCTTTGCAGGAGAAGAAGAAAAACAAAAAGAAGAAGGTGATCTGAGGAAGAATATTCCCCAATGATTGGGCTGCACGTGATCCAATACTAAAGGAACCAATGCTATAAGGGCACGTGGAAAGAAGGTTCTGGATCGAGTGTGGGAGGCACTCGCATTCTGTATCTTATCCACCTGCTGCTGCTATATATTGAAGCCTTCGTCCACAGATGAAGGTTGATCGAAAGGGAAAAAGGAAAAAGCAGAAGTGCAGAGAGTTCGATCCAGCAAAAGAAGAGAAGAAAATAGAGGGCAGAAACTGAAGAAGAGGAAGAAGAGAGAATAGCAGAGAGAGAGAGAGAGAGAGAGAGAGAGAGAGCTCGAAGCTGAGAGTTCAGAAAGAAGAAGTTGAAGAAGGATTTTGGTTTCAGGATCAAATCCGAACCAGGTTGCTCTATTGTGAGCTATATTCCGTGTTTTATCGTTCCAGCATTCAGTTTGCTATATCTTTTTAGTTTATTGTTTTTGATCTTTCTTTACTGTTCTAGTTTTGTCTCCGATTCTCAGGTTGAGATCGGTGGTCCTCCTGTTCTGTTGGTTCAGGAGTAGGGAGACGCTGTCTCTAGTTGCAAGTGGCCGTGTGCTGCTTGTGGGTTCCCTTTGGGCTTCAGAGGTAGAGAGACCTTGGTCTCTGGTTCTAGTGACTGCAGATCACTAGTGTTCCCTCCGGTTGGAGGAAGAGGAACTTGTTTCCTAGTTTCTAGGGACTTGGAGTCCTTAGGGTTCCCTCCGGGTGTGGAGGAAGAGGGGAGGGTGTTCCCCTGGTGAAGCTGTGAATCAGCCGTTGTCGCATACTGAGTCTGCTTGGCTAGCTGGTGTTAGTGGAAGCCTCACTTCGGTTTGAAGTGAGGGGTGGACGTAGGCAGATTGGAGGTCTGACCGAACCACCTTAAAAATCCCTGGCGCAGTGTGTTTGGTTTCTTTTCTGGCTTTGGATCTATTCGGTAGATGCTTGTCTAGGCCGATCCATCTCTATCTTCCTAGCTGATCGTTCTGCGCGGTTAGTGTTTGACCGTTAAGATCTTTTTCAGAAACTCCTAATTGAGAACTTATTTTTTAATCCTCAATGTTCTACTGGTAAAGGTCCATTCACCCCCCTCTGGACCTATCAATTTGTATCAGAGCGGTCTCTGGTTCAGAATCCAACGATTCTTAGAGGATCCTCTACGTGTTTCCTGTGTGCATTGTTTCGCTTGTGAGTTAGTGTTTGATATCTGTTCGTTTGAACTGATGGCAATGGCTAATCCACCGATTTTTAAGGGACCTGATTTTGACATATGGTTCAGTGTTTTTCGCATGTTTGTTAAACAAACTGATAAGGACTTGTGGAAGTTGATTTCACAAGGTCCGTATGAACTGCCCAAGAAAAGGTCCAAGTGGACGGACAGTGAGAATCAGATGTTCCAAGAGAATCAAAAGGCCTTAAACCTAATGTTAACAGCGACTGATAAAGCCTTGCATTCTTGTTTCCATGATTGCAGATCCGCCAAGGATATTATGGACCTGCTGAAGCTAGCCCACAGGAGAAATGAAAGCACATGCATGATGGTTAGCAGAAGTGACCACAGTACCAGCCAAGAGGTGGAGGAGAATGAAGAAGAGGTAAACCTCTTCGAGAACTTTTCTATAGAAGATTGGGAAAATGCTTACAACGATTTATCTGAGTCATATGAAAAATTGCAAAAACGATATAAAAAATTGAAAAGGAATAAGGGATTAGATAATTCAAGGTCTGACTGTAAAAATTGTGCTGAATTGAAGAGTTCTCATGATGCCTGTGTGTCTAATCTACAAATGTTGAAAAAACAAAATGATGTGCTAATCAATGGAAATAAGAATCATGTGAGTGAGATTGATTCCCTGAGAAAATCCTCAGCTGAAAGCAAGGAAAGTTTAGAGAAGCTCAAGATTGAAAATAAAGTACTTGCTGAAAAATCTGAAGCCATTAAGTCTGTCAACTTTGAATTACAAAAAAATATTGAGAAACTGCAAAAAGTCTTGAAAACTTTTAAGGATGGAAGAAAATCTGAAACTGACTCTGATGATCAGATTTTGATAAACGAATTAATTCAGAATGACAGATTAAAGGAAGAAATTGAGAAACTAAAACAGTTGAACACCATCTTGTCAGAGAGATTGCTGACATTTGAAAAGGGTAAACATGTGGTGTCCAATAATTCTGAAGAAATTGATGAGTTGAGAAAGGAAGTTGAGAAATACATAATTGCCAACAAAGTCTTGAATGAGGCTGTCAATTGTAGTGAACAAGAGACTGCAAGTTATGAGTTACACATTGCCTCTTTGGAAGAAGAAATCCAAGACTTAAGGAAATCTTTGTCTAAATTTATTGATGGGCAAGAAAATCTGAACAAACTGCTAGGAGTAAAAGTCAATTTTCAGAAGGAAGGGTTAGGTTATAATCCTGTAAATAAAAAGATCTTTGAAAATAACATTCAGACATATTCTGTTTCTAGCTCTACTTTTGAGAAAAAGGGGCTGGGCTACACTCCAGTCATGAGTAAGGTCTATGGATCAAATTTGGAAACTATTTTTGTCAAATCATCTGAACAGGAAAAACCTTCTACTTCTTCTCCACCTCATTATAAGGCTAAGAAAACACAAGAACATGATAAAAAACAGAAAATGAATAAAAAGGGCTCATCTGTGCATGTTGATCACAGTCCGCACACACACTCATCTAAAAGGAAAATGTCATGCCACTACTGTCATAGACTTGGACATTTAATGCATGAGTGTAAATTGATGGAGAAAGATGATATGAGGGCCGGGATAATGAATGCTAAGAAACTTCATGATAAAAATTCTTCATTCTAGAAAAAGAAAATTGAATGTCTGCACTGTGGTAAACTAGGACACAACATCGCACAATGCTGGTTTGTAAATGGTAAGAAAATATATTCTTCATATCATGCTAAATTTCCTGCAAACCATAATGATGTTGATAGGAATAAAGTTGCTGCAAATAGAAAATACTCTGCATGTGTCAACTGTGGAAAGACAGGCCACAGGGCCATTGAATGCTGGCATGGTCAGGGTAGAAAAGAGAATTTTAAGAGAATGAACTCTTCTCATTGTTTTAACTGTGGAAAGCCAGGTCATAGGGCTGTAACCTGTTGGCTGGCAGGATACCAAATGTCACGCCCCGAGAGCGGAAGATACCCGGAGACGCGTGACGAGTTTATATCAATCATGTTAATCAGAGTATTAGTGTATTCGACACCAAAATCAGAGATGCGCAAAAGTAAAGATAACACAATCTTTTATTCCTTCATAAGAACATGTCTATTACAAACCCTCGAAGTACTAACTAAAATAAAGGAAAAATACAAGGTTGACTCAAGAAAATATGAAAAAAAGATTAGATAACACGGAAGGAGCTCTATCTCTTTCACTCTTGATTTTTCCCATCCGTTTGAGTTCCCTCATCGTCGGACTTACCTGAAAAGTAGGGAAAACACTAAGTGAGCGAACGCTCAGTAGGAAATTATATCTCAAGAACTAGCAAGGGGTTTAAGTGATTACATCTTTCATGAATGCACTATAGCTACGCATGCTCGCATAAAACGACAAGATAGAAAGAGGATATAATAAAAAGATAGCAAGAAGAACTAGTCATGAACTTTCAAGAACTTATATCAAAAGCTATCAAGATACTCAAGCAAGTAGACGCATCATGTCATGTCGGAACTTGGCTATCACGTTCAAGCACGCAAGTATGCAATTACTATTTTTCGGGTCACGCAAGTCATGTAATATCAAGTCAAGTACAAGTACAAGATTTGTGGAATGTTCAATCAAGCTAGTCATGCACTTCGGTATAATACCAATACCGTGATCAATCAACTCCCATGGGTACAAGTACTTTCGGGTGCTCCTCCCAGGACCAGATCGGGCCCTATATGCGCAGGCATTAATCATGTATTTTAACATCCACTTTTGTGTATAGCCAATATGGAATTTCAAGAATAAAGCTTGTAGACATGTAGGATAAACTTGGATAGAGTAGAGTCCAAAAATATGACACTTGACATAGAATGGCGATAGTAACGGTACAATCACGATTATCGATAAAACTAGGTGGAATTGGTTCCCTAACTTGGGTACCATGACAAGTAAATGCCCACAAGTAGATGGTTACTCCTTTAATATAGAATTGAGGTCCACAATAACATCATAACAAAGTTGTTATAGAATTGGGGTCTACAATAACATCACATTGATGGCATGCTTTCCCCGTTCATTAAGAAAATTCTCATATCATACTCATAGCATAATATGAGGGCCGGTATACCATGTTTCTATAGAGTGACATGGCAAAAATGGGTAAGTGTTCTTCTCTGTTGAGGGTTTTTTCATTAATAAAAAAAGATAAAATTTTAGTCGTCTCCGGACAGAACGGAGATAATATTTTAAAAGAGATATTCTAAATTTATACGTCTTCATTAGCGTCATCTATGGGAACCCCGGCCCAGTAAGCACAAAGCACATCTTTACCTGGGGGATAGTGTAGAGGCTTAAGAAGGGGACTCAAAAGATCCCATATTGAAAACTACGAAGATGGACATGTGCTTATAAGCAAGACCTAAGTATTCTCCTTTTAAACGTCCTTTTATCAGTAAAAAAGATAAAATCTTAATCGCCTTCAGACTTAGCGGGGATAATACCTCAAAGGAGACACCCCAAATTTGTACGTCTTCAGTAGATCTGGCCTAGAAATCGACTAATTAAATTTAAAGTCTAAATCTACTCAGGTCTGATTTATGACGGGTCGAGATAGACTAGACCTAATTATTTTTTAAAATATAAGGTCCGATTTAGACTCGACTCGACTCGACAATAATAAATAAATAAAAATAAATATAAAAAGTTAACAATTACGATTAAACTTTAAAAAATCATATCCTCCCGTCAAAAGACTAATAAATAAAAAAGATTTTAAAAAAATCTCCACTTTCAACCGTTTGTGATCATCATCAACACACCATCTCCCAATAATGACAAATATGCAGAGAACTCGGGGGTTACAAAAAATTAATTATTATATTTTTCTTGATCAGTGCCCGCCGATCTTAATTCGCAAAAGATCTATCAATAATTGATGAGCAATAGAGTCAACGAAGATTTAACAACGGATCTGACAAGCTCAGAGCACACGTCCCCTCCTTCATCTAGCTAGTCATGCGAACAATATAGGATGTTGGGGCATAGATCGGGGAGCAAACGAGAAAAAAACACACAGAGCAACTGCAAATGACCACAAAATATGCACCGACGAAGAGTAGAGAAACGAGGGAAGTAAAGAGGCTCACTGTCTATCTCAACAACGGGGTTGGAGATCTTGATCTTATTGAATGCCATGACGGGCAGATCCACGAGGGGGAGGAGGAGGCAGTAGTGGTGGTCCAAGCGAGGAGAAGGGCGAGATGGCTAGACACACCCAACCACTCGAAAGACACGAGAAATGGGTGGGGTGTGTGACGTGTGGGGGAGAGGAGTGTGATAATATCGATGATGTAAGAAATTACAAAGAGAATTTAAAGTGGGATTCATCACTTGCGCCTTGCTCAGGATGATAGTATGCCTAGGGATTAGGGCTGTCAAGTGTGGCGAGAGAATGGGCACGATATTTATATTTTACTCTTCTAATATATTTTCATTATCACCAAATGGCTGGAAGATAACTTAAGATCGAGCCGGGCTAACCCGACAGGTCTACTCAAAAGTTCGAGCCCACGTCACACTTAATAAGGTTGGATTTTTAGATCCAACTAACAATTCATGACGTGAAAAGAGGCTTACAGCGTGACCTGACGTCAGATCGAGCCCACAGGTCAATTGGGCCAGACCTGCTCATCGACAGTCTTTAGATCAAACCCCTCTCTCCTACATACGCTAGAAGCATAGATGGGATGTACACTGCGGCACTAGCACGAGGGACAACATACTTTTTATCTCTCAACTCGTTCACGTATGTCTTACGGTGAATTTTATTTTTATGATCTTGGAATCTCAATGGAGAGTGACGATGGGGAGAGTAAGAATAGAATAAGCTAGCATAATACATAATGCCCCACTCAGCAATCATGTTGATGCTGTTGCCGTCCAAGTCAAGAAGGAGAGAGACTTTGGAGTTATCTACGCGGGTCTCAAGTCTGCTAGATGGTTGGATATCTGTCGTAATAGTCTCTATAGATGTCACGCGCACGTTGCGATCTTATTTGGATTAGATCGAACACAACCGTGTAGGGCTCCATTACTTTGTCTCTTTTTTATTCTTTTCTTGAACTAGCTAGCTAGAGGGCTCTAGAGTAGAGCCAGTCCTTTGTGCACAGTGTGACCAGTTTTGTTTACTTATCTTTTGGCTTTGAAATATCTGTGACGCTAATGCATTTAAGGAGCCATTTCATTCGAATATATGTACAGAATTTTTTGAAATTTTTTGGGGCCCGTCAACACTCATCTCTCTCTCCAAAAAATTCAAAAAAAAACTCTCTTGTTAATAGTGCACAAGAAAGTCTTTTTTTTTTACTCGTGAGTTTCAAAATAACTTGACATGAATCTCATGTCAGAAATAATTAAAAAAAATGGTGCACCGCTGGGCAGTGTACTGCGACCCAGTGGTGCACCAAGCATTAATTACTCTAACTAATTATATCAGCAGGTTAAATTTGAAAGCAGGCGTACTCACACGTGATCATAATCTATTTCCATACTTCCTATAGGCGCGCGTTCTCACATCTTGCCGATCGATGAAAGATCACCCCATCAACGGCATGTATACTGCATGGTAAGCGCATCTTAATTTCATCCTAATCCCTACCTCGTAAGTACCTCATGCCATCAACCAAGCTCATTTCGGTCTTGCTAGATCATATGCCTCCCTTAATTAATTAACACCGGTTAATTAATTTGGTAGGTGTTACAGGCATCCCCACACAACTCGAACACCATCCGTGTCTCTCCTGGCATGGGCGATTGAAGGCAGAAGAGCTATAACTCACAAGTCACAACCTGTTAAACGCAGCCTCTCACATCTGTCAAATACATATATAACACAATCTGGCCCTCTAGCAAATTTTGTTCTCTCATAACAACAACCCTAGGTATCCTTCACTTATTAGTTGAGGGCCCAGTAGACGTGACATGCAGCTAGGCCAAAGCAACGAAGGCATCCTTCTAAAACACGAAACTTGAATAGAACAGATTCTGGCAGCGTCCACACACATGAGACCCGCAGAACGTATGGGACTACTAGTTCACCATGGAAAGCGAATTAGATCCTATAGTTGTTTTCTTTGTTCGATAAGTGTGAAGTGGAAAGAGATGTAGTCGGCTCGATGAAGTTATATTCTAAACCCCAATAGATCGGATCAAGAGTGATTCCTCACCTATCCTGTCAAAGGGAACGCTGGAGTATAGATTTCCTATGCTCATGTGAACGGCCGGGTCGGTCAGCCCGTAGATCTTAAAGGATCCATTTTAGGCCTGATTGAAAAATCATTTGTCCACGAACAAAATAAAGTCAAAGTATGTAGTAGTTCATGAGACCGCGAATTCTCACATTCCATGATGTATCATGTCACCCCCAATTGATTGAGTCACCCTTATATCATATAGATATAAATATTCATAAGGCGCTTGTGTCTATATCCTATATAGATCATAGGATCACTGTATGAATAGGTTCTCTTTAACCTCCCACCATTCACGACATCCCTTTCTTCTCATTTTGAACGGCTTCTCGATGGAGAAGTAGAAGCGCTGGTCCCCTTTGGTCAAGTGTGTGTGCCTGTTGTTACCTACCATAGGACCTCTGTCCCCAAAGCGAAGAAAGAGGAGCAGACAATTCCATTTGTCCCGGGGGATAACCCCCTATTTATCCATATTTTAATTTGATAGCAAACTTAAAGTAACCTACGTAGAATAGGGCATAACCCCCGATTAGTCGGGTTACATTGCCCCGGCCTGATGGGTGGAACAAGTAAACCCCCCCGACTTTATGCCAACCCTGACCCCACCTTGAGCGTGGCATCGTCCTCCGGATTCCCACCGTTCCGTCTCCTCCTCCTCCCCACCACGTCGACCCGTCTCCTCCATCTCCTCACCTCGAGCCTGCCATCGTCCTCCCATCTTCAAGCTGGAAGATTAGGGCACAAGCTCTCTTCCATCTCGATCTCTGGCATTGTCCTTCTCCGGACGGTCAAAGCCCTCTGTCCTCGCGCAGGCTTCAAACCCTAGCAACTATAGGGACGTGTCGTCAAGAATCCTGGCACGATGTAGAGTCTCGTCCCATCTCAAAGGTCCTTGCAGGGAAGCCGTGGTGGGCGTAGCCCCTTCCCTTTTCTGCTGTTTTAGGTGCTGTATGCCTGGGCTATGGACGTCGCAACAGCTTCTTTCCCTCGTGGGTGCACAGTTGAAAGATCGCTCTATAAGAAGGGATGTTGTGGGATTCTTCTCTCCCCTTTCGTGACTCTCGCAGACAGTTCTGTTGATTTTTCTTGCGTTTAAGGTATGGCTCCCTCTCTTGCATTCTGGTTTTATTTTATTTTGTTCATCTTTTTAGAAACTGGTGCTTTGATTTACCTTCTTCGATCTCCCAGATACTGGTTCTTCAAGCAGATAGTCTCCGATCTTTGCTGTGGGATCATTCCCTTCCCTTCCGTCACTCTCGCAGACGGTTCCCCTAATTCCCTTCAACTCATTGTTCCAATTTCATGTGAATTTTTTTTTGGTCTGATTGATCTTCCAGGAAACCGATTAAGTCTTATTTCCATTTTCCATTTGTCTCCGATCTCCCTTTTTTGGTGACTTTAATATTTACTTCATACATCTTTATACTAAGACTTTCTGATCCTTAGTAGTAATTTGTCTATCATCATGTCTTTGATGATTTTTAGGACTTTGTCTTCCTTGTGGGGTGCACGAGAGGATGTCACAACCTGATATCCTTTATCTTCCGCACATTTTTTTCATAAATCATTAATTTTTTCATATGCTTGTTACTCTTGTTGTTGGTAATGTAAATGTATTCCATTTCAAATCTATCCTTCATGGAAAATTCCCCTAACATACCATTTTAGGGCATGTGTATTTCTTTCCAAACAGTCATCATGATTAATGTACATGTCAATGTCCAATGTTGTAGATGAAAAAAATAACTGTCTATTACGAGCTACTTCTCTACATGATGATAGGGGGAAATGTGTGGGTTTTTAAACTAATATATGCTTAAATATTCATTGTTATGTCTTTATGTTGCGGCAAATGTTTCTATAAACAGAAGTATGATAAGATGATGCATATAAAAGACTTTATGTTAATGACATTTTTTTTTTGGCACAAAACATCACGTGGTATAAAGGGAGAGTGCACCCCCGATCCAGAGGATGGGAATGTTCTCACTCCACCAATAACCACTAGATGCAATTTTATTATCTTGTAAACTGTGAGTACATATAGGAGGAGACCGTGTCTATGTCATACAAAGCAAAAAGGAGAAAAATCTATACAAGTCACCTACAAAGGTAGGGACGACGATGCCTATACATGTTTTACTCTGAAATTAGGTAAGCCACTAGCATCGGCTATGGCATAGCCCCTTGCAAGCATAGGTAGCTCACTAATGGAATAAAACTCTGCATTGCTGCCCATATAGACTGCATAATTGGCTAATGCGTCAGCAAGCTGATTGGCCTCTCTATATACATGAGTGACAGGATATTGACATGTGTAGTGCAGCTGCAGCAATTGTTGCCACCAAGGGAGCAAGGTCCAGGGCGGATCTTTCTTAGAATTTAGCAAGCCTGCCAAAGTTAGAGAATCAGATTGTATAACAGCCAAGGGGATGTTGTGGAAGTGGGCCAGACGAAGGCCATCAAGCAAGGCTCTACATTCAGCAACCATATTTGTCCCTAGGCCATAGTGGTAAGCAAACCCCAGTATAAGCTGGCCATTATGATTTCTAATGCAACCACCTCCACCGGATTGGCCAGGGTTCCCTTTACATGCACCATCAACATTAAGGGAGTAACCTGCTACTGGAGCAATCCATCTGACCATGATACAAAGAGTTTTTGCACAATTAATTGTTATACCAAACCTTTGTAGCAGACTTGTGAATTCCCAACTAGAGCTGTGTTTGAATTTCATGCTTCTAACTGAACAGGCAATCTCAGCAGAAATGTTGTCGGCAACTCTCATTAGATTAGCAGGATTTCCTTCATATCTGACATAACATCTACACTTCCAAGTATTCCAAGCAATCAGTATCATTAACATCAGCCGGATGAAATGCTTGGGTTTGTTTGTCACAGACCTGTTTATGGTGCCTTCTAACCTGCTAATTATGCTAACGTTATTCAAACAAGTGTTACTAAATATTGGGGCAAATCTTATCCAAAGAAAGTTGGCAATTTCACTCTTTATGAATAAATGATCTTCATCCTCAATTTCATAAGAACTGTAGCAGCAGTCACACTTGGGTGCCAGGCTGATTCCACTCTGTTGAATTCGGCTGTCTACTGGTATAGCATGATTTAATAGTTTCCAGCAGAATAAAGAAGCCCGGGGGGAAAGTCTGTTGTGCCATAGCTTTTTAAAATTCAGATGAGGCCTGACTGATTGCTCTTTCAGAAAGTTGTAAGTAGATTTAAGGCTAAAAGCCCCTGTGTTGGAGTGGGACCAGATATGCATATCATCTCCCTCGAAGGTGGTAAATCTCTGAATCTGTTCCCTCATCTGTTGATCTTCTATGTATGCCCAAATAGGGTGATGGAAGTCTGCCATTGCATCTTTAACAGAGCAGTCAAAAATGTTAGAGTGATTTTGTAAAGATAAAAGATCAGTTAAAGATCTATCCTTATACCAACTGTCCTTGAGAAAATTTGTTTTTGCTCCATCATACACCATCATTCTTGAGCCAGACAAAAGAATGGTCTGGGCCCTTTCAAAATCATGCTTCTTTATCCCTGCAGGGAAAGGTGTTTTACAATTGAGAAAATACTGGTCATGTAGGTATTTGCTCCTTGTGAAGCTTGCCCAAGGTGATTTGCCATGTATGGAATTCCAAATTAGTTTGACATAGAAACATAGTTGTATTTCAAGAATGCCTTTGATTCCCAGGCCACCTTCAGAAAACGGGCTACAGATTTTCTCCCATGATACCCAATGCTTTCTGTGCATAGTATCTAATCCCTGCCAAAAGAAGTTGGAGCATATGCTTCCAATATGCTTGATCACAGTGTATGGAATAGAGGTACCAACAGCAGTGTATATAGGAATAGCAGATAAAACTGATTTGATAAGCACCATTCTGCCAGCCTGTGATAGACATTTACTTTGCCAGCCTGCAAGTTTACTATTAACTTTGTCAATTAGATATTTGAAATGAGGGATTTTGACCCTGTCCTTAAATCGGGGTATACCCAGGTAAGTGATACTTCCAGTTTTGTGCAGATATCCTGTTAGCTGACTGATCCGAGCTATGGTGCCATGTGACATTTGCTTGGCAGTAATGAAACAACTTTTATGTGCATTTATCCGTTGCCCCGAGGATGCTTCATATTTCCCCAAAAATTGAGTTAGCTGCTTGATTGTGGAGACACCACCACTTACAAAGATTAGGGAATCATCTGCATAAAGCATATGTGAAATGGGTGGAATCCCTCGAGGGAGGTGGTAATACTTGCATCTACCAGTAGAGAATAAGTGACTAAGGCCCCTACTGAAAGCCTCCTCTGCAATGATAAAGAGGGCTGGAGCAAGTGGGTCCCCTTGCCTAATACCTCTTGTGGATTTAAAATATCCACGAATTTGTCCATTGAAGGATAATGAAAACCAGTAGTTGACCATTATTTGAGCAATCAGGGAAGTAAACCTATTGCAGAAACCAAACTTTTTCAGAACCATTATTATATAATCCCACTCCATCCGATCATATGCTTTGGCCATATCTAGTTGAATTATCATATTGTGACCTCTAACCGGTCTGTCTAGCTCCATTAATAACTCCTTGGCCAACAAAAAGTTATCAGTGATATGCCTTCCACTGACAAAGCCACTTTGCTCCTTGGAGATAATCAATGGATGAATAGTTTTAAGCCTGTCACATACAATCTTTGAGACAATTTTGCAAGTGAAGTTACAGAGACTAATAGGTCTAAAGTCTGCATATGTGGTGGGGCTTTTGACCTTTGGAATGAGACTTATAATTGTTGAAGTAACACCTTTTGGCAGGCCCCATCCTTGAAAGAAACTCTGAATAGCAAGAGTTACATCATCTCCAATAATATCCCAGGAATGAGAGAAGAAAAACCCAGTGAATCCATCCTGCCCTGGGGAGCTGTTGCCAGATAACGAAAGTATAGTATTCCTGACTTCCTCAGCAGTTGGGATTGAGCACAACAATAGATTTTGATCTTCCTTAATCAATGATGGAATAATGTCACGCCCCGACGCGGAATATCGGGACGTACAGTTAGAAACGAGCTGGAAAGAGAGAGAACTAATCTAAATATATACAAATGCTAAGAAATGGAAATAACTTATTGACCATTAAACAAAACATAACTGGTACATAATCCACAAATCAACTCAATACAACTGGGATAACAACTCTAAACCACAATAACATAACTGAAGCACAACACACTCTAAACACAACTAACTGATACACTCAAAACATCACTCCTGCCCTTCCCCATCGGTAAGCGCGTCACCTGAAAAGCCTGGAAAGGGGGGAAACAACAACTATGAGCTAACGCTCAGTAGGAAATAACAGATAGGTATAAGTGATTAGCAGTTTAATTACATTTTCAAAATATCATGCTACAAAGGATAATGCAATAAAAGAGTAATGATGATATAATGAAACAAAATTGAAAGATCTCACAAGGTCACGAAATATAAAGGAATAGAATGGTAATACTTAAGAGGAATAACAAAGACAAGAATTTACTACAGGAGATAACGATAAAGAGTTGGCCATATCAAGATATTTCAAGTCATGTCAAGCACGTGTGTAGTTCATTTCCACGTCCAAGTAACAGCAAGTAAGTAACAACAAGTAGAGTATAGAACAGTGAAGAGTGGAAAGTGAAAAGTAGTAGAGAGTAGTGGAGAGTAGTGGCCAGTCCTAGATTTAACTCATGTCATAGTACTGGTGCCAAATGCCACACCTAGTCAATCACCTCCCCGGGGGTACACGTAGTGTTCGGGCGCTCCTCCCAGGACTAGACCGAGCCCTTAATTGTTTGCCAAGCATTGATTTCTTTGGATCAGAGATCCCACGAATCTAGACTTCCATAATTTATGGCTAGAATTCCAAGGTTTGAACTATGTAGCAATAACAATTTCAAGTAGGAAGGAGATTCATTTCAGAATTTCAAGGTAAGCACAATCATCAAGAAGATTGAAAACCAAATCATAATAAGAGTTAATCATGCTGTGCAACTGTAGTACAGCAGCTATCCAACAAGCTAATCAACATATTAATCCTAATTATCAAGTTAATATGTCAAAGATTATCCATTATAATTTGCATTAAGACAATTGCCAAAAGCTGATTCAAGATGATAAGGTAAAGGAACAAACTTGTACAGGAAGGAAAAAGAATGCATTAACAGAGATTTAATTACACCATTAACCACTAATTATGTGGGTTTCTATTTAACCAATGTATGAGTCAAAATGAAGATGGTAAACGGCATGTTTTTACACTATGTTTGCAAGTAGGAACCAATGTAAATTGAAATCATAAGGTTTCCAGAATAGGTCACTGCTTCTTCAAAAGTATAGTTTTCAATTGGTCTAAGTTCAATAGGTCGATCCCCTAATGATCCGGATCGATCCTCGGGTCGAAAAACGATAAAAACTAGTTTTCTGGTGTATGGGTCGACCCCTGGCGTCGACCCCTGAAAAATTGGGGTCTGGCAGCTGAATGGGTCGACCCCTGGGGTCGACCCCAGCAAATTCTGAAGGATGGGTCGACCCTTGGGGTCGACCCCTTCATTCCTGTGCATGGGTCGACCCCTGGGGTCGACCCCCATGCAGGGGTTGGATGGGTCGACCCCTGGGGTCGACCCTCGGGCCTGCTGGGTTTCCCAAAAAACGGGTCGACCCTTGCAAGAACAGCAACGAAAGTTGACTCCGGAAAACCCATTAACTCATCCAAATGAGGTCCAATTGAGTTGAAATTAAAACCACATGCTATAGGAATCTTGCTAGACATATTAGGGTCATAAAACTACAATTTGGAAACACGAATTTCATCAGAATTCACTAGAATCACAACCTATTCTATGAAGAACACAAGGAGACCTAGTTCAGGATATACTTCCACTAAATTGTCAAATTCTCTCGATATACAAAACCAAATTTGGGGATTTTGGTGTCAAAAGAAAGCTAACTCGATCATGAATCCAACCATGTATGATATGCTACATGAATATCAGGTTACATGACTCAAAATAAGCCCGCAATCAACCTCTGGCTTAAAGGAATACTATATGAATCATGTTCTAGACATGCTTCTACAAAAATTTGAAATTCACCAAGCATGCTCAATAAAAATTGGGGGTTTCTACGTTGAATAAAAGCTAAAAACATGCTGATTACTTCATGTAAGTTAATTAGGATTTGGTTGTTAGATCCTACCTCAAATTGAAGAGGGAACTCGAAACCCTAGAATAAAGAACAAGCTTGACAGCACCTCACAAAAAGCTCGATATCTCCCCGGATACCTAATGAAAATTGGGGATTTTGCCACCAATGGATAGAGCTCGATGAGAGGAACAATTTTCTATACTCATGATCGAAGTTTGGTTGAGAATTCCTACCTCAATCGTTGGAACAAGGAAGGAAGAGAGGAAGCCGACGGCCTGCCGACCCACCTCCACTAATCGAGCAAGAACTCCTTGGATCTATATCTTCAACGTACCCCACAGCAACCAAATGAAACTAGAGTCGAAGAGCTACATTTCTATAGGTCATGGGGCTTCTGGATCCTTCGGAGTTGGGAGTATTCGACGCTGCAAGTTACGTGTTAAAAACGGCGCCGAAATCCTTGACTTGACCAAAACTATGTCGGCAGCACGTTTTAGGGCTAGGTTTACCTCAAATTGATTGAGGGTAAGTGTTTCTTACCTCGTGGCCTTCCATTTGCCCTTGATTTCAGATCATTTGGTTGAGTAACAAGGTCGAATTTCACGTTTTAAGTTACGATTAGGTAAAGGTTAGGTGAAAGTCAAATTCGGGATTAATCCTCCAATTAGACAAGGTTACGTAATTAATTTGGGTCAAGTCCAGAAGATAAAATTGCTATAAAAATGATCTTTTACCCAATTACTATTTTTACATATTTTTCCAAGGTAGTCGAATTTTATAGGTTCTCTTTTCTAATGAATTAAATATTAATATTTCAAAATTCAAATATTAATTCATTTTAATTTAATTTTTAATTAATAAAAGCTTAATAAAACTTAATAATTAGTCGGGGTATTTCACCCTCCCCTACTTAAAGAATTTGGTCCTCCAAATTCACTGCACTATATACGGAAAGTAGGGAAAAGATAGATCACCTAGAATAGGTCGGGATACCGCTTCCGCATAGTATCTTCCGATTCCCAAGTAGCTTCTTCGGTCCCACGCCGACTCCACTGAATCTTGACCATCGGTATAGACCGATTCCGGAGTTGCTGCTGTTTCCGGTCTAGAATTTTGATAGGTCTTTCTTCATAAGTCAAATCTTCCTTTAACTCGAAATCCACATGTTGAATGATGTGAGTGGGATCGTACACATATTTCCTTAACATAGACACATGGAAAACATTATGTACGCCAGATAACTGAGGCGGTAATGCAAGTCTGTAAGCAACTTCTCCCAGTCTATCTAGGATCTCGAATGGACCAATATACCTCGGACTCAGCTTGCCATGGATGCCAAATCTTCGAATCCCTCTCGAAGGAGAGACTTTCAGAAACACATGCTCGCCAACTTGAAATTCTAATGCTCTTCTCCTTGTGTCGGCATAACTCTTCTGTCTTGACTGAGCCACTTGTAACCGGTCTCGGATAACACGGATGTTCTGTGATGATTCTGAAACAAGATCCGGTCCAAGCCATTGCTTCTCGCCCACCTCGTCCCAACACAACGGGGAACGACAGCTTCTTCCATACAAAGCTTCAAATGGAGCCATTTGTATGCTGGATTGGTAACTGTTGTTGTAGGCGAATTCAATCAATGCCAAGTGATTACTCCAACTGCCTCCGAAATCAATCATGTAAGCTCGCAGCATATCTTCCACTATCTGGTTGGTTCTTTCAGTCTGTCCATCTGTCTGTGGATGAAAAGCAGTACTGAAATTCAGACGAGTACCAAGAGACTCTTGCAGTCCCTTCCAGAAATGCGAAGTAAATCTCGGGTCTCTATCAAACACAATGCTGACATGTATACCATAGAGCCTTACCACTTCCTTCAAATATAAAGCAGCCAATACATCAACTGTCCACTTGGATTTAATGGGTAAGAAATGAGCTGATTTTGTCAAGCGATCGACGATCACCCATATCGCATCAAATCCACCACGAGTCTTAGGTAGACCCATAATGAAATCCATGCCAATGCTTTCCCACTTCCATTGGGGTATGTCGAGTGGTTTCAACTTTCCTGCCGGTCTGAAATGTTCAGCCTTAACTTGTTGACAAACCAGACATCTACTCACGAAATATGCAATTTCCCTTTTCATATTCGGCCACCAAAAGGACCTTTTCAAATCCTTGAACATTTTAGTGCCTCCAGGATGAGTAGTATATTTGGATCTATGTGCTTCCCCCAGAATCTTGTTCTTTAACTCAGCTTCATCAGGTACACAAGTTCTACCCTGGAATAACAATCTTCCATCGTCAGCCACCATGAAGTCGAGTCTGCTGCTCAAACTTCCCTTGATCTCAACCAGCTCGGGATCATTATCTTGCAAGGATTTGATCTCCATTAATAATTCGGGCTTAAGTCGAATCTGTGCAATTATAACCCGATCATTATCAACATTTAGATCCAGGCTAGCTAACTGTTCCAATAGCCTCCACTCTTGTAACATGAGACTTGATAATTTAGCCACAGGCTTCCGGCTTAATGCATCTGCCACCACATTGCCGTTACCGGGATGATATTCAATCGAGAAGTCGAATCCTTCAAGTACTCCAACCATCTTCTCTGCCTCATTTTAAGTTCTTTCTGAGAAAATAAATACTTCAAACTCTTATGATCTGAAAATACTGTGAATATTTCTCCATACAAGTAATGCCTCCAAATTTTTAAGGCGAATACAACTGCTGCAAGTTCCAAGTCATGAACGGGGTAGTTCTCTTCGTACTTCTTCAGCTGCCTAGAAGAATAAGCAATCACCTTACCATGCTGCATGAGTACACAGCCTAAGCCAATTCCAGAAGCATCGGTATAGACCACGAAACCACCGTCGCCAAAAGGTAAAGCCAATACGGGTGCAGTAGTGAGGCAATCCTTCAATGTTTGGAAGCTCTGCTGACATTCCTCGGACCATTCAAACTTGTTGTCTTTGCGGGTCAATCGAGTGAGAGGTACCGCAATCTTGGAGAAGTCTTGAATAAATCTCCGATAATAGCCTGCCAGGCCTAGGAAGCTTCTCACTTCGGTCACTGTAGTAGGCTGATCCCAGTTCCTTACTGCCTCCACTTTCGAAGGATCAACTGAAATACCTTCTTTGGTGATGATATGTCCTAAGAAGGACACTTCTTGTAGCCAGAAATCACATTTACTGAATTTGGCATATAGTTGATGATCTTTCAATATCTGCAATGCCATCCTCAAATGTTCGGCATGCTCTTCTTCAGTCTTGGAATAAATTAGTATGTCGTCAATGAATACCACGACCTATTGATCAAGATAAGGCCGGAATGCATTATTCATTAACTGCATGAAAGCTGCTGGTGCGTTCGTTAGACCAAAAGGCATAACGACAAACTCAAAATGACCATACCTGCTGCGGAAAGCCGTTTTATAAATATCATCTTCCTTAATCCTCAGCTGATGATATCCAGATCGAAGATCGATCTTAGAGAAATAATGTGCTCCCGCTATCTGGTCGAATAATTCGTCGATCCTCGGCAATGGGTATTTATTCTTGATAGTTAGCTGGTTCAGTTGCCGATAATCGATGCATAATCTCATCGAACCATCCTTTTTCCTGACGAATAATACAGGAGCTCCCCAAGGTGAAGTACTCGGACGAATAAAACCTTTCTCGAGCAATTCAATCAGTTGTTGCTTTAATTCCCTTAGCTCCGCAGGGGACATACGGTAAGGAGCTCTAGAAATAGGAGACGCGCCAGGAACAATATCAATGGAGAAGATAACTTCCCGCTCAGGCGGAAGTCCTGGTAGTTCCTCCGGAAAGACTTCGGAGAATTCTCGGACAATAGGAATGTCTTTGATCTCATCTTGTTGCTCCGGTGTAGCATGGACAAAGGCTAGAAAAGCCTCGCAACCTCGCCTCATCAGCTTGTCGGCTCGAAGAGCCGAGATAAGTGATACAGGGTTATGGTGCTTGATCCCCGTAAAAGATAAACCAGAATGTCCAGTAAAAGTCACTGAGCTAGAACTGCAGTGAACACTGGCCTCATACTTGGCTAACCAATCTGCTCCAAGGATTACATCATAATCCTTCATATCCATGCAAACTAAGTCGGCTGGAAAGTTCTGTTCATCAATAATAACCTTACTAGAAAGATAGTAATATTGAATAGCCGCTCCAGAACCAATAGGAGTTGATATAACTAATGGAGAATTCATCATAATAGGTTCCACAGATAACGACTTCGCAAATTTCTGGGAAATAAAAGAATGCGTTGCACCAGTATCAAAGAGAACAAATGCGGGCTTGTCGATTATAGTAAGGGTACCTTCGACGAGTCCGCCATCATCAGAAATCCCAGTTTCATCCGCATGTAAAGCTTGGAGCCTTCCTTGCGGCTTCTTGATAACTTGAGGTTTTGCCGGTGTAGCTTGTTCCGATAGAAGAGGGCAGTCAGGGATACGGTGTTCCCTACTCCCACATCGTAAACACGCACCTAGCTTGCGCCAGCATTCCTCCATCTTGTGACTTGGACGATCACAATACTTGCACTTGCCCTTGAATGGAACAATAGGGCCGGGTTTCTTCTCTTCATTTCTTGGCATCTTGCCTTTCGACGTTCTCGATCCGATCCACGAACTAGACCCACTCATGGGCCTCTTTTTGCTAGTGCTAAATCCGGGTCTAGGAGTTGGTTGTTCCTTCTTCATGCCTTGCCCACGGATCCTCTCCGTCATTTCTAAGGTATCTTCTAGAACTTGTGCCTTTCTCACCATCTCAGAATAAGTAGAGATCTCCATCGGCGCCAGTTGATTGATGTAATGAAGCTTCAACCCGTTGAGAAATCGCTTAGCTTTCATCTTTTCTGTGGAGATAAGGTGAGTAGCATAGCGCGAAAGCCGAGAGAACTGTGCTTCATATTCGGCCACCGATAAGCTTCGCTGCTTTAGAGCCGTGAACTCCACCGCCTTCTTCTCTTGTACACGATCGGAAAAATATTTGTTGTTGAAGAATTCCTCGAACTCTTCCCATGTGACTTGTTGATCGCCTAGAGTTGCCTTGACGGAATCCCACCAAGTACGCGCGTCCCGCTCCAATTGGAAGGTAGAAAGAAGGACACGCTCTTGGTCGGTGCATTGCATGACTTCAAAAATTCTCCCCATTCCGTGGAGCCAATGTTCGGCCTCATCGGGGTTAGTCGAACCAGCAAATCTTGGCGGGTTCATTCCTCGAAAGTTCCGGTATAAGTCACTGGTGCCATGACCCGCTGCTCCAGCTTGAGCTACCTGATGTAACGCCTGAGTCAGGCCTTGAACCGTGCGCTGCAGGTTCCTCCATTCAGCACGATCGGCTGCCATCTACACGAGAAATAGATTACTTAGGTCCAAAAAAAAAAGATAATAACACGATTAAGGAACGAACTTAACCCAAGTTTCTACCCAATCTCACCAGGTCAGGTTCTAGACTTTAACAAGGTTAGAGGTCTAATGCACCTAAACACGACCAAAACTCGGTACCTGGCGGAGCTAATCGGTCCGAAGACCACTCGCGTAAGTATGCGACCTTCCCGATAGGCGTAGCCTAACGTTCGGACAACACCTTTTGATATACCGATTATTGGGATGCAATGCAAGAAAACCTAAACTTAGGGAACCTAGGAATATGAAACCTAGGGCTCTGATACTAACTAAACTATCACGCCCCGACGCGGAATATCGGGACGTACAGTTAGAAACGAGCTGGAAAGAGAGAGAACTAATCTAAATATATACAAATGCTAAGAAATGGAAATAACTTATTGACTATTAAACAAAACATAACTGGTACATAATCCACAAATCAACTCAACACAACTAGGATAACAACTCTAAACCACAATAACATAACTGAAGCACAACACACTCTAAACACAACTAACTGATACACTCAAAACATCACTCCTGCCCTTCCCCATCGGTAAGCGCGTCACCTGAAAAGCCTGGAAAGGGGGGAAACAACAACTATGAGCTAACGCTCAGTAGGAAATAACAGATAGGTATAAGTGATTAGCAGTTTAATTACATTTTCAAAATATCATGCTACAAAGGATAATGCAATAAAAGAGTAATGATGATATAATGAAACAAAATTGAAAGATCTCACAAGGTCACGAAATATAAAGGAATAGAATGGTAATACTTAAGAGGAATAACAAAGATAAGAATTTACTACAGGAGATAACGATAAAGAGTTGGCCATATCAAGATATTTCAAGTCATGTCAAGCACGTGTGTAGTTTCATTTTCACGTCCAAGTAACAGCAAGTAAGTAACAACAAGTAGAGTATAGAACAGTGAAGAGTGGAAAGTGAAAAGTAGTAGAGAGTAGTGGAGAGTAGTGGCCAGTCCTAGATTTAACTCATGTCATAGTACTGGTGCCAAATGCCACACCTAGTCAATCACCTCCCCGGGGGTACACGTAGTGTTCGGGCGCTCCTCCCAGGACTAGACCGAGCCCTTAATTGTTTGTCAGGCATTGATTTCTTTGGATCAGAGATCCCACGAATCTAGACTTCCACAATTTATGGACAGAATTCCAAGGTTTGAACTATGTAGCAATAACAATTTCAAGTAGGAAGGAGATTCATTTCAGAATTTCAAGGTAAGCACAATCATCAAGAAGATTGAAAACCAAATCACAATAAGAGTTAATCATGCTGCGCTACTATAGTATAGCAGCTATCCAACAAGCTAATCAACATATTAATCCTAATTATCAAGTTAATATGTCAAAGATTATTCATTATCATTTGCATTAAGACAATTGTCAAAAGCTGATTCAAGATGATAAGGTAAAGGAACAAACTTGTACAGGAAGGAAAAAGAATGCATTAACAGAGATTTAATTACACCATTAACCACTAATTATGTGGGTTTCTATTTAACCAATATGTATGAGTCGAAATGAAGATGGTAAACGGCATGTTTTTACACTATGTTTGCAAGTAGGAACCAATGTAAATTGAAATCATAAGGTTTCCATAATAGGTCACTGGTTCTTCAAAATTATAGTTTTCAATTGGTCTAAGTTCAATAGGTCGATCCCCTAATGATTCAGATCGATCCTCGGGTCGAAAAATGATGAAAACTGGTTTTCTGGTGTATGGGTCGACCCCTGGGGTCGACCCCTAAAAAATTGGGGTCTGGCAGCTGAATGGGTCGACCCCTGGGGTCGACCCCAGCAAATTCTGAAGGATGGGTCGACCCCTGGGGTCGACCCCCATGCAGGGGTTGGATGGGTCGACCCCTGGGGTCGACCCTCGGGCCTGCTGGGTTTCCCAGAAAACGGGTCGACCCCTGCAAGAACAGCAACGAAAGTTGACTCCGGAAAACCCATTAACTCATCCAAATGAGGTCCAATTGAGTTGAAATTAAAACCACATGCTATAGGAATCTTGCTAGACATATTAGGGTCATAAAACTACAATTTGGAAATACGAATTTCATCAGAATTCACTAGAATCACAACCTATTCTATGAAGAACACAAGGAGACCTAGTTCAGGACATACTTCCACTAACTTGTCAAATTCTCTCGATATACAAAACCAAATTTGGGAATTTTGGTGTCAAAAGAAAGCTAACTCGATCATGAATCCAACCATGTATGATATGCTACATGAATATCTGGTTACATGACTCAAAATAAGCCCGCAATCAAGCTCTGGCTTAAAGGAATACTATATGAATCATGTTCTAGACATGCTTCTACAAAAATTCAAAATTCACCAAGCATGCTCAATAAAAATTGGGGGTTTCTACGTTGAATAAAAGCTAACAACATGCTGATTACTTCATGTAAGTTAACTAGGATTTGGTTGTTAGATCCTACCTCAAATTGAAGAGGGAACTCGAAACCCTAGAATAAAGAACAAGCTTGACAGCACCTCACAAAAAGCTCGATATCTCCCCGGATACCTAATAAAAATTGGGGCTTTTGCCACCAATGGATAGAGTTCGATGAGAGGAACAATTTTCTATACTCATGATCGAAGCTTGGTTGAGAATTCCTACCTCAATCGTTGGAACAAGGAAGGAAGAGAAGAAGCCGACGGCCTGCCGACCCACCTCCACTAATCGAGCAAGAACTCCTTGGATCTGTATCTTCAACGTACCCCACAGCAACCAAATGAAACTAGAGTCGAAGAGCTACATTTCTATAGGTCATGGGGCTTCTGGATCCTTCGGAGTTGGGAGTATTCGACGCTGCAAGTTACGTGTTAAAAACGGCGCCGAAATCCTTGACTTGACCAAAACTATGTCGGCAGCACGTTTTAGGGCTAGGTTTACCTCAAATTGATTGAGGGTAAATGTTCTTACCTCGTGGCCTTCCATTTGCCCTTGATTTCAGATCATTTGGTTGAGTAACAAGGTCGAATTTCACGTTTTAAGTTACGATTAGGTAAAGGTTAGGTGAAAGTCAAATTCGGGATTAATCCTCCAATTAGACAAGGTTACGTAATTAATTTGGGTCAAGTCCAGAAGATAAAATTGCTATAAAAATGATCTTTTACCCAATTACTATTTTTACATATTTTTCCAAGGTAGTCGAATTTTATAGGTTCTCTTTTCTAATGAATTAAATATTAATATTTTGAAATTCAAACATTAATTCATTTTAATTTAATTTTTAATTAATAAAAGCTCAATAAAACTTAATAATTAGTCGGGGTATTACAAATAACATCAAGCAAATTCTCATCAATATTGTGTGGCTCAGAAGATAGCTGCTCTTTAAAAAATTCCACAGCACCATCTGCCAAAATTTCCTGATCATCCACCCAATGGTCATTTATTTTCAGTTTCTGAATGTGATTTTTCTGTCTCTTGATCTTAGTGTAATGATGGAAAAATTTTGTATTTCTATCCCCACAGGATATCCATTCAACTCTGGCCTTTTGATACCAAAACACCTCCTCTCGTGACAAAGCCAGACGCAAGTTAGCATTGGCCTTATGTAAATTCATTCTATTTTCAGCCGATGGATTCTCATCATATTGGTTTTGGGCTTGCTCAACAAGCAATTCAACCTTGCTTTTTGCCTGAAAAATGTTCCCAAAAACTTCTGTGTTCCATATCTTTAGATCTGCCTTCAACAGTTTTAGCTTTGTCTGCAATCTAGCAAAAGGATGGCTAACATCTGGAGAGTAATTTCTCCAATGAAATCTCATAAATTCCAAAAAGTCTTCATGTGTGTGCCACATTTGATGGTACATAAACCTCCCCAGAGAAGGCTGATTTTGCTTTAGAGATATTAATAATGGTGAGTGATCTGAGGGACCTCGGATTAAATGTCTAACCGACAGCAGCTGAGTTGACTGAACCCATAAAGGATTGTATAAAACCCTATCCAACCGGGCTTTAATTTGACTTGACCCAGTTTGATTGTTGGTCCAGGTATATTTGGTGCCAGAAAAGCCAGCATCAATAAAACCAGTTGCTGTTAGAAAACCTTGAAAATCCACCATGGCAGCCATGGAAGAAAAAGAACCTCCACTTTTTTCTTCTGGTGAGGCTATGCAGTTGAAATCTCCACCCACAATCTAGGGAATATTAACAGTTTGACTAAAAGCCATAAGGGAAGAAAACATGTCTCTACGCTCACTAATGCTGCAAGAGGCATATATGGCAGTGAAGAGCAAGACACTGTTATTGCTTTCCTTTAAAGCCACAGTCAAATATTGTGAGTGAGTCTCAATGGTCTCAAGACAAATGTGAGACTTTGAAAATATCCAAATTTTGGAAGCATCACCATTATTACCCAAAGGAGCATACATTCTAATACTCCGGGCAACTCTGTGAGCTCTGTTGAAGTTAATCCGAGGTTCAGATATAGCAACTAAGCAGGTATTGTTAGATTGTATGTGTTGAGCCAGACTATTTACAGTGGCTTTATTCCCTATACCTCTAACATTCCAAATTAATGCAGTGTTAAGCATTGTCATAAGAGGAAGATGAGTGAGCATCCATACTTTTAGCTTTAGCCCTTGTCAGCCGGGCATCACTAAATAACAACCCAGGCATTAGAGACACCTCATTTGATTTAAAGAACAGGGACTTTGTGTTGTTTACCTGACCACCAGCCATCCTTGAATTTTCTGCAACCGACAACTTGGAAATTGCATCCGAATTATTAATAGCAATAATCTTCTGATTTAAATGAAGCTTAGAAACTTGTGGAATTGGATCTTCAATCTTTGAGACTTCTTGAGAACAGCCATGGATTGAAGGCAGCTCCTCTGAAATAATGACCTCCTCTATTTCAAATTGAGATGAGTTAGACTTCTTAGTTGGCTCCTTCAAACAAACAAGAGAGGCCTCCTCTATCCCCGATATATTTGTGCTAGGCTCATTGACAGAGTTCTTCTCACAAACATTTAAAAGGCACTGAGCCTCAGATAAATTTTCCGTATTGCTAGATGTAAGACCAATAAGCTGATAGCAATTTGGAAGGCCATGTGTTGAAATGTTAATGGCTAGATCCTCCGAAGCTTGATCAAGGATAGAAAATTTATTCTCAATTGCATCAGTCTTCATGAAACTATCAATAACCTGCCTGGGCTTGTATACCTGTCGAGGCTTTTTATTATTGGCCATTAAAGCCACAGAGCTAGTCGATTGTTTTTTCTTGCAATCCCTCTGCAGATGCCCAATCTTGTGACAGTAGGCGCACATATAAGGCACTCTGTGATAATTGATCAGTTGCCCAAAGCCACCATTATCTATTCCTATCCATATTTGATCTTTTCTCTGCAGATCTAAATTTAACCCTACACATACCAAAGCTTCAGTTGTATTAGTCATGGCAATAGTCGCATCATTTATCCGCAGCACAGGACCAATGTTACCTGCTATAGATCTGAGCATATCCTCGTGATAGAAATTAATAGGGAGGGATGGGAATCCAATCCATACCGGAATTGTCACTGGATCTGCATCATAATCAAAGTCATGGGACCATCTAAAGAACCTGAACAAGTAACCTTTGACATACAAGCTTTTTTGCAGCAATACACTCAGAAAATCCGCTTCGCTACCCAATCTGACTAAAATGTGTCTTGTGTTTAGCCGGCTAATAATGAAATCGGAGCTTAGATGAAGATGTTGTGAGAGGCAAAGCTTTATTTCTGGGATGGAGGGATGACCTTAAGAGCATTTTACGATTATTGCATTTTGAAGATTCATACAGGAGGCTTTCACTTCACCGGATGTGAAGAAAACTGCAGGCTCGCCTTTGTCCATGAAAGCTGGAGGTTTCACTTGCAGAGGTAGCCGAGGTCGACGCTGCGCTTCAATCAGTGTCTGAGCGTAGGTTTTCCAGGGAATCACTGCAACAGGATCTGCGGATGTAGTTGCATAATCTTCAGAAGGTGCTTTGGCCTCCCCCACCTTGCCAGCCATGGCCGGCAGGGAGGGAAGGGTGTCGGGAAGAACAGAGAAAGAGATGGCGGGAGAGACGAAACTAGAGCTTCTTATGTTAATGTCATTCATATTTAGAACAGACCCTAAATCTGAGGTACTTGTATGTTCACATTAAAATGTGTATTGGTGCTAGTATGGGTCAGTATTTACTTATTAATTTGTGCCCGCAAATACTTAAGTTCTGTTAAACCATTAGTTGATAAATACTTATAGTCAGCAATTGAAAAACCCCTACAATTTGTTGTCCCTTGAGTTTTATCATATTGAGTGAAGCATCTTAGGCACGATAGGTAGCTCTGGCATTTTCCTACCTTCTTAACATCTTGTATGAGAATTGATAATTCTCATCTACTTTGGGTCATCTCACTGTAGTGTTGACATTACTCATTCTCCTACCTTCTCACCTGAATGTAAATGAATCTCTTTGATGGGTTGTGCCTTATGATGGCCATTTTAATGCTATTACTCACGTTAAAGATTTAATTAGTTCTGACAGCCAAGTTCTATATTCATATTTGAGACCCTTCATGAGCTTCTTGTAAAGGGCCAAGCTCATTCACGACAGAGAAATAACCATAAAGCCTCCAGGTTTGAACCAAATTGGGTGTTTTACTTATTTTTACTATAGAAATGTACATGTGTTTTGATAATTTAATGGAGTCACAGGACATTGTTCCTCTTCTAAGACTTAGAACATTTAGCATTTACTGTTGGATGTCAATAAAGTCGTTACTTTTGATCATTCTTGATTATTAATTTGTTATTATTTCATCGCCATGCCATATATGATAAGTTGGGTTACTCTGTATTGTCATTTACCTGTGTAAATTTTATCAGCTCAGAAATCTATATGTTTGTTTAGGAGGATGTATTCCAGTTATCATAAGTGATGTAATTCTTCTTTATTCTTGCATACATCTTATGATTTCTCTTGTAAAATATTTAGTCAACATCATTTAGGTCATGCTTCTCTGCTCTTATGGGACAGTTTCATGGGTTCTCTAAATTAAGCATGCTTGCTTGCAAGGAACACATAGGCCTACATAGTCTTTTCAATGTTTATGATTTTTAGCTAGGAGAAACTTTATAAAATAAATATCATCATGATCTCAATGTACCATAATTACATATGCTACTCATTACATATAAGGATTCCATAATATGAATAAGTAGTCGTCAACAATCAGAGGGAAACTCCATAATTACTTTAGGATACGTACTTGCATTTAATCTGAAACCACAAAAAAACTGTACGTACCACATACTCAAGAAATAGGAGATACATATTGTATTCAAAATACAATATGGGTGACATTTAAATGCTGAAGAGGCTCACCCCATTCTATTGGGTGTTTCAAAGTAAGTGGCATGTGGACGCTAGACATGGATACGGTGTTCCTTGAACTTATTTCACAAGAGTTGGTTCAGGGGGATTTTAGTCCCTCACATGCATGAGACATTGTGCGGAAATTGTTCAACGAACAATGTGAAACGAACTTTTCGATCTCCCAATTTAAGCATAGACTTGGCTTCTACAAAACATTTGATGTTATAACACAAGATTTAGTAGTGAGTGGGTGTTTCACATGGAACGAGGACTCTAAGCAACTATTTGGTAGCGATCTAGCATGGGTTGCCTATAATGAGGTTGGTAAAAGCATGAATGTAAGCGTAATTATTGGGTAAGAACATACTTTCACATGGTGTGAATTTTTTGCAGTTTAATCCGCTCGTTATGTGGTTTAAGGGGAGGACATTGCCTTCGTATGAATTTATTGTGCGTGCATTGCGTACGTGGGACTATCTTGGACTATGAATTATTTAGCATGTCTCCTTACTTTATTGGCCAATGGCAATGGCAACCAATTGTGAATGTGGTTAATTTCATTTGGATACCTCATTTATTGTACGCCTTGCGAAATCCTTTTGGACTTTATTCTCATTGTCTTCTTATTTTATGTTATCTACGTCTTTTAGATAAAAATGATATGGATAGGAAGGGCAAGAGCCGTGTGTGCAATTGGAGTGGACGTTCAGACATAATTTTGTGCAATCTTTTGGTGGATGAATATCACAAGAACATGTGTCAACAAGGCCATTTCAAAGCACATGTGTGGAATGAAATCGTTCGTCCATTCAATGCGGCGACAAATCAAAACCTGGACAAGTGTAATTTAATGAACAGGTGGAAGAACTTGAAGAAGTGGTATCACTTACTTCAACAGTTGCTTGGTCGTACTGGCTGGGGTTGGGACGATAACAAAAAACTCCCGATGCCTCCTGATGAGGGTGCTTGGGCGGAGGCAATAGCGGTATGTTAAATTTCATTTGACAATATTGTAAAATATAAAATTCTATCCTTATCGACCTTATTTATGCTCTTCTCTCATTGTGGAGCAGTCTAACACTGAGTACAAGACGTTATTGGGGAAGCCCTTCGAGTGTAAAGAGCAAATGGACATATTGTGTGGGAAGACAATGGCTAGAGGAAGTCTTGTATTCAACAATAATGTTCATGTCGTTGATTTGGATGATCGGAGGTCATTTAGTGATGATGAGTCACCCCTGCCACAACAAAGGCCGAGGGTTCCAAATTGGGCCCACCATACTTCAATGGGCCTTGGTGGTAACGGACCTCCCCTAGATCTTGAGCAAGACTTCAACCCTTTCGTTATGCCAACGTCAGAGGAGCGTACACAATATGAGGAAACATCTCGATCACACTTTGGAGGCCATCATAGAACCCAGTCTCGTTTACCTTCTCAACAATTCTTGAGTGGGACTGGAGAGTATACCCCGTCACCACCCGCTAAACGTCCCACCGATGATGAGGTAACCTCCCCAAATAAAGCAAGGGATTTTGTGACCCCTTCCAAAAGAAGAACGCGGCAGAGGCGTAACAAAATTATGGAGGGAATAGTTGATGCTTTGGAAAGGCTATGTTCATTGAATGTTGAAAGGTTGCAATTGCAGAAGAGCGTAAGCATTCCGTCACCTTCTTCGGTAGGCACGACTGAAGATCCATGCTCAATCAAGATGTGTCTACAGAAGTTGAAGAGTCTTCCTGGCTACACATATGACATATTGTACAACGCAACCATTCACTTCAAAGATGCAGATTTCAGAGCAATCTTTATGGCCCTCGATGACGAAGATAAGTTTGGGTGGATCTACTATGAAGAACCCTAAGGTGGTTCTAGTTAGAAGGTGTTATGGATGGTTTTATGTTTGCTTTTACTTCATTATGTCTATGGATGGTGTTGTGTTTGTTATCAACTCATTTTAGCTACTACTTTCGCATGATATTGTATTGTTCCTCATTTTTGTTGTACATGTTGCATGACTATATTGTACTTTGACAAGTTTGTACTATGCTACTCTATGTACATTGTCGTATTCCAATGAATGCATTCTACTCATTGTTAACTCATTCCACATATGTGTGTATTACTTGCATCTGTCCTATTGCAGGGAAGCAAGAAGTTTGATAATGGGAAAGTTGAAGTGTTACGTCATGTGGGTTGGGCACTCTCCAGGATTGTATTACAGTTGGGGAGAGTGTTATGCGCAAGTGAACGAATGCCCAGGGGCTAAATATAAGGGATTCATGTCCATTGAAGAGGGCGAGTAGACATTGAGAGGTCAATTACCTGTAAATGTCATGCCTCATGGGAGGCAATTGACGCATGTGAGGCCATTGATGGGGGGCAGACATGAAGACGTTAATATGTCAACCCCAATGCACCAAACACCTACTCTTGTTTACTTCCAAAACTTGGCCATCATATTGCTTTTGCTGATTATCCTCATCTGTGTTCTTTTTGTATTGATGGGGATGATTGTTATATTATTACGAGGCCGTTAAGTTGGTCGGTTATGTACACGTTTAATTGACTTTGTGACTCTATGTATCTTGACTTATGGATATCAATCAATCCAATCCTTACCATTGTCAAAAATAGACTATTGTTGTATTATGAACCATCATTGTATGTGTGTAATGCAAGCTCACGTGACTATGATATAGCACTTCCTAAACATTGGCCTTTGTGTCATTGTAGGAGTACCCCATATAAACGAATCACCATTGCTTAGGGACATAATGTCGGAGGAGAATGAGGTATTTCGCATAGTTGGTGAGATAATATGCAATCAATTATTTGAGGAAAATGATGAAGAAGAAGAGGTTCCAGAGAGGGTAAGGAGGCCCATGCATACATCGTGGTACGGTGGTCATGTTTGGATTCACGATATTCTTGTTGGTCGTGAAAGACGTTGCTATAATATGTTCAGACTTAACCCTAGGATGTTTACACGGTTACCTGATGTTCTATTAGAAAGGGGGTTGATCAAGGATAGCTGATCTGTTACTGCCAATGAGCAACTAGGTATGTTCTTGTATGCCATGGGCCATGGTGTGGCAACAGGAGCATTGTGTGAGCACTTCCAACATTCATCGCAAACTATAAGTTTTTATGTTAATACTATGGCGAGGGCGCTTGCCGAACTTAGACACACCTACATTCAACTCCCTACAGCATGTGATGAGGTCCACTCGTTGATACGACACCAGAACAAATTCTACCCGTTCTTCAAGGTAGTTTACTACAGTTGGGATCAATGGTTATTCACGATACAAAATGTTCATTTACATATGCACTTCATAATGGGTGTTTAGGATGCACTCGGGGCAATTGATGGTACCCACATACCCGCCAATGTGCTACGATCAAAGTAGCCATGCTATCGAAATCGCAAACAACAAGTCACACAAAATGTCATGGCAGCTGTCTCATTTGATTTACAATTCCAATACCTCTCTGTGGGGTGGAAGGATCGGTTGGTGACCAAAGATATTGAGGCACGCAATAGAGCATGGTGGATTTACGGTCCCTCCAGGTGAGTTCATTCCTTGGACTACAAGTAAAATTTCTGACATTATCTATTCATTCTACAACCCCCAATGAGTTGCTTCCGTGCAGGCAAGTACTATCTGGTCGATCTGGGCTACGCAAATACTGGAAGTTTCATTGCACCGTATCGGAATGAGCGATATCATATAGGTCAATACCAAGGCTGTGGTAACACAGCATATCGTAGTTTACGAGATAAATTTAATCATCGCCATGCCCAATTAAGGAATGCAGTTGAACGAGCATTTGGGGTTTTGAAAATGCGGTTTGCAACTATAAAGAAAGGGAACATGTATCCTTTTCGAACTCAACTACTCATGACAGTTGCCTGCTGTGTGGTCCACAACTTCATTCGTCGAGAACATGATGAAGATTTCTACCTTTTGCATGCTCCGAATGACCAAAATGACGTAGGGGATGTAGATGTTGATCCTACTGCACCCGTCGCATCTCATGACATCCACGAGGGAGGGGTGCTAAGGGACAATATTGCTACTCACTTATGGCTCCATAACAAACAGTTTGTTGACAATTTTCAGACACAAGCTGACTACATTCAAAACATGGTGATATTTATGTTTGTATTGAACCTGCTGTCAAGAGCTTTAGTGCTATTGCTACTCTAAAATTTTAAATGCTTGTTGTATTCTTGTAATGTAATGTATTGGTCTGGTAAGTTTGCAATGCATAGGGTTTACTGTTTTAAAGTAATTATGCATGCCCCATATATATTTGCAGGTTTCTAGGCATCAACTCAAGTGGGTTTCAGGATGTTTGTTGCCCCCATTCACCTATGTGAACAGCATGGGCAATTGATGGTGGTCGAGGGCACAGTCTTGTAACCCCACCTCACTTATGCATGCTGTTTTTGAGTTTTATGGATGATGGCGACATCATGTCATGATCCCCCTGGAGTATGGGCAATGATGATTTGGGAGACAATGACTTAATTGTTCAATGGTTAGATGTCCGATTGAGATAACTCCATATGAATGGATGATAATAATTTGTTGCTCCCTGAGCCTAAACCATTTATAAACCTTTCTATTGCACTACGCTGCTTCATGATTTTTTGCAAACTTCAGGTACGTCATATTGTCCCCTTTATTCCCCATCTTTTGATATAAGAGCATGAGTGTGTTAAGAGGTATCACAGTTTCATATCAACTCAAGTATGACAATTGTCCCTTATTTTTAGTTGCAAGGTATCACAGTTTCATATCAACTCAATTATGACAATTTATAAGATTTAATCCTCATCTTTCATATTCCGCTCGGTATGTGGATCAACTCTGGTGTGTTTCTTCTTTTGTTAATTTAAATCTATTTCGTTTACTTCTACCTCACTTGACAAACACAATGCAATACCAAATGACTAATGTGAACATTGGAGCTCTACTTATCAGCAAAATGTTGGAACTGTCTGGTTCATCATCAGCTTTAATTAGTTCTACTTACGTGAGTCATGGACTTGTACATTCATCCAAGTATGTTCATTTGCCTTTGTATATCAACATTTGACATTAAAATGTATATGTACTTTAACACTTTCTGGGACTCTTGCTGAAGAAGTTGTGTCCACTAGTGCTTGCTCAAAGTTTCATTTTCTACTTCTCTGCTTGACACAGTAATCATATTTTTCTGCTTGATAGTCATAACACCATTATGACAGGGATATATATATATATATATATATATATATATATGTTAATTCTACCCAGTTATATCAATACCGGGTGCACCCACTTTGAAACAGCTGCTTAGAGATCTAAACTTCTAGATGGTGTCAAAAGGTGAAATTGATATCAACGTATTTATGACTTGATAAATAGCACCTTTGCCTAATGCGGTTATTTGATTTGTTTATATGTAGTGTGTGCTTTTTCAGATCGGTATCTCTTACATGGTTATGCTATTCAATCAATAATTGGAAGAAAGTTCATTGCTAATAGTGTCTTCTCTTTCTCAAATGTTGTTATTAGTTCATATCTTGTCAATGTAAGTGGGAAGCTTTCAAAGCAGTGTGGTTAATAAGAGCTATTTCTGGAATTCAATGCTTTGTTCCTTGGTTAAAATACAGAAAATGAAACTGATGAGGAAGGATGTCCGTAGGTATTGCGTAACATGCTTTTGGCCATAAGCATTTGATTTATTGATGATTGACAATGTATTTGATAATGTCCATCATTTTGTCATGCCCTAATATCTGATTTATTGATGAATGCCAGATCTGCATTTGAATGGTTAGCCCCTCTGCACCTTGGCCCAATAGATGACTTTATTTATATTGATTAACAGTAGTCACACAGTGGGGCAATTAATGGTGGGTTTCAGGATGTTTGCAGGTTTAGTGTTTTAAAGTAATTATGCATGCCCGATATATATTTGCAAGTTTCTAGGCATTAACTCCAGTGGGTTTCAGGATGTTTACTGCCCCCATTCACCTATGTGAACAATAGGGGCAATTAATGGTGGTGGAGGGCACAGTCGAGCAACCCCACCTCACTTATGCATGCCGTCTTCATATGGGTTTTATGGATGATGGTGACATCATGTCATGATCCCTCTGGAGTATGGGCAATGATGATTTGAGAGACAATGACATAATTGTTCAATGGTTGGATACCCGGTTGTGACAACCCCATTTGAATGGATGATAATATTTCATTCCTCCCTAAGCCTAATCTATTTCATTTACTTATACCTCACTTGACAAACACAATGCAATACCAATTTACCCATTTGTGTATATTGGCGCTCTAGCACAATTACAATATGACTTCTGTATACTGTTTAATATAAAGATGAAATGGTACTTGGCATGTGCTTGGCACTTTTGATGCTGGCATCACAGTTACAGGTGATCATGTTGTAGGTTGCTGAAATTTCTCCCACCTTTGTCAAGTCACACATGCTTTTCTGCTAGGCATGTATTGCCTTCATTTCACCCAAACTTCTGCTGTAGCACCCTGTCTTTTTCTACTATAATATTTCCACATAAATTAATTATTTATTGGCTCAACTTCTAAAGAAATTATTAAAATTCTGGAAAAATATGAAACTAGTGTAAAATTGAATTTGTAATAACTTTGTCTTCAGATAAGAGCCTAAAATAAAATTCATATAGGCCTAATTTCACATTTTTAGCAGTTTTTCGTGGGTTAGAAGACCTAGTTTAGCCATCACAATTTGGGCCCAATTCTAGTCCAATTGTGCTCCAATTTGAGCCAAACCCTAGCCAATTGATAGGACTTTGCTTTCTCTTCGAAAACCCTAACTCTAGATGCTTCTACCGGCGGCGGCGGTGGTGGATTAGAACCTTATCCGAAGTTTTTGCCGGAATTTCTTCATAGGACTCTTCAACCAAAGTAGATCTCTAGAAGTCCCTATAGGTTCTATTTACAGAGGGCTTTCGACACCTTAGAACCCTATTTGCACCAGCAACAGGCAGCGGGACCGATCGTGATCGGACGAGGGAGAATTTGGGCGTTCTAGGAGCGGTACGTAGGATTCTGGCGACCCCTCTTCTTCGTCCTTCTTTCCTTCAAGCAAAGGTAGGTGTCTCTCAGGCCAAACAGAAATCTAATAATATCGTATTGTGCGTCTCCATGAGCTCTTTCTTTTGATACCTAATTGCCTAATTCTCGTTCATCATGCTGTTCGAATTTCACATTTTTCTCCGAGGTGTGTAAAAAGGGCATCTTTCATGATTATTAGTTAAAGATTGAATCTTGTTGTGTTAGATGTAAATCAAAGCATGCTATTTTATACGAATTTTTACGCTCTTTCGAATGGTAGCATTTTCCCTAATTTTTATTCATTCTATCATGAGCAATCGAAGTTTTAGTGTAATATGTCAAAGTTCATCGTCGGCGGGTTCCAGGTCATGTGACGCATCTTGCAGAGGCCGTTACAGCCTGATGGCCGCACGGCAGACCGTCACATGAGCCTGACGGCCCCATGATAGACCGTCACATGCCCCTGTGTTTTAAAATTTTGAAATTTTAATCTATTTATTTTCTGGTACGTAACGCACCTACTATAGAGCGTTACATGCTTGTAACGCCCCTTCTTTAGACCGTCACGTTCTCCTGACAGTGTTTTTTTTTTAACTAATGCTTATGCGTTTTTTTAAAAACTAGAAACTTGCTATGTTAGTATGATATCTTGATCTATAAGCAAGGCAGAACGTGATGTTAATATTGTATTATGATCATAAACATAAATTTTTCATTGTTCTACATGAAAGATGTTAGAAAATCCTAAGTTGAATGATCATGAAGAATTTGATAAAAAACCCTTAGTTAACACTTGTATAAATTTTGATTTATGTAAGATATATATTTGATCTTAGCTTTATTGTTTGACAGTCATGCCACTCCGGTGGGATTGACTGACCGCACCGCTTTGGTTTCCGTATTTATTAGCCTCAATTCTTGTAATAGATGGGACTCTTTGTCGGATATTCGTTTCGTCGGACTAGGACCACTATTATGAGACATCCGTAAGACCCCATGAGCCTGGGATTCCCACTGGGATGCCGGGCAGGTTGTACCCTAAAGACCTGAACCCATGAACATGGTTTGAATCGTGTTTTTGGACTAGCTCAAATTAAACTGGTCTGTGTCCTGTAACGGCCCAAGATTGGACCGTCACAGCAACGTAACGGCCCTATGTACGACCGTCACGTTCCTATAGCGGCCCTGTTATAGATCGTCACAGATAAGATAGTAATAAGGTTTTCTTGTTTTATCATCATGAAGCAGTTATCAAGGTTGGCCTTGAACTGTGAGATTATGTGAAATCCTTGTTTACATCCTTGTTACCTAAAGACTAATAGTCTTTCTACTTGATGTCATTCCAATTTTGTTGGAATTTTTTTTGATCTTAGAAGTAAGTTCGTGAGCTTAACCTTGGAACTCTTGGCCATTAATGTGATGAATGTCTAGACTAGGATCATTGATCCAAACCTTGAATGCCAACAAATCATAAAGGGCCCGGTCTGGTCCAGGGAGGAGCGCCCGAAAGTACTTGTACCCCGGGGAGTTTGTAATGACAAGGTGTGGCATTACACCGAAGTGCATGACTAGCGTGATTGGTCTATGACATTTCCACTTTTACTCAATTACTTGAAATTCCTGTGTGACATGATATGCGTGCTTGATATGGCCAATTCCATTTATCATTTCATGACATGAAAAGTTCTTGTTATACTTGTGTTTACTCTTTACTTGATAGCTCATGTTCTTTTCCCTATCCATCTCTTGTCATTTATTTATCATCGCTTTTGTTACAATGTTATTCATAAATGGTTAATCACTTTAATTATGCCTGATGATATAGATATAAAATCCTACTGAGCTTTGCTCACCCCTACTTTCCAATCCTTTTCAGGTAGCTCGGATGAGGACGGGAGTTCCGATGGGGACGGGAACGAGTGATTCCAGGAGCAAGCCATTTAGAGTTTATGTTCAAGTCAAGTTTGGATTAGTTGTTATCTAGAGTTGATGTATTTTCCATTAATGAGATAGAAGTCCACAAAGAGTCAGGTGTAATTGAATACTTTCTCTTATTATTATTATCAATATAGTTGGGTTAATTGTTTCTTTATTATTAGCATGGTGGTTAGTCTCTTGTGGCAATGTATGCTCTGATTGACATGATTGATATAAACTGCTACGTTCCGATTTTCCGCGTCGGGACATGACAATTTTTGTGGTATCAGAGCCTAGGTTTTCTTTAGACCCTAGGTTGCTAGTAGTGTTATAGAACCTTTAAACCTTAGTAAAGTTAGAATCTGACCCAGTGAGTTGGGTAGAGACTTGGGCTAAGATTAATTAATTAATTAACTAGCCATAAGAAGATAGATCCAATAGAATGTTCTTAATTACTTCTTTTATGTTGTAGGAATTTCCGTGGTGGCGGCAGAACACGCTCAATGGCGAGACATGCAACGTACAGTGCAGGGCCTGACCCAGGCCTTACAGCAAGTAGCCCAAGGCGGCGGACAACAAGTAGCAGGCAATCTACATTGAAACTTTCAGGGCTTGAATCCCCCGCGTTTCAGTGGATTGTTTGCGATGGGTTTTATCCGACCATCTTATTATTTTATTTCATGTATATATGTATATATGTACATTGTTGACACCTAAAATATACCCGAAGAGGCCAAAGCAGGCTCACAGCTTTGAAGATCAGTCGAGGGCACAGCTCGCGTACCATCCCCAGAAGTTCTGAGAATCAGAATAGAAGAGACCCGCTATTCCTAACACTTTGTTCTGCTAAAGCCATCTCTGGCTAGGCCGCTGTCCAGTACGGCTATCATTCAGGTAGTCGGGCTAATAAAACCATACCAACATTCAGGCAATCATCTGTCTGCTAAGAAAGGATGCTCAGATAATTCTGATTCTCAGAAGGTTGGATGTATAGTGTCTCACACATGTTTGTGAATACAAGGTGTTGTACAAGCCCCATGAAGTCTGGATATATATATGCCAAGAAGCCCACTGCCGGAAGGAGTCTATTAAGTGGATCCTATGCCGAATGACAGGGAAATGGGCCCAGCCCAATATGAAACGGGCGCGCCGAGGGCTGCCTGTGCCGGAAGGCTGGATGTCGGCGCGTCGGGGAGCTCACGCCCACAGTGTGAGGGCCTGGCCTCTATAAGAAGGCTGCCTTTCAACACAACAAGAGGAAGGAGGAAAAGAAAAGATAGAAAGAAAAGAAGAAAAGGGGAGACATACAAAAAGGGGATATAGAGGAATTAGCCACTGAAAGGAAGGGGGAGCTCGAGAGCCCTTCATAGAAGCTAAATAAAAGAGAGAGAGAGGCTCGAAGGAAGAAACCAGGTGGGGTGTGCTGCTCGACATCCTGAATGGCTGCAGTTCTCCCTCCCCCCCCTCGTTTCTATCTGAATCTTCTTCCTTAGTTTCTTTCTGTATTTCTGCTTTCAAGCATCGTTGTTTCAATAGCATCGAGTGCCAATGTAACCCTGTTCTCAGGGACTGTGCCGGCGTGCGTCTCCTTGTCATTCTCTCCGCCGGGATGTTCCTCCCGAGCTGAGCTAGTGTAAGCCGTTTGGTTGAAGTAGTTAATAAAAGAATGGGTTGAATTCTGCCATTTCTGATCATTCTTTCCTTTCTGCATCCGAGGTTTAGCCCATGTACGGCTACCGCCAGCCGTGAGTGTTTTATGGTTTATTTGCCTCCGTCTGCTGAAGCTTCTTGGCCACTGTTCTTCTCCACCTCTTAGCCACATTTCGAGGGCCTGAGACAGTATATCTCATGGCTCCTCGTATGTGAAAAAAAGAGGGATACGTTCAGGAGTTCCCGTCTAAGGCTCTGCTCCTAGTGAGGCCCCAGAGGAAAGGTGTTCTTCCCCTCGAAGTCTTCTCTCTACGATCATCCAAAACAATCTAGATTGGTGAACAAACCCCTTTTCTTCAAATGCCTAAAGCTTCTGCCTCTAAACCCCCCTAAAAATCCTACTTCAGGAAGCCTCCCGGCGCGAGCCCCTCTTGGCGCAAGTCTCGCGCCGAGGGCTTGCCACACCGGTTGGACTTCTCCCATCGCGCCGAGCCCACCTTGTTGCTGTGCCGAGACCTATCCCTTTTCTCCGCACTGATACCTTTACATCTTCTGGCCATCCTGATGCCTTCGTGCCGATGCCGTCAAGCCATGCAGACCTTGCCCATCATATCCTGTCCCATGGGCATGCATTACCCTTTTCTCTGTCCTCATAGGAGCTATATTAAAGGGGTCAATCCCCCACATTTTACAACCCCATCAAGTCATGGAGCCCCGCCATTACAGGTTCTCCGTTGACTGTACCGGGGATATCACAACAAAAGGGATGAGGTCCCATATGATCTGGACCCCTTGGATCTCGGGCTACGCCCGGCTCTCATTTCGGTTTCCACTCCGACAATTCGTGAGTGGCTAGCCTATAATACCCTTTTGGCATACTCTCAAAATAAGGGGAGGTGCTGTCAAAATCTGTTCAGAGTTTTGCTCGATCGTCTAGTGTGATGTTTTTCATCGAAATTGTGTATTTAACCCCTAATTGCGTGGCAAGAGCCTGAGCTATATCATCTCATGGTATCTTGGCCACCACAGGGAATATACCTTACAGTTACATGGTCTCCTTGAACCCCTCTGGGAATGAATCCACCCTCATCTTCTATCTCACCCACTCATTACCATGAAGTCCCCATTGAATGCAAAGGATGCCCTTAAACTCACAAGAAACCCTCATAATACCTCAAATAAAACCAACAAAACCTTCTCCCGGCGCCAATACCTCCCGGCGCCACCTCCTCCCGGCGCCACCCCTTTCCGGCGCCAAACCCGCGCCGGGTGGGGGGCGCGCCGAAACCTGCCATTTGCCATGCCGTGCCGATTGACATGCCGTGCCGTTTGCCATGCCGTGCGATTGCCATGCCGTGCTTGTCATGCCGTGCCGTTTGCCTACCGTGCCGATTGCCCTTGAGCTTCCCATCGCGCCGGGAACCCTCTCGCGCCGTCTGCCCGTCGCGCCGGGATCCCCCCGCGCCGACTCTATCCGTGCCGTTTCACCTTATCAACAGGTGCTATTCAAACCCTGATACCTTAACAATCCCATTAAATCCAAAATCAGTCCAAACTCAAATGTCCATTCCTTATCAACTTCCGTGTTAACCTTCGTCACCTCACGAGGGAACTATGGTTCTTCACCCGGGCCCACGGAGATATATCAATGGGGGTTCTACCCCTACATTATACCGAATACGACGTTTCTTCTATCACCCCATTGACCCTCGGAGCTCTGCCCCTGCATGTCCTCCAATGGTCCTTTGAGGGGAATATTAACAAACGACATGGTGGCGGACACTGTCCCGTCATATTTAAATCCTTTTTGGATCCAGGGCTACGCCCGCCTCTCTTTTGGCTTCCATCCCGGCATTCCGTGGGTGGATGACCTATTTTCCCCCTTTGGCATAGTCCAAAATAAGGGGACGTGCTGTCGGATTTACGTTATAACATTGTTATCATGTCCCGCGTAGCACGGTTTTCTATGCATGTTTCGCATCCCGTCAGCGGAGTTAGCGTAACAGTCGTATCTCATTTTGCCCCCGAGGCATCCTTTCTTGGCAATTAATCAAGGGTTGTCCTTCTTTGGAAGGACGTAATTAACGTCATCGCCTTTATGGTATGACGGACTTTCGGTCCCGACACGAATATCACAGTCGACTGATTGAGTCAAGTCGAGCGCACAATAAACTGTCACTCCGGTGATTGGCACGCCTAATAAACCCAATAAAACAAAGGGTAATAAAAAAAAAACATCCCCACAGCTCTGGCACGCCCGGTGGGACCTTTGTCTCCCTTCATCTCTTTGCCAAGAGAGGATACCTTCGGGGGCTTACCCCAAGAATACTGATTGTTTGTCTGCTCGTCTCAGGCAAACGATGACGTCATCTGGACTCACTGGTGTTGGCTTTGGCCCTGCAATCATCGCCCACCATGCGGAGCACGGGTATCTGGCGGTACCCATGGTCTTCGGATATTTCCCACCAGCTGTAGGTTTCCCCAACTTCTTGGGGTTAGCCTTCGTTGACATGCTGCAGACGGAGTCCCTGGAGACCGTCAAAGAAAAGTTGCTGAGGGGGTCGAGGTCCCGGAGGCTCAACACTGTGACGGCCCGTCCTCGGGGTCATCCCAAGTCGCCAGCTGCATGGTGCATCACATTGCTCACGGGGCTCGCCCCGTCCCTGCCAAGAACTTCGGAAGTCGCCGACATCGGAACCCCCGAAGGAAGACTGATGCTGCTGTGACCAGATGGATCTCCACATCCGGCAAGTCTATGCTGGTTGGAGGCCTCCGTGTCTTTCTGGACGGGCGTAAGGCCCGAGTGAGCCCGGATCGGGTAATCCCTGCCGTGCCAGTCCGTAACTCCTACCAGGCTCTTGCTGGAAGAAGGGCCGAAGAGGAAGAAGCCGACCGTTATGGCCAGAGGATGTTGGCTCCTAAGCCAAGAAGATTCAAGCAGGTTTGGATCCCCAAAAAGGTCTAGCCTATCCTGCAAGAAACTCTGATGCAATATCATCCCAGATTCACCAGAGCAGGAAGAGACAACAAGAGGGACCTGGTCCCAAGGAAGGAGGAGGCAATCGCGGAGCCGCCACGCCGAGAAAGCTTCAGGGCCTGCGCCCGACAAGCCAATATCCCCATTATGGGAAGAAGATTGCAGCAGACTGTCGAGAGGGCTCGGTTTGCTCAGATCCCTCCGATGAGAAGTCAACAATTGTCCCTGACCCTGCACTCGGGCCGAGGGCAAGATGAGATGACCAATATGGTCAGAAGCTATTTCAAGGGGTTCGGCAACCCCTCTTTGGGTCAACAACGGCTGTTGCAGGCAGCCGCAGCTGAAGAAAACCGCTGTCTGTTAACGGCAGTGGAAGAAGAAGAAGACAACTGGAAGATGACGTCATTAGTTGATGATAATGGATATGAAGAGGGCTTTGATACCCAAGCCAATGACATTACCCCCTCTCGGGAGGAACAGAAGAGGGTCTCTGTGTTCAAAAGGCTTACCTTCCCGGAGAATGTCAAGAGGAGGGTTCGCAGATAGAAACGCAGGGGGCACATCTTCACATGCAATATGGCGGGAATAGATGGCCGCTATGGAAAGCTGCCCGAGGAGCCTCGGGAGTTGGCCTGGCTAGCCGAAAGATCGGGGCCGAGCACTCGAAGGGTGGAGGCCACAAAACAAAAACTGGCAGTGACTGAAGAGAGGCAAGCCCTACCCCGCCTCCAACAACATGATAAGGCCGTTATTCTCACAGCAAATGTGATAACGGCAGATGAAGATGAAGATGTCTTGCTTGACATCCTACCTGAGGGTGCGTCTGGCGAGACAACAGAAGCCATCCCTAGCACAGTAGCTATGGACCCGGCCGTGCTGATGATACTCCAGAGGTACCGCCAAGAAATAGAGCAGCTGAAGAAGCAATTGACGGAAAGGACAGAACAGTCCTCTGCCTCCAAGCGGCCTGATGTGCAAGCCGAATCATCAAGGGGAGTCATCAACAAAGGCGACTTCCCACCACTCTACACCCCGCCTATGCAGGCGGAGCCAAACTTGGCGACAACTCAACAACGCCCGTCACAGCCACTGGCTCCCCCGGTGCTGCCACAGGTGCGCCAGGCGCCTCTACTGCTGCATCCTCCTCCACAGGCGACCACCCTGGTCACCCCCTACTCACAGCCGGCGCATTTCTACCCGGAACCGGTCGACCCAACCACCATGAGCCAAATGGTGGTGGAAAGGATGATCAAAATGAAGCTCGCTGAAAGGGCTGAAGGTGACTATGTTGTGTTCGATGCGTATAGGGTTCCATACCCGCCGCATCATGCTGCCAAGCGGCTCCCTCTCGGGATCAGCAAGCCGCCGAAGTTTGACAAGTTCAACGGGAAGGGATCCCCGAAGGAACATATCGCCTACTACATGACCGTCATGGGTGACTTAGCCACCGACGAGTCATACCTACTAAAGTTCTTCGGGTCCTCACTCACAGGGCTCGCCTTTGAATGGTACTCCAGCCTCCTGGCCGGGTCGATCAGCGACTGGTGGGACATGTAGAGGAAGTTCAGAGAAAGGTTTCATGTTACAGAAAGGGAGGTCACAGTGGCTGAACTTTATTCAACAAGACAGAGGGCAGATGAGACCGCTCTCGACTACATCAAGAGGTGGAGGAACCTCGGAATGAGATGCAGGCGGCCCCCGCACCAGGAGGATGCCGTGCAGATCTGCAAACAGAATCTCAGGAGAGAGGTGCTGGAAAAGATGATTGGCATGGAAATCCGGTCGTTCGACCGCCTGAACAATATTGTGGCCGAAGTGGAGGCTTTCCTAGCAAAACCAGCTCCCACACCAAATGCCCCTACTGCACAAAAGGGCAAGGCAACAGAACGGCGCCAGGCACCGAAAGAAGCAAATGCCCTTGATATGAAGACATTTGAACAACAAAAAGATAAAGGCAAGGAGACAGCTGCTCCTCAGCCTGCCAAGACCGGAGACGGCGAAGAAGGTCCATCCCTCCGGGATAAAATGAAGAAGCCCTACTCTTTCCCAAAGGAGAAGACTAGGATCCTATTTGACTGGGTTGCCCAGTATGATAAGGGCACCTTGCCTGAGCCGAGGAGGCCGGAGGACCTGAAAAGAAGAGACAGCCCAAGATTCTACCCTTATCACCAGATGCTGGGACATCCGATTGAAGACTGTTATGTTTTCAAGGATATTATCGAAAGCATGGTAAAGAAGGAAGAAATAGAATTGGGGGAGTACAAGGTTGACCCTCCACAACCACATGCGGTGCCCATAAGAAGAGCCGCCGTCAACATGGTCTCTCTGTACCAAGCCTTGTCTGAAGAGACCGCAGAAGCCAGTACTCAGCACACATATGAAGCTTGCTTTCTGACCCCAATAAAAGAACAAAAGGGATGGCAGCAAGTCCCTGCAAAAGCCAAGAGAAAGGCTCTGCCTCACCCGGCACCGAGGGCACATGTTCCTGGCGTCACACCACGACCCCCTCCACCGGTAACAACACCTGTGTGGACCAATCCACCAACAGTTATCCGGATACCTACCCGCAATCGGAGGAGGTAGACTCCATTGCCGGTGGTCAAGAAGATCAGCCCGGAAGCTCAGCGGCTGCAGAACTATATAAATGGGCTAGATGAGTATGTGCAGCCCGAGCTAGAACCTTTGCTGGTACGGGATCATCTCCCATGGCAGGAGCTAGAACAGCTTTCACTGAAGCAAGAAGAAGAAGCTGACAAGGCATCAAACAGGGATGGCAGCCTGTTCTGGGGGCAGGCACCAGCCAAAGAAAAGAAAAGAAGACAAAGAAAGAAGGGAAGGGCCGGAAAGGCTACAACGGGGATGGTCCTCTCTTGCAACACCCTCTCTGCTCTGTTCAATCTGCCCAGTGAAGAGGATGAGGAAGAAATTTGCTTCACACCCGCCACTGAAGCAAGCCAGGTTGAAGCCACAGCTGCTGCACATGCGACCCGATCGGGTCGAAGGTGGGGGCGTCAGCCTCCCACCAACCATAATATTATCTTCAGAGGGGAGCAACCCTACAAGATACCCCCTCCGGAGGTCAGGGGAGCTCAGATTCCTCCTCCGTCAGGATTGTATAACCAAAGTGGAGGTAGCACTCACGCTCCTTCATTTCTGGAATTCATAAAGATGTCAAAAGGGAAGATGCCATGCCGGGAGGATGAACCAACGACCGGGGGCAATCACCCGTAGCTCCAACAATCTCCCGGATTGCCAGAAGAGATAGAAGTTCGGCCGACAGTAGCCAACGAAGAGCAGCCAGGAGGTAACCCCGGGCAAAAGGGTACGGCCTCCGAGCCTGATGAAGCAGGTCCGTCAGGGGCCGCAGTCCAAACAGCCTCCAGGCCCAAGTGGGCTGATGAAATGAAGCTATCCAATGTCCGAGCTTGAAGTCGGGTGGTCAAGCTACTGAAAAAGCTCCCGGAAAGATTTACTGTCTGGGAAATTCTCTCTCTCGGTTACGAGACTAGATAGGCAATCATTGTCGCTCTCCAGACGCCAGCCCAATATGAAGCCTGCCTAGCTGAGGTGCTACCAGAGGCCAGCATGACCTTCACACAGGAGGACATGTTACTCCCCACCGCCAGTCATAACAGACCTCTCTATATGAGGGGACATCTAAATGGCAGAGAGCTGAACAGAATCCTCGTGGACCCCGGGGCAGCTGTTAACATTCTACCCTACAGGATCTACGAGAGGCACTATTTCAATGTGCACCTACAGAAGGTCGGGGACATGCGTATCGCCGGCTTCAATCAGAAGTGCGAAGTATCGCTAGGAGTAGCAGAGTTCACACTCACCCTAGCGGACTTTGTCACCAAGGTGCAATTTCATGTCATTGATTCCCGCACCTCATACAAGGCGCTGCTTGGCCGCCCTTGGCTACATGAGAATATGGTGGTACCTTCCACGCTTCACCAATGCATCAAATACAGCCTGGATGGGAAGGAGGAGAGAGTATTTGCTGATCTCCACCTGTTTGAAGTGTTCGAATGTCACTTGGCAGATGCTCCTCTATATGCAGAACGATCACAAAAGGCCCCTGCAGACAAGACCTCTTCTAGCACAATAAAAGGCACTTCCAAAACAGAATGGTTCCCTTCGTCGCCGCGAGGATATGTCGAGCCCAAGGTGGTTTCACACATCACTGTCACCGGGGATGTGGGCCGGATAGCACCTCCCACCATCTATCCTGAAACTAATAAAGTCAGGGTTGATCAACAGCACGACCACATCGGGATCCCCGAAAGTCTTACCAAGCCGATTTTCAGCCTCAACAATACCACTATCGAGCCCCTCAAAGCATGGGAGGTGGAACAGATGGGTGGTCCTAGCAGCCTATTCTATACAGCTGAAGAACACCCTACACGGGAAGACACTAATTGTCGTCTGCCCGAAGATATAAACAACCCCTCCATACCTATACAGGGGTTGACATTCATAACAAATCAAATGGCCGATATGTTCCAGAAGCAGCACATCCCTTCCGGCCAACCTCGCAAGAGGAAAGAAGCATTCCAGAAGCTATGGTATCCTCCAAACCTAGACAAAGAAATGAGGCGTGTCACCCAGCATCCGGGATTGGGTTTCACCCTCGAAGAGTACTATTATAGTGGGCGTTATGAAGTAGACACCATCTCTGCTTTTTACCCGATGGAGGATAACCCACTGGGGGCAGACACTGATCAACAGCCGACAGAAGTTGAAAGCTTTCAGCCAGCTCAGTCGGGAAGTCCGGAACCCGAGGCTATGTTCCCTTACCGCTGTTGGGAACAGGTCTACCCGGAAGATACGGCTCTTCAGGCCAAATTTGACACAGCTAGCAGCAGTGAAGCTGAAGAGGTGGAAGAAGCAGAGTGGCCTCCCGCCGGTGGCCCTCCTTTATTCATGATGTCAGCACTTCTCGAACCAGTCAGGGAAGCCTCCCCCAAGCCTGGTCAAGAAACAAATGCTGCTAGAAGAGAAATGGTCGTCTGCACTGGGGGCATGGTGGCTCAAGGGACCAAGATCTCTTCATCCTGTGCCAGAGAGCTACAAAGCCACTCTGACCCAATGACAAATGATCACCAGCCCATGGTGACTGCAATCTCCTCAGCAGGGACTGAGGCAATCCACTCGCCCCTTGAAGCTGCTGGCAAAGTAAACCTGTTGGCAGAGCAGTGCATGCAACCACTATCAGTCGAACAAGAAATTCCTGGCAGAACTCAAATAGAGCAAGACGAAGGGATCGAGGTCCTTGACCTCGAAGAGGATATACCAGACTTTGTCAACCTCCAGCTTGCACCCCTTGAGATAGAAGACGGAGGTCAAGCAACAGTCGATGAACTGATAGAAATCAATTTGGGAAGCAAGGATGACCCCGGGCCAACCTTCCTCAGCACCCAACTCTCTACCGAAGAACAGGGGATGTACATCCAGCTGCTACAAGAATACCGGGATTGCCTGGACTTACAGAGAAATGCCGGGACTAAGCCCCTCGCTCTCACAGCATGAGCTGACCATAAACCTTGGGGTGGAGCCGGTGAAACAGCCCCCTAGGCGCATGAGGCCAGAACTCATCACTCAAATCTGCAAAGAGGTCGACAAGCTCATTGATGTGGGTTTTGTCGAGGAAAATCAATACACCACGTAGTTGGCTAACATTGTGCCCGTGAAAAAGAAGAATGGACAGATCCGGATATGTGTTGATTTTCGAGATTTGAATAAAGCCTGCCCTAACGATGACTTCCCAGTGCCAATAACGGAGGTCATGATAGATGCAACCACTGGTCATGAGGCCCTATCATTTATGGATGGGTCATCTGACTACAACCAGATATGGATCACGGAACATGACTAAATCCACACTGCCTTTCAGACACCCAAAGGTATTTATCACTACAAAAGAATGCCGTTTGGATTAAAGAACGCCGGCGTAACTTATCAGCGGGCGATGACTAGAATATTTGATGAGCTGCTTTACCATAAGGTCGAATGCTACATAGACGACCTAGTAGTCAAGACCAAAAAGAAACAAGACCATCTGCAAGACCTCTGAGTCATTTTTCAGAGGCTAAGGCAATATGAATTGAAAATGAACCCTATGAAGTGTGCGTTCGGAGTCTCGAGCGAAAGTTCTTGGGTTTCATTGTCAGATATCAGGGGATTAAAATAGACCCCGCAAAGATCAAGGTGATTCAAGAATTACCCTCGCCAAGGAATCTCTCTGAGTTAAGATCCCTTCAGGGCCGCCTTGCATACATCCGGCGGTTTATATCCAATTTGTCGGGGCGGTGCCACCCCTTTCACAAGCTAATGATGAAGGATGTCCCCTTCTACTGGGACGAAGAATGCCAGATAGCCTTCGACAAACTGAAAGATTATCTGAAAACTCCTCCAGTGCTGGGTGCGCTGGTAAAAGGGCAGCCGTTGATTCTCTACATAGCAGCTACATACAACTCTCTGGGGGCAATGCTAGCCCAGAATAATGAAGAAGGAAAAGAACAAGCCCTCTATTATCTCAGTTGAAGAATGGTTAGAACTGAGGAAAAATACACCTACATCGAGAAGATCTGCCTGGCACTGGTCTTCGCAGTCAAGAAATTGCGGCACTACATGCTGTCACACGAAGTTAGGCTGATTTCCAGGGAGGATCTGCTCAGATACATCATGTCTCGACCAGCCCTCAAAGGCCGCTTGGGCAAATGGGCAGTGATTCTTATGGAGTATAACATCTCCTATGTACCGCAACGGGCCGTCAAGGGCCAGGCTATTGCAGACTTCTCTGCTGAACATCCAGTACCCGAAGACTGCCCTCTGGAGCCAGAACTTCCTGAAGATGAAACTTTAGAGGTCAGCCAGGTGCGGCCCTCCCCATGGCAGCTGTATTTTGATGGTGCTTCCAGAATTGACACCGCAGCAACGGGACCAGCCAGAGTCCGCGTAGGAGCAGGCATAGTCTTGAAATCTCCTGAAGGGGAAGTCACACACACGTCCTGCTCAATAAATAAGCCCTGCACAAATAATGAAGTAGAATATGAAGCCCTCATAATTGGGCTACAGGTTGCTCTGTCCATGGGGATTCAAATGATAGAGGCATTCGGAGACTCCACGCTGGTTATAAAACAATTGGAAGGGGAGTTTGAGGTACGAAAACAGGAGCTCATCCCTTACTATCAACTGGCCTTGCACCTAATGGCAAGATTCTATTTTATTAGCATCAAGCACATCAGCCGAGGATAGAATGCTCAAGCTGACGCCCTCGCAAAGCTGGTAAGTTTCTTAGCGGTCCCGCCTGATACGAGCCTGAATATATCAGTCATCAACCGGTGGCAGGTCCCCAGCATGATAGAAGCTCTAACTGGTGAACAAGCTGATGAGGTAGCAGTTGCTGAAGCACTCCAGCAGCCCGACTGGTGAGAGTACCTCCTGCATTGGTTCCAACACCAACAGCTTCAGAAGGTGAAAGAACAGAAAATGAAACTCCTGAGAGTCAAAGATTCCTATGAGATGAGGAATGGGACATTGTTCCGAATAATGGCAGATGCCCAGAAGAAGGTATTACTTCGATGCCTATCTCCAGGGGAGGCCAGGCAGGTAATGCAAGAAGTTCATGCTGGGTCAGCCGGGGCACACCAGGCCGGTCCGAAAATGAAAATCGAAATAAAGAAATTGGGTTATTATTGGCCCACTATATTTGATGATTGCTGCAAGTTTGCTAAGGCTTGCCAGAAATGTCAAGAACATGCCAATATATCAAGAAGGCCTCCAGTGCCTCTACATCCTACCTTACCAAGCTGGCCATTTGCACAGTGGGGTACAGACGTTGTGGGGCCACTACCAGCATCTTCGTCAGGGTGCAAATACATCTTAGCAGCTACAGATTACTTCTCCAGGTGGGCGGAAGCAGTGGTACAAAAAGAAGTCACGGGGGAATTAGTTGCGAGATTCTTCCGACAGAATATAATATTCCGGTTTGGGATCCCCAGCCGAATCATTTCCGACAACGGCAGCCACTTCAAGAATCAGAAGGTTTATTGGCTAGCTGACAAATACAAGATTGATTGGAGAACATCATCTCCCTACTACCCTCAGGCCAATGGACTTGCAGAAGCTTTTAACAAGACGCTGTGCACTCTGCTGGTGAAAATTGTCAAGACGGACAGAAGAGACTGGGAAGAAAGAATGTATGAAGCACTTTGGGCCTACCGTACGGTCTACAAGACCCCTACCGGCTGCTCACCCTACTCCATTGTATATGGCTCAGAGGCCGTGGTGTCGATTGAGCTGGAGATCCCCTCATTACGAGTCGCCATCCAGCATGGATTGGCGGGCAGCGAACAAGCCAACATAGAAAGAAGACTAGAAGAGCTCGCCGAGCTTGAAGGAAAGCGTCTCCGGGCGCAACAGAATATTCAACTCTATCAAGCCCGTATGGCCCGTTGATGGGGACATCAAGGTAAGACCGTTCGCATTTTGTTTGTATTTATGTCCTTTCATATTTGTATGTACCTTGTGTTATACGGGTACGCAATTGTAAGTCTCAGTGGGTCTATATGTAAAAATCCAGTAGGCCCAAGCAAGGGGGCCCTCACCCCTTTCCCATTGGTCCACCTAGACCATGTGGGGCTGGTCAACCATCCTAGGTGGCCATCTAGAAGGTTGGAATGCCAATTGACCACATGGGAGACAAGTGGATTAAAAATTCAAAGGTAGGCTACCTACCTCACCTACCTTGTCCCCCCATTAGAATTAATTAGGAATTTCATTTTTTTTATTTTATTTGAATCAAATATGAAGTCCCTTAAATGCCCCTCCAGATCCTAGATCTAAGGGTATTCATGGTCTTTTTTTATTTATTATATAAGTCATGTATTTCTATTATTCTAGAATTAATGAAATGAGAAAAAGCATTGTGCAAGACCCCCCCCTTGAGTGAATTTCGACCTCCCCTCTCTCTCCCTCTAGTTTCTTCATCCCCAACCCCCATTCTAGAGTGCTATCTTCTTCCCCCTACCTCCGGTGATCATCGGTGCCGCCGCCGCCGCCGCCGTTCGTGCCGCCTACGAGCCACCGCGGAGCCATCTTCAAGGTTCTGTCCTACTGGATAGAGGTGACTTCCATGAAATTCTACAGTCAGCCACGACGTCCTCTTGATCTGAAATTTTTAGAGGTTGTTCCTATCTTGTATCCCCATCTTCATAAAACAATTCAGGTCCAAAATTCTTCGTTTGATATCTTTACATTTTCGTTCATCTTTCACTCCAAGATCTGTCTTGTCTCTGTCTACAGTGACAGCAGCTCTGTGTTTCCAACCTCCGACCATCTTTATGATTTTTTCAAACCCTCCAAATTTTACTGGGCATTTTGTCCATCATTCCCTACATCGTTGAATTTTCTTAATTTCTGATCAGCCTTCTACCTATTTTTCAAAATTCGTGTTCTATCTCTGCTACAGTGCTTTAGTCAGATTCCAGATCTGACCCACTGTTAGTGAACAAATCCTATCAATTCGTAGCCACATCCAAACTTGTCCAAACCAGTTTTTCCGTCTTCCTAGCTCCATTTCTCACAACTTTCAGGAAGAGGTCGAAGTCTGAATCCAAGGTCTTCATAGCGGTCAAAGGCAGTTCTTAGAGAATAGCCCTGCAGATCTGAGTGCTCGGCTACTGTATAACAGGAAGTTGTAAATTCATTAAAGCCTAGATCCGTGCAGATCCAGGCTAGATCTCTAGGCCTAGGTTGAAGTATTCGAAGAGATCTTTCTAACAGCGCTAGTTTCGTGTCAATCTGACATCGGGGCTGATCGCAGTGGCCGTTCTTCCCGGAGTGCGCGCCGAAAAACAGAACCGGCAGACCCGTGGCCGATTTTCCGATCGGTGCCGAACGGAGACGCCCAGCCTCCGGTCACCGTCCCAGCGTGCCGCCAGCCCGGGGATCGCTTCCATAAGTGTCCCCACCACAGTGGTGCCACTGGGTCCCACACGGCCCCTCCGGACAGCACGTGGGTCCCACCGTCACATGTTCGGGTGCTGCCGAAGCTACGCGAGAAGCTGCCCGTCAACCCGAAATCGGTCCTCCCGGACCCCATTGTGTCGCCCTATACCTCCCTGCGTGGAGTGGGCTATAACTCATTGCTGTAATCTTTATGTATTAACTGTCCTGGGAGTACGACTTCGACCGGGTCCGTCTTCCCCACGCCGAGCGCGTGGAGGTATCGCATTCGCTCCCTTACTTGGCATTTTACTTACTTCATATATATTTATTTATGCCGCTGCTAGAGAGCATGTGTAGGGATATCTAGCTTGCTTTATCTATTCATTACCGCTGCTGCGAGAGAGTGCGACACCGTCCCGTGACCCGATCTGGGCACACGAGAGAGCCGATCACCCTAGCTCATTGCCGATTTCTCAACCGCGCACGTCCGACGCTTCCCTCGTTAAGGGACATTCACGAGCTTGTCGTGTCCGTGGTCTCGTCCCGCATCAATTTGGTATCAGAACCAGGTTGAGTCTAGGGTGTCAAAAAAAAAAAAAAGAGAGTGTCATTTACGTCTAGCCATTAGTCATTGTCTAAGTCGTGTTTAGGGTCATCATTGTTTTAAAATAAAAAAAAGTGTGTCTTTGCATTGCATCCCAATAACCTGGTATATCAAAAGGTGTTGTCCGAACGTTAGGCTACGCCTATCGGGAAGGCCACACACTTGCGCGTGTGATCTTCGGATCGATTAACTCCGCCACGTGCCGAGTTTTGGTTACGTCAAGGTGCATCATCTTGTAGTGTGCATTTGCCTTAGTCGGTGTCTCCTACTCCGTGTCTTGCATGCCCACTCGTCGAGGTACTCAATACTCACCCCCACCACCACCAATGGCGGAATCCCGAGTCTATAGTTCCGATGAAGTGGCCACATTGTTCTTAACTCTTGTGGGGAAAATGGATGGGTTGAGTGAGCGCATGGATGAGTTAAGTACTCGAGTGGATAGGATGGAAGGAGCGAGTACCCGAGTGAATGGCCTAGGCTGATGTGAGACGATAAGCATCCGGGTCCGAAATTTTTTTTTCTCTTCATTTTCTCCCATCTTTTTTTTTTCTTTTCAAAAATAACTTCTCCCCACCTTTTTTTCTTTTCTTACTCTTTTCTATTATGCTTTTTTTTGAACTTCTCTCTATCTTTTTTTTTCATCACTTTTTTTCTCTTCACAAATCCTCACGAGAGAGAGAGAGAGAGAGAGAGAGAGAGAGAGAGAGAGAGAGAGAGCACGGGAGGTGGGGGGTCGCACACAGGCGACGTTGCATGCACGGTAATCAAGCTCCGTTACTTGTAGTTCTGTGAGACGATACCCCAAGTATATGATTTTCTTCCCCGAGCTATGTTACTTGTAGTTCTGGGTCCCTTGCTTCATAGTCTTGTAGTAGCTTAGTATACACGGTTAGGAATCCAGTGAACACAGTGATGGCTTTAACAATCTTTGTTTCATCCCTGGGGGGGTGGTGATTCATGCCATCGTTCCCAGATATCACATACAATAAATTTTGGCATGATCTCAATCACAAAACTAGCATAAAGAGGTGCAAACAGGGCATTAAATAGGCCATGCACGTGATGTAAGGGTAGGTAGTGCAGAGCTTGATCAGATGTTGAAAATTCCCATACCTTTGTTAAAATATGAACCTGAGCACTTAAGCCCTTGTGTGTGTGAACCACACCCTTGGGTTTGCCAGTGGTGCCACTCATGTAGATAATACGTGCATTGCCATTTCCTTCTACTGTTTTTAAATCTCCTATTTCTTTTCTCATTGACTCCAAGTCAACCTACATTCCTAACTTGTCATATGAATCAATATCTGATTGAATGCTCCAAGACATTAGGGATAAGAGAAAAACTGAGCACCACACTTCGCTGCAACATTCTTCATAAGTGCTCGATGCTCTTTGATGCTTAGAGGTATCATTGCTCAAGCCTGCTAAGTACGACACATTAAATACCCTTCAAGCAGAGAAGATAAGTTGAGCATAACCGTAGTTTTTTTTGTTGTTTTTCTGGTGCACTCTTATTGCCACACTTCTCGGTTGGACAGTGCATCGCTACATGGCTAATTTAACAACCTCCATGGACGCATCAGCCGGCAACTCAGCAACACTTGCTACCATCGGGGTTGGCAGTGCTAGATGGCAAGAGTGGCAGGGTGGGAATGTGTTGGTGTGGGAATATTGTCTTCTCTCTTCTTCTTTTTGTCTTTTGTGGCCAATAGTGACGGGACAGATAGAGAAAACGGTGCTCTATTTTTCTGATTGTTTGGGCTGTGGTGGCCAAGGTGATGGGGTTTGGAGTTATTATGGAAGAGGAGAGGGAAGGGACGTGGGTGAAGGTGTATGGGCAAGTTTCATGAGTCTGGATAGCTTCTGGCTGTAGCAAGGGGGGGAGTAGGGGCAGCGATAGTGGTGATGATTAGGGTGCATGACGATGGAGGGAGTGGGCTGGGGACTTCAGGAACAGCTATGAAGGAGGGCAGAGGGTGAACTACGTGGGAGGAGTTGTATAGGATATTTATATTGCTAATAAGAGTATAGAAGGGGAAGAACGGAGCTGGTTGGAGAGAGATGAGAAGGGTGGTGAGTGGTGACGGAGGTGGTGGAGTGAACCAAGGAGGAGGAAAAGCTCGGTTGGGGCTTCTCACCCAACCCCATCTCAGGGCCGATGCAGCCGTACACATCCTCTGCCTTGGCGGTGGTCGTGGCGGCGGTTGATGTCGGAGATGGCGGTGGTGGCGGTGAAGGACGGCAGCGGCGGTGGACGTCGAGGGAGGTCGACCGAGGCTTCGGATGGGGCTTCTCGCCCACTCCCATCTCGGGAACGGTGCACCCGGACCTGCCGGTTCTCCTCCATGGCGGGGGGGGGTGGATGTGGGGTTGGGCATCTCACCCAAGGGGGGTTCCAAAAATTGGAAGAACACTCGTACATAGCCATGGCTAATTCAAATTCTTCATCATTTTTTCATTTTTTTTTCAACGTGAGTTACATGGTGTTTTAAATAGGGAAAGGAGGGGAGGAAAAAGACCTCCTAGGAAACCCAAGGGACTTGGGTTCTACGAGGAGTCCCTTATATTACATAAATATCTATGACAAAATAAATAAAGGCCACATGGGAAACTCAAAGGTCTTGAGTTCCTACGTGGGTTCCTATTACTAATGGCAAAAGAAAACATAACATATAAGGCCCACTCTATATGGCCCAATACACAAAAGACAAGCTTAGACATAGATTTATATTGGATATCTTTGCCAATGCCGTACTGACGAACCCATCAAAGCTCCTCGGAGCAGGTCCGACCTCGAACTGACGATCCCGTCAAACTCCTCCGCTTGGAGGAGGTTCGACCTCGAACCTCATATCTCAGGATCCCGATCTGATGGAACAGCTCGGTTCCCTAAGCTCTGATACCATTTGATGTGAGACGATAAGCATCCGGGTCCGAAATTTTCTTTTCTCTTCATTTTCTCCCATCTTTTTTTTCTTTTCAAAAATAACTTCTCCCCACCTTTTTTTCTTTTCTTACTCTTTTCTATTATGCTTTTTTTTGAACTTCTCTCTATCTTTTTTTTTTCATCACTTTTTTTCTCTTCACAAATCCTCACGAGAGAGAGAGAGAGAGAGAGAGAGAGAGAGAGAGAGAGCACGGGAGGTGGGGGGTCGCACACAGGCGACATTGCATGCACGGTAATCAAGCTCCGTTACTTGTAGTTCTGTGAGACGATACCCCAAGTATATGATTTTCTTCCCCGAGCTATGTTACTTGTAGTTCTGGGTCCCTTGCTTCATAGTCTTATAGTAGCTTAGTATACACGGTTAGGAATCCAGTGAACACGGTGATGGCTTTAACAAGCTTTGTTTCATCCCTGGGGGGGTGGTGATTCATGCCATCGTTCCCAGATATCACATACAATAAATTTTGGCATGATCTCAATCACAGAACTAGCATAAAGAGGTGCAAACAGGGCATTAAATAGGCCATGCATGTGATGTAAGGGTAGGTAGTGCAGAGCTTGATCAGATGTTGAAAATTCCCATACCTTTGTTAAAATATGAACCTGAGCACTTAAGCCCTTGTGTGTGTGAACCACACCCTTGGGTTTGCCAGTGGTGCCACTCATGTAGATAATACGTGCATTGCCATTTCCTTCTACTGTTTTTAAATCTCCTATTTCTTTTCTCATTGACTCCAAGTCAACCTACATTCCTAACTTGTCATATGAATCAATATCTGATTGAATGCTCCAAGACATTAGGGATAAGAGAAAAACTGAGCACCACACTTCGCTGCAACATTCTTCATAAGTGCTCGATGCTCTTTGATGCTTAGAGGTATCAATCCTCAAGCCTGCTAAGTACGACACATTAAATACCCTTCAAGCAGAGAAGATAAGTTGAGCATAACTGTAGTTTTTTTTGTTGTTTTTCTGGTGCACTCTTATTGCCACACTTCTCGGTTGGACAGTGCATCGCTACATGGCTACTTTAACAACCTCCATGGACGCATCAGACGGCAACTCAGCAACACTTGCTACCATCGGGGCTGGCAGTGCTAGATGGCAAGAGTGGCAGGGTGGGAATGTGTTGGTGTGGGAATATTGTCTTCTCTCTTCTTCTTTTTGTCTTTTGTGGCCAATAGTGACGGGACAGATAGAGAAAACGGTGCTCTGTTTTTCTGATTGTTTGGGCTGTGGTGGCCAAGGTGATGGGGTTTGGAGTTATTATGGAAGAGGAGAGGGAAGGGACGTGGGTGAAGGTGTATGGGCAAGTTTCATGAGTCTGGATAGCTTCTGGCTGTAGCAAGGGGGGGAGTAGGGGCAGCGATAGTGGTGATGATTAGGGTGCATGACGATGGAGGGAGTGGGCTGGGGACTTCAGGAACAGCTGTGAAGGAGGGCAGAGGGTGAACTACGTGGGAGGAGTTGTATAGGATATTTATATTGCTAATAAGAGTATAGAAGGGGAAGAACGGAGCTGGTTGGAGAGAGATGAGAAGGGTGGTGAGCGGTGACGGAGGTGGTGGAGTGAACCAAGGAGGAGGAAAAGCTCGGTTGGGGCTTCTCACCCAACCCCATCTCAGGGCCGATGCAGCCGTACTCATCCTCTGCCTTGGCGGTGGTCGTGGCGGCGGTTGATGTCGGAGATGGCGGTGGTGGCGGTGAAGGACGGCAGCGGCGGTGGACGTCGAGGGAGGTCGACCGAGGCTTCGGATGGGGCTTCTCGCCCACGCCCATCTCGGGAATGGTGCACCCGGACCTGTCGGTTCTCCTCCATGGCGGGGGGGGGGGGGTGGATGTGGGGTTGGGCATCTCACCCAAGGGGGGGTTCCAAAAATTGGAAGAACACTCGTACATAGCCATGGCTAATTCAAATTCTTCATCATTTTCTCATTTTTTTTTCAACGTGAGTTACATGGTGTTTTAAATAGGGAAAGGAGGGGAGGAAAAAGACCTCCTAGGTAACCCAAGGGACTTGGGTTCTACGAGGAGTCCCTTATATTACATAAATATCTATGACAAAATAAATAAAGGCCACATGGGAAACTCAAAGGTCTTGAGTTCCTACGTGGGTTCCTATTACTAATGGCAAAAGAAAACATAACATATAAGGCCCACTCTATATGGCCCAATACACAAAAGACAAGCTTAGACATAGATTTATATTGGATATCTTTGCCAATGCCGTACTGACGAACCCATCAAAGCTCCTCGGAGCAGGTCCGACTTCGAACTGACGATCCCGTCATAGGCACCCGCCTAGAAGATAGGATGAAAGCAATAGAGGATAGGGCTGCTGGGTCGAACCAGTCCGTTCAAGGATTGGTCGGGAGAGTTGCCGCACTAGAGAGAGGTCCAGCCGAGGCACCATCGATTGCCCCAGTCCAAGTACCCGTCCCACCTACACAAGGTCAACCAGAGCCAGGTCAACAACCCGCGACTCCAAGGGTTCAAGGGATAGCTAATAGGAGGCACGAAGTCCCCGAGGTGCATGACTATGAGTCCAAAAATGAACATCGGGGATATGGTCGTGATCGTCGTCCTATACGGCGTGCCCATGACCAAGATATGGATGAACGGGCCATTCGGACCATTCAGGCCGACCCTCCCACCTTTGACGGGTCCTTAGACCCAAAGGTCTATCTTAATTGGGAGGCTGGTATGGACCGATATTTTGAGTGGTTCGAGATGTCGGACCAACGAAAAGTCAAGTACGCCAGGATGAAACTTTTAGGCCAATCACAAACCTATTGGCGAAACATGGAGAACCTATTGTTTCATCGTCAAGAACCCCCGATCGATACATGGACCGATATGAGGGAGAAGCTTAGGAAGAAGTACCTCCCTACCTCCTACAGCCAGCGTCTTATAGAGAGGTGGCAAAGTCTCACCCAAGGAGATCGGTCCGTCTCTAACTACATCGCCGAATTTGATGAATACTACTTGCGATGTGATTCCATGGAGGAGGATTCCCTTACCGTCTCCCGGTTTCGGCATGGTCTACGCCCGCACCTACGGTATGAGCTTCTCCGCCGCAAGGTGGACAAGTTGGAGGATGCATATCAAGTTACTCTCGAGATGGAGCAATTCGAGGGAGAGTTTGAGTCTATTCCTCGGTGGAGTCCCGCTCCTCCCCGTAGTGATTCCCGTGGCTCCTTAGGTTCATACCCGAGGGGACCCATGGCTCGTCCTCAGGAGCCCACCCGTCAGGAGCACTTCGCTCCTAGACCTCGACCTCCCCCACCACGGGATCTACCTCCACTCCATCCACCGACACCCGTTGCCCCTCCCCCAGCACACATGGCCCGTCCCCTAGCCCCGACACCTCCCCTGCTATTGCCCACGGCGCCTACACCTCCACCCTTGTTACCTACGCCCCCTACCCGTCGGGAGGATAAGGGTAAGGCCCTTCTTATCGGAGAGAGTAGTAGGTCGCGAGTGCAATGTTTCCACTGTCACGGGTTTGGCCACATTGCCAATGAATGCCCCGCCCGTGCAACCCTAGCCCTAGTGGTTGGAGATACCTTACCTCCTGAGCTTGAGTGTGTCGATTATGAGGCCGACCAAGCACTAGCTGATGAGTACTATGCCTTGGGGGGAGAGCTGGGCGACTCACCCGTCGCCCAGGATGTCGCCACTTAGTGGGCTTGATGTCACCACCTTAGTCTAGGGTCATATATGAGTCGGTGTGTTTTCCTTGTGTGGTTTGTTTTGTGTGGTTTGTTTGCATGGTTTGTGTGTCGTTTGTTTGTCTGTATGTGTCTTGTGTCAGCTCGTTGTCATTCTCTTATGAGTAAGAGGCGATTGGACTCACTCGACGAGTATGGGATCGGTTCTCTATCTATACCCGGATCTAGTCACCTACAGGGACTCAGCGGTGATTCCTAGTGAGTCTTCGAGCCGCCACCTCCCCTTTTGAGAGTGCCCCACCCGGAGTGTCCACCTTTAGCCCATAGCAGCTTGTGCATATCGAGTATATATGGAATGAGCAGGTGACGGTCACTTGGAGTGGAGCATACCCGCGTTACTTGGCACGGTGACGGATCCGCCGGAGTATTCAAGCATCCATACCCCTACTCGACGGGGTCGAGTTCCTCCCACCCGGGGAGAATTGATGGGGACATCGAGGCAAGACCATCGGCATTTTGTATGTATTTATGTCCTTTCATATTTGTATGTATACCCTTGTGTTATACGGGTACGCAATTGTAAGTCTTAGTGGGTTTATATGTAAAATTTCAGTAGGCCCAAGTAAGGGGGCCCTCACCCCTTTCCCATTGGTCCACCTAGACCATGTGGGGCTGGTCAACCATCCTAGGTGGCTATCTAGAAGGTTGGAATGCCAATTGACCAAATGGGAGACAAGTGGATTAAAAATTCAAAGGTAGGCTACCTACCTCACCTACCTTGTCCCCCCATTAGAATTAATTAGGAATTTCATTTTTTTTATTTTATTTGAATCAAATATGAAGTCCCTTAAATGCCCCTCCAGATCCTAGATCTAAGGGTATTCATGGTCTTTTTTTATTTATTATATAAGTCATGTATTTCTATTATTCTAGAATTAATGAAATGAGAAAAAGCATTGTGCAAGACCCCCCCCTTGAGTGAATTTCGACCTCCCCTCTCTCTCTCTGGTTTCTTTATCCCCAACCCCCATTCTAGAGTGCTATCTTCTTCCCCCTACCTCCGGTGATCATCGGTGCCGCCGCCGCCGCCGTTCGTGCCGCCTACGAGCCGCCGCGGAGCCATCTTCAAGGTTCTGTCCTACTGGATAGAGGTGACTTCCACGAAATTCTGCAGTCAGCCACGACGTCCTCTTGATCTGAAATTTTTAGAGGCTGTTCCTATCTTGTATCCCAATCTCCACAAAAACATTCAGGTCCAAAATCCTTCATTTGATATCTTTACATTTTCGTTCATTTTTCACTCCCAGATCTGTCCTGTCTCTGTCTATAGTGACAGTAGCTCTGTGTTTCCCACCTCCGACCATCTTTGTGATTTTTTCAAACCCTTCAAATTTTACTAGGCGTTCTGTCCATTTGATGTGACACTAAATGCAGCAAGATGAAATGAGTCCCTTGGACTAAATTCGCAAGAACACACAAATAAGAGATCAAGCATAAAACGCCGAACACCGCGCGCACCCGATTCCCTAGGTGACTCGGTGATGCCGAGTAGAATAGTGGGTCTAGCCCCTAGCCGGTTAGAGGACCAGCACTTGCTAAGTTGTCCCTCCCAAAGGTTGAAGGCCCACAATCACGGGCGGCCGGGGTGCCTTGGAGCACTAGGACACTCACTCACTAGCCACGGTGACCACACGGCAAAGGTGGATCCGGGATCGAGCTCTCTTCCTCACCGACCAGCGGACTAATGATACGGATATGAAATGAACAGAAATGACGGAGCAAGGTTTTAGAGGCTCACCTAGCCGGCTTGAGGAAGCCGACTTCGCTCGAAGACGAGGGCGAGCGGGGAAGTGTGTTCCCCGCACACTGCGTCGGTGAGGCTTCACCTGCGAGAATTTGATTACACAACTACACCTCACGCAGGAGGGGGGTTCTCGGGGTGGGGGTTAATGATTTTACATTCCAAACACTACCACCTCACAGGGTGGGGCTTTCAGCCAGCCAAGCGGGGAGGGGAGGATGGGCCAAAGCGGGTAGAAGAGAACTAAGGAAGTTGATGCAGCCGGTTGGACTTCTGGAAGGGAAGCCGCTGTTGCCGCCGTCCCGAGCTAGCCCGGACTCCGATTACGACGATTCCACCTCCTGGAGTTCCCTGACTTGATGCTGGTGATGTCTGAATTTTTTGACGGCCTCTGGAGTCGGAGACTGGCGACACCTGTGACTGGACCGAGGCAGCAATTGTGGTCTCTGGCCGGACCTGTTCTGTAGCAGTAGGTTGCAGACACTGTGGTGAGCTCTCCCGAACTCCGAATGGCACCAAACCAGCGGCGTTGTCTTCGTGGTTGAAGTAGCTAACAGCAGGAAGTGGTGGGGCGACGATCCCAGTTCGGTGGTGACGTGGGTCCTGGGAAGAGTGAACTCTGGTCGATGCAGCCAGAGAAAACTGACCTGGACAGTGTGAGGGAGAAAATTCGTAACTCTGTCCCACGGAGTCCAAATGGCGAACCGCTTCCTGATCCTGAAAGGGGACGGAGAGGAGCAGAACTTTGATGAAGAAACCCGAGCCTGGTTCAGCCTTGGTTGATCGTGGCACCCTGTTCTTGTCGGTTCTGGTGTGGGATGGAGTCCTCCCTGCGCGACTGTGGGAGAATCGCCCTAGCCAGCAGCTCCGATCTCAGAACGAGGTGAAACCACCTCGCCTTCGAAGCTGACTTGGAGCTCTTTCCAGGGATGTAGGATACGCCCTCAGCAGCACCAGGATGGAGCTGTGGTCGTCGCTGCAACTGGAGGTTGATCTGCAAGTCGGCCTGCACACGAAGCTGAAACTAGGAGGACGGGGAAGAAGACTTCTTGGGTGATTGAAAGTGGGTGAGGTGCGGCCAAGGGGAGTGGTGGGGCTCTTGTGTGGTGTGTAGAGGGATGAGGAGGGGAGGAGTGGTCGAAATCTGCAGGGGGGGGGGGTGAAGAAGGTGGATGCAGCAAGGGTGTGTGTGTGGGTGGAGGGTGCGGCCTAAGCAATGGATGGGGGTGGATGGATGGTGGACGAATTTGGGAGGAAGGGGGGAGTGGGGTGGTCGACCTAGGGAGGTGAAGGGGCTTCTTGGGGAGGGGAAAGAGTCCTTGGGAGGTGGAAGGTTGCTTAGGGAAGGGGGAGGGCTGCCTTGGGAAGGTGAAAGGGTGCTTGGGGAGGAGGGATTGTTAATGGTGAAGTAATGGGGGGTCTTGGGAGGTGAAGAGGCTTGCTGAGGTGGCAAATGAGGTGGCAAGGGTAAGGAGAGAGATGGGATTCGAACTAGAGAGAGAGAGAGAGAGAGAGAGAGAGGGGAGAGAGGGGGTTCGCCCCTTGGAGAGGGAGAGAGAGAGAATTAGAGTGAGAGAGAGAGATAGACTCAAGTGGATGCAAACTTTCAATAATTTTTCATTAACCATAAGGGGAGGGGTTGGGGCCCTATTTATAGGGAAATCCCTTTTACAAATAGGTCCTCAACACTTCACATACTAACACAAAAGCCAAGGGGAAGGGGGGGTGCGCCCATGGGCCTAGCCCAGTGGTAAAGGCCCATTAACAAGCACAAAGACTCATATGACTCAACTAAGGACAATTAATTAAAAACCTAGGTACAAGACTCAAATAAAAGACAAAAGTACATGGTAATGAAAGGGGAAAATCACATAGTGACCTAGGAAAAGATTCTGAGATCCACTCTAGAACAGAGACGGCCTCCTAGCTGCTCCCGGGTGGGAGGGAAGTGCCAAGCCATAGGGAATCGCGAGTGATGTCCTCATCAATTCCCCCGGGCTGGGAAAAGCTCGACTCTGTCGAGTAGAGGCTCTCCCTGCTGCGGTACCGCTCCAACAGATCAGGATCTAGCTGCTGGAGATCTTCCCTGCTCACCCAGGCATCGTCCGAGGGTGGTCGTCCCTTCCACCGGACTAGATAGCGCTCATAAGCCTTGCTCCTTGTGTTGGTGATCTGTTCATCTAATATCCGCTCCACTTTATCACGCTGGTTCCTCAAGTCGGGTGGTTCTCTCTGTGGTGTGGGGTTACTCTCAAAGGATGGGTCTGGCTGGATATCCTCACTAGGTGTCACCGCGGGGCCCCTGTAGGGCACCAGGTCCGCCACATTGAATGTGGGGCTTACTCCATATTTTTCGGGAAGGTCCAATACATAAGCATTGGTGCCAAGTCGTCTCAGCACCTGGAAGGGGCCAGCCCCACGTGGTCTCAACTTTGAGGCATTCCCAGGGAACAACCTCTCCGTTCTCACCATCACAAAATCACCTATCTGGAATTCCTGGTGGCGACGGTGGGAATCAGCTGATCTTTTGTAGATCTCATTACTCTTGTTGATGTTCTTGCGAATTTCCTCATGCAACTCTCTAAGGTGTTGGGCAAATGACTCAGCAGTGATAGACACCCTAGCATGAGGGGGTAGGGGAATGAGATCAGTAGGCTTCCTAGGCTTGTAACCATGCACAGCTTCAAAGGGACTCATGCCTATGGACCTACTGGTGGAATTATTATATGCAAACTCGGCTTGGGGCAGAATGAGATCCCAATTTCCAGGACGGTCCTCAACAAGACATCGAAGAAGATTCCCCAGACTCCGATTGACGACCTCCGTTTGGCCATCAGTTTGGGGGTGATAGGCTGTGGAAAATTTAAGTAAGGTCCCCATTAGGTGCCAAAGGGTTTTCCAGAAATAACTAGTGAATTTGACGTCCCTGTCAGAGATGATGGTCTTGGGTAGGCCATGGAGACGAACCACCTCATCAAAGAATAGACGGGCCACGTGGGAAGCATCAGAGGTCTTTGAACAGGGGATGAAATGGGCCATTTTTGAGAATCTGTCCACGACCACAAAGATGGAGTCATGCTTTCTCCGGGTTCGGGGTAGCCCTAACACGAAGTCCATACTTAGGTCCTGCCATGGCCGATCGGGAACGGGTAGAGGGGTGTATAGGCCAGTGTTTTGTTTGACTTGCTTGGCAGTCGCACATGTGCGGCATTGCCCCACAATTTTGGCCACATCCCTCTTGAGGCTGGGCCAATAGAACTGCCCCTCAACCAGGCCAATAGTTTTGTGTACCCCAAAATGTCCAGCTAAGCCCCCAGCATGTAACTCCCAAACCAATAAATCCCTTAGCGAAGTCCTAGGGATGCAAAGCCGATGCCCTTTGAAGAGGAACCCATCCTCTAAAATAAAGCCATGGTGTTCTTGGGAGGAGTGGGTGGTCAGGTGGGTGTGGATGGGCCCAAATTCGGGACAAGTCGGGTATTCTTCCCTCATTCGGTCGAAGCCTATGACTTCTACCCGGACGGTGGCTAATAGGGAGACCCTCCTGCTAAGAGCATCCGCAGCGCGATTCTCACTCCCGGCCTTATGTTTGATCACAAATGTGTAGGCCTGGATGTACTCGACCCATCTAGCATGCCGAGCATTCAATTTCTGTTGCGAGTTGAGGTATTTTAGAGCCTCATGATCGGAGAATATGACAAATTCTTTGGGTAGGAGGTAGTGCCTCCAATGGCGGAGGGATTGCACCACCGCATAGAATTCTTTGTCATAGGTTGTATATTTGAGCCTGGCATCACACAACTTCTCGCTAAAGTAAGCCACGGGATGTCCCTCTTGGCTGAGGATCCCACCAATTCCTACCCCAGAAGCATCACAAGTTACTTCAAAGACTTTGGAGAAGTCCGGGAGGCATAAAACCGGGGCTTGGGTCATCCTATTCTTGAGTTCCTGGAAGGCCTTAGTAGCTGATTTAGTCCATACAAAGGTTCCCTTTTTGAGGCAATCTGTGATTGGGGCTGTGATGGTGCTAAACCCACGGATGAACCTTCGGTAGAAAGTGGCTAAGCCATGGAAGCTTCGGACTTCATGGAGAGTGCGGGGCTCCGGCCAGTCAATGATGGCTTGGACTTTTTCGGGGTCCATAGATACACCTTTGGTGGAGACAACATACCCAAGGAAGGTAATGGAATCTGTCATGAAATGACATTTTCCTAGATTGGCAAAGAGGCTTTCCTTCCTAAGGGTGGTGCAGACCTGCCTGACGTGGTTGAGGTGGGCTTCCTTGGACTGGCTGTAGATGAGGATGTCATCGAAATAGACTACAAGGAAAACCCCAATGTAGGGCCTGAGGGCCTCGGTCATGAGGCGCATAAATGTGCTTGGGGCATTGGAAAGCCCAAAAGGCATCACCAGCCATTCATAGAGTCCATCTTTGGTCTTAAAGGCTGTTTTCCATTCATCCCCGGGCCTTATCCTCACTTGGTGGTAGCCACTTTTGAGATCTATCTTGGAAAAAATGGTGGCTCCCGCAAGCATGTCAAGCATATCGTCAAGTCTAGGTATAGGGAACCTATATTTGACGGTGATCTTGTTGATGGCCCTACTATCGACACACATTCGCCATGTCCCATCTTTCTTTGGTGTGAGAAGAGCGGGGACGGCGCAGGGGCTTTTGCTAAGCCTGAGAAAGCCTTTTCTAACAAGCTCTTCTACTTGCCTCCTTAACTCAGCATGTTCGGTGGGGTTGAGGCGATAGTGTGGTAGATTTGGAAGGGAGGCTCCCGGGACAAAATCTATGGCATGCTGAACATCCCTCATGGGAGGTAGTTGGTCCGGTAGTTCATCGGGAAACACATCCTTGAACTCTTCAAGGAGTGGGTATACTTCCACGGGATGGGGGTTGGATGGTGTTGACTCTCCTAAACAAAGGACAACAGCGCACACGGGGGTTCCTTGGGCAACTTCCTCTTCTAACTCCTTTCTAGTGATGAGGTGGAGGCCTTTGATCGGCCCGGTGGGAACTTCGGGGATGGAGTTTTGGGAGGTTGATTGTGTGGGTGTAGGCGGGCCCTTGGAGCTTGGTGAGGGCATGGGAGGAATCCCCTTAGTGGGTGGTTCCTTTCGGGGTGGGGATGGGTTGAGGCGGATGACCTTCCCCTCGTGCACAAAGGTGCATGTGTTCGTCTTCCCATAGATAGTAGCATCTACATCGTATATCCAAGGTCTCCCAAGTAGGATGCTTCCTACGGCCATAGGTATGATATCACACCAAATTTGCCCTTGGTAGGATGAGAAGGTGATGGGAATAAGACAACATGTGCTGACGGGGAGGGAGTGGTTGTTGATCCATGACACACGGTAGGGTTTGGGGTGGGGTGTTGGGGTAAGCCCAAGGAGTTTGACGGTGTCCGGGGACACGGCATTTACACAACTCCCATTGTCTAAGATGATCTTCCTAACATGATTCCCAATTTTTATGAAAGTATGGAAGATGGAGGTCCTACGCCAATCCTCCTCTTGGGGTTGGGTAAGAGTGCATCTTATTACCCCAAGGTGGGCTGTTTGGTGGTCATCTTCTACACCCTCTTCAATGAATTGCTCCTCGTACTCATCTTCCCACCCTATGGCAGCCTCGTACTCCTCCACATTCTCATGAGATTCTTGGGAGGTAGTGGGTATGCTCTCCATGACAAGATTGGACATCCCCTTGGAGGGGCATTGGGTGGCTATATGGCCATAACCATGACACCGAAAACACTTAATCGAACTATTCTCTGGGGCCTTCCCTTTGGAGATTTCCTCTCTTCGGGGATAGGGATTGGGTGGAGTGGTTTTAGTAGGGGGAGGGTTGGTTGGTTGTGGGTTGGTCCGGGTGGGGGTATTCCCACTAGGAGTAGGAGTCTTCAACAATGGTGGAAGATTGGGTCGTGGACCCGTGTTCCTAGGCTCAAACGGACGGGAAGGTGTGAACCTTGAATTCCTAAAGAACCTCTCCGTATCCCGAGCTATTTGGTAAGCCATTTCAAGGGAATCCACATCCCTCATAATTAACTCCCTTTTTATGTTTGGATGGAGGCCATTTCTAAATCGTGATAGGGTGACGGCTAACTCCTCATGTACTCCACATTTAAGAAGATAGGAGTCAAACAATTCTATATACTCTACCACGGACTTTCCTTCTTGGGTGAGGCATTGCCATTCATCTAAGAGTGTTTGGGTGTAGGAGTGGGGAAGGTATTTGAACCTTAATTGGGCTTTCATGTCCTCCCATGTTTGAATGGGTTCCTCCCTCCTAATTCTCTTCCTAGTTTCAACACTCATCCAATAGGTCTTGGCCAATTTAGTAAGGTGCATTTTGGCTAGCCTAACCTTTCTTTCCTCGGTCATGTGGTACCACTCGAAGTATTGATCCATAGCACTCTCCCATTCTAGGTACACATGTGGGTTATGTGACCCATCAAAATTAGGGGCATCCACTTTGATCATCCTAAGTAGGTAATCATCCGGGTCATCCCTTAGTCGCCTCTCCAAAGCTCTATGTGGACGGGGCCTCTCATTCTCGGGGTAGTAGTCATTCTCAAGGTCCTCCCTTTCATGCTCAACCCGGGGTGGTGGGGCCCTATGGGGAATGTTTCTAGGGGGGGTCCTAGCTTCCTCAATCCTATCCAATCGAGTGACTACCCCATTCATTTGCTCCGTGAGGGCTAGAATGGCAGCCTCTATCCGTTCCATAGGATTTTGGGGAGTTCCTCTAGGGTCATTTTGGTTGCCTTGGAGATTGGGATCCATGGGTGGGTTGGAATTAGAAGGATCAGCCCGGTATATGGTACCTCTACGGGTGGACATGCAAAATTAAGACAAGGCGGGATGCAATGGCCCTTGGACCTAGGCTTGTAGAGACAAGTCTAAAACTTGCTCTGATACCAATTGATGTGACACTAAATGCAGCAAGATGAAATGAGACCCTTGGACTAAATTCGCAAGAACACACAAATAAGAGATCAAGCATAAAACGCCGAACACCGCGCGCACCCGATTCCCTAGGTGACTCGGTGATGCCGAGTAGAATAGTGGGTCTAGCCCCTAGCCGGTTAGAGGACCAGCACTTGCTAAGTTGTCCCTCCCAAAGGTTGAAGGCCCACAATCACGGGCGGCCGGGGTGCCTTGGAGCACTAGGACACTCACTCACTAGCCACGGTGACCACACGGCAAAGGTGGATCCGGGATCGAGCTCTCTTCCTCACCGACCAGCGGACTAATGATACGGATATGAAATGAACAGAAATGACGGAGCAAGGTTTTAGAGGCTCACCTAGCCGGCTTGAGGAAGCCGACTTCGCTCGAAGACGAGGGCGAGCGGGGAAGTGTGTTCCCCGCACACTGCGTCGGTGAGGCTTCACCTGCGAGAATTTGATTACACAACTACACCTCACGCAGGAGGGGGGTTCTCGGGGTGGGGGTTAATGATTTTACATTCCAAACACTACCACCTCACAGGGTGGGGCTTTCAGCCAGCCAAGCGGGGAGGGGAGGATGGGCCAAAGCGGGTAGAAGAGAACTAAGGAAGTTGATGCAGCCGGTTGGACTTCTGGAAGGGAAGCCGCTGTTGCCGCCGTCCCGAGCTAGCCCGGACTCCGATTACGACGATTCCACCTCCTGGAGTTCCCTGACTTGATGCTGGTGATGTCTGAATTTTTTGACGGCCTCTGGAGTCGGAGACTGGCGACACCTGTGACTGGACCGAGGCAGCAATTGTGGTCTCTGGCCGGACCTGTTCTGTAGCAGTAGGTTGCAGACACTGTGGTGAGCTCTCCCGAACTCCGAATGGCACCAAACCAGCGGCGTTGTCTTCGTGGTTGAAGTAGCTAACAGCAGGAAGTGGTGGGGCGACGATCCCAGTTCGGTGGTGACGTGGGTCCTGGGAAGAGTGAACTCTGGTCGATGCAGCCAGAGAAAACTGACCTGGACAGTGTGAGGGAGAAAATTCGTAACTCTGTCCCACGGAGTCCAAATGGCGAACCGCTTCCTGATCCTGAAAGGGGACGGAGAGGAGCAGAACTTTGATGAAGAAACCCGAGCCTGGTTCAGCCTTGGTTGATCGTGGCACCCTGTTCTTGTCGGTTCTGGTGTGGGATGGAGTCCTCCCTGCGCGACTGTGGGAGAATCGCCCTAGCCAGCAGCTCCGATCTCAGAACGAGGTGAAACCACCTCGCCTTCGAAGCTGACTTGGAGCTCTTTCCAGGGATGTAGGATACGCCCTCAGCAGCACCAGGATGGAGCTGTGGTCGTCGCTGCAACTGGAGGTTGATCTGCAAGTCGGCCTGCACACGAAGCTGAAACTAGGAGGACGGGGAAGAAGACTTCTTGGGTGATTGAAAGTGGGTGAGGTGCGGCCAAGGGGAGTGGTGGGGCTCTTGTGTGGTGTGTAGAGGGATGAGGAGGGGAGGAGTGGTCGAAATCTGCAGGGGGGGGGGGTGAAGAAGGTGGATGCAGCAAGGGTGTGTGTGTGGGTGGAGGGTGCGGCCTAAGCAATGGATGGGGGTGGATGGATGGTGGACGAATTTGGGAGGAAGGGGGGAGTGGGGTGGTCGACCTAGGGAGGTGAAGGGGCTTCTTGGGGAGGGGAAAGAGTCCTTGGGAGGTGGAAGGTTGCTTAGGGAAGGGGGAGGGCTGCCTTGGGAAGGTGAAAGGGTGCTTGGGGAGGAGGGATTGTTAATGGTGAAGTAATGGGGGGTCTTGGGAGGTGAAGAGGCTTGCTGAGGTGGCAAATGAGGTGGCAAGGGTAAGGAGAGAGATGGGATTCGAACTAGAGAGAGAGAGAGAGAAGAGAGAGAGAGGGGAGAGAGGGGGTTCGCCCCTTGGAGAGGGAGAGAGAGAGAATTAGAGTGAGAGAGAGAGATAGACTCAAGTGGATGCAAACTTTCAATAATTTTTCATTAACCATAAGGGGAGGGGTTGGGGCCCTATTTATAGGGAAATCTCTTTTACAAATAGGTCCTCAACACTTCACATACTAACACAAAAGCCAAGGGGAAGGGGGGGTGCGCCCATGGGCCTAGCCCAGTGGTAAAGGCCCATTAACAAGCACAAAGACTCATATGACTCAACTAAGGACAATTAATTAAAAACCTAGGTACAAGACTCAAATAAAAGACAAAAGTACATGGTAATGAAAGGGGAAAATCACATAGTGACCTAGGAAAAGATTCTGAGATCCACTCTAGAACAGAGACGGCCTCCTAGCTGCTCCCGGGTGGGAGGGAAGTGCCAAGCCATAGGGAATCGCGAGTGATGTCCTCATCACCATTATTCCCTACATCCATAAATTTTCTTAATTTCTGATCAGCCTTCTACCTATTTTTCAAAATTCGTGTTCTATCTCTGCTACAGTGCTTTAGTCAGATTCCAGATCCGACCCACTGTTAGTGAACAAATCCTATCAATTCGTAGCCACATCCAAACTTGTCCAAACTAGTTTTTCCGTCTTCCTAGCTCCATTTCCCACAACTTTTATGAAGAGGTTGAAGTCTGAATCCAAGGTCTTCATAGCGGTCAAAGGCAGTTCTTAGAGAATAGTCCTGCAGATCTGAGTGCTCAGCTACTTTACAACAGGAAGTTGTAAATTCATTAAAGCCCATATCCGTGTAGATCCAGGCCAGATCTCTAAGCCTAGGTTCAAGTATTCGAAGAGAGCTTTCCAACGGTGCCAGTTTGGTGTCGATCCAATATCGGGGCTGATCGCAGTGGCCGTTCTCGCCGGAGCGCGCGCCGAAAAATAGAACCGGCAGACCCGTGGCCGATTGTTCCGATCGGTGCCGAACGGAGCCGCTCGGCCTCCGGTCACCGTCCCAGCGTGCCGCCAGCCTGGGGATCGCTTCCATAAGTGTCCCCACCACAGTGGTGCCACCGGGTCCCACACGGCCCCTCCGGACAGCACGTGGGTCCCACCGTCACGTGTTCGAGTGCTGCCGAAGCTACGCGAGAAGCCGCCCATCAACCCGAAATTGGTCCTCCCGGACCCCATTGTGTTGACCTTTACCTCCCTGCATGGAGTGGGCTGTAACTCATTGCTGTAATCTTTATGTATTAACTGTCCCGAGAGTACGACTTCGGCCGGGTCCGTCTTCCCCACGCCGAGTGCGTAGAGGTATCGCATTCGCTCCCTTACTTGGCATTTTGCTTACTTCATATATATTTGTTTATGCCGCTGCTAGAGAGCATGTGTAGGGATATCTAGCACTTTTTATCTATTCATTACCGCTGCTGCGAGAGAGTGCGACACCGTCCCGTGACCAGATCCGGGCACACGAGAGAGCCGATCACCCTAGCTCATTGCCGGTTTCTCAACCGCACACGTTCGATGCTTCCCTCGTTAAGGGACATTCACGAGCTTGTCGTGTCCGTGGTCTCGTCCCACATCACCCGTGCTATTGATAAGTTGGTCAAGGGTCGAGAATTCAAGAAAGGAGACCTGGTAATGGTTAAAAGAAGAGAGGTGATGGCCTCTAACCCCAAGGGAAAGTTAATTGAAAACTAGGTTGGACCCTATGTCGTCCACCGAACATATGAAGGGGGTGCATATATCCTCGCGGATCACAGAGGAGTTTTCCAATTCTCCCCCCTTAATGGAAAGCACCTGAAGCTGTATCACACAGTCCAACCAGCTTTCCCCAAATAATCTATCTTCACCCTCGGTCTAGTGGCACTCCGCCCTAGCTGAGTCCTATCCTTCCTTGGTTTAGTGGCATTTCCGCCCTAGCCGAGCTATCCCTTACCCTGGTTTAGTGGCATTCTGCCCTAGCCGAGCTACCCTTATCTTGGTTTAGTGGCTTTCCGGCCTAGCCAAACTACGTTTCCTTGGTTTAGTGGCATTCCGCCCTAGCCGAGCTATCCCTTATCTTGGTTTAGTGGCATTCCGTCCTGATCGAGCTACCCTCATCTCGGTCTAGTGGCATTCTGCCCTGATCGAGCTATCCATCCTTGGTTTAGTGGCATTCCGCCCTAGCCGAACTACACCTATCTTGGTATAGTGGCATTCCGCCCTGATCGAGCTACCTTATCTTGGTTTAGTGGCTTTCCGCCCTAGCCAAGCTATCCCTCCGTGGTCCAGTGGTATTCCACCCCGATTGAGCTACCCTTATCTTGGTCTAGTGGCATCTCGCCCTGATCGAACTACCTTTCCTTGGTCTAATGGCACTCCGCCTTGGCCGAGCTCTCAAAAGAATACACCATATTGCCATTACGGGCCTTACACTCGAATCGGTGAAAGATCATTCCTTTGTGTTAGCATTCAGCCCTTGCTAACAAATATATCGCTCTGCTCAGCACAAGGCCCGGTGCTCCGGCCAATAGCCATCTACCATCAGCCAAGGGTCGGACATCACGCTTCGACCTGCCACCCGTTATAAAAAAAAAGAAAAAAAAAGAAGAGAAAATAAAAATGGGGTTAAAATTAGAGATACCCCGCCAGACTTGTTCTTATATTAGGACAAGTGCAAAAATAGCTATAACCCGGCTGTGGCAAAAAACCCGAAAGGGCGCTACAGGCAAAATCGGGTAACCCGCCACGTGAAAACCCGACAGGGCGCGTGGGCAAAAGCAAGAGGGGCTGGCTTCGGCGAAAACCTGAAAGGGTGCCTAGGTCGGTAAAGTGGTAATTTAAAAGTTCCTCTTTTGTCCTCCACCAGATGAAACTCCACAAGGGACAATCATCAAAAGTCCCACCGGAAATCCTTTAACAAACCCATATTCGACCCTCGTCATCATCGGCGAGATTAGTCGATCTCTACCCCTAACTTGGACCTTCCGTCCCTGTTAATAATCCCATCTTTGCTTCATCATGTGACCCATGCTGATGAATAAACCTATAATCGACCCTCGTCATCATCGGCGAGATCGGTCGATCTCTACCCCTAACTTGGACCTTCCGTCCTTGTTAATAATCCCATCTTTGCTTCAGCATGTGACCCATGTTGATGAATAAACCTATAATCGACCCTCGTCATCATCGGCGAGATCAGTTGATCTCTACCCCTAACTTGGACATTCCGTCCCTGTTAATAATCCCATCTTTGCTTCAGCATGTGACCCATGCTGATGAATAAACCTATAATCGACCCTCGTCATCATCGGCGAGATCGGTCGATCTCTACCCCTAACTTGGACCTTCCGTCCCTGTTAATAATCCCATCTTTGCTTTAGCATGTGACCGATGCTGATGAATAAACCCATAATCGACCCTCGTCATCATCGGTGAGATCAGTCGATCTCTACCCCTAACTTGGACCTTCCGTCCCTGTTAATAATCCCATCTTTGCTTCAGCATGTGACCCATGCTGATGAATAAACCCATAATCGACCCTCGTCATCATTGGCGAGATCGGTCGATCTCTACCCCTAACTTGGACCTTCCGTCTCGGTTAATAATCCTATCTTTGCTTCGGCATGTGACCCATGCTGATGAATAAACCCATATTCAACCCTTGTCATCATCGGCGAGATCGGTCGATCTCTACCCCTAACTTGGACCTTCCGTTCCTGTTAAATAATCCTATCTTTGTTTCGGCATGTAACCTATGCGGATTAATAAACCCGTGTTCGACCCTCTTTATCATCGGCGAGATCGGTCGACCTCTACCCTTAACTCGGATCTTACATCCTTGTTAATAAACCATATCCTTTGCTTCGACATTTAACCAGTGTCGATGAAATAAACCCAAGACCAATCCTTGTTATCATCAGCAAGGCCAGTCAGCATTCTCGCGGTCCAGTTCTTCTGTACTCCGAATTCAAAAAAAAGAAAGAAAAGAAAATGGGGTTAAAAATAGAGATACCCCGCCAAACTTGTTCCTATATTAGGGCAAGTGCAAAAATGGCTATAACCCGACTGTGGCAAAACCCGAAAGGGCGCTATAGGCAAAATTGGGTACCCCGCCACGTGAAAACGCGAGAGGGCGCGTGGGCAAAAGCAAGAGGGGGCTGGCTTCGGCGAAAACCCGAAAGGGCACTTAGGTCAATAATGAGAATAATATATATATATATATATATATATATATATATATATATATATATATATATATTTATATGAATGATGAATAGTGATGATCCACCCTCCGTCCTGAAGACCCTTCACAGGGTCGAAGCGGAGTCTTCGTCCAATATCCCGCCTACATGTACTTATTTTCTACCCTTTTGACCCTTGTCACCATCGCCAAGATCGGTCGCTACCCTTTACGGTTCTTGTCATCATCGGCAAAAATCATCTACTCTTTCGACCCTTGTCACCATCGCCAAGATCGGTCGCTACCCTTTCCGGTTCTTGTCATCATCGGCAAAACCGTCTACCCGTTCGACCCCTGTCACCATCGGCAAGATCGGTGTAGACACGCCAAAATTGACATTATTTTGAGTATATTCCATATCGCTCTGCGATGCCCCATTTGACCCTCAAATCAGCTTATTTGAGTGGTTTTTCCCACTTTTCTTGAATTTCTCCTATTTTTCCCTCATTTCTTATTTTTCTGGATTTTCTGGGCATTTATCTCTATTTTCTGAATTCACGCCCTCATCAGAGGCGTGTTTTTGAAACACGACCTGGCCTAGGGCGTGTCTTCCCATTTTATCTATTTCTCCCCCATTTTATATATTTTATGAATTTTCTGAATTCACGACCTGGGTAAGGGCGTGTTTTATTAAAACATGATTTGACCTAGGGCGTTTCTTAAAGAAAGGACGACCTTGCCTAAGGGCGTCAATTCTTTTGGTTTGACTGACTTCCCCATTTGAGCTCTTGAAATTAACGCCCTTCCCAGGGGCGCGTTTTTTAAAAGTGGCTTTGATTAAGGCGTGTTTTACATTTTTCAAATATGGGGAATTTTTATTGCTAAAATTGGTTTTGGAAGAAACGCCCTTGTGAAGGGCGTGTTTTAAAGAAACGCCCTCTGGTAAGTCGTCAATTCATCAATTGACGCCCTGACCTAAGGCGTATTTCATCTTCTGGCTTCGCAGCCCTTTCCCCAGATAGTCCTTGCTTCGTTAGACTCCTCCCCTTTTTGGGCTCTTACCCATTCGTATCCTCCCCTATTTTGACTCTTGCCCATGTTTATCTCTTCCAATCCTATTTAATAGAGCCATTGGCTCTGTTGTTCGGTTGGACTCCTCTTCGTTGGACGCCCCTTTCTTCTTCTCCCCCGTCGTTCTTCTGTCTTTTTATTCTTCTTCTTCTTTCTTCTTCTTTCTTCTTCTTTCTCGATCTTTCTTCTGTTTTCTCTTTTCTTTCTTTTCTTCACAGGGCGCTGCTGCATTGGCTAAGGAGGGGGCCTCATACGCTCAAGCTTCATCCTTTGGAAGACTCCCTCCCAAGCGATCAATCCAAGCCAACGCACATGCTCATCTTCTCATATTTATTCTTTTTGCTTTCATTGTTATCATCGGTTCATATGCATGCATGCATGTTCATGTGTTTATATGCTCTTTCAACTCAACCACGTTGGGTGTCTCACCATTAAGTGCAACCCATGCACTCTTTCCCTTTAACTTTTATTCATATTTTCATGCATTCATCTCTCACACCCTCTTTGCATAGGGGTTTAAGGGCAACCACCCTTAAGGTGTGTTCTTGCACATGCTTTCATGCTCATATATTCTCTATGAATTGATGCTACACTCACCACATATCTAATGCAATTTCTTCATCGGTGTTTGTCTTTTTTTTTGCAAGGGTAATAAAAGTGAAGAACTCTCTTCGTCGGCCGGCCGATTTGAAGAGAAAGGAAGCACTTACAATCAACCGCGTTTCAAGAGGTATTTTGCGATCATCTCCCCATATCAATCTCCTCTTTGAGACCCTCGCGTCTCTGGCGATCACATTCTTTCCCCATTAGCACCTCGTGCTATTCCTTGTGCTATATTCATATTCATTATTATTTTTATTCCTAAGTGTGGATTTTAATCCAAGATCTACAAATTGGCGATCACGGTGGGACACTTTGTGTCCTTTGTTTATTACCCTTTCCCCTTAGGCACCCGCGTGTGCCGTCTCCCCAATTGCACCCTCGGTGCGTCTCCTTTTGTGCCCCTCGGGCACCCTCCATTGGCTTTGCACTCTTCCCTAAGTGATTTGCCAGTTTGTTATTTTTTTTCTTTAGAATTTCCACTTATTCCAAATCTTTGATGAGCATGCTGTCATCTTAATATCCATATTGTTGATTGCCTGCTGTGACTGTGAGTGCTTGATACTGTCGGCCGTGAGGTTTCCTGGAAGAAATGAATTCACGCCTCTGTAAGAGGCGTTTTTATTGATTTAATGCCCTAACCAACGGCGTCTTTTTCATATTTTACGCCCTCTGCCAGGGCGTTTTCCAGCATACTTCTGGGTTTTCCTGCTTTATATTGATGCCTATGAATTCACGCCTTGCCCCAGGGCGTTTATTTGCTGATTAGCGCCTCCCATTCAGGCGTTTCTTTTGATTTGATGCCCGCTGGAAAGGGCGTCCTTTTATTGGTAACGCCTCACTCTAAGGTGTGTCTCACCCTGCCCTGGGCCCCTCGCTTTGATTCACGATAGTCACATCGTCGTGTCTTTGTTTATTAGCGCCTCCTGCCAGGGCGTGTTTTTACTGTGGGTTTACAGAGCCCTCCCGGCTGTGATTTTTTCATCATGATTCATGCTTATCTTTATTGATTGATCATTTGTTGTGATTAGCTTGATTTTCCCTGTTGCATTCATATTTGCATTTGGTTTGGGAGCCTTCTCTCTCTTCATTAGGATCCACACACCCTCTTGGAATCGGGACGACCCTCCATTGAGCATTCCGTCTCTTTGGACTGGAAATCCCTTTTCCAAGCCTCCGTAAGTCCCCGCACCCGTGGATTCCCTCACGGACGCCGGACAGGTTGTACCTTTTTGGAGTCCCGATATAATTGGCCTAATACGTGGTGAGTGAGAGTTCCTAGTTGGCATTGAAGTGAATCATATTGAAACTAGGACTCTCCTTGTGTGAATCTTTCCAAACTTTATTAAAATTCATTAATTCACCAAGGATTAACCAAGTCAAAATCACGGTGACCATTCCAACTTGTGTGTTTATTTGCATAATTATTGAGAATTTTGATTATATAATGGCTTACCATGATAGAAACATGTTCAATTCAATTCATGAGGATGCACAACCTAGCACTTCATATCCTCAATTTCAACATGTTAATCAGCATTCTCACCATTCTTTCAAGGGACCACGTCCTTATTCTCATGGTCATACCCAACCCATGGGCAATGTCCATTCTCATGGTCCACCTACTCAATTTCAGGCCACTATTCCCTTGGGACCGTCTCCTCCCAATGACGAGAAGGTCTCTCGAATCATCCATGCATTAGATCATCTTACCCCTCAACAGATCCAAGCCTTTAAGGCTGCCGTTGAGGGTACATCTCATGCATCTCCCCCTCTTTCCAATTCTATACGGGTGGCCCATCACCTACCTCCTTCCAATTCTATTCGGGTGACCCATCACCCATCTCCCTCTAATTCTACACGGGTGGCCCATCACCCCCCTCCTCCTTCCAATCCTGATCGGGTAGCCCATTACCCATCTCCTCCTGTTCATTCTACTCGGGTGGCCCATCACCTGCCTCCTTCTATTCCCTCTCGATCACGGCCCCAAGGCCCATTTACTCCTTGCAATCCGGCCCATCCGGGTTCTTTTACGGGTCGTCCCGTCAACTCCCCTCCACGGCCCTTTTATGCGGCCCCTCCTCCTTCAAGGCCCTGCCAGCCCTCGGTTGTTCAAGTCACACCCCTCCAACAATCTCTGCTTGATAAGATTACTTTGATGGAGGAACAATTAAAGAGGGTCATGGTTCCTCCTACTCCGGTCAATCCTCTCCATGCCGCTTTGGACGAGATTACTAAGTTGGAGAGAGAATGGAAGGATAGGAGAGATGATTATGATATCGGCATTCCAAGCAAGGAAGAACCGACAACTGAAGAATCCGAGGCAGTATACGATGATGATGAAGCTCAGCAGGCACCCCTTCCGAGTTTCCTTAATTTCCCGCTCCCTCCACTTTCATTCGATGAACCTCCTGCTCAGGATGAAACCATCCCCGATCCAATCCCTATTTATGAGACTAATTGGTGTTACGATGATGGGTCGATACTTCAATCACCCACACCGGCACATTGTAAGTCTCCTCCTATCCTTGACGTCGCATACATCACACCTCCCCCTATTACACCATTAACCCCCGCAACACTAGCCTCCACCTCGGCCTCCACTTACCCAATTTCACCACCATTACCCTCCATTATGCCTTTAACCCCAAAACCCATACCTCCACCACATAGCCTTTCGCCTTTACCTATGGTTAATTCTGAGCAGGATCCACCACTTTTTGCACCCGAGCCAATCCCGACCGCTTGCAAGCAAAGGGAGAAACTCGATGTGTTTGAACCTCCGCCTCCACTTACGCCAACACCTTCCATTATAACTCCACCATTCATGGAGCCTTCTGCCTCCGCTTCACCTCCCCTTACTACTCGGAATGGGGGGCCTTCTGCAAGCACAGGTGCTGAAGATAATCAAGAGCCGGGCAGCAAGGATTTGGCCGTGCCATTCAAGATTCAAGAATTCATTTGCCGGATGACAATCCGGGTTATTGTGCCAAGCACGGTCGAAGAAGCCAAGTCGCCGCCATGCCGGGTGTTGATGCCGTCTAAGGGCCGGGCAGGGCACCCCTTGTTCCAATTTCCGAATTTCGAATTCATTATTCCTTACAAGGGGCGAATGCCCATTTTATTCAACATCCCATATTCATCACCATCAATGGGCATGGCGATGCTTCATGTTCCAACTCTACGACTCCCTCACCTTATTGATCTTCGCTTTCCAAGGGGGTGGTCATTTATTGAAGCTTCCTTTATTGGGCCAATTGGTCGTACATGTTCACTGCCGTGGAGGGGCAGTTATCTTGGTGCTAAGGGGCCGTCCCCTATTTGTTCCACCTTCTATTCATCCATTTCCCTCACATTTTCTTCATGGGCCATTCCCAGGGTTAGGAGGAGGATCTCGTCCTCTCATCCTTCATATTCTCCATATTCTTTGCATTTCATGCATTCTGTTGCAGTCATGCATTCATTGCATCCATTGCATTATATTTGCACGCATTTGCACCTCCTGCTTCCCGGGTTTCCGAACCCGTATCTCCCTCGCCTTCCGGCACCTCCGGATATTCCGCACTTCCCATCTTATTCATCTTCATCTTTTTATCCACTATCCCTGGGGCATCGCGTCCCTTTTCCTGCTATCTCCCTGGAACCTCCAGGAATTTTATCCCTCCTCTTTGGACATCTCGCCCTTTCTGATTCTATTCCTCCGGAACCTCCAGACTTTCCCCTCGGGCATCGCGCCCCTTTCCACCTTCTCCTTCCTGGTTTCACTCCTCCGGAACCTCCGGATTCTCTCCATCTTTTCCTCGGGCATCGCGCCCCTTTCCATTTGCTTCCTCCGGAACCTCCGGATTCTCCGTCTTATTCTCTCTATCATCTCCCAGGGCATCGTGACCCTCCTGATTTCATTCCTCCGGAACCTCCGGACCTTCTATATTTCTTTCGATTCATCTTCTTGCTCCTCCGGGACTTCATATCTTTTATTCTCTTCTTCCTGTTCCGTCACCTTTTTCATCATCTTTTTCCCTATTTCTCCCCAGGGCATCGCGTCCCTTCTTTTGTCATCCCTCCGGAGCCTCCGGATGATTCCTCTTATCAGGATTCTCCTCCACCGCCTCCGGACCCTCTAGATCCGCCTCTTTCTATCTACCAATTTCTCCTTCTGATTCCTCCTAATTCTGGGTCCGACCCAACTTCTTCCGCATCCACTGCCTTGGCCATCTGCCCTTTCTCCCATTGCTTTCGAGGCTTTAGTCCTCATTCCTCCTCCTAATTCTCCGCTTCTTCTGTAGACTGTTCCATGTGATCAGGGTCTCCGCACCTTAGTGAGGGAGTTCTAGCCCTCGCCTCTCTTCCTTTTCTCCTTATTTCGTCTGAGTCTGGTCTGGGCACCACTCATTCTTGTTAAGCCACTCCCAAAATCTTTTGCTTCCAATCCTTTTGACTGTCAAAGAGGACAAATCCCATGATGATCAACCTCGCCTCTGACAGCTGCTTCTACAAAGGTTGCAAGGTAACATATTGGCGTAAGTACGCATTTTAATGATATCATTTTCTCATTACTTCACGCATGATTTTCAAAATCAAGTGCTTCTTAACGAGATTAAGAGTGGTGTTTTAAACCTTTATCTTAAGCTTTTGTTTAATTGAAATCATTCTCAAAAGAGTCCTTTAGGCTTTTTTTTTTTTTTTTTGCAGCACCTCTGGTTAATAAAAACCCGTGCTGGGAATTCAACATTCTTTCCCCGCTTGTTAAGAGTAACCCTTAGCTGGGCATTCCACACACTTCACGGCGTCCTTAGCCGGCTCCTTTGGTTAAACACCGTTGCTACCTTGACCATGCCATGAGTATATCTGAAAGTCTTTTCTCTTCTTTACTCGGCCGCATGCAGGGGCAAGAGGTTGACGGATAAGATAACCAACCTTGGTAAATCCCAATACGAGAGGAGTCTCAAATAGGGGCAGTCTTGACCCAGAAGCAAAATCAATATGAATTTCATGATACATCTCGCCACAAAGGGCAATTAAGAATCAAGTCGAACTTTCGATAATTGAATTATGAATCATGGCATGACAAGAGTGGCAAAGTCCCCGCAGGGAAAACCCTGGTCGTATGCATGTCAGGGGTCTAAAAATCAAAGGCATAAAGCCCCAGCGCAACAGACTACCTCTTTGAGGGTTAAAACCTTGGAAGGAATTCAAATCCCGACATTTGCCATCCTGTATAAAGCTTATCTCCAATTATTCTTCTCTTCTCCCTCCAAGACCGAATGTTTCTCGGGTATGGCCTTAGTAGGGGCACCGTTGATCAAAGGCAGTCGGTTATAGGGCGCCACCCTTCAATGCACGTCCAGCTTTGGGTAAGTTTTAGCGAAAAGGGAAGGAACGAGGACCCCTAGCCAGTGGTTTAAAACACCCTTTGATACTGCTTTAGCAATGTCTAACCAAAATCAAACAAAAAATTGAATATTTCTTGTCCAAACTCCATAAAATTTGAATATTTCTTTTCCCAAAATCCAAAAAAATTTGAAATATTTTCCAAAAATCTCCATAAAAATCCAAATATTTCCAAAACCTACAAAAAATTGCATATTGATCAAAACTCATAAAAATTTGTATATTTCAAAACTCCAAAAAGATTGCATTGTATTTTCTGATGGTGTTTTGCAGGAACAGCTTTGCAGAGACCAAAAGCACGGGATGAGTCCTATCTCCACTCATTGCTATCAATCTATTGATTCCTCCCGATATTCACATGACATACCACCCTGGGCATTTTTGGTTATCACTTCCTCATATCATTTTGGTTACATCTCCTGATTATCATATCTCATGATTATTCATCTCCAAATCTTTCAATCAACTCCTGCTAATTTCTCTGGATCAATTCTGCCGATGGGCATTATCAGATCTTAATCATTCAACTCCAAAACTTGATTAGCCAGATTGGCATCCTCATGACAAAATAACAAACAATGATGATTCAACTCATAATGGTTACTATGTTGTGACATGCTATTGATTCATGCTATGCTTGCTACGCTTAAATACCTTATTCATTGCTTGTTATCTTTTATATCTTGGCTGATGAATTTTTGAGCGCAGGATAAGAAGCTCTTGGTCCCGCCGACTGGGCATCATCATCAAAGTCCCACGGTGCTTGCAGCTCATTTCTCAGTTCCCCATGCTTATTACTATCACCATCTCCCTGTATGCATTCTACTTATGTTACATATGTTACTATAGCATATCAAGGACCTTGTGGCTTTGGTAAATCTGGAATTTGAGTTCCCCTTCATCAAAAACGATGACGATTCCAGAGGCGTCTTAGTCATACGGATAGGCCGTTGAGCCGTCCAAGACTGGGGACGATGGTTCCCTTTTACGAGTTGGTGCGTGGATAAACGGGCTTCGGCTTAGTATCAGCTCGCGAAATTGGTTTCTTGACTCAATCTTGGCGGTTTAACAATATTATCCTTGATTATTTTATATTTTCATTTGATTTATTTTTCCTTTAAACCCAGCATGCATTCATGTAGGAATTTGAAACATCATCATCATCATCATCATCATCAGAGCCTTATCCCAATTAATTGGGGTCGGCTACATGAATCCTGTTCCGCCAAAGATTTCTATCAAGTGCAATATTCATATTTAAACTCAAAGAACTAATGTCCTTCCTAATAACATCGCACCATCTCATTTTAGGCCTTCCTCGAGCTCTTTTGCTAGCATCCACTAAGATTTGATCACATCTTTTAACCGGCGCTGAGTTAGGGCGACGAAACACATGTCCAAACCACCTGAGTCTATTTTCTCTCATTTTACTATCAATTGGAGCTATCCCTAAGTCCTTACGGATGCGCTCATTCCTAATCTTGTCTTTCTTAGTCTTGCCACACATCCATCTCAACATCCTCATCTCTGCTACACACATTTTGTGGATGTGTTCCTTTCGTACTGCCCAACACTCGGTACCATATAACAGAGCAGGTCTCACAGCCGTTCTATAAAACCTCCCTTTGAGTTTCACAGGCATACGACGATCACAAAGGACACCTGATGCACTTCTCCATCTTAACCAGCCTGCCTTAATCCTATGTGTAACGTCATCATAAATCTCCCCATTCTCTTGTATGATAGACCCTAAGTATCGAAAGCTACTACTCTTCGGAATGTTATGTCCGTCAATTAGAACCATGTCTTCCTGAACCACTCTCCCATTACTAAAATTACAGTGCATAAATTCTGACTTGCTCCTACTAATTTTAAAACCTTTAGACTCCAAGGCAAGTCTCCAACGCTCTAACTTAGCATTTAGAGCATCAATACTCTCATCAATTAAAACAATATCGTCTGCAAATAGCATACACCAAGGGATATCATCATGCAATTGTTTAGTTACTTCATCCATAACTAAGGCAAAGAGATACGGACTTAGTGCAGAACCTTGATGCAAACCTATAGAAACGGGAAATTCACCAGTCTCCCCAGCAATAGTTCGAACACTAGTAATAGCACCGTCGTACATATCCTTAATCAAATCAACATATCCTTGAGAGATTCCTTTCTTTCTTAATGTCCACCAAATCAATTCTCTCGGTACTCGATCGTACGCCTTCTCTAAATCAAGAAAAACTATATACAAATCTTTTCTCATCTCTCTATACTTCTCCATTAGCTGCCGTAGCAAGAAAATAGCTTCTGTAGTAGATCTATTTGGCATAAAACCAAACTGATTTTCCGACACAGTAGTCATACCACGGAGGCGTTTATCAATTACTCTTTCCCAAAGTTTCATAGTATGACTCATAAGCTTAATTCCACGATAATTATTACAACTTTGAATATCTCCTTTATTTTTATAGAAAGGAACTACAACACTTTTTCTCCAAACTTCTGGCATTCTTCGTTCCTTTAAAATTTTATTAAAAAATTTAGTTAGCCACTGAATACCAATATCTCCTAGGCCTTTCCATACTTCAATAGGTAAGCCATCTAGTCCTAAGGCCTTGCCCACTTTCATTTTCCTTAAAGCATCCTCCACTTCTGACATCTTAATACACCTGAAATATTGATATTTATCAAATATTGTGGACTCTTGGGTACCTTCTAAAGATAAATCCTTGACGGAATCTCCATTAAGTAACTTCTGAAAATAGCTATGCCACCTCCCTTTAATCTCAAGATCCTTAGTTAAAACCCTTTGATCTTCACCTTTAATGCACCGAACATGATCTAAATCTCTAGTTTTCCTTTCTCTTAATTTAGCTAGTTTAAATATGTCCTTTTCACCCTCTCGGGTTCCTAATTTATTATATAAATCTTCAAATGCCTTTGATTTGGCTTCGCTGACTATTTTCTTAGCTCTCTTTTTAGCGATTTTATAAGCTTCTAGGGTTTGAGCATTTTTGTTAGCTTGCCAAACTTTAAAGCATTCCTTTTTTACTTTAATGGTATTTTGAATTTCCTCACTCCACCACCAAGTCTCTTTTTCTAAGTTCTTTTTACCTTTAGATTCGCCTAAGAGTTGTTTTGCAACCCTCGTTATACAATTTGTAACATTATTCCACATTACATTAGTTTCTTGTTCTAAATTCCAAATATTTTCCTTTAATAGATGATTTTTAAATGTTTCTAAACTTTTACCTTTTAAATTCCACCATTTAATCTTGGAATAATTATTTATAATGATCTTTCTTTTGAATTTAGGGATAGTGACATCCATTACTAACAATCTATGTTGAGGGGCTAGACTCTCACCAGGAATAACTTTGCAATCTTTACATAAAACTCTATCGACCTTCCTAATGAGAAAATAGTCAATTTGACTTATATGTGTTCCACTCTTGTATGTTATTAAGTGTTCGTCCCGCTTCTTAAAGAAGGTATTAATAATTGCTAGATCATAGGCCATAGCAAAATCAAGAATAGTGTTACCCATATCATTCCTATTACCAAAACCAAGCCCTCCATGAATCCTCTCATAGCCTCTATTATCTATACCCACATGACCATTAAGATCCCCTCCAATAAAGATTCTCTCTTCACTAGGGATATTTTGGATCAAACTATCAATAGCCTCCCAAAATTGCTTTTTAATGCTCTCTTCTAATCCTACTTGAGGTGCATATGCACTAATTATATTCAAAATATCATCACCTAAGATAAGTTTAATTACCATTAGTCTATCCCCCAATCTATTTACTTCCACAACTCTGTCTTTTAAGTTTTTATCTATTATTATAGCAACACCATTTCTAGAGTTATTATTACCCGTATACCAAATTTTATACCCATCAATGTCTTTAGCTTTATGTCCTTTCCACCTAGTTTCTTGTAGGCAAGCTATGTTAACCCTCCTGTCCTTCATTAATTTAACTAATTCTAAACCCTTACCCGTTAAAGTTCCTATATTCCAAGTAGCTAGACGGATCCTATGTTTTTGGACTTGCTTCTTTACCCGTGTGCGTCCAACCCCACACGAGAACCCTTGCCTATTTGACACCGCAATCGGGCGCCATTGCGGCGCGTCGCTTACGGGGGACGCCCTAGCTAGCCCTTGCTCACTTGTCATTCCATCCGGGTTCCGATGTAACGCGTCGCTTACGGGGAACGCCCTAGCTGGCCCTTGCTCACTTGTCATTCCATCCGGGTTCCGATGTAATGCGTCGCTTACGGGGAACGCCCTAGCATTAGCACATAATGTATTTGGATCAGAATTCATGTTGGAGATGTGACAAAATTTTACTGCTGGCTGTCGACCTAACACAAACCCTCCTCTTTTCTCACCCGGGCTTGGGACCGGCCATGGCAGAGTTTATGTAGGAATTTGAAACAACTGTTGAAAAATCATTCTGATGAGCTGACTTTGAGGGTTGAATTGATCTTAATATTTCCAAGATATGAGCTATTCCATGCCGAATTGTGTCTTCAGTTCGCTTTGTCGCTGTTTTGGGTGTTTCTCGAAAGCTCCTTGTTTGGATTTCTATTATCTTATTTCAACACTTTCCCCTGATCCACCTTGGCTGCAGCATGTCCACTGGCTGGTAACCGCTCCCCAATGGTGAAATCTACAGGTTTGTGACCTGGGGTACTTCCACCGCGTTGGAAGTTGATCATTTTATTTTTATCTCCTTTGTGCACCGCGTGCACATCTCCCCTTTTATCCAAACATTGTTGATTTCGTTAGATTTCCTGAGATTTGCTTCATCTCGTGCTTTTGATTTGATTCTCATCAAGTGATATTGATTACGTGTCTCATCACACCTTGGCATCTACTTTTCAGTTTGCTACGCTTCCTTACAAAGCAGACGCCAAGGCGGGGCAGCTGTAGACACGCCAAAATTGACATTATTTTGAGTATATTCCATATCGCTCTGCGATGCCCCATTTGACCCTCAAATCAGCTTATTTGAGTGGTTTTTCTCACTTTTCTTGAATTTCTCCTATTTTTCCCTCATTTCTTATTTTTCTGGATTTTCTGGGCATTTATCTCTATTTTCTGAATTCACGCCCTCATCAGAGGCGTGTTTTTGAAACACGACCTGGCCTAGGGCGTGTCTTCCCATTTTATCTATTTCTCCCCCATTTTATATATTTTATGAATTTTCTAATTCACGACCTGGGTAAGGGCGTGTTTTATTAAAACATGATTTGACCTAGGGCGTTTCTTAAAGAAAGGACGACCTTGCCTAAGGGCGTCAATTCTTTTGGTTTGACCGACTTCCCCATTTGAGCTCTTGAAATTAACGCCCTTCCCAGGGGCGCGTTTTTTAAAAGTGGCTTTGATTAAGGCGTGTTTTACATTTTTCAAATATGGGAAATTTTTATTGCTAAAATTGGTTTTGGAAGAAACGCCCTTGTGAAGGGCGTGTTTTAAAGAAACGCCCTCTGGTAAGTCGTCAATTCATCAATTGACGTCCTGACCTAAGGCGTATTTCATCTTCTGGCTTCGCAGCCCTTTCCCCAGATAGTCCTTGCTTCGTTAGACTCCTCGCCTTTTTGGGCTCTTACCCATTCGTATCCTCCCCTATTTTGACTCTTGCCCATGTTTATCTCTTCCAATCCTATTTAATAGAGCCATTGGCTCTGTTGTTCGGTTGGACTCCTCTTCGTTGGACGCCCCTTTCTTCTTCTCCCCCGTCGTTCTTCTGTCTTTTTATTCTTCTTCTTCTTTCTTCTTCTTTCTCGATCTTTCTTCTATTTTCTCTTTTCTTTCTTTTCTTCACAGGGCGCTGCTGCATTGGCTAAGGAGGGGGCCTCATACGCTCAAGCTTCATCCTTTGGAAGACTCCCTCCCAAGCGATCAATCCAAGCCAACGCACAGGCTGATCTTCTCATATTTATTCTTTTTGCTTTCATTGTTATCATCGGTTCATATGCATGCATGCATGTTCATGTGTTTATATGCTCTTTCAACTCAACCACGTTGGGTGTCTCACCATTAAGTGCAACCCATGCACTCTTTCCCTTTAACTTTTATTCATATTTTCATGCATTCATCTCTCACACCCTCTTTGCATAGGGGTTTAAGGGCAACCACCCTTAAGGTGTGTTCTTGCACATGCTTTCATGCTCATATATTCTCTATGAATTGATGCTACACTCACCACATATCTAATGCAATTTCTTCATCGGTGTTTGTCTTTTTTTTTGCAAGGGTAATAAAAGTGAAGAACTCTCTTCGTCGGCCGGCCGATTTGAAGAGAAAGGAAGCACTTACAATCAACCGCGTTTCAAGAGGTATTTTGCGATCATCTCCCCATATCAATCTCCTCTTTGAGACCCTCGCGTCTCTGGCGATCACATTCTTTCCCCATTAGCACCTCGTGCTATTCCTTGTGCTATATTCATATTCATTATTATTTTTATTCCTAAGTGTGGATTTTAATCCAAGATCTACAATCGGTCGCTACCCTTTCCGGTTCTTGTCATCATCGGCAAAACCGTCTACCCTTTCGACCCTTGTCACCATCGGCAAGATCAGTCGCTACCCTTTCCGGTTCTTGTCATCATCGGCAAAACCGTCTACCCTTTCGACCCTTGTCACCATCGGCAAGATCGGTCGCTACCCTTTATGGTTCTTGTCATCATCGGCAAAACCGTCTACCCCTTCGACCCTTGTCACCATCGGCAAGAGCGGTCGCTACCTTTTCCGGTTCTTGTCATCATCGGTAAAACCGTCTTCCCTTTCGACCCTTGTCACCATCGGTAAGATCGGTCGCTACCCTTTACAGTTCTTGTCATCATCGGTAAAACCGTCTACCCTTTCGACCCTTGTCACCATCGGCAAGAGCGGTCGCTACCATTTCCGGTTCTTGTCATCATCGGCAAAACCGTCTACCCCTTCGACCCTTGTCACCATCGGCAAGAGCGGTTGCTACCTTTTCCGGTTCTTGTCATCATCGGCAAAACCGTCTACCCCTTCGACCCTTGTCACCATCGGCAAGATCGGTCGCTACCCTTTCCGGTTCTTGTCATCATCGGCAAAACCGTCTAGCCTTTCGACCCTTGTCACCATCGGCAAGATCGGTCGCTACCCCTTTCCGGTTCTTGTCATCATCGGCAAAACCGTCTACCCTTTCGACCCTTGTCACCATCGGCAAGATCGGTCGCTACCCTTTCCGGTCCTTGTCACCATCGGCAAGATCGTCTACCCTTTCGACCCTTGTCACCATCGGCAAGATCGGTCGCTACCCCTTTCCGATTCTTGTCATCATCGGTAAAACCGTCTACCCTTTCGACCCTTGTCACCATCGGCAAGATCAGTCGCTACCCTTTACGGTCCTTGTCACCATCGGCAAGACCGTCTACCCTTTCGACCCGGCTCTCATTTCGGTTTCCACTCCGACAATTCGTGAGTGGCTAGCCTATAATACCCTTTCGGCATACTCTCAAAATAAGGGGAGGTGCTATCAAAATCTGTTCAGAGTTTTGCTCGATCGTCTAGTGTGATGTTTTTCATCAAAATTGTGTATTTAACCCCTAATTGAGTGGCAAGAGCCTGAGCTATATCATCTCATGGTATCATGGCCACCACAGGGAATATAACTTACAGTTACATGGTCTCTTTGAACCCCGCTGGGAATGAATCCACCCTCATCTTCTATCTCACCCACTCATTACCATGAAGTCCCCATTGAATGCAAATGATGCCCTTAAACTCACAAGAAACCCTCATAATACCTCAAATAAAACCAACAAAACCTTCTCCCGGCGCCAATACCTCCCGACGCCACCTCCTCCCTGTGCCACCCCTTTCCGGCGCCAAACCCGCGCCGGGTGGGGGGCGCGCCAAAACCTGCAGATTGCCCTGCCTTGCCGATTGACATGCCGTGCCGTTTGCCCTACCGTGCCGATTGATATGCCGTGCCGTTTGCCATGCCGTGCCGTTTGCCCTGCAGCGCCGATTGACATGCCGTGCCGTTTGCCATGCCGTGCCGATTGCCATGCCGTGCCGATTGACATGCCGTGCCGTTTGCCATGCCGTGCCGATTGCCCTTGAGCTTCCCATCACGTCGGGAACCCTCTCGCGCCGTCTGCCCGTCGCGCCGGGATCCCCCTGCGCCGACTCCTATCCGTGCCGTTTCACCTTATCAACAGGTGCTATTCAAACCCTGATACCTTAACAATCCCATTAAACCCAAAATCAGTCCAAACTCAAATGTCCATTCCTTATCAACTTCTGTGTTAACCTTCGTCACTTCACGCGGGAACTATGGTTCTTCACCCGGGCCCACGGAGACATATCAATGGGGGTTCTACCCCTACATTATACCGAATACGACGTTTCTTCTATCACCCCATTGACTCTCAAAGTTCTGCCCCTGCATGTCCTCCGATGGTCCTTTGAGGGGAATGTTAACAAACGACATGGTGGCGGACACTGTCCCGTCATATTTAAATCCTTTTTGGATCCAGGGCTACGCCCGCCTCTCTTTTGGCTTCCATCCCGGCATTCGTGGGTGGATGACCTATTTTCCCCCTTTGGCATAGTCCAAAATAAGGGGACGTGCTGTCGGATTTATGTTATAACATTGTTATCATGTCCCGCGTAGCACGGTTTTCTATGCATGTTTCGCATCCCGTCAGCAGAGTTAGCGTAACAGTCGTATCTCATTTTGCCCCCGAGGCATTCTTTCTTGGCAATTAATCAAGGGTTGTCCTTCTTTGGAAGGACGTAATTAACGTCATCGCCTTTATGGTATGACGGACTTTTGGTCCCGACACGAATATCACAATCGACTGATTGAGTCAAGTCGAGCGTACAATAAACTGTCACTCCGGTGACTGGCACGCCTAATAAACCCAATACAACAAAGGGTAATAAAAAAACATCCCCACATACATATATATATGGAGAGGGGGATTTCCGTAGCCCACCACAAAGGCAGCCCAACAAGACCCACATGGTCCAACTAGGCGAGCCCGCTGGGCCCACTCAGGGATGAAAAGCCCAATAAATAAAGACTCGAGGAACCAACACTCCCCGGCGGCCTTCTAGGCTCGGAGGGCCCGAGACAGCGGTCAGGTCCCAAGGAAGGTCCGGTCTAAAAGCCCTCTCCTCACCCGAGAGAGACAGGCTCCAGCCGACCTATCCGACCCCACCTTCGCCGGGCCATCGCTCAGACCAGAGCTAGCCTCCCCGAAGCTCGGTAAGACCGTTTGATTAATCCGCAGGTACGGCCGTTCAGAGTCCTCCGCTGACGGGAGAGTCAGGGGTGCCGCCGGACTCCAAGGGGATAACGTCCCCACGATCCGGCCATAAAAGCCCCCGCTGAAGACGTAACTCCCGTCGGGAAGCCCTCAGCTCACCGGCCTCTTAAAAGGCGACGCACTATTTAAGCAAGGGATACCCTCCGGAAGATGGTAAAATGAACTAGGCATTCACATACCCTAAGCTCCTGAGCACGATTCGCTTCACCCTTTGGTGGAGAGGATTCTCACGCATCAGCTCTCTCCTCCCCCCATTATCGCTTCCACCATCGCTCTACTGACTTAGCCATCGGAGGGTTTGCCCCAGGGAGATCTCCTGGGCCCTCTGACACGTTTCCCTCTCTTGCAGATTCATCTTCTGGTGATCCACAGCCCGCTCAGGACCCAGCGCGAGATTCCGCCTCTTCATCTGGCGCCGTCTGTGGGAAACGCACGAAGAGTCAAGATGGTAAGAAAAAGCTCAGGGAGGAGATCCGCCGGCGGGGCAGGTAAGGCTGTGGCGGCGGCGGGAGGCGCCCCTTCTAGGGTCTCACAGAGCCCCCCCTCCAACGCCAGTGTCCCCACCAACGGGCCACCACCCCCCCCGGCGGAGACAGGGGCACCCCTCGACGGTGGCGCCAATGCCTTCCAGGCCCTCAATGAAAAGATGGACGTCCTCGTGGAGCTCATGAGGGCCCAGGCGGCCCGGGACGCGAGGTCCCGCGCCCCGTCAGGAAGTCCCCCTCGAAGGAGTGCAACGCAGCACACCGCCGGAGGCCGCTTCACCCTCCGCGGCCGACAGCTCCTCGCAACGACGTCGGAGGACCCTCGCAAGCTCCGCCTGCGGAGCAAGAGGCTTCCTCCACGCCGAGGAGAGGGAAGCAGGGGGCGAGGCCGCCGCGCCCGGGCACCAGTGCTCCGGGAGATCGCCACGACGACCCCCCCAGCCCCACGGCGCGGCCACAGCCGGAACTGTCTCTCCAGCTACGAGATTTTGAAAGATGGTTCACAGAGTAAGAGCGCGCTCTCCGCGCCCTGCAGAAGACCTCTTTCCCGGAGGACGAGGAGAAATCCCCTTTCTCCGAATACATCTTGAAGGCAGAGGTCTCTCCTAGAGCCTCCATCCCAACCTTCAAGCTCTACGACGGCCAGGGCGACCCAGCCGACCACTACGATAGCTTCGACGCCCTGGTGACCCTGCATGGAACGCCGGATCCCATCAAATGCCGAGCCTTCGTGGCCACCCTGGTCCAAGGCGCTCAGGCATGGTTCCGGGCCCTCGCCCCGGGGTCCATTCGAGACTTCAGGCAATTCGGGCGAATTTTCAAGGAGAGCTTCGCCGGTAGCGCCCCCCCAAGGTCAGTAGCGGGGCTCCTGGCTCTCAAACAGGTGCAAGGGGAGAGGCTCCGGACTTACGACCACCGATTTAAATCGGAAGCCCTTAGGATCCCCCGCCTGGATGTGGCCTCAGCCACAACCGCACTGACCAGGGGCACCCGGGACGAGAATCTCCGCCGCGAGCTTGTCCTCCACCCTCCCTCGACCCTTGCCGAGCTAGTGACTCTGGCACTGCGCCACGCCGAGTGCGAAGAAGTACTCAGCGCCTGCCGAGACGCAACCGGCTCGGGTCGGGAGGGGGACAAAAAGCGGACCTCCGAGCCAAACCCCGGCTCGAGTAAGAAGCGCGATCGAGAAGGAGAGCGCAAGAGAAAGTACGAGCGGTATACCCCCTTGACCGCACCAGTCTACGAGATCTATGAAGACATCAAAGACTCGGGACTTCTCCGCCAGCCCGAGCCAATGAGGTCGAAGAACCGCAAGCGGGACAGGCATTGCCTGTTCCACGGCGACCACGGGCACCACATCGGAGATTGCCATCAGCTCCAGAACGAGATCGAGCGCCTCATCCGTCTGGGACATCTAGCCCGGTTCACGACCGGGCACAAAGAAGATCGAGACGCCGCATAGGAGATCGACAACGCTCCCCGAGGGGTCCACATCAACGTCATCTCCGGAGGGGCGGCATCGGGCGGCGACACCAGCCGAGGAAGGAAACGTCATGCCGAGCGGGCCAGCCAAGCCTTAGAGCCTCCCAGAGGTCCGCCGATGGAGCAGCAGGTCATAGTCTTCTCCGACCAAGACCTGGAAGGGCTGAGCACTTCGCATGACGATGCCCTCGTTATCTCGGCCACTATAAATCACTGTAATGTAGATAGGATTTTGGTTGATAATGGGAGCGCCCCCGATGTATTATCTTATGACTGTTTTCTCAAGATGGGGGAAGACCCATCCAAGCTCCGCCCGATCCGAACACCCCTTAGCGGGTTTAATGGCCTGGCCACCTACCCCGAGGGAGCCCTAAGCCTGCCGGTCACTATCGGCACCCCACCCAAAACCGTTGCGGTCATAGTGGACTTCATAGTGATTAAAGGTATGATAGCGTACAACGCCATTTTCGGCCAAAAATTTCTCAGCCGAATAAAGGCCGTACCATCTACCTATCACCAAAAAATGAAGTTTCCCACCAAAAATGGGTTGGGGGAAGTCCGAGGTAACCAGGCCACGGCTAGAAGGTGCTACAATATCTCGGTGGAAGCCTCAAGGCCAGACGGGGAGGATAAGGGCCCCAGGGGAGTCGAAGGAAAAGCCGTGACCACCGAGCCCGGTGGCGAATTATTAACGGTATTCCTGAACGACGACCCGGCCCTTGGAGTAAGGATCGGTGCCGACCTACCACCGAAGGAACAGCAGCAATACAAGGAGTTTCTTTCTGGGTACGTCCGGGTCTTCGCTTGGTCCGATGATCAACTCCCTGGTATACCAGAGGAAACTGTGATGCACAAGCTTAACCTCGATGCCACCGTGAGACCCGTACAGCAGCGGAGGAGGAAGCATGCGCCCGAGAAACAGGCGATCATCAAGGTGCAGGTCACCAAGGGACAAGAGACTGCTCTTTTCAGACCGGTCCTGTACCCAACGTGGCTAGCCAACGTCGTCCTGGTGCCGAAGACCACCGGCAAGTGGCGAATGTGCGTAGACTTCACCGATCTGAACAAGGCCACCCCCAAGGACTGCTATCCGCTACCGAGCATCGACCAACTGGTTGACTCAACCTCGGGCAATGAGATACTCAGTTTCCTGGATGCCTATTCAGGTTATCATCAGATCCGAATGAACCCTGAAGATGTCGAGAGGACCGCCTTCATCACCGACTACGGCGTGTACTGCTACACCCGGATGCCCTTCGGATTGAAGAATGCTGGAGCCACATACCAGCGACTGGTCAACCATATGTTCGAGCGACAGTTAGGTCAGAACGTCGAGGCCTACATCGACGACATGCTCGTCAAGACCCCGAGGGCCCAAGACCACTTCACCAACCTCGCCGAGACTTTCGGCACCCTCTTGAAATACTGCATGAAGCTCAACCCCGCCAAGTGCGCCTTTGGGGTAAGATCCGGGAAGTTCCTGGGTTTCCTGGTCACTCAGCGAGGGATCGAAGCCAACCCCGATAAGGTCCAGGCCATCCTGGACATGCGCCCGCCCGCGTGTATTAAAGACGTCCAGCGTCTAACGGGGCGTGTCGCTGCTCTCAGTCGTTTCCTGTCCCGTGCGGCCGAGCGATGCTTGCCCTTCTTCAAGCTGATGAGGGGGCCCAAGGTAGCATCTGCCACGTTCGCATGGGATGGGGAATGCCAGACAGCGTTCGCCGAGCTCAAAGAGTTCCTGGCTTCGCCCCCGGTGCTTTCCAAGCCCGTCCCAGGCGAGGTCTTGTTGCTCTATCTCTCGGCGACGCCGTCAACGGTCAGCTCGGTCCTAGTCAGAAATGACTCGGGAGTCGAGAGGCCGATCTACTACACCAGCAAGGTGCTCAACGAGGCCGAGCGGAGGTACCCCGCAACCGAGAAACTCGTGCTAGCGTTGGTTACCTCCGCAAGGCACCTCCGACCCTACTTCCAGGGGCATCCCATCACAGTGCTAACCGGCGAGGCACTGAAGAAGATTCTGGCCCACCCCGAAGCCTCGGGGTGACTTGTCAAATGGGCCATCATGCTCGGGGCATACGACATCTCGTATCGGCCACGATCAGCTATCAAAGGGCAAGCGCTCGCCGACTTCATCGCCGAGAGCACCGTTCCGGTCGAGGACAGGCCTCCGACAGCAACCGGGCCAACCTGGGAGCTGTTCGTCGATGGATCGTCCAACTCGGTCGGCAGCGGCGCAGGGATCCTCCTAAGGTCCCCCGAAGGAATAGAGTTGTAATACGCCCTAAAGTTCAACTTCTTGGCATCCAACAATGCTTCCGAGTACAAGGCCCTTATCTCGGGGGCCCGCATGGCCCGACGGTTGGGGGCTGAGCGAGTCAGGATCCACACCGACTCCCAGCTAGTTGCAAGCCAGGTCAGTGGCGAGTACGAAGCTCGGGAGGCACCTATGATCAAATACCTCCAGTTGGTCCGGAGCCTGGCCCAGCAGTTCGAGGAGTTCGAGGTAGTCCGAATAGCTCGGGAGCAAAACTCTCGGGCGGACGCCCTCTCCCGACTGGCCTCCTCCCTAGACCCGGAAGGTACACGATCGGTCCTCCTAGAAGGGCTAGAGCGCCCGAGCATAGACTCGAAGCTCCTCGCCATTGACTCGGCCACTCCCGACGACTGGCGCTCCCCCTACCTATCCTGGCTACGAGACTCCCAGGAACCCTCCGACCCTCGAGAAGCCCGCCGGATGAAGTACCAGGCTCGGCGCTTCGTCATCCTCAACAACGCTCTCTACCGAAGATCGTTCTCCGGGCCCCTTCTGAAGTGTCTCGGCCCCGATGAAGCGAGCCAAGCTATTGAAGAGATTCATCGAGGCCTGTGCGGAGCACATTCGGGAGGTCGGTCGCTGGCCAGAATCCTGCTAAGGCAAGGATACTGGTGGCCAACCCTACAGCGCGACTGCACGGCTTACGTACAACATTGCGACCGTTGCCAGCGGTTCGACCATTTGGTCCACCAGCCGGCCACGGAACTTGTCACCCTTACCGAGCCCTACCCTTTCGCTCGGTGGGGGATCGACATCCTTGGGCCATTCCCAACGGCTCAATCCCAGAAGAAGTTCATCATCGTCGCCATCGACTACTTCACCAAGTGAATCGAGGCTGAAGCAACAGCGAGGATCACCGAGACAGTCGTCTGGGGTTCCGTATAGAAATCGATCATTTGTCGCTTCGGCGTCCCCCGAGTGATAGTGAGCGATAACGGGCGGCAATTCGACTCTCGATACTTCCGAGACAGATGTGTCGACCTAAATATCCGCAACCACTTCACCTCGGTCGCCCACCCTCAGGCCAACGGGCTGGTTGAAAATGCCAACAAGACCATCTTGAAGGGCATAAAAACCAGACTCGGCAAGGCTAAGGGTAGCTGGCTCGAGGAACTGCCTAGCGTACTATGGTCGCACCGAACGACCCCCAGAAAGGCAACCAGTGAGACCCCTTTTCAACTGGTATATGGCACCGAAGCCATCGTTCCGTTAGAAATCGCCAATCCGTCTCTCCGAGTGATCAACTTTTTGCCCGAGGCAAACGAGCAGAAGCTGCTCGAGAACCTCGACCTGGCAGACGAACTCCGAGAGATCGCGAACGTCTGAGCTACGGAATACCAGCGCCGCCTCACTCGGTACTACAACGCCAAGGTCCGAGGCAGACAATTCCGACCAGGGGACTTCGTTCTCAGGAAAACCGAAGCATATCGACCACTGGAGGCGGCGGGCAAGCTATCCCCCAACTGGGAAGGCCCCTACCGAGTGATCGAGACGCTCGGGAAAGGTGCGTATAGGTTACCACAATGGAAGGGGAACCCATTCCCCGGACATGGAATGCAACCACACTACGCAGATTTTATTTCTGAATACTGTATCAACAAATCGGGTAAAATAAACCCCCTTATCTTTCGCATTCATTCAAGATAACTGTTGGTACATCAGAAAGGCAACTGCCAATACATTACATAGTGAAAAGCAAAAATCCATCTAGCACCGCGGCAAGCGGCCATCACCCGGCCGACCCGGTCTTGACCTTCTCGCATCCAGCCACTGACTCTGCCTCGCGTAGAAACTGGCTCGAACAAGAGATGGTCGACCCAGTTGGCTCGGGTGGACCGTGACAAAGGTGACAGAGGGACAGCAAGGAGAAGGCCACCTTTCACACAAGGAAGGCTACCTTCCAAGTTGGCAACAACCTGGAAAAAGGAACGCTGTGAAGGTCTCCTCTCCGCCAAACTACCAACTCTTTGGAGGCGAACAGAAAGCAAGCAGCCCCCGAAGAGTGAAAGAAATGAAGAACAAAAGAGAGAGAAAGAGGCTGCGGACAGGGGCGAGGAAGGGACTGGAGCCGCCTCCTCCCCTCCCACGGAGGGGAATGGCGGCCGGCATCCCTAACTCCCCCATCCGCCCTCCATCTCGGCGTCCGCCCGGAAGCCTCGCCGGAGCCAAGAGGAGGCAAACGGCATGCCCCCGCACGTCGAAGCCCTCTCCAGATCCACGCGGCGACCGTCGGACCCGTCTCATGCACGCGCGGCGACCGTGGGACCCGACCGATATTCCAGGACAGCTGGAACCGGTCGCTCCCCGTCGTCTGCAGCGTCACCTTCTGAAGGGTCCTCCATGCTCCGATCGCGGCAGCGCTACGCAGAGCGAAGACGAGGGAATAAGAGCAGACCGCCGGTGAGAGTCCTAAGTGTTAAGAGGGAAGGAGCACCCTTCGGTCCTTTTTATAGGCCAAGGGAGGCCACGCGCCTTAAATGACTCCCCCCTCGAAAACACGCTATAGGACCTCCCCTGAAAGATCACCTCAAATTCCTCGGTCCCCACCCTAGCGGGATTCGCGAAGCACCTCGACTTTCAAAGCATGGTAATACGGAAGGACGCCCGCAAGAAGTCTCCCGAATTGACGTGCGAAAACGGCGCAAAAGATATCGGCACTTTCCAACTGCCCCGATACGCCAACCAAATCACAGCAAAGATAGCGATCAAATAAAGTTAGTCATTTATTGCCTCCCATAAAAACCTCATACAAAAGGAAAGACAGACAAAAAGGGGAAGGGGTAAAATGAAGTTACATCAGGCCTCGGGCCCACTTTGAAGCTCGGGAACAGTAGTAGGGGACGCGTCACCCCCGGTACCCTCGGCGACGGCCGGCCTGGACACTGACCTCGCCTGTGCGAGAACTGTCCCGGTCGTGAGCCCTCCCGAGGCCTCCGGAGCTGGTGACCCCGCTGGAGGTGACTCCTCCGGTTCTTCCCCGGTCGAAGATGAGGAGCTGGAATCTGACTCGTCCGAGTCATAACTCTGGCCATAAGGAAAATCACCCCCGGCAAGGTGCTCATTGGCATAGTTCATCGCCCGGTGATAGCCCTGCCTGAACCCCTTTCGAGCACCCCGGCGGAGCGCTACCTCGTAGTAGGGTAGGGCAACTACAATCAGGTCGGCCGAGTAAGCTTCCGAGCCTTTATAGCGCTCGATTGCCTCCGCCTCGACCTGCCCGTCCCGAACCCGCTCCGCCTCGGCCGCACGCTCTTCCGCCCTCGCCAGACGCTCCTCCAGCTCAGTCATCCTCCGCTCAGCTTCGATCATCCGACCCTCCGCCCGGGCTCGGTCCTCCTCAGCCTCAGCGCGAAGGCGCTCCGCGTCCTCCGCCCGATCCTGCAGCTCGCCGCGCTCAAGCTCCCAGAGGCTATCCAGCTCGTTGTGACGTTGATGCTCGTCTTCTAGACGTTTGCTCTTCCTCTCGAGCGATTCTTGGGCCCTTGTCAGCTGCTCGGCCAGCACCTCGGCTTCCCGTCGGCTCGACCGCGACAACTCCCTGAATGCGAGGAACTCCCACCGGAGCCCCTCGTGCTCCCCCTCGAGCCGAGCTAGTTTCCCCTCGCATCCACCAAGGGTCCAGGCGAGCTTCGACCGCTCCACCTCCGTCCGGGCGTGCGCCTCTGCCATCACGGCCGCTGTCCGAGCTATGACCAGGCCGCCCTCCATCAGGATGTCAAGGATCCCGGCAGGAGTGCTGCGCTTTTCTCCCCCCCTCGTCCTATCGGCGATCGACCGGCAGAGCCGGTACAGGTCACCCGAGACACCGAGCCTGACCAGAGGTTCCGGCAAAGGGGACTGCTCCACTCTGGGCACCCCGCCAGAAGGCCCTGTTATGGCGGCGAAACCAACTGCCCCGCGCGCCACGGTCGGTTGGGGTTGCAACGCCTCCCCGGGCGAACCCCCACCCTCGACCGGCGCCAAGGGATCAACCGCACCAGAAGCTGCCGGCACTTGGGGTTGCGACGCCCCCGCGGGCGAACCCCCATCCACGCCGACCGAACCCTCGGTCCCAGCGCTGGCCACGCCGGCATCGGCCCCTTCTGTCCCTACAGAGGGGAGAGCCGACCCATCACCTCCCTCTGCGGGGCCCCTGGTCTCCTCGGCCCCCTCTCGCTCGGCGGATGGGAGAGCCAGCCCGGAAGGGTCGGCCCCATCCTGCCCCCGAGGGGGGAGTGCCGTCGAGCCAGAATCGCCCCCGACGGCAGTTGGAAGACCGGCTTTCCTGGCCCTCTTCCTGGACTTCACAGCCTCCCGTAGTTTCCCCACCAGGGGATCCTTGCGCTTCAGACCAGTCGATCGAGAAGACCCCTCGGAGGCCGCCCCCTTGCCCTTATCTCGGGCATTGACGCGACCCACCGGGGCATCAGGCTCATCGGCTGCCGAGTCATCTCCCAGATCGATGACCTCGGCCGCCTCCTCCAGAGGCTCCCGCCTCACGTCTGCAGCAAGAAGAAGCCCCGGTCAGGAGGAGAAAAAAAGAGCTACCACCCCAGAAAAAGAGCCTCAAGAGCCGTACCTGACGACGTCAACCACGAGAGAAGACACCGTTCGATGTTCTCCGGCGTCACCAGCTCCTCGGTCGATTGGCGATTCTCCAGCAGACGGGCAGCCTGCTACTCCACGTTGGGAGGGAACTCCTCCTGGCGAGGGGGCAGATTCGGGTGAAAGTTGGGCGAGGTCCGGCATCTCCAGATCTCATCCGTCGCCACCGCCTTCACCCAGAAGAATTGGGTCTTCCACCCCTTGTGCGAGGAGTCCTTCGCCGCAAGCGAGATGCAGCTCCTGTTCCTCCGCGCCTGGATGAAGTAGAAGCCTTTCCCCGCCTGCGGGTGCGCTTTCAACTCAAAGAAGAAGTGGAAGAGGTCGAGAGAAGGGTAGATGTCGCGCTGGCGACACAGAATCCCGAAGGCCGAAAGAAGAAGATAGGAGTTGGCCACCAACTGAATAGGTGACAATCAGAAAAAATTGAGAAGCTGCAGCACGTAAGGATCGAAAGGAAGCCGAAATCCGCTCTTCCAAGCCAGAAGGAAGGTGCAAATAAGCCCAGCACGATCATCCAAAATCGTCTCGTACGGAGTGGCGGCAACAAAGCTATAGCGGAGAGGCAGACGGAAATGGTGCTCTAACCTCCTCACCTCTGTCTCCCCCAACTCGCTACAGTTGGGGATGGGTTCCCGCCTCACCGGCACAGGCTCCGGGCTCCGGTCCGCCATCGAGTCGAGAGAAGATCCCTCGCACGAGCTTGAAGACTCCGGGGGAGAAGGAAGCTGCCGGATCGCCTCCGCGGTTATCCTCGCCAACTCTTCGAACGCCGCCGCAAGGCTCCGCGTCTCCGTTGTGCTCTCACGGTGCATCAAGAAGCAAGGAAAGCCTAAAACCCTGGAAGCCTAGAACGATGAACAGCGCCCCTTAAAAAACCCCTGAGGGTGGCGGCGCGCGGTTCCGTGCTCCGAGAAAAAGGGGGCCCCTTCGCTTCCAATCTGTCAGGATCATCATTATGGGCCTCGGCGACCGCTATAAGCGGCTCCACAACGCCAACGGAATTCCACCCACCTGAGCCACGCCGGTCCAAAGCCTCGAAAAACTACTCATCCGAGCCTCCTTGGCTCGGGAGTAGGAGGGGGACAAGTGGAGAGGGGGATTTCCGTAGCCCACCACAAAGGCAGCCCAACAAGACCCACACGGTCCAACTAGGCGAGCCCGCCCGAGTGATAGCCCGCTGGGCCCACTCAGGGAAGAAAAGCCCAATAAATAAAGACTCGAGGAACCAACTCTCCCCGGCGGCCTTCTAGGCTCGGAGGGCCCGAGACAGCGGTCAGGTCCCAAGGAAGGTCCGGTCTAAAAGCCCTCTCCTCACCCGAGAGAGACAGGCTCCAGCCGACCTATCCGACCCCACCTTCGCCGGGCCATCGCTCAGACCAGAGCTAGCCTCCCCGAAGCTCGGTAAGACCATTTGATTAATCCGCAGGTACGCCGTTCAGAGTCCTCCGCCGACAGGAGAGTCAGGGGTGCCGCCGGACTCCAAGGGGATAACGTCCCCACGATCCGGCCATAAAATCCCCCGCTGAAGACGTAACTCCCGCCGGGAAGCCCTCAGCTCACCGGACTCTTAAAAGGCGACGCACTATTTTAGCAAGGGATACCCTCTGGAAGATGGTAAGATGAACTAGGCATTCACATACCCTAAGCTCCTGAGCACGATTCGCTTCACCCTTTGGTGGAGAGGATTCTCGCGCATCAGCTCTCTCCTCCCCCCATTATCGCTTCCACCATCGCTCTACTGACTTAGCCATCGGAGGGTTTGCCCCAGGGAGATCCCCTGGGCCCTCTGACACGTTTCCCTCTCTTGCAGATTCATCTTCTGGTGATCCACAGCCCGCTCAGGACCCAGCGCGAGATTCTGCCTCTTCAATATATATATCTTATTTCACGTGTCGATCAACCAATTAACTAACTTGTAATTAACTAACTGATTGACGACGCGGGCGTGCCAGTCACGTAGGTGACAAGTTTGTTATGCGCTCATTCTGACCCATGTCGGGCGAAAGTGAGGTTCGGTCGAGACCAGCAGTCCGCCATATCATAAAGGTTATGACATTAATTACATCCCCCACGAGGAGGGAACACCTTTGATTAATTACTGAGATAATAGGCTGTCGAGGCCGGAATAAAGGATGTGACGTTATGAACATGACGGAATCATGCGCGATTCATCTATCTATCATGCAGGAGAGGCATGGTTCATTGAACTGGAGACCCTTGGTACACGGCGGAGGACGCAGGTCCGGAGACCACCATCGCGCATAGCGGAGACTTCCGATCCGGCGTAACCCGACCTTCTGTCAACGCCATTTAATATACCCGGGGGTCTATGCAAGTATGCAAGCATGATGATGATAACTATATTAAGCATGGCAACAGAATTGTGAAAGCGAGGAGTGCTCACTCACGTTTGTCGATCTCCGCCAAGTGAGGTAAGAATAATAGTACAAACCGGATAGCAAAGCGATTCGGATCCAAACATCACTTCTCTTATTCAGTTTATTAGGATTCGTTAATTCCGGTCACGGGAGACGAAGGTCACACCGAGGGTAGGTGGATGATTAGAACAACATCAGGGCTTAAGACCGATGCAGCCACGCGTAGGGGTAGAGTTCCCCGGCGCGGCCAATCGTGGGCAAACAGAACAAATCCGGCATCGCCAAAACGTAGGTAAAAGTCTAAAACCGGCGCGGCCAAAATGTAGGAAAAGTTTAAAATGGCGCGGCCATAGGCACTTGTTAGCCCGGCGCGCTGGGAACGGGGCACGCCGGTTTAGGGCGCGCCGGGAATTGGCCAACCAAGAAAATAGAATTTATGAGTCTATTGCTAATCCGGCGCGGGGGGGGGACCACACCATATTAGGGCACGCCGGACTAAGGCCGCGCCGTCTTGATTTGTTTTTGATGCCTTTTGAAACCATTAAGTTTGTTAAGCTTATTTTGAGAGTTTTAGAGTTATTTAGGCCGGCTGCTTGTTTGATTGAAGTCCAAAATCCTTCGGAAGTGATGCAGTGAGTCAGTGCGAGGTTCATACTTGAGCACTGAGTTGATTGAGTCCAGAACGAGCGTCCGATTATGGCTTTACTACTCTGAGTCTGTCTAAAATTGGGCAGCATCTCCCCTGAACAGAAGAGTTGCAGGGGAGGAACGGGGTCATACTCACTCATGGAGTAAGCCCCTAAACCGCCGGTCTGCACAGTGGCAGCCAGCAAATTCCCATCGGATAGGATACCCCGAGGACTAGCCTGCGGGGGGCACCAATACTCCGTGGGTGAAGATAGAAGGATGAGGCCATTGATGATGGGAGCAACACCCCGAGGGCTAGCCTACGAGGGGTGGACAACCCACAGCTTATGGCACATCCATTGAAGGGACCGGCCGTTAGGAGAGTGGAGCTCCGAGGGCTAGCCTACCAGGAGCATACATCCCTTGGCCTTGATCGGGTCTCCGATTGTCGGGCCTAAGCTTGTTGGGCTAAAACCCCTGTCACTATCTGCTATGGCCTCGAGAAAGCATCTACCATCGAGAGGTAGAGCCCCCGATCGCCCAGCAATTCCATGAAGTAATAGGGGAATGTCCCCCTCCCCGGGTGATTAAGACGGGATGAGAGAATCTCGGAACGGTTCAAATGACCATGATGCAGAGGGGTAGTAGATGCACAGATGAGACGGGCCCATCGTAGAAGCATATGCTCGAACAACTAGGACGCAGCCTTCAGGGGGATGGATCCGGCCGTCCCCAAAGGCAACTCCCACCTTGCGAACAATCAGAGCAGTACGAAGGGAGAAGTTAATGGAAACTAGACCCTCGATACCACGGCGGGAAGAAGCATGCGCATAAGCACAGCTCTGTCCACGGGGGGATACAGAGATCCTTAAATTAGAAATGAAAGCAGTCGATCGGAAAGACCCGGGGAGGGGTCGTTTCTGTAGCCCACGATGCATCGGGGGATGATCGGGACTTCGGGGAAACCGGAATCAGAGACCACGCGCGGAAGAACTCAAACATACACATTGATATAGATAGATAAGGGGACAGAAGCTTCGAGCATTCATTCGACCTGCTGGTCTAAGCATTTATATACATATTACCATCCCAGAAACGGGAATGGGCTAACATTTACATGTTAAGAATCCGGCGCCGGCATCATTGCTTGGTCGCCGTTCATCAATGGCAGAGGTAGAGGGACATGCAGAGGCACAACAATAAAGCAAAGGGAAAGAGAGAATCGCAGAGAAGGGGGAGGGGGGTCGGCTCGTATCATCGCCATCCCTCTCCCTCTCGCTTACATCTGATAGATAGAAACCTTAGAAGAAAAGGATCCACGAAAGCAGAGAAAGATAGGCACCGACGTCCACTTGTTCTTGAAACAGAGTATCGTATCTTCAGCGAGCGAAGGAAGAGGAAGATGTCCGGCGGAGGATGCTCAGAAGAAACCCTATTTTTCCCAGGAAGCTTTCTCCCGATTCCTCCTTTTCTCTCTCTGTATCCTCTTCGAAAGCCTCTCTCGAAAACCTCTCTTCTATCTTCTTCTATCTGCCCCCCTCTCGCTTTCTTTAAGAACAGCCACATGCATATATATATCATTGAACCCCAAGCCTCATCCGGCATGAAGAACTACGCGTCGGGAAAAGCTTCATGGGCTCCTGCGCGCCGGAATAAGGGGCATCAGGTGGGGTTCTTTGCGCGCCGGGATAAGGGGGCATCAAGTGGGGGGCGCGCCGATTTAAGGCGCGCCGTGCTAATGCTCCTTGCGCGTTTCGAGCCAGTCGATGAGTCTGGGGATGATTCCGAGGGTCACCGTGAATATTTATCTTGCCAATGCTCATCAAAACCTTGACGAGATGTCTTGTCGAAGCTCCTAGGTTGACGTACAGCCATTCTCGAGACTCCAGCTAGCTTTGATTTGATCATACGGGCCTTCCGCTGACAGGGCCTTCGGCTCTATGATCCGTGCTGCTGGCTTGGCCTGGCTCATGCCCAAAGCTCCTTAGGGGGTGGGGTAACACCAGGGATAGTTCCGCCTGAGCTGGGCGATCATTCGGCCACTAACGGGCCCATCTTGGTGGGAAGCCGTACTCGTGCCGGGTGATCGGGATCTTCTGCCATCAGAGCTTTCGGTCCTCCGTCTCGGAGAGCCAGGGTGACTCTTTCATCTTTAGGAGATCCCTTCATGAGGTGGGAAGCCACTGGGTAGACCGTTGTCCTTGATCGAACAACAGGTGTAGTGTATGCGGCACGACAGAGTCGATGCCGGTTCATTGGGCAGGCTTGATCGCACTGTCGGTTGGTTGTGAGTTTGTCTCAGCTCTCCTGAGGTGAAGTCCCTGTGTCCATACGGGGTGACTCGAGGCTTCGACAGCTTGAGAAACCTTCAATATGTTGATCTTTATCGACTTCCGTGCTTCAGCGGGCCGGGTCCTTCGTCTTTGTGGCTTGGTCACTGACGATCATATTTTGGGTGCCAACAAATGCCCCCCAGACGTGGGTGTTGCGCGCAAGGCACGAGTGCAGCAGGGCCGACGGATGAATTTCACTTGGACTGATCTTCTCTTCGATTGATAGGAGCTTGGGATGGCCCTTAATCCGGCACAGATGTTAACCCGGCGCCGTTTAGATGTTAATACGGCGCGGGTAACCCGGCACGCCCCCTTGGCCTTAGACGTTAATCCGGCGCGGCCCTGGGTGTCTGCCTATTAATCCGGCGCGGCCGATTTTGGCGCGCCTTTTGTTGTTGGGGGGATGTTAATTCGGTGCGTAAAATTGCGCGCCGGATTAACCACAGGGGTTCCCCCCTATATATTTTCCTTCGGTTCTTTTTCTTCTTCATCACCTTTCATTTGCGCAACTTCTTTCTCTCTCCTCCCTTTCTTCTCTATCTGCGGTGCCGAGTGAGCTGAGGGCGAGAGCGGCGGTGGTGTTTTCTTTGGAGTGAGCAAGATGCTGCCCTTTTGGGCTTCAAAACCCTTTCTTTGGGCCCCGGTAGGCTTCTAGCAGGGCTTTCCCTCGAAGCTATTTCCCCGAGTGTTCCTTTTGGCCTCGGTGTGATGCCGATGGCTGCTTTTAGGCGCCGTTCCCTTAGTGGATGCGTTCCTGCTTTCCTTTGGCAATGTCCCGTGCTGGGGAGACTCTACCGAAATTTTTTCAGAAATATGCCTTTGATCAGCTATTTTCTGACTTTTGCTTATCGTTTGATGTGCTTCTTTGCAGCTACTATGGCATCCGGCTCTTCTTCTCGTGCCATGGTGACGTGGGCGAACGTCAATTCCTTGATCGGGGGCACGGTCAAGTGGCCGTGGTTGCGGAATCCTCAGATTCGGAGACAGATACTGTGGATACACGCCATCTCCTCATTCTTGGGGGCGACTGCTTTCATTATGATAGGGAAGGTGTCGCCCGGAGGGACTACCCCAAAGACAAACACCTGATGTCCCTTCTCCAACGCTTCAACCTTCAAGGGAAGAGGGACGTGTTTGTTGTCCGAAAAGTTGAGCAGGCCTTGCTGGTGGAGAGAGACAGTCTGACGGACTGCATGGTGCGGGGAAGACCCATTTATCTCCCCGGAGAGGTCAGGAAATGGAGCGTCGTGCTGGGACTGCAAGATCTGGCTCCAGAAGATGGGCTGCTGACCAGGGCCCCTGAATTTGTACCCGCTCGGTGGAATGATTCCGCGGGTAGAGTGGATCGGGAGAAGCCGATCTTTGGCTTGTTCCTTGCCCCGTTGAAGTGGGGGTACAGAGAAGAATCATTCTTGCTGGATTGCCTAGCGGTTCGCTTCAAGCACCAGATATCTGTGGGGTGGTTTGCCGAGCTGAGAGCCACCGACGCCCACGCATTCAGGCCCGGAGTAGTGAAATTCACAGACTATGTGCTGCATCATTATGCTCCAATACTGACCAGGGCTGGCGTATATCACAGCGTGTATGCCTCAAGGTACCACTACCCCATCTTTCGAGGCTTGTGCTGCGGTATGATTGAGGTGTTCTGCCCCGAATATAACACTTTCTATACTTAGGAAGGAGAGACCTCTCTAGACTTATGGAGCCTCTCGCAGCTTAGCGGTCTACCCATTGATGGGGAACCGTGTGAAGAGGTTTGTTGGCTTGACTGGCTGAAAGATCAGACCGACAGTGACGGTCGGTATCTGGCGGGTTACGCCTATCGATATCTGATGATAGCGTACCGCACCCTCTTTCATTCGTCGCATGACACGAGGGAAGCTCGGAAGCCGGGCGAGAAGCGAAGGGTGCGGATGGGCACCTGGCTTCAATATTTCTTCAATGGGAAGAATAAGTATGAGGACTTTCCCCTGATAGCGCCAGTGGCTCAGAAGAGGAAGAAGAGGGTGCGACGCCAGTCTTCTTCGAGAGGAGGGCAGGGGGAGAACCCAAACCCTACTGGTGTTGACGTAGTCACTCACTGTGCTGCATATCTGGTTTATTGGCTTTATTCTTTCACTCTTCCGCAAGGTGACGAGAGCGTGATTAGGGCGGAGGCCATTTATCCGGCCTGTCTCATGGCTTGTGGTACCAAGCTATCTCTTTGTCCGATGGCATTATGCCTTATTTATAAGATGTTGGGGGACCTGTACAAGACGCGTCTCCCCAGAAGTCTTCGGACGGTCGGTCCGTTACATTTTTTCAATGCTTGGGTTTGTACCCTGTTCCTGGAGGCGGCTCCTCGGGCATTACAGGCGGTTCCTCTCGTTCCGCGGAGGATAGAGTTTGCAAGCGCCGAGCCATCTTTACTAGCGGAGCAACTCTACGCCATTCGGGGCAAATTGGCCCGTATTCCCACGGATTCCCCCGGGGTCCTTCATTTTTGGAGCTTAGCTGCCCACTCTTGCCCGTTGGTGAACAGGACGAGGCAGTGTAAGCTTTTTGAGACTGAGGAGTATATTCATCCACTTTCCGAGGCCAAATGTACAAGGCCTATTCTTGAGCCGGAGTTGGTTGATTGGGCGCTGGCTATCAGGCCGAGTGTCCTTGTATTCTGCAAGAGCGGCATTCTATGGTTGGATCCATACTACTCGTTCCGCTTCAGTCGGAACTTTGGCTACGACCAGCACATCCCACATTCTTCTTCACAGTTTGCATTGCCTAACAGGCACAGGGCCGGGCAGGTTTCAAATGATGATGCCCAGATATGGTGGGAATTCTTCCATCATCGGGAGGACGTTTCTTTCAGGGTGCCAACCCCTGCCCGTTTTCCCCGCATCACGCCTGAATATATCAAGTGGTGGAACGCGCGGACAGGGTTCTACAGGAGCTACCGGCGAGAGTGCTGGGCCGTAGCGGAGAACAGGTTTCTGGATTCCCAACCAGAGCCAGTCCTTAACATTGAGCCTTCTTATTTGAAGAAGTTGAAATCCTGGACCAATACGGAAGTGAAGGCCTATCTGGAGGCCCGCAAGGTCGTAAAAGGCCGCAAGATGAAGTTGACCCGAAACTGCCCCCGATCAACAAGGACGACTATGTGAAAACCCTTCGGGGTTTATGCCAGGTAAGCAGCGAGACGGTGATTCTTCAACAACTCCCTCTACCAGTAGAGGAGCCTATCTCGGCTGTGGCCGACTGGCGTCCCGAGGTGGATAGGTTTTACCCCTATCGGACCTTCATTCGCAAGGAAGATAGGCGGGATGCCTTGTACGACAACACCCCCTGGCTATTTGCGCTTCTTCGCTCACATGGTCTTTCAGTGGGTGGTCCCAGCGAAGCCATCTTGGACCGACCTCTTCATATCTCATTCAAATATGTCGACAGATGGGGGCTGGACCACCTGAGCCTGTATTATCTCTTGTCTTCTAGCCATCTTGGACCGACCTCTTCATATCTCATTCAAATATGCCGACAGATGGGGGCTGGACCACCTGAGCCTGTATTATCTCTTATCTTCTCATGGTCACGAGGACCTGGCGCTGTTGGCCGAGCCGAGTGAAAAGATCGGGGATTTATGCTGGCTTATTCGCGAGGCGGCTTCGAGGGACAAAGCGCCTTCGTTGTTTTATTGGCCTCTCTTCCTGAAGTGACACAACTAAGGGGCATGCAGCAAACAAATGGATCCTTAGGACCTATTCCGCAAACACAATCACATAGCAACAAAGTCCAAGATTGGGGCCGATTCGCCGTCGCACACACACGAGCCCGGGGTGACTAAGTGATGCTAAGGAGAGGTGATGGATCAATACCCTTGCTGGTAGGGTGCCAGTAGGTCTAGGGTTGCCCTCCCGAAGGTACGAGGCCCGCACTTAAGGGGCTGGCGGGTGCCAATTGGGGCAATAGGTCCCTCTCTCTCACAGCCCACGGTGACCGCTCGTAAGTGGAACACGCGGGGTCGGGCGCTCTCTCTCTTGCTCAACGGAGCAATTTCCACGGATATTAAATGAACAAGAACCAAGAATGGAGCAAAGGTCAGAGCTTACCCTGGTTGGTTTGAAGAAACCAACCCCGTTCGGAGACGAGCGCGAGTGGGGAAGTGTGGGTTCCCCGCACACTGCGCCGATGAAGCTTGATCCCTGTTTAAATTATACAACCACTACGCCTCACACAGGAGGGTGGACTTGGGGTGGGGATATCAGTATTACAATGCAAACACTACCTCCATGCAGGGAGGGGCGTTAAGCCAGCCAGGCGGGGAGGGGAGATTCGCTCGAATCGCGCCGACGGATCACCCGACCGAATCTGTCTGTGTCTTGAGCAGCAGGATAGGGGATCGGTGTAGCCACCGCTGTGGGCTCCTCCGGACTCATAACTTGACGAGACTAGTGCTGGAATGACGCTGACAGACCCAGGTACACCTGTGAATTTTGGTGGGCGGTTCCCGCGTCGCCTCTGGTCGGAGTGGACCCCGGAACAGGTGCTCAGAGTTCAGGTTCAGGCTGGCCCAGATTGTTGCAGCTGCTTGTAGAAGGTACAACGATCACTCCCAAAGTCTGAATGAGGCGAGAAGAAGTCGAGGACGTCCATGGATGAGTCTTCTTTGAGCAGCAATGAAGAACAGCACCAGAGGCTGTCGGGGTGGTGAGGAGGAGTCCGTTGAGTGAGGCAGTGTCGGGGCAGGACCCAAATGGACTGTCTGCGCACCCGGGGGAGAAAAATTGGAAAGGACACTTCCTGATGCTGAACGGGATGCCTCTTGTTGGTGGTTGTGGATGACTCGTGGTGGCAGCTCTCGGCTGAGTGGCGCCTCCAGAAGTTGAAGGATGTGGCCGTGGGAGCTTCTGCACTGCAGCTCAGGTCCAGGTTCTGATCCTTGTTGCGCAGTTGGACGAGAATGGGCTCCACGAACTGTAACAAAGTCGTAATGAGACGATTCCACCTCGCTTGCGAAGAAAACTTGCAGACCTTTCCGTCGATGTATGGTGCACCTCCAGATGACGTCGGGTGGTTCTGGAGCAGGCTCTGCAAGTCAGGCCTCAATCTGTTACCTGCGGGTTGAACAGAGCAAAGGGGTTGTTTGGTGGAGAAGGGTTGATGTGGGGGTTGAGGGGGTAGCAAAGAGGGGTGGAAGGTTGCTGGTTGTGGATGTGGGAGGGAGGTTTGGGGGTGGTAGAGGGGAGAGGGAAGGTTGGCAGGGGGCGGACCAGGTGGGGGAATGGGCTGGGAGGTGGTGGATGGTGGGGGCACAAATGGCCTAGGGGAATGGGGGGGTGTCTCTTGGGTGTGGGTGATGGATCAATGGAAGGATTAATGGGGGGCCTAGGGGATGGGAAAGGTTGCTTTGGGGAGGGGAAAGGGTGTCTAGGAGAAGGGATTCTCCCTTGGGAATATGGAAGGTTGTATTGGGAAGGGGAAGAGTTGTTTGGAGAATGGTGGAAGTAAATGGGAGTTAAGGGGTCTTGGGGAGATGAAAGGTTGGGGGATGAGGTGGAGGTTGATGTGGCAAGGAGAAGAGAGAGAGGGAGGGGCGAAATTGGAAGAGAGAGGGGGAGGAGAGAGAGAGGGGGCCGCCCCCTTTAGAGAGAGAGAGAGGTAGTGAGAGGGAGAGAGCTAGAGAGAGAGAGAGAGTGCAAGAGACACAATTCTTGTGGATTTTGAAACTCAATACTTCATTAGTCATCTCAAGTGGGGTTGAGGTCCTATTTACAGGAATCCCAATTTTTACCAAAAGTCCCAGAGAAAAGAACTAATAACAGATAACCAAAAGAGCTGGGGAAAGGGAAAAGGACGCCCCTGGGCCAGGCCCTTCTAAATGGGCCCATTAGACATACTAGCCCAATATGACGACACAAACTTAGGTAAATAACATGATAACCTAGGGACTTGACTCAAAACAAAGGGGGAATTACATCAAAATGACTCAAGAAAGGTATGAAAATTACATAGCTAGACTCATAAAATCAAGCTGAACATAATGGCGAGCGTCAGGACCCTTGGAGAAATAGGGAGTGATAAGCGATGTCCCCATCATACTCCCAGGGTGCAGAGAACTCGACTCTGTCGAGTAAAGATCCATCGTATGCGGAGGAAGCCACGGCGGGGTTGCCCTCAAGTCTACCAAAGGTAGCTGGTCCTTTCGCCAAGTGAGGTAGCGCCCATACCCTTTGCTCCAGATGACAGTGACCTGTTCATACAATATCCGCTCCAATTGCTCACATTGGCCCCTCTGGGTTGGTGGAACTTTCTCATGGGTGGTGGCTCTCTCAAGGGGTGGAACAAGCTCGAGTTCCTCACTAGGTGTCACCGTGGGACCCCTGTATGGCACCAAGTCAGCCACATTGAATGTGGGACTTACTCCGTACTCCTCGGGGAGGTCCAACTCATAAGCATTTATGACGATCCGCCTCAAAACCTGGAAGGGTCCTGATCAACGCGACCTCAGTTTGGAGACATTCCCAGGGAATAGTCTCTCGGTTCTCACCATCACAAAGTCACCTACACGAAATTCCTGGTGGCGTCGGTGGGAATCAGCCGATTTCTTATACACCTCATTGCTTTTGTTGATGTGTTTACAGATTGTCTTCATGCAACTCTGTGAACGTTGACTCCTAGTGGATAATGGGGTCCTGGACAACCAAAAGTGGACCTAGCATGCCATGGTGCTACGTAGACTTTGATGGACATAGGAGGACCGGGACATCCATAGGTGAACCTATCATGCAAAGGGGTGTTTGATGTTGGGGGTCCCGGACATCCATGAATGCTTCCTTCATGCTTAGACTTCATGATGACTGACTTTGGGGGGCTGGGGCATCCAAATGGAGTCCTAACATGTATGGGTTTCCTAACAATGTTTACTGCCAAAGGGGGACCTGGACACCCAGATGTAAACCTATCGTGCATCGGTCCAAGTGCGTGAGTGACACAAATGATGTGACTACCATGACCATATGATGCGAAATGTTGCGACACATGTATTCCTATCAAGATGGTCCCATCTGTGAGATTTGGGGGTTTCCACTCATGGGGGTCGAAGCGGTTCCAAGGGGTGGACATCTTGGGATGGGTCACTCCCCTATTTCCAAGGTTGATGTCACCCTTGGCATTGACTCTCATAGTGTGGGCTGAATTTCGGAATGGGTGGGTTAGGTTTGACATGGTGGGTGAGAGTAGGAGGGAGTGGGTGGTGAGTGAGGAGTACTTGGAAGCCCATAGGAAGTGGCCAAACAGGTCAAGATGGGTTAAGGGGTGGGTGACGTGGAGGTGGGTTTCAATCCAAGTGACCGCCCTAGGGTCCTTAGTACACATAGGGAAGTGGGAATCATGAACCTGGTGGGACCTATCGTAATGCTCCTTGCAAAGGGACGAGGGGTAGGGAAAGATGTAGGAGGGCAAGGAGGTGGGTGGGCAAAGAAGGGCTAGTGGGAAGGGATCATGTGGATCTAGGAGGACTTGGGTTGAGGGGATTGAGGCTTCTTCCCATCCTAGACCTGGGGCACTCCAAAGCATACACTTCCTAGTGTGGGCTAGGCACTCGTCTCCTAATAGAGTAAGTACCAAAGTAGATTCCCTAGGTTGAGTGCCCTTTTCTTGTGGTAGGGGGGTGGTGTAAAACTCATCGGGCTCGGGTGGAAACAATACGAGCTCACTCATGCAAGGACCCTTGGTGTAAATGGAGATGATGGACCTGATAGAGGGGTGTGAGAAACTAAGGTACCCCGTATCACTCACTCCTAAGGCCAGCATGTTTGTCACCTCTATTTGCCTCAGTATGCCTTTAATCAAGTCCCTCATGGCTCCTACAAAGCAAAATGAATGATAGGTTGCGTGGAATGGTAGGGTGGGCACAATTGGGTAATGATTTTCCGTAGGGGGATGTATGATGTAGAGGAGGATGTCTTGTTTTAGCCACTCAATGAGGGGTTCCCCTAAAATCACAATTCTCATGGAGGGAGGGGTGGGGGGACTTGGTTGGTCATCTGGCAACTCTAGGGGGAGGATGTTCCTAGTTAGGCCCGTTGTGGTCTCTTTGGATAAAGATGAGCCTTCTTGACCCAACCCTTGGCATTGGGCTTCATATTCTTCCTCCCAATCTAGGGGAGCCTCATGGATTTCAATCACATTCTCCAGTTCTCTTTGGATAGGGGTAAGTATTTCTTCAGTTAGGGTGTTGGACATCTCTCATGAAGGGCATTGATGGATGAAGTGTCCAAAGCCTCTACACTTAGAGCATTGTTGTCTACTTCCGTAAGTGGTCTCACCCACACTTGGTCCATTGGAACCCCCTTCTTGCCGGGGCATGTTTTGACTAGGGGTGACTCTTGTCGAAGGAGGTGTGGGAGGAAGATTAATGGGCCGAAATGGGATACTCCTATGCCCGTAATATTGGGGCCTCTCATAGTCATAATAGGGATCATAGTCTATCCTTTTCCTATCAAACTCATCCCGAGGTGACCAAGCTCTAGGGCCATGGTTCCCTTTTGCCTCAATCTGAGGTCGGAGTTGCCCGGGAGAGAAAGGGGAAGTGGGAGTGCTACTCGGGTTATGGTTCTCAAAGTAGGAGTGGGAAGGTCAGGGAGCATAGATCTTCCTAAGCTCAATCTTCATCTCTTTCATGATTCTATGGGTTCTTGCCTCCAAATCCTTCTTAAGCTCACTATGCGATCCCACTCCTTCTTGGCTTGTCCCCGAAGCCGCCTTGTGGCCCTGCGGACTCTAGCGTGTCCATAGACCCTAGTCCTATCAAAGTGTTTATCCATGGTAGCTTCCCACTTTAGGTAGGCATTAGGACTAGATCCGTCAAAACTAAGGTTCCCTTCTAGGATGATGTCCATGAGGAGAGGGTCAACCGGACTCTTGTGGAAGGCCGTGTTGGGGGGACTTAACCAATGGGGAGTATACATGATGATGCACTTGGTGGCCCAATGATGACTCTAAATGTGAATGCACCCTAGGACCAACTTGTAGAGAGACAAGTTGTGAACTTGCTCTTATACCAATTTGATGAGACACGACTAAGGGGCATGCATCAAAATGGACACAGGTCCTTGGGACCTATTCCGCAAACACAATCACATAGCAACAAAGTCCAAGATTGGGGCCGATTCGCCGTCGCACACACACGAGCCCGGGGTGACTAAGTGATGCTAAGGGGAGGTGATGGATCAATACCCTTGCTGGTAGGGTGCCAGCAGGGCTAGGGTTGCCCTCCTGAAGGTACGAGGCCCATACTTAAGGGGCTGGCCGGTGCCAATTGGGGCACTAGGTCCCTCTCTCTTACAGCCCACGGTGACCGCTCGTAAGTGGAACACGCGGGGTCGGGCGCTCTCTCTCTTGCTCAACGGAGCAATTTCCACGATATTAAATGAACAAGCACCAATAATGGAGCAAAGGTCAGAGCTTATCCTGGTTGGTTTGAAGAAACCAACCCCGTTCGGAGACGAGGGCGAGCGGGGAAGTGTGGGTTCCCCGCACATTGCGCCGATGAAGCTTGATCCCTCTTTAAATTATACAACCACTACGCCTCACACAGGAGGGTGGACTTGGGGTGGGGATATTAGTATTACAATGCAAACACTACCTCCACGCAGGGAGGGGCATTAAGCCAGCCAGGCGGGGAGGGGAGATTCGCTCGAATCGCGTCGACGGATCACCCTACCGAATCTGTCTGTGTCTTGAGCAGCAAGATAGGGGATCGGTGTAGCCGCCGCTGTGCACTCCTCCGAACTCAGAACTTGACGAGACTGGCACTGGAATGACGCTGACATACCTAGGTACGCCTGTAAATTTTGGTGGGCAGTTCCCGCGTCGCCTCTGTTCGGAGTGGACCCCGGAACAGGTGCTCAGAGTTCAGGTTCAGGCTGGCCCAGATTGTTGCAGCTGCTTGTAGAAGGTACCACGATCACTCCTGAAGTCTGAATGAAGCGAGACCAAGTCAAGGACGTCCGTGGAGAAGGGTTGATGTGGGGGTGGAGGGGGTAGCAAAGAGGGGTGGAAGGTTGCTGGTTGTGGATGTGGGAGGGAGGTTTGGGTGTGTTAGAGGGGAGAGGGGAGGTTGGCAGGGGGCGGACCTGGTGTGGGAATGGGCTGGGAGGTGGTGGATGGTGGGGGCGCAAATGGCCTAGGGGAATGGGGGGTGTCTCTTGGGTGTGGGTGATGGATCAATGGAAGGATTAATGGGGGGCCTAGGGGATGGGAAAGGTTGCTTTGGGGAGGGGAAAGGGTGTCTAGGAGAAGGGATTCTCCCTTGGGAATATGGAAGGTTGTATTGGGAAGGGGAAGAGTTGTTTGGAGAATGGTGGAAGTAAATGGGAGTTAATGGGTCTTGGGGAGATGAAAGGTTGGGGGATGAGGTGGAGGATGATGTGGCAAGGAGAAGAGAGAGAGGGAGGGGCGAAATTTGAAGAGGGAGGGGGAGGAGAGAGAGGGGGGGCCCCCCTTTAGAGAGAGAGAGAGGTAGTGAGAGGGAGAGAGCTAGAGAGAGAGAGAGAGAGAGCAAGAGACACAATTCTTGTAGATTTTAAACTCAATACTTCATTAGTCATCTCAAGTGGGGTTGAGGTCCTATTTATAGGAATCCCAACTTTTACAAAAAGTCCCTGAGAAAAGAACTAATAACAGATAACCAAAAGAGCTGGGGAAAGGGAAAAGGACGCCCCTGGGCCAGGCCCTTCTAAATGGGCCCATTAGACATACTAGCCCAATATGACGACACAAACTTAGTTAAATAACATGATAACCTAGGGACTTGACTCAAAACAAAGGGGGAATTACATCAAAATGACTCAAGAAAGGTATGAAAATTACATATCTAGACTCAGAAAATCAAGCTGAACAAAATGGCGAGCGTCAGGACCCTTGGAGAAATAGGGAGTGGTAAGCGATGTCCCCATCACTTCCCCTTCAATACGGGGCCGGCAAGTATGTTCCATTTCTTCATTCAGGCCCTTCGGCCAGCTTCTTTCTTTCATTGTGGTGCATTATTCTCACCCTTGTGCTTGCGCAGTCCGACCAACTTCGGAGGAGACTCGGCACTTCAGGGAGCTGATAATAAAGGCCCAGAAGCCAACATATTTTGAGGTTCCCGAGCCGGCCCCGACCACGACGCCACTGCCTCCTGGTGATTCGAGAAAGCGGACTCGATCCCAGTTGAGAGAGGCCGTCGGGAAGGTGAAAGCGGCGGTGACCCGGGTGACGCGGGCGCGCCGAAAGAAGGTCGCAGAAAGAGAATCAGCAACCGTTCTTCCTTCGGTTGTATACTTCGAAGAGTTTGAAGCTTCTCGCACACATAGGCCAAAGGCTGAAGGTAGGCTCTTCTTCTCTTTAAAGTTCATTAGCTTGCTTTGACTGCCTTGGCTAGCCCATGCTGACGGTTGCCGACACAGTTGCCGCGGTCGTCGGGCTGGAGGCGACGGTAGATGTTGCGGCTAGGGAAGGGGTAGAGGAAATCCCTACTGCTCCCGTAGAGAGAGATCTGCCTTCTCCAACACCCAGATAGGAGATGGAAGGTAATTCATAGTTTAATTGCGATGCCACCTCGAATCTTCATATCTTCAGCCGGCTTGACCCTTTCTTGCCCTAAATTTCAGCCGCTTTTGGTGTGGAGAGCATAGGAGAAGTTCCTGCTACGGATGATGCTTCCGCTGGCGAGGCTCTTGCTCCGACGGTGGAGCGTCCCGAAAGAGCAGAGGGGTCTTCTTCCTCTGAGCAGGTAGATTATGGTGGCGGCTCCAGTGATGAGGAGTTCCCACTTATTGATCTTGAGATCGAGGATGCCGGGGCGTCCTCGGCCTATGAAAGTGATTACCTGACTTTCAGTCCACCCCGGCTGTCATGGAGTGGTCCCGGGTGGTCAGGATCGCTTGTAAGCGCAGAAGCTGGCGCCGGGGAAGTTGCTCTTAAAGATTTGAGCTTAGTACCGGCTAAGGTAAGGACCCATCCGTAGTTGATGCCTACTGCCCTTCTTTTCTCTTTTTTCTAGCCCCATTTTTAATGCATATATCTCTGGTGCAGACTGAGGTGGTGCTGCCAACCATGATGGTGTAGATACCCCTCCCAGCTCTGGGTGCGGGCCATGCAACCTTCCCATCCGTCTTGCGGCCTATCGCACTGCGATACCCCAAGGGTTATGCAACTGCAGGGGATCCGGCTGGGCCCGGAGCACTTGTGAGGGTTGATAGTTTGGCAGCAGTTGCGGACTGTCAGCCATTAGAAGTCACACAACAGTCAACTCCGGAGAAGGGTAGCCCCTCCGAAATAGAAGCCGGAGAGATCGTTGAAGAACAGACGTCCTTGGCTCTTGATATTCCTATTGCACCTCCATCACAGGGGGCAGGCAAGGAAATTGTTATCATTGAGGCTCCAGCCACTGTATCGGCCAGCGCGGTTGTTCCCCATAGCAATGGACTACAGCTCATGCCATCATCATCTTCGGGGACGGGCGACGATATCTGGGCCACTGTGGATAGCAGAGTGGAATTTGAACTACCCGAGACATCGTCGCTTGGTCTCCAGTCTTCAAGTGACCTTGTGTGGCAGTTTCTAGGGACCCTCCAGCAGACCATAACGGCCAGCGGAGATCTAACTTATGTCCAGCTGAGGGGCTTGATAGAGCATCTATCCCCTCATTGTTGGCCTTTGGTTGCCCCATGGACGACTGGACTCCACGGATGATCTTGCTCCTGAAGTGTGTAAACAAGAGGGAATTTCTAGGCCTCGAGGTAGCTGACTAGCTGGCGGCCGTAACACTGGAGTAGGCTGAATGCCGGACGGCTCTCATTTTCCTGAAAGGGACTACGGTGAGGATGAGGGACGACGCCGATGCCTCTTCGCAACGCCAAAGCTTCCTCACGGCCCGCATAGCGGAACTACATGCCGAACTTTCAAGGGCAGAGGCTGAGCTTCAGGAGGTAGCACGCCTGGAGATCCAGAGGGTGGAGGAGGCATAGATGGCCGAGGGACAGGCTGCTTCCCTTGAAGAGAGACTATCCCAGCTGGAGGCCACTGAGTTCAAGCTGCAAGAACTGACCCGTCATCCTTTCCTGGGTATTCCGACGCTGGAGGACATCTTCCGACGCCCTCTGCCGTAGTTCCTTTCTATTTCCCCCCTTTTGATGAACCTCATGTATTCCGGGGAATGCCCCGCGTAACATGTATCTTTCATTTCACAGGAATGAAAAATCTCCATCTTGCGGTTTGAATGAAGACACCATCCTATCATCATTCTTTTCTTTTCCATTTCCATTCACCGGTCAATTCTAGTCCGAGTGTGTGAGTCAGTAGGGCAGGAGAGCGCTCACGCCTTCAGCAAAGGGGTGAGGTGTTCGCTCCACCGCGCCGTGACTATTCTCGAGACCAATTAACGGCCTATGCATGTCAAGAGTCCGGAGGACTCAAAAGGGTATATGGGAGATGAACACCAAAATAGAAGGGTAGGCGGTCCTACCGAGGATGACAAGAACCGAGAAAGGGTAGCGATCGGTCTTGTTGATGATGACAAGGGTCAAAAAAAAGGGTAGACGGTCTTGCCGATGATGACAAGAACCGGAAAGGGTAGCGACCGATCTTGCCGATGATGACAAGGGTCGAAAAGGGTAGACGGTATTGTCGATGATGACAAAAACTAGAAAGGGTAGCGACCGATCTTGCCGATGGTGACAAGGGTCGAAAAGGGTAGACAGTCTTGCCGATGGTGACAAGAACCGGAAAGGGTAGCGATCGATCTCGCCGATGGTGACAAGGGTCGAAAAGGGTAGACGGTCTTGCCGATGATGATAAAAACCGGAAAGGGTAGCGACCGATCTCGCCGATGGTGACAAGGGTCGAAAAGGGTAGACGGTCTTACCGATGGTGACAAGAACCGGAAAGGGTAGCGATCGATCTCGCCGATGGTGACAAGGGTCGAAAAGGGTGGACGGTCTTGCCGATGATGACAAAAATCAGAAACGGTAGCGACCGATCTTGCCGATGGTGACAAGGGTCGAAAAGGGTAGACGGTCTTACCGATGGTGACAAGAACCGGAAAGGGTAGCGACCGATCTTGCCGATGGTGACAAGGGTCGAAAAGGGTAGACGGTCTTGCCGATGGTGACAAGAACCGGAAAGGGTAGCGACCGATCTTGCCGATGGTGACAAGGGTCGAAAAGGGTTTGTTTAAAGGAAATATATATGTCGATATATAAGGGGGGACATCGGATGCCGACTCCGCTTCGACCCTATAAAGGGCCTTCCGAATGGAGGACGGATCATCACTATTCGTCATTGATTTATAATTTTTTTTCTTCCCTTTTTTTATTCACATTACTGACTTAAGCACCCTTTCGGGTTTTCGCCGAAGCCAGCCCCCTCTAACTTTTGCCCATGAGCCCTCTCGGGTTTTCACGTGGCGGGGTACCCGATTTTGCCTGCGACGCCCTTTCGGGTTTTCGCCACAGCTGGGTTATAGCCATTTTTTGCACTTGTCCTAATATAGGAGCAAGTCTGGCGGGGTATCTCTATTTTTAACCCCATTTTTTCTTTCTTTTTCTCTCTGCTTCTTTTTTTGAATTCGGAATACCGAAGAACTGGACTGTGAGAATGCTGGCTGGCCTTGCCGATGATGACAAGGATTGGTCTCTGGTTTAGTTCGTCGACCCTGGTTAAATGTCGAAGCAAAGATCATGGTTTGTTAACAAGGACGTAAGATCTGAGTTAAGGGTAGAGGTTGACCGATCTCGTCGATGATGGCGAGGGTCGAACGTGGGTTTGTTCATCAGCATGGGTCACATGCCAAAGCAAAGGTAGGATTACTAACAGGGACGGAGGGTCCAAGTTAGGGGTAGAGGTCGACCGATCTTGCCGATGATGACGAGGGTCGAACACGGGTTTGTTCATCAGCATGGGTCACATGCCGAAGCAAAGGTAGGATTACTAACAGGGACGGAGGGTCCAAGTTAGGGGTAGAGATCGACCGATCTCACCGATGATGACGAGGGTCGAACACGGGTTTGTTCATCAGCATGGGTCACATGCCGAAGCAAAGGTAGGATTACTAACAGGGACGGAGGGTCCAAGTTAGGGGTAGAGATTGACTGATCTCGCCGATGATGACGAGGGTCGAACACGGGTTTGTTCATCAGCATTGGTCACATGCCGAAGCAAAGGTAGGATTACTAATAGGGACGGAGGGTCCAAGTTAGGGGTAGAGATCGACCGATCTCGCCGATGATGACGAGGGTCGAACACCGGTTTGGTTAAAGGATTTCCGGTGTGACTTTTGATGATTGTCCCTTTTGGAGTTTCATCGGGTGGAGAACAAAAGAGGAACTTTTAAATTACCACTTTACCGACCCAAGCGCCCTTTCGGGTTTTCGCTTGAGCCCGTCCCCTCTTATTTTTGCCCACGCGCCCTCTCGGGTTTTCACGTGACGGGGTACCCAATTTTGCCTGCAGCGCCCTTTCGGGTTTTCGCCGCAGTTGGGTTATAGCCATTTTTTGCACTTGTCCTGATATAGGTGCAAGTTTGGCGGGGTATCTCTATTTTTAACCCCATTTTTATTTTATTTTATTTTATTTTTTGATATAAAGGATGGTAGGTCGAAGTATGATGTCCGACCCTTGGTTGGTATTAGACGGCTGTTGACCGGATCACCGGGCCTTGTGCCGAGCAGAGCGGTATATTCTTTAGCAGGGGATGAATGCTAACGCAAAGGAATGATCTTTCGCCGATTCGGACGTAAGGCCCGCGACGGCAATATGGATTATTCTTTTGAGAGCTCGGCCATGGCGGAGTGCCACTAGACCAAGGAAAGGTAGCTCGATCAGGGCGGAATGCCATTAGACCAAGATAAGGGTAGCTCGATCAGGACGGAGTGCCACTAGACCAAGATGGGGGTAGCTCGCTGGGGCGGAGTGCCACTAGGCCAAGATATGGGTAGTTCGGCTAGGGCAGAATGCCACAAGACCAAGATAAGGGTAGCTCGGCTAGGGTGGAGTGCCACTAGACCAAGATAAGGGTAGCACGGCTAGGGCGGAATGCCACAAAACCAAGATCATGATAGCTCGGTTAGGGCAGGATGTCACTAGACGAAGATAAGGGTAGCTCGGCTAGGGCGGAGTGCCACTAGACCAAGATAAGGGTAGCTCGGCTAGGGCGGAATGCCACAGAACAAGATAAGGGTAGCTCGGCTAGGGCGGAGTGCTACTTGGCCAAGGTAAGGGTATCTCGGCAAGGGCGGAGTACCACTAGACCGAGGAAAGGTAGCTCGCTAGGGCAAAGTGCCACTGGACCAAGATAGGGGTATTCCGACCGATCACTCGGGGAATGTTGGTTGCGCTGCATGATACAACTTCATATGCTTTCCGTTGAGGGGAGAGAACTGGATGACTCCTTTGTGGTCTACCAGGACGTAGGCACCTCCTTCATATACTCGGCGAACGATATATGGTCCGATCCAATTTTCGACCAACTTCCCTTTGGGGTTGGAGGCCATTACTTCTCTTCTTTTGACCATTACCAGGTCTCCTTTCTTGAATTCTCGACCTTTGACCAGTTTGTCAAAAGCACGGGCCATGCGAGCTTGGTAGAGTTGGATGTTTTGTTACGCCCGGAGGAGTTTTCCTTCGAGCTCAGCGAGCTCTTCTAATCTTCTTTCTGCATTGGTTTGATCACCGCTGACTAGTCCATGCTGGATGGCGACTCGCAGCAAAGGAACTTCCAGTTCAATCGGCACCACAGCCTCTAACCAATACACGAGGGAGAAAGGTGAACAACCGGTTGGGGTTTTGTAGACAGTACGATAGGCCCAGAGCGCTTCGTACATCCTTTCTTCCCAATCTTTCTTATTAGACTTGACAGTCTTTGCCAGCAACGTGCATAGTGTCTTGTTAAAGGCTTCTGCAAGTCCATTGGCTTGAGGGTTGTTGGGGGACGATGTCCTCCAATCAATCTTGTATTTGTCGGCTAGCCGATAAACCTTCTAGTTCCTAAATGGCTGCCATTATCAGAGATGATTTGGCTGGGGATCCCGAACCGGAATATTATATTGATGCGGGACGGACACGGGAGACGACACTATACAGTGCCACCCTCGGACTCTAGATGAAGACGCGACCAGCAATACACACCAGGGAGACACTAAGCCCGACACTACGAGCTCCTAGTGGCAAAACGTCGCTAACAGAAGTAGAAGCTCACTCGTCGTCCCAAGCGAGGGAAAGCGCGGACCGTGCGCGGTTAAGGAACCGGCGGAGGTCAAGGGTAGTCCGACTCAACTTCCGGACTCGGATCGAGTCGCGGGACGGGTCACTCTCACTCTCACAGCGGTGACATGGACACACGGGCTAGGAACCTACACTCTCGGCAGCGGCCTAAGACCGTATACTAGCTAAGCAATGTAACGCCAAGAAGTTAAGACCTTTACCTCCACGCACCCGGCGTGGCGAAGACACCCCGGCTGACTTACGGACCCCCGGTTAACATAATTCACAGCAGTACAAAAGGATTCGACCCACTCCACGCAGGGAGGTAAAAGGTCACATGTGGGCCCCGGGGATCACGCAAATCAGGTTGACAGGCAGCATCTTGATGTCGACTCGACGCGCCGAACTCCGCGTTTTCGTGCTTCCCGAACGGCGGGTTCTGCGGGCCCGTGGGGCCCACGGATGGCGCTGTCCTCCGGATCTGCGGAGGTGGGTCCCACTATGATGGAGACCCCTGGTGGCGCGCCTCCACGGACGGCGGTCGGCCGGAGACACCGATTGGTGGCCGGTCGGGTCCGATCTTCAAGTTGTGGAATGGCTGCCCACGGATTTCAGTTCTGTTTTCCCTGCGCGCGCTCCGGCGAAAACAGCCGCTGCGGTCGATCCCGACGTCGGATCGGGACGCATGAGCTATCGTTGGAAAGCTCTCTTCAAATACTTCAATCTAAATTCAGAGAGATCTGATGGATCTAGCCGGATCTAGACTTTAATGAATTTACAAATCCCTATTGTACAGTAACCGAGACATCAGATTTACAGGGTACTTGTCTGAGAACCACCGTTAACCGCCTACTTTCCGTAGGAATCAGACTTTGAGCTCTTCTTCAACATTGTAGATAATCAAACCACGAAGCTGGGACAATTTTTAGAATTGGATTTGGAGGTGGTGGTGATTTGATAGGATTTTTGGAGTGTCTGGTGGTCGGATCTGGGAACTGGGGAATAGAACTGTATCTAGGACTGAGAATGAATTTTAGAAAATATGAAATGGACGAACCAAAAATTAAAAAAAATGGTGGATGAAGGGATGGATGTAAGGAACACCCAGTTAAATTGGGTGAACCAAAGAAAATCAAAAAAAGGACCTAAGACTTGAAACTCATGGCGGATGGGAACCTGGACAGAATTTTGGAAGAACCAAAGTGGAAGGGTGGACGAAAATCAAAAATTGTGAAACGGGATCTAAATGACAAACCAAATTTTATGGGGTATCCTTGACACCCCTGGGACCTCCAGTAAAATTCCTAGGTCGATCTGAGCTCGTGGTTGATGGCTGAATTTCGTGGAGGCTGCTGTGGTACTGCACGGGCAGAACTCCGATGAAGGCGATGGCGGTGCGGTGGCGGCTCGTGGCGGCGGCGGCGATGACCGGAACTAATAGGGGAGGAGTCACACCTCCAGAGGCAACCTTCATAGCTGCAAGGGGGGAGAGAGGGGCGCACCAAGCTGGAGCTCCAAGGTTTTTTCTTCCAAATGAATGCATTAATTCACTAAAATGGAAAATACAAGTTTAAATACCTTACATCTCTCATCCATCCACAACCATTGGATCTAGGGGATGGGGATGGAGGGTGGGGATGAGATGTGAACATCACACAAAAAAAATACATAAAAAATAAAAGGGGGGGCGGCCCTTGGACCAAGGAGGGAGGGTTGAATGGTGGGTGGGGGTAGGTGGCCTCCCATTTGGACTTTTCAAGTCCATTGTCCCCCATGTGTCCAATTACAAGTCAATGTTCTAGATGCTCCCATGTGACATGTTGACTGGCCCCACGTGGGACCCTAGACTGAGGTGGCCCAATGTGGTGGGGCCCGGGGGGCCCGTGGGGCCCACGGGGTCCGAAATGCTCGTAAGCCCCTATTACACTCAAAATGGCAAACCGAATGCAACGAAATAAATACAAATTACACACACATAAAGTCTAGCTAAATATAATAAATGGGGAGGCTCAAGGCGGAGTCTCCAGGCTGTCTCTGAGCCAGATGGACGCTGAGGTGGCTCGTGTCGTGCTCCGTGTGCGGTACCGGTGGCTCGGTGTGTCGTGCCGATCAACAGCTCGGGTGTCCGCACCAATTCTCCCCGGGTGGGAGAAACTCGACCCTGTCGAGTAAGGGTCTGCATCGCTCCTGTATCGCTCCAAAAGGTCCGGATCAATCTGCTGCAACTCACCATGTGTGATCCATGTGTCCTCAATAGCTGGCCGTCCTCTCCATCGCACTAGGTAGCGCGGGTAAGATCCACTCCTGGTAACCGTCACTTGCTCGTCCAGTATACGATCTATATGCTCACGCTGCCGTGAAAAAGGGGTTGGAGGTGGAAGTGGACACTCAGGTATGGGATCACTCTCAAGGGGAGGAGATGGCTCAAAAGGCTCACTAGGGATCACCGCTGGGTCCCTATATGCAACAAGATCCGATACATTGAAGGTAGAGCTTATACCATATTCCTCGGGCAAGTCCACAACGTACGCATTGGATCCAACGCGTTTCAACACTCTGAATGGACCGGCTCCGCGAGCTTGCAACTTCTTAACGGTTCCAGAGGGAAACCGTTCAGGTCTTACCCTGATCATGACGTATTCGCCCTCGTGGAACTCTCGGTGGTGTCGGTGGGCATCGGCTAACTCCTTGTACCGTGCATTGCTGGCCTCAATGTGACGACGGATGTCGTCATGCAAACTCCTAACATGCCTAGCAAACGACTCGGCCGACTCCGACACTCTAGCATGGATAGGCATGGGGACAAGGTCAACGGGTTTCCTAGGTCTACGACCTGTGACAATTTCAAATGGACTCATGCCGGTAGACCTATTCACCGAATCATTGTATGCAAACTCAGCCATGGGTAAAATGAGATCCCAATCCCCAATGCGGTCCTTAACTAGACACCTCAAAAGATCTCCCAGACTCCTATTGACCACCTCGGTCTGACCGTCTGTCTGGGGATGATATGCAGTGGAAAACTTGAGGTGCGTACCCATCATATGCCATAGTGTCTTCCAAAAATAGGAAGTGAATCTAACATCACGGTCAGACACTATAGTGCGAGGCAACCCGAACTTGCACACCACATGAGTAAGGAATAGGCGGGCTACCCTAGAAGCATCCGAAGTCTTCGAGCAGGGGATAAAGAGGGCCATCTTCGAGAAACGGTCAACCACCACATAGACCGAGTCATGCTTCCTAGAGGTACGTGGCAATCCCAAAACAAAATCCATACTAACATCCTGCCACGGGGCATCAGGCACGGGGAGAGGCGTATAAAGACCCGAGCTTTGCTTCTTCATCTTGGCCGTAGCACAAGTACGGCACTGAGCCACGATGTTAGCAACATCGCGCTTCAAGCTCGGCCAATAAAAACGATGCTCCACTGCCTCAATAGTCTTGTTCCGACCAAAGTGGCCGGCTAGACCTCCCGCATGTAGTTCCCACACTAAGAAATCTCGAACCGAAGTTCGGGGAACACATAGCCTGCTACCTCAAAAGAGGTAACCCTCCTGAAGCACATACTCATCAAGGTCTCTCGAGGGTCCGGCCTGGAGGGTGGTAAAAATCTGACCAAAGTCAGGACAATCAACATAGGCCTCCTTCATCTTTTCTAACCCTATGACCTCGGCACTCATGGTGGTAAGCAAACATGCTCGCCGACTCAAGGCATCAGCCACCTTGTTCTCCACTCCAGCCTTATGTTTAAGCACAAAGGTGAACTGTTGGAGATACTCGACCCAACGACTATGACGCGAATTAAGCTTCTTTTGCGAATGGAGGTATCTCAATGCCTCGTGGTCGGAGTATAAGACAAACTCCTGATGTAAAAGATAGTGCCTCCAATGCCTAAGAGCCTGAACAACTGCGTAGAATTCTTTATCATACGTGGAATATCGCAGTTTCGCGTCATTCAGCTTCTCGCTGAAATATGCCATCGGGTGGGACTCCTGACTCAAAACTCCTCCAATCCCAACACCCGATGCATCACAACAGACCTTAAACACCTTCGAGAAATCAGGCAGTCGAAGGATAGGTGTCTGGGTCATACGCTCCTTGATGTCCCTGAAGGCAGCAGATGCGGCCTTCGTCCAAACAAATGTGCCCTTACAGATGCAATCCGTGATCGGGGCAGTGACGGAGCTAAATCCGCGGATGAAGCGACGATAGAACGTCGCAAGGCCATGAAAGCTGCGGACATCATGAACCGTACGGGGTTCCGGCCACTCAACAATGGCCCGGACCTTCTCCGGATCGGCGGAGACCCCAGTACTAGACACAATGAAACCCAAGAAGGTAAGCTGAGATGTCATGAAAGCACACTTCTGTGGGTTCGCAAACAACTGCTCTCGCCGAAGAAGTATACAGACCTGCCGAAGGTGGTCTAAGTGGTCCCCTGTGGTGCGGCTATAGATAAGGATATCATCAAAATACACCACTACAAAGACTCCAATGAAAGGTCGAAGGACCTGAGTCATGAGCCGCATGAAAGTGCTAGGGGCATTGGTCAACCCAAAAGGCATGACCAACCACTCATATAGACCGTCCTTGGTCTTAAATGCGGTCTTCCACTCATCACCTGGCCTAATCCTCACCTGATGATAGCCACTCTTAAGATCGATCTTCGAAAAGATAGTGGCACCTGCCATCATGTCCAGCATGTCATCAAGGCGGGGAATAGGGAACCTGTACTTCACGGTGATTTTGTTGATGGCACGACTATCAATGCACATTCTCCACGTGCCATCCTTCTTCGGGGCGAGTAACGCGGGTACAGCACATGGACTCATGCTGTCCCGAACAGATCCTCTCTGCACTAACTCATCGACCTGCCGTTTAAGCTCGGCATGCTCCGTGGGAGTCATGCGATAATGAGGAAGATTGGGTAAAGAAGAGCCCGGAACAAGGTCGATGGCATGCTGAATATCCCGCATAGGTGGGAGTCCCTCGGGAAGCTCATTGGGAAAGACATCAGCATACTCCTGCAGAATGGGAACAACCTCGGGTGGGAGCTCACCCTCGGAGTCCCGCTCCACCTCTCGGACCGTAATGGCAAACACTGGACAGCCCTGACTAAGCTCCTGCTCCATCTCCCGGGAGCTAATCATCATCAATCTCCTCATCGAGGGCTCTCCGGGGCCAGAGGTAACGGTCATAGTCCGAGCTGGAGATGGGGTACTGGGCCCGGGTACGGAAGGCTTCGGAGTACTAGGGCTAGTGGGACCCCTGACTGATGGGCTCCTGGGCCGAACGGGTTGGAGGGTGACCCGCTGGCCATTGTGGTCGAAGGTACAGGTGTTCGACCGACCATGGAGTGTGGCATCTCGGTCGAATAACCACGGCCTACCAAGAATGATACTTCCCACTTCCATGGGGAGAACGTCACACCAGATATCGTCACGGTAGGAGTGGAGCTGCAGCGGGACCAAGCACCGCAGCCTGACCGAAATGGAAGTGGTGTCCACCCATGATACCTGGTAGGGGCAAGGGTGGTCTACGGGTGTGAGACCAAGACGAGTGACAGCATTCGTGGAGATTGCATTGATACAACTCCCGCTATCGATGACCACCTTGCAAATTTGCTTTCCCAGCCTACAGAATACATGAAGGATAGTGGTCCGACGCCAGTCATCGCTGACTTGTGGCTGGGTGAGGATACATCTGATGACCCCCACATGGGTATCATCTAACTGCTGGCATCCTGGGCCTCACCTCCCATCTCATAGTACTCGTCAGCTAGCTCTTCATCTGCCTCATAGCTGACTAACTCTAGGCCCGCAGGGGTGGTATCCTCGGCCTGTGTGTCCCCAATGTGAAGAGATGGGCGAGTGGGACACTGGTTGGCGAAATGGCCAAACCCATTGCAGCGATAACACTGCTGCCGTGATCCACTAGGCTCCCCAATCATAGGTCCTTTACCTTTATCCTCCCGACGGATAGGAGGCGTAGGCAACAAAGGACGTGCAGGAGGTGCGGGTGCCAGTGGACGGACTGTGGGTGGGGCCGTAAGATGCTGGGGACGAGGAAGGTCCCTCGGGGGTGGAAGACGAGGCCTAGGAGCAAAGGGCTCGGAGCGAGCGGGCTCCTGAGGTCGAGTCATGGGGGCCCTCGGATATGTGCCAGATGAGCCATGGGACTCGACACTACGAAGGGGAAAGGAGCCCAACCGATGGGGTGACTCGAACTCGGCCTCGAACTGCTCCAATTCGAGAGCAATCTGATATGCCTGCTCCAAAGTGGTGGCATTGCGGCGAAAGAGTTCATATTGATAATTAGGCCGCAAACCTCTCCGAAAGCGGGATATCGTCATGGTGCTCTCTTCCGTGACCCCGCACCGCAAGTAATACTCATCGAACTCGGCGGTGTACTCGGTCACGGATCGGTTCCCTTGGGAGATGCTTTGCCACTTGTCAATAAGACGTTGGCGATATGAGGCAGGAAGGTACTTCTCCCTCAATTTGAGTTTCATATCATCCCAGGTACCGATTTGGGGTTGACGTCGCT